>CM077522.1:29585523-30255115 GCA_039654895.1 Mongoloraphidia duomilia
ATATGTTGTTAATTTGAGTTACCCATTTTAATGTATCATCAATGTATAGTCCTAAAAATTTGACAGATTGTTTTAATTGTATATCAGCATTGCAATTTGTAGTAAATAAGCCACCAACAGTCACGGGACCTCTGAACCTGAACTGCACACAGCTAGTTTTTTCTATATTAATGATTATTTGATTTTTTTGACAGTATTCAGATAATTGCTCAGTAACACTATTTACTTTAGTTACAGCTTCATCGAATGAATGTGCCGCTATCAACACGGCTATATCATCAGCATACATGATTACTGATCCGGTTGTTATGTAATCCGGCAAATCGTTAACATAACATAAAAATAGTAATGGTCCCAAATTACTACCCTGCGGGACCCCAACATTAATATCTTTTTTTGATGATTTTACATTTTGTATATTTATTTGCATACATCGATTTTGTAAATAAGACTTAATCAGATCATTAGCCTGCCCTCTGATTCCCACTGCTAAAAGCTTCTGTAAAAGAAACGAATGATTAACCGTGTCGAAAGCGGCACTTAAGTCAAAAAATAACCCAATTACGATATTATTTTCATCCAATTGTTTGCTTACAAAATTACTAAATGATAAACATGCTGTAGTTGTTGAATGGTTCTTTCTAAAGCCATGTTGACAAGGATGTAATACTTTATATGTGTCAAAGAAATCAGATAGTCTATTATATAAAATTTTTTCAACAAGCTTTGCATGAGTTGACAACAGTGATATCGGTCTGTAGTTTTTTAATTCATAAACACTATCTTTTTTATGTATTGGCTTTATTTCTGAATTTTTTAATTTGTCTGGGAACGTAGCGCAATCAAATATTAAATTAATAATTATTGTCAGAATGTTTCCAATATACTCAAGAGAACTTTTTAAAACAATGCTTGGAACTTCATCGAACCCTGCCGTATGTTTATTTGGTAATGATTTAATGACGCTGTTAACTTCAGAAGTACTAACAGGATACAGGAATATACTATGTGCATGACTATTATTAGAAACTGTGCATTTTTTTGATACATTATTTGCAAAATGATCTCCTAGCTTATTTGGAACAACTGACTCAAAATATTCTGCGAAAGTGTTTACAATATCTTTCAAGTTACTGATTTTACTGCCATTGTAATCTATAATTAATTCGTCATTTGCATTATTTTCTCTTTTTAAAAATTTGTTCAAATTTGACCAGATATACTTTGACTTGTTGTCTGTATTTATTTACTATCTATCTTAAAGGTCGTCTACTTGCTGTCATCGCAACGATCAGGTAAGCGTAAGATAACTGATAAGGTTTCTGTAAAAATAGACATTAACGCGAACAAAGCAGCCTATAAACGTTAGAGAGAAACATGAAATGATTATGATTTTCGTTTTACACCACAAACAACTTTTTTATAAAAACAGAAATATCAATTTCGGACCATGCTTAATCAAACACTCAGTATACATTTCAAACGTCATTCACAGAGTTCTGTTTCATATTATTCGTATACAACTTCGGAACAATCGATATTCTTTTGTTTATTTGTACAGCAAAGTAATTTATGTAATATTCTAATAGATAGCTGATGTTTCTGTGTATTTTTCATATTGCGAAGATACGATACACCTGGCTCATTTTACTATACTGTTTAACATCTGCTAACTGTTTCATTGCAAATTTTTATTTATTTTTTTAATATTAGTTTATTTACAGTCATGCGCCAAGTTAAAAAAAAGTATTTCTTTAGAATGCCAATGCATTCGCACTTCGCAGGCTAATATAATCGGGCAAATGTTAATTATGTAGGTATTATATTTTTCTTGATTTTTTACCAAAAATAAATGCTACGAATCCACCACACGGACTTTCTCGCTAAACTGCACCGATCGCGGATTTTTGTTAATTTTTTTTTTGGATTTTCTGATTTTTTCCGAAACAATTTATAAATGACGACATAGTATAGGGTCATTAATAACATGTCGATTTATGAAATATGATGAAAATCGTTAAAATCGGAAAATCATATTTTTAAGTTCCCATTGGAAGTTATTGTAATGGGTCCGAAAATCGAAATCAAAATGTATAACAAATTTTTATGTTTCAAGGTCACCACACTATTTTTACACTATTTTTAGAAAAATGTCTGTGTGTGTGTGTGTGTGTACCTACGTATGAACGTACGTACGTACGTATGTATCCATTTCTTTCTAAGACGAAATCTCGAGAACGAAAAATGATATCGACTACGTTAGGGTGCCAATCGATGCGTATTAACGTAAATATGATCTGAAAGAAATTTTTTCAAAATCGGTTCAGCCGTTCTTTTTTCTTAACCAAATAACCTCCAAAAAAGTAGATTTTACACAATATCTCGCGAATAAAAAATTATATCGACTTCGTAAGGTGTCAATCGAGGCGTGTTAACGTCATTTTGATCCGACATAAATTTTATAAAAATCGGTTCAGCCGTTTTTTTTTTAATTATTGTTAAAAATAAATAATAATATTATGTTTTAATGATTAAAATGATTATACTTTTCTATGTAATATCTAATTTAATTATTGTTATTAAATATTTATCACACTGTGAAGTTCGTCGTGTGGACCTCAAGGGTCGCACTTTAGTCCTAATAAACGACCCACCTCACGTCTTGTTTTATTTTCATTCATTAGTACAGCGGTTTCCAACCTATGAGCCTGATTGAAATGTCTCAATTCGCCGCTATTAAAAGACTTTCTTTATGGTCGCCCGAAAATATAAAGTATCAACTTTTCAAAGTTTTTTGTAAATCATATTAGTATTAAGGTATTAAGAAATTTGGATACATACAGTTCCGTCTTTCCATAGGGGCACGTGAGGCATGAGCCCAGGGCCCCCGGCCTGATGGTGGCATCGAAATGCCAAAACCCAATGCGACTTACTAATTTGTCTATCATGTGCATAGAAAATGATATCCTTCAAAAATTGAACTTTGAGGATATAATATATTATGATTTTGCACTTCAGAAATTTCGATAGAAACCAACATCAACGTAAGTCCAATATTCTCGAAACAGTAATTACGTCACTTATATAATATTTGATTTGTATAAAGCTAACTATAATAACTGCAATAAAGTCACTAAACAAAAGTAGGTACGTATATTCTCTTGTTTTCATTTACGTTTTTTTTTTGCTTTCTAAAAGAGCCCTTAAACTCTATGTGCTCAAGGGTCCCTGCATAACCTAAGACGGCGTAGGACTTCGAAAGGTTTCAAGTATGCTATTTTTCTAAAATTATTTATAAAAAATATTGAATTAATAATAAAAACACTATCAAATTAAACAAGCCGTGAGGTGGGTCGTTTATTAGGATTAAAGTGCGACCCTTGAGGTCTACACGACGAACTTCCCAGTTTGATAAATATTTAATAATAATAATTAAATTAGATAATACACAGAAAAAGTAATCATTTTAATCATTAAAACATAATTATTATTTATTTTTAATAAAAAAAAAACGGCTGAACCGATTTTCATAAAATTTATGTCGGATCAAAATTAACATTAACACGCCTCGATTGATACCGTTACGAAGTCGATATAATTTTTTATTCACGAGATATTGTGTAAAATTTACTTTTTTGGAGTCTATTTGGTTATTTGGTTAAGAAAAAAGAACGGCTGAACCGATTTTGAAAAAATTTCTCTCAGATCATATTTACGTTAATACGCGTCGATTGGCACCCTAACGTAGTCGATATCATTTTTCATTCTCGAGATTTCGTCTTAGAAAGAAATGGTTACATACGTACGTACGTACGTACGAACATACGTACACACACACACAGAGAGAGAGAGATATCTTTCTAAAAATAGTGTAGTGACCTTGAAACATAAAAATTTGTTATACATTTTGATTTCGATTTTCGGACCCATTACAATAACTTCCAATGGAAAGTGATATATATATGAGTGCGCTTTCGACCAATTAGCAGATATTGTTTATAATAAATTTGTTATTTGAACAATATCTGGTGATGACCGTTATTGGTCGAAAGCGCACTCATAAATATAAATTTTTTTTAATTTGGTAGTGTTTTTATTATTAATTCAATATTTTTATAAATAATTTTAGAAAAATAGCATACTTGAAACCTTTCAAAGTCATACGCTGATATCAACTTATACATCCTTTCGTTTATAAATAATTGCAAACGCTATTAAAAGAGTTTTCTAAGCAAAGGTTTTCCGGTTGTTTTAGCATCATAGCATGTCACACACATACGAAAAGCTGTTTTTGTTTGTTTTGAACGTGAAACTGAATAGGAAATTAGCATGTTCTAGCCCCAGCTTTATAAAAGTTTTTTTACGGTTTATTATAATTACTAGATTTTTATCAAACTCAAAACGAGTATAAAAAAACAAGTTGACTCTGTATAAAATATCATATTCTTTTTAACTTACCTATGTAACCGCAAATAGGTTGTAGACACCATACTGCCACCACAAAGAAACCAAATATCACTGCGGTAATTTGTTCCATTTTTTTGTTTATATATTACTATTAATTCTGATAGGTTTATGATACAACGAAGACATTGGTAAAGCAGTCTTAACACTGTTCTCTTTTAACATCATAAATTATTTTAAAACGAAATCGCCACAACATATGGATTTTTATTTAAAAAGAACTATTAATGTTTATTATGTCCCGTGTCATGATCATTAATTTTAATTTAGTTAATTATATCTATCAGCAACAGCATTAATTATTTTTTAAAACTAAAGACCGATGTTCATTAATCATCCTCACGTTAAGGCTGAACTTTAAGGGTTTCAGTCTAAATTCCTTCAATAACAGATTTGATATTTTTATATAAACTTGGCATTTGCTCTTCTGTACAGATTTCTTAAAAGAACGCGATTGGTTAATATTAATTGACATAAAAATTTCAAAATTTGAAAGAAAATGTCCATGCAGCAATAAAATTAATAAATTGCATTATTTTAAGAAATCTCTACAGAAATGTACAATTTTTATTTTACCAGATTTTTAAAAAATGGAAACAACTAATTTTCAAAATATTTGTGTCGGTGTACAGAAAAACATTTTCCATCGAATTTTAATATTTGTAATTTCAGACGCTTATGACCTCTGCAGTTGTCGAGCATCTATAATATTTACAATAGGTATCTATAATATTTTTAATTCTATTTGCATATTTGGAGTAAATGCTAAATCTAAAAAATAAACCCCTGAAGTCGAGGCTAGATAATTAAAACTACATTTTCCTAAAAAAATACATTTTCAGATATTATTGTTGGAATTATATCTAAATGAATAGAATATTGCATTTATAAATGTTTTCTGAAAGAATGAAAACGCAACCATTGACTAAGTAATATGGGTAAGACACCTAATGTCTGTTGTTTGAAACGTGGAGCCTCCAATTCATAAAGAACCGACAACCTAACTATGTGCATCTCTCTCAAGAGCTTTATTTACTAATCATGCATCTCTATTTGAGTTGAGGCTCGACCGGTGCTGCCACAAAAATCAGCGGTAAAAAAATGACTCATTCCGATTAAAAATATTTTCAAACCTCCTTGTTGCAATGGTTTCGACTTTCGTGCAAATCGCGAATGTGCTAACCTCCATGGTGCTAACCTTGGCGAATCTGCAGTAGCTTTGGAATTATATTTGAATTTATGACATTATTTTTTGATGTTCATAGGGGACTGAATATTTTTCAAAAAAAGACATCGCGTATTGGGCACAAAAGAATTCTGTCACCATTTGTGGGCTCCGTTTTTTACCATTTTAGTACGGAATTATTTTCAGTAAAATAAAAATTTATCAAAATATGCTGTTTTTTATAAAAAAAACTGAAACTGAACATTTCTATTTATTCTAAAAAAATGTTATATTGCTTGTTTCAAAATTTCACGAATTTTATCACAATCATTCACAATCTTAATTTGAGACTATGCAGGTAAGAATATATAAAAGTGGACAAAATACCCCAAAAATAATAACTGTTCTTGAAATTCAAAATACATTCGAAAAAGTATTTCAGCATTTAATATAATATAATATATAGTGCAACTGCAACCGAATGCGAAAACTGCGAGGTAATTTGGACGTGTTTGAAATATTAAAAGGGCACTGCACAAAAAGTTGCCGATAATAAACCGTTAGAGGCGCTGTCGTCGCTGTAATTGTAATATTTTTCAAAATATTGTGAGTATTTCGTCTACTAGCGTATAGAGGACACTAATATAACAATAATTTTTATAATTGATCTATGATGACAGCAAAGTTAGTAATGATATAATATTTCTGAAATTGCCATGGAAACAATGTGAATAAAAAATTTAAATATTTGAGAAATGTTGACACAAGTGGACACAAGTCGTGTCATAAATAGTTAATAATGTTGAGTTGAAAGTTGAAAAATTATAATTTCAGAGCAGAAAATTAATAAATAAGGACATTTATGAAATCTTATAGAACATGTGCGAAAAAATGTATAAATAAAATCTATTAAAACGCTTGAATCAATCAAAAAGAAATAAAATCTGAGTCAAGAAGAAAGCATTTATGAAATTTCTCCTATTAGAAAAAAATAACTCTATGACAGATCTTGGAATTAGGCAATACGTCTGAAAAGCCCAAAAGAAGAATAATTGAAGTGTAATAAAGATTTAAAAGTGCCAAGTGAATTTATAATTTTTTATAATAATGTGAATGTAATGTCACTTTTTAGGCGCGATCTTAGCGAAGCTAGAAGCGCCTATATACACTCGCTTTGTCTGTGAATCTGTGAATCTGTGAATCTGTGAATCTGTCACGCTATTTTGTGTCACGCGTACAGCCCAAACGGATGAACCGATTTTCAAAAACTTTTTTTTGTTCGATTCCTCTCGGGGTCTATTTGATCCTAACGTCGCCCGATTTTTGAATTTTGGCCCCAGAGGGGAGCAAATTAGAAAAAACGGTGTTTTTTGCTTATAGTTTGCTCAATTTAAGTCAGATCGATTCGAAACCTGTCTTAAACGAAAGAGCAGAAAATTTTAGATAGATTTCATGTATAATATTGTGTCAAAACAGTTTTTTTATACAGATTTATATGATTATTAAACGAAATAAATGCGACTTTATCTAATAAATCGCGAACTTGTTTCGGTTGTCCTTGTCTGTTGCACAGTGTAATATGGATATTGGAAGATAGCGTATGCTCTGTCTTATATTGCATTATTTTAATATAGTTATTCAATTTTTTGACTGCTGATGTTTGAATTTAAGTTTAAAAACCCTGGCCTACTGAGTTAAAATGACGTGTAACTAATTATTGACGTCCATCGGATGGCGAGACCTATGGATCGGACCAAAATTTCTCGACGTTCATACCCCGGCTTTCGTCCGGGTGTAAATCGTACTTTTGAATTTTCACCCACTTCCCGTGATCCGATTGAGTTGAAATTTTGTACACATGTGTAGCTCCGGTGACAATACAATATTATGGTAAGTAGCTGACCGGCCCGGCTTTCGTCCGGATGTAAATCGTACTTTTGAATTTTCACCCACTTCCCGTGATCCGATTGAGTTGAAATTTTGCACACATGTGTAGCTCCGGTGACAATACAATATTATGGTAACTAGCTGACCGGCCCGGCTTTCGTCCGTGTGTAAATCGTACTTTTGAATTTTCACCCACTTCCTATGATCCGATTGAGTTGAAATTTTGCACACATGTGTAGCTCCGGTGACAATACAATATTATGGTAATTAGCTGACCGGCCCGACTTTTGTCCGAGTGTAAATCGTACTTTTGAATTTTCACCCACTTCCCGTGATCCGATTGAGTTGAAATTTTGCACACATATGTAGCTCCGGTGACAATACAATATTATGATAACTAGCTGACCGGCCCGGCTTTCGTCCGGGTGCAAATCGTACTTTTGAATTTTCACCCACTTCCTATGATCCGATTGAGTTGAAATTTTGCACACATGTGTAGCTCCGGTGACAATACAATTTATAGTAACTAGCTGACCGGCCCGGCTTTCGTCCGGGTGTTAATCGTACTTTTGAATTTTCACCCACTTCCCGTGATCCGATTGAGTTGAAATTTTGCACACAATATTATGAATTTTCACAGGCAAAAGGTCTTCCTCCGGTAACGTTTCAGTGGATCGGATAAATGTTATAAAATCAGACTAAGAAAATAAAGCACACTAAAAAATTAAAAATAAAAATAGTTAAAAAACTTTTAAGTTAAACGGTTTTATAAATGTACTAAAAAGAAAAAAATAAAATTTAATTTAGGTTCATAAGTATAAAAGCGTGGGTCGTGACTGTAATAAATTATCACAGAGTTTACGACCCACGCTTTTATACTTATGAACCTAAATTAAATATTATTTTTTTCTTTTTAAAACATTATTATTATAAAACCGTTTAACTTAAAAGTTTTTTTACCTATTTTTATTTGAAGCTATGCTTCTTAACGCACGTTTCAGATGGGGACCTAAATAATAAAAAGTGAAACGTCACGTCACGAAGTAATGTAACGTCACTTTTGTAAAAATTATCCGATCCTTTTGAAAATTAATATTTGAGAGTTTTATAGGACACAAAAAAATAAAATGGCGTCAGATTTCAAAATGGCGGCCATATGAACTGTTTTGTAAAAATTATCCGATCCTTTCGAAAATTGATATTTGAGAGTTTCATAGGACACCAAAAAATAAAATGACGTCAGATTTTTCAAAATGGCGGCCACATGTACTCTGTTGTAAAAATCATCCGATCCTTTTGAAAATTGATATTTGAGAGTTTCATAGGACACAAAAAAATAAAATGATGTCAGATTTTTCAAAATGGCGGCCATATGTACTTTTTTGTAAAAATTATCCGATCCTTTTCAAAATTGATATTTGAGAGTTTCATAGGACACAAAAAAATTAAATGGTGCCAGATTTCAAAATGGCGGCCATATGTACTTTTTTGTAAGAATTATCAGATCCTTTTGAAAATTGATATTTGAGAGTTTCATAGGACACAAAAAAATAAAATGACGTCAGATTTCAAAATGGCGGCCATTATATATACTTTTTTGTAAAAATTATCCGATCCTTTTGAAAATTGATATTTACGAGTTTTATAGGACACAAAAAAATAAAATGACGTCAGATTTCAAAATGGCGGCAATATGTACTTTTTGTGTAAAAATTATCCGATCTTTTTGAAAATAGATATTGACGAGTTTTATAGAAAGCAAAAAAATAAAATGGCGTCATATTTTAAAATGGCGGCCATAGGTATATACTTCTTTGTAAAAATTATCCGATCCTTTTGAAAATTGATATATGAGAGTTTAATAAGACGCAAAAAAATAAAATGGCGTCAGATTTCAAAATGGCAGTCAAATAATAACTTTTTAATTGTATTGTTTATATCTTTGATAAATTCGGTTTTATATACAATGCGTAAGAAACATAGCTTCTGTCGGGTATCTTACGACACCTCATGACTTTTTTTATTTAGCAGGTTCCGAGTTTCGCTTAATAGTCAACCGTTGCTATGGAAAATTGTTTAAAAAATTCACTGCACTATTTTTTCTATGTAATCCAATACATATTTACATTAGGTCTTATGGCCATAGCCTACTACAAAATTGATCTTCTTAGTGTTATTTTCCCTATGTTCGGTAAAACCGTTTTCACACAATACCTACATGAATATCGCGCCTTGTAATTCTTGAATTACTTGTATGCTCCAAAATTTTTATTACCTATATAAATTTACTTTGTGCTTTTTTATTTTACATAAAATTTCTGTGGTGTCATTTTTGTAATAAGCGATATGAAAAGTTTCATTAGTTAATTAGTTCATTTCACTATTCTTACTTGTAAAATGAATAAAATAAATAACAAATCGAAGAAAATTCATGCATAACAGTCTATAAAATGATACTAATATTTTTAAAAATTTACGTCGTTTTGGATTTCGATTATTTCTTCCCATTTCCCTGGTTACTGAACTATTTTTTTTCAGAAAACCCTGGAAAATATAAAAAATCTAATCTCAATTTGAAAATTGTGTACGTGGTACCAACTTTACACAATCAAATAAATTTCTCAAGAGGAAAATTTGATAATTTAAGTTGTCATATTTAGAACATCTTTGAATTCGATACTTTTTATGTTTTCATGTTAATTGAAAATTGATTATTCATATTCATAGCAACCCGTTGCCTTGAAGAAAAAATCTATTTAGAAAACAAAATCAATCTCAAAATCTTTGAAAAACACGAACTGAACAAGAAATCGAAAACTAACATTTATACCATAAATCAAGATGTAAACAAAACGTACGTAGCGTCATTTCTTAGACAATAGCTACACTTTTTTAGTTATTGATAACACCGCGGTTGCATTATCTGTCATTAGTGACTTTTTACTAAACGATTTGCTGTTATTATTAACAGTTTCGTATTGAAATTTAGCATATCCATTTTTTGTCCTTCAAAGTATGTTTTAAATGTCTAAAAATCCTTTTTCATTGAAAAAAATATTTCAAGTTCAATCTGAATTCCTACTTTTATTAATTTCAATACATGACCCCAAATATGTTTAATACAAAGAATATCATCTATAGAATCTTACAGATCTCACAAATTGACTGTATTGTTTATATAAAAGCTGATTCTTTGAGTAAAAAATTGGGAAAAATGACATATGGTAGCGCTATCTTTTGAAATTGGTGCCAGGCAGATTCCTATTAGACCAAGAGGCGGGCGTTAATATATGAAGCTCATTTGTGACAGGATGAAATTTTCAGGGAAGGTAGTATTTATTATGACAAAGAAAAAGCGCTAGGGTTGCCTAGTCAAATCCTGGTGCGACGGCCGGGATAAGCCACTTCCGGTGCAAAATGTCAATTTTTATATGTATATGTATATATGTATAAATTCAAACAGCTCAAAATTACAAAGTGGCCCTTAGTCCAGCATGGTAACCATAGTTTTTAAGAAAATGACATTTCGAAAATTATAAATTGTTAATAACTGCTCAAAATTGGATAAAATATAATAGTTAAATTCTGTATCACGGAAAAGAAAGGTTATACATTTTGTAAAGTAGTATCAGTATATGCAAAAATTTAAATTTTTGATGTGAAACATCTTTAGATACCGGTGTAAAGTCGTTTGAATGGAACGTCGCCAAATGTCATTTGTTATTGCATTTTGAAACTACGTGGTCAATAATTATAGTTTTTTTACTAACATTATCAGCGGTAATGTGTCATGCATCGTTTTTTTTTTTTTTTTTTTTATTAAAAAAACAGATAGATTATTATGTATTGTTTTTTTTTCTTATTGAAAAATTATTAATGTGATATTTTTTAGCACCTTACCTATATTAAAAATGTTAAAAATTCAATTTTCAACAAAAAATATCTCGCATTATTTTCTAATTTAACTAGCATAAAGAGATACCTTTATTAAAAAAAATATATATAATTTTTATTTCATGATTTTCTTGACTTTTTTTCAAAGCAACTACCTTAAACTACGTTTTGTTTAAAAATGTTACATATTATTGTAAAAAAAAAAATAAATATTTTAATAGCACGTTAATATAAGTATGCTTAGAATAAGTAATTTAATAATAATTCATAAAATGTTATTGCCTTTGTTCGGAACATTTTTGAATAGTTTAATGTATAGTAAACTATATTGAAACTCATGTCGATCACTCACGTATGTAATATAATAAAATTAAAAAACCGGTTGATTTGTGAATCAGAATTGTCAATAATTGGCAATGTTTGCCTTCTTCAGGCCTAAAATTACATAATTTTAATAATGTAATTTTAGGCTTGAAGAAGGCGACAAAATAGTTGCTGAAAAGTTGCCATAATAAAGATTGACAATTAGGAAGTTTCCATTGGACGAAAATACTAATTATGATACTGTCACATCATTATAATAAAGATAACTTTAAAAATTCTGAAAGAATTATTTTGATATCTTTAATTTCAACGGAGATATTCAATTTCTTGTACGTGGGGTCGCAAACGAAACTGATTTTTGAATATGACGTCACGCGGTACAAGTTTGCTGTTTTTTAGCTTTGTGAGTAATTAGAACCGAAGTTACTTAGTAACTATTTTGTTGTAATACAGACTTTTCTATTTATATTAAATTAAAATTGACTGTCAAAAATTTAAATATGTCAATATTTTCCGTCATCAACTGGTTTGTTTTTAGTGTTTCCATAACATTTTACGAGTTTATAGAAAGAGATTTATCGGAAGTTACCATGTTGAATTACCACACATATAAACTGAAAATAACTCTTAAAAATATCGTGCCGCGTGACGTCACCCGGACTGAAAACGGAATTTCTTGGAGAATTGTCAATTCAAAGATTGAAGTAGCATAACTTTGTTGTTTTTAAAGATATTTAAAAAATTCTTCCGTCATTAATTTTATAATTTTTAGAACTATGATTTAGACCAAACAAATAAAAAAGGGAAACTTCCTAATTCTGACTCACAAATCAATCGGTTTTTTCTTTTATTATAGTAAATTATTATTATTTTCCATTTTTTCATTATAGTTATTTTGGTTTTATATTCGCTTAGTTTACTTTATACCTGCGTCTGATTAAGTTGAATTTCAAGAAAAAATATTAATCGAGGTTCAGTAAAGTCAAATGCTTCAATTAGTTTTTAATGTCAAACCAAATTTAAAATCACAAACAAAAATCAACCTTTTTTCTCTTTTCGAAACAAACTCCAAACTACCTTTTTAAAACTTTTATTACAGGTTACTACGACCTTCAAGTAAGTAATTTATACTAATTTATATAAGAGGTGCACGTTGAATTACGTTGAAAAATAAAAATAAGAAATTGCTACCCTAAAATACATAAATTCTTGGGAAAATTGTCAATACCAGATTCAGGCAATTCCTGCGTAATTATACGGATATGAGTTAGAAACCAAATGCGTTGAAAACATAAAGTTATAAATAACTAGACATACGTATGAATGTTTGCCAAACACAAGGCCGATAACTCATTTCAGAACGGTTACAATATATAAGTATACATATATACATAATGTTATTTGACAGCTTTAAAAATGTCAAAAAAACAAATATAATTTATAAGTTTTCAATGTGTTACCCAAAATTTCCTTAGGCAACCCTATGTATTTCAATACAGCTCTTCGAGATCTACAATATGGCGTCAATTGTATGCTGTCATATAATGACGAAAGATAATTATGAGCTAATGAAATATGTGTATTTTGCACCGGAAGTGAGCTCCTCCCGGCCTTCGCACCAGGATTTGACGAGGCAACCCTAGCACTTATTCTTTGTCATACTAGATTCTACCGTCCCTGAAAATTTCATCCTGTCACAAATGAGCTATATAAATTTACGCCTGCCTCTCGACCTATATTAATAGAAAGTAATTTGTCAGAAATTTTAAAATGCAAAATATTACACAAATTGAGAAAAACAGTATCAACTCAATAACATGATTTAACAAAGAAAACGTTACCACGGTTATTCAAAATTATGTTAAAAATTTCAGAGCCAAGATCATAGACACTATAGCAAAGATCTTGAAATGCAGGACGCCGAAAAAAATAGCTTTTTTATATATTTTAATTTTTTCAAGGTCTCGTATTTATTTCGTAATTAATTGTTGTGTAACCATGGTAAACGAGAAATTAAATAAAGTCCAAGGAGGTATTATAAAGTCTATTTTTTTACCGTAGAAATGTATTTGTTTGACTCAAGTTGGTACCACAAACATTTTAAAATTTTACAAAATAAAAATTGGAAACTAACCATGGTAACAGAAAACTAATATAATTTTTTTTATAACCAATTCTTAATTTGAGTTTTCAAAAATTAAATAATATAATAAAGAAACCGTGCTAATTTTTTGACGACAAATTTGCTTTAGAAAACAGTTATAAAGAACTATGAAAATCATTAACAGAAACCATTTTTATACCTACAAGTTTTCAAAATCGTATCTAAACGTGACAAATGTCAATATACAATATTAAGAATTATTATCACAATATTAAACTTTCGTAGCTGTTCATTATTTTAAATAAATTAATTCATGCGGTTATTTATTATCTAATATGAATTGTTCGCTTATGGTTCGCTCAAAAATGGACATACAAAAAAGAACTATGACAATGACTTGCTGTAATTTTTTTTATAAGCTATAAATTCTTCTTTTTATTGTGTAGTTTCACAAGTCATTTATTCAATATGTTGAAATAAAACTCTATATTTAATAATAAAAATAGGTATCTACAACGAAACGAATATAATACACACGCACAAAAAGATTTACTTATAAAAAAATGCACATAATGTCAATTATATTAATTCTTCAAACTTCATAATATACAACATATTATAAAACAGCTATAAAACATTTAAATTATTATAGGTACCAGAAATTTCTAAAATTTAGTCAAAAAAATATAATGAAAAACACAATTCTGGAAATTTTTAACCAATTTAGCTTTTTTCAGATTTTTGACATTTTAAATATTAAATGACAGTTTATATTAGAAATCGTGTCCATCGTGATTATAATAAAATTAAGCAAAATCGCAGGATAGTGGACAAAATAATTTGATTTATTAAATGAAATGTACGACGTTTCGTCTATAGATTTAGACTTTTTCAAGTACAATCATAAAAATAACAATATTTATGAAAATTAATATTAATTACTAACCATAGCAATTAACATAAGATAGGGTACATAAGACAAAAACATGGTAACATGATAACAAATTATGTTGACTATAAATTTTAACAATCAATAATAATAATAATACAAAAATTAGTATAATTTCATAATATAATTGTACTGACTACTTAAATTTTGAGTGTCTGTTCTATAATTGATTGAATTGTTTTTTCTAATAAAACACATTTCACTGATATTGCGTTTCTTCCAATTTGACTCTTTATCTAATATTTGAACTTCATTGAAAAGAAATTTATGCCCAGTGTCGAAATGATGAGATGACAACGCCGTTTTATTATCACTTAATAAGTTTATGTTTCTACAGTCCATTTTGTGCTGATAAATTCTATTTTTTAATAACTGTTTTGTTTGTCCCACATAACACTTATTACATTCACAAGGTATTTTATAAATAATATTAGATTGATGTGAGATAGGCGTCTTATCTTTAACTTGTCTTATAAGATCAACAGATTATTTTCGAACACAAATATTAAGTTGGTGTTTTATAACTTAAATAAATTGGATAGGTTATTCACAAGACTTAAAGATAAGACGCCTATCTCACATCAATCTAATATTATTTATAAAATACCTTGTGAATGTAATAAGTGTTATGTGGGACAAACAAAACAGTTATTAAAAAATAGAATTTATCAGCACAAAATGGACTGTAGAAACATAAACTTATTAAGTGATAATAAAACGGCGTTGTCATCTCATCATTTCGACACTGGGCATAAATTTCTTTTCAATGAAGTTCAAATATTAGATAAAGAGTCAAATTGGAAGAAACGCAATATCAGTGAAATGTGTTTTATTAGAAAAAACAATTCAATCAATTATAGAACAGACACTCAAAATTTAAGTAGTCAGTACAATTATATTATGAAATTATACTAATTTTTGTATTATTATTATTATTGATTGTTAAAATTTATAGTCAACATAATTTGTTATCATGTTACCATGTTTTTGTCTTATGTACCCTATCTTATGTTAATTGCTATGGTTAGTAATTAATATTAATTTTCATAAATATTGTTATTTTTATGATTGTACTTGAAAAAGTCTAAATCTATAGACGAAACGTCGTACATTTCATTTAATAAATCAAATTATTTTGTCCACTATCCTGCGATTTTGCTTAATTTTATTAAATGACAGTCATTTATTAAATAAATTTAAATAAACAGTTTATGGATTGACCGTTGGAATCGCATGATCGTTGCGCTCTACACTAGCGACACCCTTATTTCTGTCCATAAACTAAACTGCCAAACCCCTAGAAACAGAGAAGTATGGTAGCTTTAATATTTTTCTTAACCTATGGTTTGGCAGTTTAGTTCATGGATAGAAATAGGGGTGTCGCTAGTGTAGAGCGATCATGCGATCCTAATAGTCTCTCCAAAAACTGCTCACGTATTACGTCATAAGGAAAGGTATCTTCCTCAATGATTACTTGATCTATGACGCAACTATTTAAATCGTGTGTATGTGTATTATTTATACTATCAAAAATAATAAATTTTTAACTTGGTAACCATGGATACAAAGACCATAGATAACATAGTGACGTCACACGCGTTCGGATTCTTTCGGCGCGTCATCGGAACTGAGTTTAAAAATTAATTTTTATTTAAATATAACTTTTTAATTAGTAAGCAAAAAAATTAACTAAACACACTTTTGCTATAAAACTTGTATGTGGTCTTTCCATTTAAGTAAAAAAAATTCATTCAAATACCCAATTGTATAGTTTTCTAAGTTTCAACACCTCTGAATAGTTTTCGCTGGAAAACATTTTTGGATAAAATTAACAACATTTCATTTCTTTTTATCAGTAATTTATAGAACAAATATTTATAAATAAATACATCTATCAATTATTTTTATATATTTGTGCGAATATTATGCTACGTCTTTGAGACATCCTGTAAACAAATTTAATAAAATAATGTATTTAGCAAATATGCAAGTAGAATATTTATAAACTGAGTTGAGAAATTTATTATAAAAAGCACATGACGTATTTTTCCAGTAAACAAATAAATTGCTCTGTTTTGTTGGAATAACAAAAAAGGAGAAAATGAATATTGTAGACTAGAAGCAGAAGTGCCAACATAAAAAGTCATAACAAGCGAATGTCTCCTTTCCCTTATTCCAGTTCACATACTAAGTAACACTCAATGGTAATACTATAGGGGAAGTGACCAAAATCTGCTAACCCTTCAATATTATAAATTATCGCTGGTCAGATATTGTTAACATATTAATAGTATTTTTTATGCAACACGTGCATTAAAAGTACATAGTTACTTGTTTTCGGAGACAAAAATTGGCTTCTTCATGCCAATGACATAAGATACATGTCGCGCGTGCGCAAATTAAAAGTAAAGTGTTTTCGTCCCTTGGGAAATTCTTTTCGCCTCAAAAGTAAGCGAAAGTGACGGCTATAAGATGCTACTTATAAAGAAACATTTGCCAAAAAATATCGATTTGCGCATATATGTATTTTTGTAAACTAGACTTATACTGTAAAATGAATGTTATAGAAGACTTGCAGCACTTCCTAATAGAATGCCCTCTATATGATAGTCTTAGACAAAGATATATAAACAAATACAATATTAAAGATCATGGCGCAAATGTTGTACAGCGACTACTAATGGTTAATAGCAAGGTAAAGATCGATGACATATTTTGTTTTGTGGCTGGCGCGTTAAAATTAAGAGCATTCAGTCTTAATGAGTGAGTGGTTTTTCATTATATATTATTTAAATAGTCATATCATGTATGGATATAACAGTACTTACTTAGATATGTTAAAAAAAGTGTAATGTAATGGTTACTTTTTGTAATTAGGTATTTATAAAGAAAAAAATAAAAAATTGTTATTAATTGAATAAATTTATAAAGGCCAGAGAAAATAATAAGAATAATAATTATAACTATAATAATTAAAAGACCCAATGTTATGCTCATATTCAGAGGTATTCATATATAGCTTTTGGTATACATAGACTAGTTTTTTTCATATTATGTAAGGAATACAAAATATAATATCTTTGCTTAACAAAATTTGTAATTAAATTTATGCATCATATTGTTTAGTATGTAAGGTATAAAATGTAAAATTGTAAACCAACTCCCTGTAATAATTAAATAATTAAATACAGTATCTTAATAATAATAATAAACTAGACTTTTGAAGTCTAGCCAGTATTAATACACTGTATTACAAGAGCAGAAAATTGGAGATTGCGAACGAAGGTGGCGTTTGCTCACCAGAGCGCAGCGAGGGCGGCAGTAGTCGCAATCGCCAATTTCGCCTGAGTAATTTTTGTAATAATATTGAAAGAACAACAATAAATCCATGCAAAAACAGCGTAAATGGATATTGTATGTTAGACGAACTATCAGATATAGTTCACAATCACCGCATAGGATGGCGCCACTGTCGCAGTTTCGCTTACTTTCGACCCGAAAAGAATTTCCCAAGGGACGAAAACATTTTACTTTTGATTTGCGCACACGCGACTTGTATTTTACGTCATTGGCATGAAAAAGCCAACTTTTGTCCCCGAAAACAAGTGTGATTATGCACTTTCAGAGCACCTGTTACATAATAGTAGATTATATATCTAGTATCGTAATGGGGCATATTATTGACGAGTTAGTGACATAGTATGTTAAAACGAGCACGGCGAGTTTTAACGGTCTCACGAGTCATAATATCATTACGCACGAGTTATATATAATACTTTTTGAAATACCCACTATAAAATAGCTGCATTTCACTTAATTTTCAGTATTTTCAAAAAATTTTGACAGTTCATTTGTGTCGCCTACTTCGCTTTTATAGTAGGCCGAGACACGCACAAGAGTATGTAATAGCGGACCAAGGTTATTAGAGTACAGGTTGCCTCATTCCATCTGACCAATCAGCGTAAGCGCGGGAATGACGTCAGCTAGAATTTAGTTTAAATCAGGTACAAAAATTTTTGAAGATTATGCTTATTTATATTAGGTGCTTCGTGCAGATTTTTTCTTAAAATTGGCAGGAGACAATAAATAGAAGAATAGATGTTAAAAAATAGGATAATTTTTATTTTTATTACAAAATTTAGGTTTTAATATCTATAATATAAACAAACAAAAAATTAAATAATGCTCAAGAAATGGCAGATCTTGTTAATTAGTAATTACCAATTTTTTTAAATTTAAGAAACGAATAGAATTAACTAACAAATTGATAAATTAATTATTTTATCTTTTATATTTACAAAATATTAAAAATAACCACAAAACACCAAAACACTTAACAGCTATCGCAAAATTGACAACTTATCATATTTTTTTCACTACAGAAGAATCATGTTTCTATTAGGTATTGAAAAAACATATCACACTACCATGGTTACTGTGATTTTTATTTCCAAAAATTAGCAGCGTCCATCGTCTGATCTTTTCTATTGAAGTGAGCAAGCATGGTATATTCTGAGTGACGTCATCCCCCCCACTACTATCTATCGGAATGAGGCAACCTATACTCTACTAACCTTGATAGCGGACGGATCAGGGCGAATAAATATAAATCACTATATGGAAATGATTTACTGTCCACACTAGTGTGGAATATACGTTTTCACACACCAGCCTGTTAAGTGACCGATTACAGAATATTTCATCTCGCTTACGTAGTAGCAGTGCGCATTTCCAGTACATTGTTGAGATAGAAAATATCCATTGCCCAGTCCGTGTTCTAAGTGTGCAAGGTGCTTAATGCGAGGTTGTATTATAATTGAATTATTTTGCTGTGTGCTAAATCTCCGCAGTGTGCAACAACACTGCTATACTTCGTATGTAACGTGTAAAAAATTACTGACATTTCTCGTGATATTTTGAACGCCTTGGAGTGGATTTGATTTTACATTATAAACGTCCCTAGTTATATTTAGGAATTAGGACATTAAACTTGAAATATCTTTCATTCTCGAATGTGAAGTGTAACAGGCGCAATATGAAAAACTCACAATTCGAAACTATAAAAAAAATTTTTAACAAAAAAAAAACCTCCTTCAAAAAAGCCACTAAAAAGAGGAAAATAATAAAATTTTGAGGTCTGCGCCAATTTAATAAAATATGAAGTCGGTTAAAAAATAGATATTAATTACTGTACTATACTTTTTAACCGTCTTCATATTTTATTGACGCAATGCCCTCAAAATTTTATTATTTTCCGCTTTTTAGTGGCTTTTTTGAAGGAGGTTTTTTTTTTGGTAAAAAGTTTTTTATTTTTTACTTTTTAGTGGATTTACAATACACGTAGTTTGCATGTTATTAACCGACTTCTGTCTTGATATTTGACATGGCTGGTATTTCTTCTAATGTATCTTGTCGCCATTCTTTCAATAATCTTAAACTTATGACTCTTTGTCAAATTTTCGTTTACGAAATTTCTTTGTTTGTTTTTAAAAACTTTAACCAGTTTGTCACGAATGGCGATTACCATTCTTATAATACGCGTTTTAGAAATGATCTGAGTTCCCCCTTTAGCAAACTTGAGGTTAGTAAAAATTCTCCTTTAAACATAGGTGTAAAAATCTTTAATAATCTTCCAAATCACATTAAGAATTGTAAGAATCTAAATATTTTCTCTCGTTTTTTAAAAGCGTTTCATCTGGGGAACACATTTTATAATTTGTCCGAATTTTTTAATTTGTAATTTCGATTGTTCTATTGTATCTGTATCTGTATGACGTTTTCTATATGAGTTTTCTCATCGAAAGAAATAAAGAGTTTATTATTATTATTTACCTTAATGGTGTCACATCCAGTTACTCACTTTTTTTATAAATCAGACGAACTACTGAACCGATTTAAATAAAATTTATATGGGACCAATAATCCCAAGGTATGCCCTATTAATCATCAAAATCGGTTCACAAATGCAGGAGAAATCGCGTAACATACCTACACACCAAAAAAAAATACAGTCGAACTGAGAACCCCTTCCTTTTTTTGAAATCGGTAAAAATATCCATCGGTTTCAATCTACATACCGTTCCGTTTTTACTCAAAAAAAAACAAAAAATACATTTGAACTGAGAACCTCCACCTTTTTTTGAGGTCGGTTAAAATTATCCATCGGTTTCAATTTACATACCGTTCCATTTTGACCCAAAAATAATAGTCAAGATCGTTAGTCTATTAATTACAAATTTACATTTTCCAAGTTCGAATCTGAGAACTGGTGACAGTATCAACATCAATACAAACGGATTTTCTTTATGCTTTTTAAGGTCACCAACAGCTAGGGTTATTTGCGCCTTGTACCAATTTATATTTTCATTTTATTATTTTTTAATAACAAATTTAAAATCCAATTTATTGATACTTTTACCAGTTCCTGGATTAAAACCTGGGTACTGGGAGTTTGCAATAGAAGAACCGTGCAATTGCCATATCAACAACGGCATTGCTGTACAAGTCTCAAGTCCATGAAATCAAGTTAATAATAATTACGAGTTTGCACTGACAAAGATAAAGTTGGAAGGTATATCATAATTAAAAATTGTATGTGCATTTTCATGGGGTACCTACTGTACACATTAAAATAAGTACTCTTTATAGTATAAAACATTAAAAATAAATCAGATTACTATCACGAAAGAAGGTTCTTCAATTTTGTGATCGTGGCTCTAAAAATAGAAACTGTCCATTAATAAGTGAAGGGTATTACCTTTAAGCAATAAAGTAGGATACAGTACTGAACAGTAACAACCCCCTTGATGTTCATAACTATAAAACCACGTCCATTTCTAATCGGAACTGTCTATTCGTCAAAACGTTCGGTTGATTAGTTTCTTGTGACATAAAATGATACACTCGGGAAATTACCCGCCAACCTATCTTGTCTCATCTTGAGGCAATAATAAAATAAAATACTTCTTATAAACAAAGTTACCGAGAAAAAGATGTAAATGTATTTGTGAATTCTGTTAAGACTATCGTCTATCCGACATTCTTGCCATGATGATGATCGGACTTCAACAAACCTCGTTTAGGAGAAAATATGTACCTAAGTCAATTTTGGTAAACACTGTTTTCGCCCTCTTTCATTTAGGAGAAACTCAAAAATTAATTTGGAATGACTGTGTACATTATTACAATATATAACACATGTTTATCATTTGAGTACAATATTATTAATTAATTATTATAATGACTAATAAAACATTGTGCAGTAATACGACAGTTAATTTATCACCCACAACTTAAAAATGCTTAATCACGTTCTGGATAACTTTTAATCAGGTGATGTAGGCAACGTACAGCCCCGCGAGTTAATTCAAATTGTAGCCGCGAAGGGTTTAATTCGAGTGGCCCACGAGGCACGAATCATTTTTAATTGACTTCAATTTATGTACTTACGGCCGGCCGGCCGGCAGTATCAAATAGATTTGGTTTAATTTTTGTAAAAAAAGTAGGCACTATTATCGTAAATTATAACTCCATACTTACCTACCTCTCATATAGACAAAAAAGGTAAATGGCTTTTTACAATCGATTGTCACAAGGAATGCATCCTCAATATACAGGATATCCCATAAGTAATGGCGAAGACGTATTACTTCTGGGATACTTATATTCAACTATGTATAGTCAAGTTCCAAAATTTAAAATAGTGAGTCCATGCACTTATACTTCACTATTTATATAAGCGGCACAATTTTTATGCATGAGACGCGTATGCTTACATTATTTCATAGCTTTCCCCATTAACCTTGTTACGAGCATGATTCACTATCTTAAATTTGGGAACTTGACTGTTGTATAAATATACATTACTCAATTGTACACTTTAATAAAAAAAACTAGGGTGCGGTTTTTTCAAACCTGGACGGTGCAAGTGAAATAATTTTGTTTACGTGGTTTTGGTAATGTTTTTACCCTGATCAATATGGAAACGAGCGTAAGAATCCAGATTCTATCGTTGGTGGTCAATGGGTATTTGATGTGGTGCTCGACTGAATATTCGTACGATATTAGTAATATAGACGTACAATATAGACTATACCTAGTCATAAACATAACCGTCGCTGTTTTTCGATGCGTACTGGTCTGGTCGACTACCATCACACTTGTATGCAGTCGTACAATATTATAGTTATGAATATAACGTCGCTGAACATTGTTGCTTTTCGATGAGTAGTGGTCTGGCCGATCACTTCGATTGGACGTGACGTGACGTGACGTTCGATATACGAAACCGAACGGAAATAAACGAAGCTAATAAAGTTTCAATTTAAAAGTAACCGAGCCTATTATTTTGGATGTAATTTTGGTTTAGCCAACCTGGCGCTCTGAAAGTAGACACGTCCGACCTAATCAATAGTAAAGGCGACATCTGGCCCGTAGTTTGTAGTTTACCGATATCTCTGGTCTTCGGAGTTTCCTACTTCAGTTCCAGCATTATTCCGGCCACATTATATATTATGTATACATTACCGGAGCTGCACAGTGCACTGTACACTGAACCATGTCTACGAAACATACGGTTGCATATCTTATTTTATAGCAAAATTGCAATCGTGACTTGAATTGTAAATGCTGGTTCAAGTTTCAAAGCGTCTAGTGTCAAAATAATGCAACAAAGTGATGTGCCGCTTCTAGTAGACTCGTCACTCGTGTCCGTGAAAAAAATAATCGGGTTCGGCTCGAGTCTAAAAGACTGGTACTCGAGTGCGGACTCGAGTTTTTAACTTGGGTCTGCAAAAAAACTGGACCTGTTGCGATATGATTTTTTTCGCATTTTTCAATATTTAAAATGCTAGTGATTGGAAATGTATCACAGACGTGACAATTCAAAAAGAATTTCAGTAAGTTGTCTTGGAATGTTGCAAACCGAGAATCTATTTTTTTAACACGCTTTTATTAGCTTCACCTGTATGTTTGCTTGCTTGCTTGCCTGTTTGTCAGTTTGTAACCGACTTCTTTGAACTTGATTTTGACCAACTTTGAACGGTCAGATTTAGTTTAAACTTTGCACACTTATCAAGGACCGATTACAATACAATAATTTCATAAGTTTGTCCCATTATCCTGACCAGGATCTCCAGGACTAAAAAAAAAAGCAAAAAACTTCAGATTGAACTGAAACTTTGCACACTTATCAAGGACCGATGACAATACAAATAATTCCATAAGTTTGTCCCATTATCCTGACCAGGATCTCCAGGACTAAAAAAAAAGCAAAAAACTTCAGATTGAACTGAAATTTTGCACACTTATCAAGGACCGATTACAATACAATAATTCCATAAGTTTGTCCCATTATCCTGACCAGGATCTCCAGGACTAAAAAGCAAAAATAAATTATAATTTAAAAAAACTAAAAAACACGTTTTAATGAACTAAAAAGTAAAAAATAATTAATTTTATAGTAAAAAAGCGTGGGGTAGTATGAAAATATGATACAAAGCACCCCACGCTTTTTTACAATAGAATTAATTATTTTTTACTTTTTAGTTCATTAAAGCGTGTTTTTTAGTTTTTTTAAATTATAATTTTTTTGACATAAGCTGTCTGTAAATATTACACGGTTTAAGTTCTCATAGAAATTTTTTTGAAAAAAATTACCTATACGTCTTTTCATATTTTAAATCAAGAATTATTGAATTTCCTCAAGGTAGATTCAGTTTTAGCGAGTTGCCTATAGGTGAGTCCGGACTAGTCGAAAAAAATTAAATGCGAACAATTCTGGCATGACAGTATACCAGATACCTACTTAAACATATATAACGATATATAAACATAGAGCACACTTGCGCGTGCAAAGAGGATAGCTTGGTGTAAAGATTAGCGTACTGGCCTTTAGATAAAACCATCGTGGGTTCGAATCCCACCTCCGCTTATGGATGTTTTGTGATGTCGTTTAATTTGATGTAGTTAGACGCTAATGACTTTATTTGTCGGCTAAGAACGATTGTTTGTTAGTCAATTTTTTCTATCATTAAAAATATTATTTTCAAAAAATTTTGACAGTTCATTTGCAGATAGCTTTCAGTAGATATGTAATAGCGGGCGGATCAGGGTGAATAAACTTAAATCACTATGGAAAGTAATTTCCACACTAGTGTGCTTGAAAACACTTTCAACACACCTGCTGCCTGTTAATTAGTGACCCATTCCATGCATGTAAAGTAGCTATTTTATAGTGGGCATGGCAAAAAAACATTTAAATGCAAAAATAAGAATTCCTTAAAATAAAAATTATATGATCTTAATCTTTTGTCCCCTATGCTTTTCATATGAATTTGATTATAGCAATACTCTATAGTACATCCGAATTATTGCTGCAATAATTATACAGTGTGTATGAACAAAATGCATATTATGTAGATACGGATGTTTGTGTGATGAATGATGGGGACAGATCAATGAAATGTCAAAACAAATGATTTCGTAACTCGCGGATACATAGATACAAATAGAACACACACACACACACAATGCGGCATATTATGTTAAGCACGGGTCACACTAGGCTGGTTGCCAGCCGTGAATTTAGTAGCCGCTACTGTCAGCCGTCGATCAGCTTGGTGTTACCAGGTACCAGTATTCGTCAGTGGCTGACGAAGTTGGACGAGTTCAACTTTTGGTAGCAGGCAGCGGCGACCAATAGATCACGTGACCACTGGCACCAGCCGGCAGCGCAGTCGGACCACTATTGCCACAGCAGCGAGTACCTAGCTACCGTACCTTACGTGGTATGTATTTTGTATGTCGAATAGCAAACTGGCGAGATAGCAGCCGATAGTGTGACCGGATTGCCAGCCGCTGCTTGCTAGTAGAACTGGCGAGTAGCAACCGAAAGTGTGACCAGGTTGCGGCCGCTGCTTGCTGGTGTTACTGTCAGCCGCTGATCAGTAGCAGCTGGTAACCAGTCTAGTGTCAAGTGTGACCCGTGCTTTACGGCGCGACGCGGCGGTTTAAACGATCAGTTGAAATTTTGCTAAACTACTTTAAGCAATACTTGTTGTCATATTATGCAAGGAAATTCATTCACTGGTGTACATTTTTGCTTTCCCATATACGGAATATACAGGGTGTCGCATAACGATTGTGTACGGACAGTACCTACAATAAAATAGAGAAAATAATTCTGAACAGAAAAGTCCTCAGACATTAAAATTTAGGAACCGATGTACCGTTAATGAAATATTAATTAATTATCATTATTTTATCTCCCATAAATAAAATAATGATAATGATAAGTAATTAATACACTTATATTAATAAGTATATTAATTAATTGTAATGAGATATTATTTATCATCAATAAGTGGGTGAGTTGGCGTGGTTTATTAATATTCTTAAGAATATATACTTATTGGTGATAAGTAATTAATATCTCATTAAAATTAATTAATATCTCATTAACGGTACTCACATCGGATCACAAAATGTCTAAGGACTTTTCCGCTCAAAATTATTTTCTCTATTTCACTGTACTGTCCGCGTAGACGATCGACTGGGACATCCTGTAATTGTTTTGTGATAGTGCAAAGATTCAATTTCGAGTTTTTTGGTAAATTTTCACACTTTAAAGTTCCCTGAACCCAAAAAAGTTGTTTTAAAAATTGTTTGTAGTCTGTCGTTTTTCTCTCTCTGTTTGTCCGTCTGTGATGGGACCCAGAGTTCAAACCGCATGAGACCTCTTAAAATTTTTCAAGACGCTTACACTTTGAGGCGAAATCGTAAAATCAGTCTTAGCTCAAATAAGGAAAAAGTGACCTCCCAAAAAACCGGTAAAAGCAGATTAAAAAACTGTGTATTTTCTGGAAAATGATTTTGATTAAATTGTACACATACTTTAGTACCAGTATGAGATAGGATGATTAATTCCTTCGAGAAAATGCAAGAAGGGAGGCTGTGGGGGTTACGATGTATGTAGTATGTACCGTTGTGTTATAGGTAGGTAAGTACCGTTTAATTAATCTAATATGTACGTTGGTAAATAAATTTCGTTTGACGCGTCATACGCGACGATTCCAATTTATTTTAAACACATATTTCGCATATGAGCTAATAGATGCCATGTTAATTTGATGTATAAATAATTTTTTAAACCTTTAGAAGCATTCTCCTCAGCTTCTATTTGCATTTTTGTTTTGAGAATTTCAGTTAAGTATACCTATAATGATGACTTCTTATGGAGACCGAAACTGATAGTAAAATATGTTTTAATATATTAAAAAAAAAAAAAACGAGAGTTATTTCATACTTTGCCTATTTTACAATGCACATTCGAGAACGAAAGATATAATTTCAAGTTTAGTCCAATCTCATACACTTAAGCAATATATTCTTACTTTTAAATACATTTTTTACAGCGGCGGAAGTTGTATGTTATGGTTGACGGACCAAACTACTTAATTATTATAACTTAATGATCACATCAATAATATAATAATTATTAATGATTGCCAAATTTAAACAATTCGAGAATCGAGATGGATTTCCTCTAACAAAGCATTCAAATAAAAATGAAAGTTACTATTAAATGTAGGTAGGTATAGCTTATCATTTTGCGTGTAAAAATAATCTACCAATAATCAAATTTTAATGAACATGCAAAGGGTCAAGAGCCTATATCGACAATACCACATCGGTTCTCTATTTTTGTTTATTTGTACTCTCGACTAACGGAAATCAATATTTTTATTATTATTGGAAAAAAATACACCGTTTAATTTAATTATATTTTATCGATACCTAAATTCATTTGTTTTTTATTTAATACCGTTAAAACAATTGACGATAAACAATAAAACTGGAAATGTTTTCATTATTAAAGTTTAATAAGTAATAATAAATTTATTCAACACGTGAATTTTAAGTATGTTTAAAAAAAATATTATAAACACATAAACTATCACAGTACAGCGAAACAACAATGCGTGTTATAATTGACGACGAAATATTTTCTAGGTTATAATAAACAATTGAACGGTTCGCGCACGCATATGCCGGGATACGTTCACTGCATCGCAACCGATATGCGACTGTTTTGACCGTTCTGTTCCATAGCCGACTGTAACGGCATCGTCGCGACGTCATGGACGTCTGCGCGTCAGAACCACCCCCGCGCGCTTTCAGCCGCCAGCCCTCGCTGTCCAACGTTTGTCCAGTTACATTCGTGGTTGCGCCACGCACTGCAATTTAATTATTTAATAAAAGTTCCCAACGACGTCAACGATGCTGTCGCCTTGACAATTTTTATTTGTGTTGAAATTAACTCGGTTAGAATGCACCTGTTGTGCAATCTCAAAGATTACACTTTTAATCTGTAGATATTAGGCACGAGCCCCTTCTCCGGTTTTTTGTATATACAGGGTGTCCCAAAATTGCTGGAACTCAGAGCCACCACGTGTAGTAGAGGTCAAAATAAGTCGATTGGACCCAATTTATTTATATACCAAAATGTACCGTTTGCCCGTGAGAAGAGTTTAAAGTTTACATAAAAAAACACATTTTTGTACGCTGTTCAGAAATGAGTGAAACAAATTGAATGAAATTTGACAAAAGTGCATTTTAGAGGATTACTCTCCTTTCGGTAATCAAAGAAACCCAAAAGAAATTGTAGAAGGGTTAAAACCACTAAAACCACCCTCACCCCTTGACATTTTTTTCAGAACTTTCTTAGAGATGGTAATACGGTTCTCAAATATTTTTTTTTAGCGAGAAGACTGATTAATTGTCTTCATTTTGTTACTCTTGTAAAAATTTCGTATTCCGCATAATTCCGAAGGAAAAAAATGTTTTCTTAAATAATGCTAACAGATATTCCTAGTACAAGTTTAATAAAATTGTAATACAAAATTTTATATACAAAATTTTATGTAAACTTTGAACTCTTCTCACGGGCAAACGGTACATTTTGGTATATAAATAAATTGGGTCCAAGCGACTTATTTTGGCCTCTGCTACACGTGGTAGCTCTGTGTCCCAGCAATTTTGGGACACCTGTATTTGTGATCCTGCAGTGACTTAATGTGCAACGCTTGCAGACACTTTGTCAGTCTTCTGAAAGGACATGTACTTCACTTTGCGACAGTTTCGGTGCTGTTACTAAAGTTATCATTCATAAAACAATGGTAAAAGCACCGGAACTGTCGGAAAGTTACGTACCTACATAAGAATAATTTCTAAACTATTTTCTCAAAAACGTTTTTGTTATTACATGTTTTTATTGATTATTTTGAAAAAAATATTTCAAGTTAGCAGCATCATCAGCAGCATCACACTTAATAAAGAACTCCAAATTTAGACGCTAATGACCTCTGTTGTCGAGCGTCAATAATCTACAATTCAATTCAAGAACTCCAAAAACATGTTTGAAGAATACATGTATTTTGTGAAATTTTGGGACCCCGCAATTTAAACTTTAAAAATACAGTAAAAACGTTGCTCGAACAAATAATCTATGTTAAATTTTTCGTATTTTATTAGATTAAAGATTATGCCACATAATCAAATAAGTATGCTGCGTTCATGGTGTCCCGAAATTATCCTGATTTTTTGCAATCTAATAGATTCTATTGTAACTGATAACAAAGCATTGCAATGCTAGTGATGTAACCGTACCGTTATTACCAAGGTTTTATGCACAATGCTTTGCCACCCACCCCTGCTTTATATTATACGTATGTACATATATAAAATATATATAACAAAGTATGTATGCACAAATACAATGTGGTAGCAGTGCCTACAACAACCTTACCCCCTTGCCGGTTAACAATTTGGCTAATAAACAGGGCTTCTCAAACGGTTCGTATTCATTAATTGCAACATATCGCTTGTCGAATTTACGAAACATCAATTAAAATATTTTCGAACCAGTAGCGAGTTATATGGGTAATCTATATTATTAGTGTGAAGAAACTGTTTTAATTAAAAACAGAAAAGTGGTGATCCTGATGATAATGGAAGAAAACAGCTTTGAAGTGGCTTAAGGATCCAAAATAAGAAGCAAGTTAATCTGGCAAAAAATTTTCCACAATAAAAAATTAAATCAAAATTCTATAAAACATAAAGTCTTCAGTATTTTCATTTACAAAAAAAACTCGGGTCGCAGTGCCAAAACCCTGCCGACAATATAGTGTATTTGCTAATACAGGTCTTGTGACTTTATTATGTGAACTTAAGTTTGTTTTTGGACAAAATGAAAAATTTAACCCCTTAATACATCCCTTAAAATAATATTTTTTTCCTAATTTCAATATTATTGTCAATGCAACCTCTGTACCAAATTAAATACACCCGTCAGCAAATAAATCACTATCCGTAAACTAGTGTTTTCATAAAATTTATAAGTCCGGTCCTGTCGTGCCGATTTTGTTAAAATTTTAGCAACACATTTTAATCTCTACTAAAGGGTTAAATTATAATTTTCAAACAATTCTGAGATTTTTTTCGGTATTTTTGGGCCCAAAAACTTTTTTCAACCCCTAAAAACTACCCTTAAAATGGTCCGATTAGGCCCATTTTAAATAGGTTCCGTGCGGTGATGGATTCCAACGTGTTTACCAAATTTCGTCCAAATCAATTAAGTCTTTCGAGAGTTATGCCGCGAACACACACACACATATATATATATATATAAACATTTCCAAAAATTGTGCCAAATTGTTCAGGAGGCTATGAAACGTCGAGAAATTTTGGTCCGACCCCTAGGTCCCGCCATCCGACCGACGCCAATAGTGTATGTGCCATATGGCAAATACACTAATAAATCAATAAAACAACTTTTTTTACACTTCATTAAAACCAAATAAAATGTTAATATGTTTTTTTAAATTTTGGACAATTTTACTGTTACATTTGACGGCATTTGAGCTCTGATGATGAGAATATAATTCTCGAAACGTTAGCTAATAAATGCAATATTAACAGTATTTGCTTCTTATTTTGGATCCTTAAGCCACTTCAAAGCTGTTTTCTTATATTATTAGTGTATTTGCCCTATGGTACATATACTATTAGCGTCCGTCGGATGGCGGGACCTAGGGGTCGGACCGAAATTTCTCGACGTTTTATAGCCTCGTGAACACTTTGGCACCATTTTTGGAAATGTCTATTTATATATGTATATATATGTTTGTGTGTTGTGTGCGGGCAATAACTTTCGAAAGAGTTAATTGATTTTGACGAAATTTGGTAGGCACGTCGCAATCCATCACCGCACGAGGTCTATTTAAAATGGACTCGATCGGACTATTTTAAGGGTGGTTTTTAGGGGTTGAAAAATGTTTTTGGGCTCAAAAATACCGAAAAAATTGTCCGAATCGTTTCAAAATTGAAATTTAACCCTTTAGTAAAGATTAAAACGTGGTGCTAAAATTTAGATAAAATCGGCTTGATAGGACCGGACTTACGATTTTTATAAAAACATTAGTTTACGGATACGGATTTCCTTACCGAAGGGTGTATTTAATTTGGTGCAGATGCTGTTATGATAACAATATTGCAATTAAGAAAAAATTATTATTGTAAGGGATGTAATAAGGGGTTAAATTTTTTATTTTACGCAAAAACAAAGAGTTCACATAATAAAGCGACAATGCCTGTATTAGCAAATACACTATATTGTCGGCAGGGTTTCGTTTGATATAATTAATAAAACATAATATTTAAGCTAGAGCTGCAGAAGATTCTTGAAAAAAGCATCTAGATATACCTACAAGATATTAAACATTCAATAAGACCCGACAGATAAAAGATAGCAGATAAAGTATCTAAATAAAAGATTCAAGATAGGTAATTTATATGAAAGTACATGTATAACCTATCCAAATAAAAGATACTTTAGTATCTAAGATATTTTCTACCGACAGACACTCTAATTTCTAAGATAAAATAAACTTTGTTAATATCTAAGATACTTTTATATTAGATATTAAGTACTTTAGAGGAGTGTCTTAATTTCCGGACATAGATGCTTACAATACAAAGTATCTAAGGTAAGGACACAAGACAATTATTCCCAGCTCTCATTGTAACAGATTAAATAATATTAGTGATGATATTGCACATAAAGATAACCGGCATTGGACACGTTCCCTTATCTCACATTAAAATATATTCTTTTTCGAGTCACTTATTTTTGCGACGGTCAACGGAAATGACATTTTAAAAACTTTTCCCATTTTGGTTTCATACAAAAATTCCGCAAAAACAAAATTGCAAAAATAAAAAAAAAAATCCTTTAATACATTTCAATACACCAATCATTGCATCTGTCCGTATGTAATGCACTATCCGCAAACTAATTTGCTCATAAATTTCGGATTTTAATAAAACTTTAGACTTTAGAGACACATTTTGATCTTTACTAAACGGTTAAATTTCGATTTTGAAACAATTCTGTTAAATTTTACGCTATTTTTGGGTCTAAAACTTTTTTTCGAGTTAAAATAAGGTTCTTGTTAAAATAAATGTCCCCGCGAGTAAAGTCATGGATAATAGCTAGTAATAAATAACAGCTGAGCAAACCAAAGACCGCGGTGTGGAGGTACAGAGCTATAGACTTGTAATCGGAAAACCTGGATTCTGGCCCCCTTGGTTGAGATTTTTTGAGCTTTTTTCAATTACTCTAGATAGTCCAATCCACCTTGTGTCCTCAAGCATGTTTAGGAGGGGGGTTTTGGTGGGCTAAAAACCACGATTTTTTTTGCACTTTTTTCGGTTTCTTGCTTATAACATGGAAACGGCTGGTCCTATCGAAAAAATAGTCCTATTCAAAATTTACTTCAAAATGCACTAGTCAAATATGTTTATGTTTCCATTTTTACCGGCTCTACAGAACTTAGAAAATCACCAAAATTTACCAAAATGAAAAAAAAGCATTTTTTCAAGCTTTTAACTATTGAAAAACTCGAATAGCCTATAACCTTCCTTAATAAACGGGCTATCTAACAAAAAAAAAATTTTTCAAATCGGACTGGTAGTTCCTGAGATTAGCGCGTTCAAACAAAAAAAAAATAAACTCTTTTTTGTTTGAACGCGCTGATCTCAGGAACTACAAGTCCGACTTTAAAAAAAATTTTTTTTGTTAGATAGCCCATTTATTAAGGAAGGTTATAGGCTATTCGAGATTTTTTAATTCAATCCCAAAAGGGGTAAAACGGGGGTGTAAGATTTTTTGTTATTACAAAAAATATTACACGCACGTTTCACCCCCTTTGGGGTTAAATTTAAAACAAAAACTCGTATATCCTATAACCTTCCTCAATAAACGGGCTATCTAACAAAAAAAAATTTTTTTAATCGGACTTGTAGTTCCTGAGATTAGCGCGTTCAAACAAAAAAGAGTTTATTTTTTTTGTTTGAACGCGCTAATCTCAGGAACTACCAGTCCGATTTGAAAAAAATTTTTTTGTTAGATAGCCCGTTTATTAAGGAAGGGTATAGGCTATTCGATTTTTTTTTTTCAATTCAATCCCAAAGGGGGTAAAACGTGGGTGTAGGATTTCTTGTTATTACAATAAATCCTACACTCCCGTTTTCACCCTTTGGTATTGAATTTTTAAAAAACTCGTATAGGCTCTCAATGATTACTACTTTGCTTCTTTTACAGACTAGTAGTTCCTGAGATTAGCGCCTTCAAACAAGAAACGAGATTTTTTTTTTTTTGTTTTTCTAAGTTCTGTAGGGTCGGTAAAAATCGGAACATAAACATATTTGACCAGTGCATTTTGAAGTAGATGTTGTGCCCTTTAATTTTGAATAGGACCATTTTTCGATAAGACCAACCGTTTTTATGTTATAAGCAAAAAACCGAAAAAAGTGCAAAAAAATCGTGGTTTTTAGCCCACCAAAACTCCCCCGCCCTGTTTTAGAGGTCGCAAACTTGGATTTGACATCTCCTAAACATGCTTGAGGACACAAAAAAATAAAATCATTTGCTGCACAAAACGCAAGGTGGACCTACCTTTTTAAGCTCTCGTGACTGGACTAAGAGGAGTGTCGTGGCAATTTTTACTCTAAATCAGCCACATAATAAAACTATATCACAGTTAATGGTCTTAACAACGAAAAACCTTATTTAACTGCGATTATTCCGTTAGGATATATTGTTTTGGAATCACAGGTGTACTGTTGATGTAGTCCCTTTTTATTTAAACCGGGTTTCGACCCTTCTGTGTATAATTCCAAAATCCCTCTATGTATATTCTTTGCATTATGCATACATCTATAGTACCGTGCAAAAAAATAACTGGCTGTCCTATAAATTTTTAATTCAACCTGTTATAAATGATATATTGCCCATGAAGATTAAAAAATTTCTAATTATTTTGTATCGCTATTTTTGCATACATATAATATTTTAACACGTTTTTTAGATATCAACTCATTTATTATAATCTGTATTAATTGGAAGATGTGAGGATTATTATGTTATAAATTTATTCATTTATTTGCATAAATACATGCAAAATCCAACTCATAAAACTGATTTGCAAGGTCTATTTTATACGCGAGACCCGATTTGGTAAATTTAGGCGGGGTCGTCTGGATTCTGGAGTACGGAATATAATTTGAATTAGCTTATACCATTCCAACTCCACAAGTGGGGATTGGTACTAGTTTAGGTCAAAATTCCCTTTCAACATTTTTCGATATTTTTTCGTTGTAAGGTCCCCCCCAAAAAACATATTTTTGGAAAAAATCTGTTCGTCTGTTAGTCTGTGAGCACGATACAGGTCAAATGGTTGAAGGGATCGAAATCAAATTTTGATAGGATGTTTTACATGTAAAAAGAAAAAGCCCTATTGTTTTTGGAGAAAATCGGCGCATGCGCAGAAGAGATATGTGCTATAACGCTGCTTTTTCTATTATAATGGTATATTTTTTATAACGGTTTATTATTCTATTCGTTCTTGCAAGTAAGTTTTCTAAACCTTACAATTTCTTAAATATTTTGAAAATAAAAAATCAGCTGTTCTTTTGTTCTGAAATAATTGATCTGTCAAAAAGAAATGAGTTATCTGACAAGCATGCTTATTGCTTAGGTTGATTTTTATGTGTGAAAACCCACTGAAATAAAGTAAGTGTAATGCTGGAAAGCTTACTCCCTATACCTTGTTGTGCGTGGAAAGCGGATAAAGACAGCTATAGCTAATAGGGCCACCTGTCCTCGTTCCACTACAGTCTTAATAGACTATACGACAAAAACAGGTGGCCCTATTCACAAACCACTTAGTACTATAGACGCGTAACGACCATGTTATCACTTAGGACAAAAACTCTGTTGCTCGGAAGGTGAACTAAATCTATTTTGGCGGCAATTCAAATGTGATGTCACTGTTTTTCATACAGATGTAATCATAATTTATTGCTTACACATGAGATAAAAGGCAAAACAAACACAAAATGTTTAAAAAAAATTAATTTTTGAAAATTCCAAGCAATTTAGCATTGTATATAAATATAATACATAACTTAATAATAATATATGGTACGTTACAATTTAAAGCAATAAAAAAAAATAGACCTACATTATATTATACATTTATTTGCTTAGACATTACTTATTACATGTTTTTTAAAAATGTTTTGATTATATTGAGTTGTTCCTTTTAGCACTGCATAGAAAAGCTTTAGAAATAATGTATGTCCGAAAATCGGTGATTTTTATCTTTATACCATTACAAAATTACATCTGTCAAAAATGATAAAATAATTGATTGATAGAAAAAACTCCTTTATCTCTTGCACAGTATATAATATTATTGAGAAGTATATAAAACATCCATTGGCAAGATAAAATTGTTTATTAAAAACAAATAAATGGCGACATGTTTCGACAACTTATGTTGTCATCATCAGGCCTATTAAAATTTTATTTAACAAGAAGACGTAATCTAGAAATGTATAGAAACATGAGAAAAATATGACAGATTATTTATAAAAAATAATAAATACAACGTACCTTGAATATGGAACCAAAATTGATTGGAAAGGAAGAACATGAAGATATGGCAATATGCAAGATGCAAGTCAAAAATTATATCAAATAAGAGAGGGCACAGTTAAATTGACTTGCATCTTGCATATTGCCATATCTTCATGTTCTTCCTTTCCAATCAATTTTGGTTCCATATTCAAGGTACGTTGTATTTATTATTTTTTATAAATAGTCTGTCATATTTTTATCATGTTTCTATACATTTCTAGATTACGTCTTCTTGTTAAATAAAATTTTAATAGGCCTGATGATGACAACATAAGTTGTCGAAACATGTCGCCATTTATTTGTTTTTAATAAACAATTTTATCTTGCCAATGGATGTTTTATATACTTCTCAATAATATTAGATAAAATAATTATTTTAACTTTTTATTGAGATTCTTTCTTTTTGTATTTATTTTTTTACTTGAACTAATACACTATAACACTAGATAATAGTCTACGCATACGATTTTAATAAACTCGCGGAAATACAAAACGAAACACACAAAAATACAATTTTAATAAGCTCACGAAAACACAAAACGATATAAAATAAACAGATCTGTAACCATAGAGAAGACACACACCAAACTAAAATATTCCTAAAGGTGAAGATAATGCAGTTTTCTGCAAGACAAAAATAGACAAAAACTATTCGACGCGACATCTCTTGACCGGAAGGTAGAGTTAAGTACTGAAACAAACTGCTTCCATTTAGGAGAAACGTCTATATATACTAAGTGGTTTGTGGCCCTATTAACTATGTTTGTTTTCACTCGCTAGCAGCGTGTCAGTTTACGTTCCATTTCTATATTTCAGAAAAGCAAATACATATAAATATTTAATACAAGCCGTTACCCGCATCATCGCACACGTTAACAGAAATTTTATTTTATTTATTATTACTTCCCACCTCTACTATGGTAGGGAAGTATTGGATTTAGTCCGAAAAAAATATTTCGAGATTTTAACAGATCTTCACGTTTTGAGACCTTAGCAATCGTTTAAGATCATTTTCTGACGGATGTCTGTATGTGTGTGTGTGAGTGTGTGTGTATGTGGTCAATTTTTTGCCTTCGATATCGTAAAAACGGAACAACATACGGCCATGCCGATTGTTCTACTGTGTTTATCAGCCTTTAACTTAGATCTGATTAGATTTTGAGTCAAATCGGTTCAGTGGATCCTGATATATTAAAAAAAACGTTCTCAATGTCACGTATTAACATAGGTAAAAAAAATATAAATGAATTCTAGATGTTATAATATGAAAAAAATGTAAATATTTTTTTCTCTAAAATGTTCAGTTTTCGAGAAAAAAATTTTTACTAAAAAAAATAAAAATTGTACGTAAATCAAGGTAATCATGATTTTTGCTATATTAAGCTAGCCATCAGTAGATCACTAAACAAAAAAGAGGGCCATGCTTTTTTTCAAAGAATAAAAAAAGAGTGTTTATTTTTTGCAAATATTTACTAGGTCATCAGTCGAATTTTTGAAGTTGGAATGATCCCGTGTCCAATTGGTTGGATTTTTTTTTCTAACACGGGAGACCCCTAAAAGGACGATATTTTGAAATTAACTTTAACACAAGTTTTTATAAAATATTAACTTAAAATTTTCTTCTTAGTCCAGCCGAAAAATTATAACAGTTACCTACTTGATATCGCTAGATTAAAATGAACTGAAATAGTAGATTGTATAATACTTAGTTCGTAATGACGTAAGTATATTACTGACGAGTAAGTAACATTATGTTAAAACGAGCAAAGCGAATTTTAACAGTGACACGAGTCATATAATATCATTACGCACGAGATACATATATGGTATTTTCTGCCATACCCACATAAATAGCTTCTGCGAAGCGAAGTCGGGCTGGTGTTAGTAGGATTCCGCCAATACGCTAAAATGCAAAAGAATTTCACGTTTTGTTAGTAGTAGAGAACCAACAAAAATTTAATTAATTAATTAATTAACTCAAAAATATATTAAAAAGTTAAATAAAACATAGCATATAGCACTTCTGGAAGCATAAGGAACTTTTAAAAAATTCATCAAAATCCGTCAAATAGATTTTAAGTTAAATCAGGATATACATACATACAAAGAATTTTATGTATTACTATAGATTAGTTTCCTTTGCACAATACTGTATGTGCATTATATATTTGTATTTGTATATTATATTTGTATGCATTTCATCGATATGCAACTGCAACAGCATGTTAGTAGTATTTTTGATTAACTTATAAGTTGTAATAGTCTAAGAGGCAGCGACGGATTTTCTTAAGTGTCTACATAAGGCAAAATAATATTAATATTATTAACAAATAACAATCCATTTCTAAGTATTCCCCATTTAAGAATATGTAAGTCTGGCAGCCGTTCTGCCTTAGGTTTATCAATGGTTTAAGGTGGCAGGTAGAAATTAGATAATCTTCAAATAATTTCGCCACCACGGTACCCACCTAAATTTCGTTTGTTATATTTTTAGTGTATTTGCCATATGGCACATACACTATTGGCGTCGGTTGAATGGCGGGACCTAGGGGTCGGACCAAAATTTCTCGACGTTTCACACCCTCCTGAACAATTTGCCACTATTTTTGAAAATGTTTATGTATAATCGATCTAAACGAAATTTGGTACACACATTGGAACCCATTACCGCACGAAGTCTATTTGAAATGAGCCCGATCGGACCATTTTAAGGGTAGTTTTTAGGGGTTGAAAAAGTTTTTGGGCCCAAAAATATCGGAAAAATCTCAGAATTGTTTCAAAATTGGAATTTAAGTAGAGATTTAAATGCGTTGCTAAAATTTTAACAAAATCGGCACCACAGGACCGCGGACTTACAAATTTTAGGAAAACACTAGTTTGCGAATATAGTGATTTTACTTATAGGTCGAGAGCCAGGCGTTAATTTATATAGCTCATTTGTGACAGGATGAAATTTTCAGGGAAGGTAGTATTTAGTATGACAAAGAATAAGCGTTAGGGTTGCCTCGTCAAATCCTGGTGCGACGGCCGGGAGGAGCTCACTTCCGGTGCAAAATACACATATTTCATTAGCTCATAATTATCTTTCATCATTATATGACAGCATACAATTGACGCCATATTGTAGATCTCGATGAGCTGTATTGAAATACATAGGGTTGCCTAAAGAAATTTAGGGTAACACATTGAAAACTTATAAATTATATTTGTTTTTTTGACATTTTTAAAGCTGTCAAATAACATTATGTATATATGTATACTTATATATTGTAACCGTTCTGAAATGAGTTATCGGCCTTGTGTTTGGAAAACATTCATACGTATGTCTAGTTATGTAAACTTTATGTTTTCAGCGCATTTGGTTTCTAATTCATATCCGCATAATTACGCATGAATTGCCTGAATCTGGTATTGACAATTTTCCCAAGAATTTATATATTTTAGGGTAGCAATTTCTTATTTTTATTTTTCAACGTAATTCAACGTGCACCTCTTATATAAATTAGTATAAATTACTTACTTGTAGATCGTAGCAACCTGTAATAAAAGTTTTAAAAAAGGTGGTTTGGGGTTTGTTTCGAAAAGAGAAAAAAGGTTGATTTTTGTTTGTGATTTTAAATTTGGTTTGACGTTAAAAATTAATTGAAGCATTTGACTTTACTGAACCTCGATGAATATTTTTTCTTGAAATTCAACTTAATCAGACGCAGGTATAAAGTTAACTAAGCGAATATAAAACCAAAATAACTATAATGAAAAAATGGAAAATAATAATAATTTACTATAATAAAAGAAAAAACCGGTTGATTTGTGAGTCAGAATTGTCAATCTTTATTATGGCAACTTTTCAGCAACTATTTTGTTGCCTTCTTCAAGCCTAAAATTACATTATTAGAATTATGTAATTTTAGGCCTGAAGAAGGCAAACATTGCCATAATAATGATTGACAATTCTGATTCACAAATCAACCGGTTTTTTAATTTTATTATATTACATACGTGAGTGATCAACATGAGTTTCAATATAGTTTACTATACATTAAACTATTCAAAAATGTATCCGAACAAAGGCAATAACATTTTATGAATTATTATTACTTAAATTACTTATTCTAAGCATACTTATATTAACGTGCTATTAAAATATTTAGTTTTTTTACAATATGTAAACATTTTTAAACAAAACGTAGTTTAAGGTAGTTGCTTTGAAAAAAAGTCAAGAAAATCATGAAATAAAAATTATATATATTTTTTTTAATAAAGGTATCTCTATGCTAGTTAAATTAGAAAATAATTTACATCATTGAATGCGAGATATTTTTTGTTGGAAATTGATTTTTAACATTTTTAATATAGGTAAGGTGCTAAAAAATATCACATTAATAATTTTTCAATAAGAAAAAAAATAATACATAATAATCTATCTGTTTTTTTAATAAAAAAAAATAAAACGATGCATGACACATTACGCGCTGATAATGTTAGTAAAAAAACTATAATTATTGACCACGTAGTTTCAAAATGCAATAACAAATGACATTTGGCGACGTTCCATTCAAACGACTTTACACCCGTACCTAAAGATGTTTCACATCAAAAATTTAAATTTTTAACCGACTTCAAAAAAAGGAGGTGGTTCTCAATTTGGTTGTATTTTTTTTTTATGTTTGTTACCTCATAACTCAGTCATTTATTAACCGATTTTGAAAATTTTTTTTTTATTTGAAAGGATATACTTTCAGATCGGTCCCATAGAAATTTCATCAAAATTGGTTCACTAGTTCGGCTGATTTTAATAAAAGTGAGTAACGGCGTGTGATTTTTTAAGGTAAATGTCACTTTTTGACATATCAGACAGCGTAAGAAAGTCGGTTTAATAAAAGTGAGTAACGGCGTGTGATTCTTTTAAGGTAAATGTCACTTTTTGACACTAAAAAGTAAAAAATAAAAAACTTTTTAACAAAAAAAAACCTTCAAAAAACCACTAAAAAGAGGAAAATAATGAAATTTTGAGGTCTGTGCCAATTTAATAAAATATGAAGTTGGTTAAAAAGAAGATATTAATCACTATACTATACTTTTTTACCGACTTCATATTTTATTAAATTGGCACAGACCACAAAATTTTATTATTTTTAGTGGTTTTTTGAAGGAGGTTTTTTTTTTGTTAAAAAGTTTTTTTTGCATATACTGATACTACTTTACAAAATGTATAACTTTTCTTTTTCGTGATACAGGATTTAACTATTATATTTTATCCAGTTTTGAGCAGTTATTAACAATTTATAATTTTCGAAATGTCATTTTCTTAAAAACTATGGTTACCATGCTGGACTAAGGGCCACTTTGTAATTTTGAGCTGTTTCAATTTATACATATATACATATACATATAAAAATTGACATTTTGCACCGGAAGTGGCTTATCCCGGCCGTCGCACCAGGATTTGACTAGGCAACCCTAGCGCTTTTTCTTTGTCATAATAAATACTACCTTCCCTGAAAATTTCATCCTGTCACAAATGAGCTTCATATATTAACGCCCGCCTCTTGGTCTATTACTGAAGGGTGTATTTAATTTGGTACAAAGGTTGCGTTGATAACAATATTGAAAATTATGAAGAAAAAAATTTATTATTTTAGGGGATTGATTAAGGGGTTAAATTTTTTATTTGGGTGACAATTATTTTATATCGTCAAAGTCAGATTCCCAAGAATTCACAGAATATTTACAAAATTCTATTATATAGATTCTGATATACCAATGTCAAACAACGATTTCATTATTTCAAGTTATACATTTTTATTTATATACATAAGGCCTCTACAATATTTCATTATTAAATCATTTCCGCAGATGCTTCAGTTGCAGTTCCATTTACATTGTTACGATCTTCTGGAATACTTATTTGAAATTGTAGCAGAACGACTAAATAGGTCACCATAGTTGCTAAAAGCTGAAAAATAATTCCAAAATATATACCGTGCGAGTTTTTTCAAAACGTGCATATAGGCTGTTTCACAATTTGAAATCGTGGTATAAATATTGTTAGAAACTATGGAAACGAATGTTTTTATTTACAATTATTATTATTGAGTTGTGATAATAAATATTAGAAATCGTGTCCATCGTGATTATAATAAAATTAAGTAAAATCGCAGGATAGTGGACAAAATAATTTGATTTATTAAATTAAATGTACGACGTTTCGTCTATAGATTTAGACTTTTTCAAGTACAATCATAAATCATATTTTTATGATTGTACTTGAAAAAGTCTAAATCTATAGACGAAACGTCGTACATTTAATTTAATAAATCAAATTATTTTGTCCACTATCCTGCGATTTTACTTAATTTTATTGTGATAATAAATTTTGTAAGTTCAGAGATTTATTTAATATTTTTTCTATAAAAAATATACACCGTGGAAGAAAAGGTTCTTATGTACAATTTGTATTTTGGGGGAAATGGTTGTCGGCAAATCTCTGCGTTATTTAGTGTGCAGTTTCCAGGCAGACCAGATAGATACCAACAATGTCTATACCACGATTTTAAATTGTAGAACAGTCTATGTACGCTTTGAAAAAACTCGCACGGCATAAATTTGATAACAATAAAAATAACATTTTTTCCATTATAAAGCCTGCCTGGCAATAAATGATAATACTTTTTTCAAACGAAAATGTGTAATCAGTACAGTTTTAGTTACAGTTATTAATAATTTATTGTTCTTGACAATTTTGCACCATCTTTTTACTTCCATGTTCCGTAAGAAAATGGAAGTATGATAATTGGATCGAAAAGTCGTGTTCGAGTTAAAGTCAGATTCTGATTGTATCACCCTCAAAAGTCAAAACATAAAAGTGGTTTTCCGCATGGTGGCTATGATGCATATGCGTGTCTGCTGTGAAATTTTCTTTCGTACACACTAATTTCTGCAAAAGTGCACCGATTTGAAGGATTTTTTTTAAATGTTTGTCTCAGTAAGGACTCCAGGTCTATTGATTTTGGTGCCAATCGGATTAGTGGATTTGGAAATATACGCAATTTTGTGCCTATAAGAATAACGCGTCTAAAATAATATCGTATAAATGAAATTTTTTATATAAAAAAATATTTTGAAACGTGAGCTTAGAACCATCATAGTATTATATGGTACCTACGCCATATTGATATTTTAAGATAAATTAATAGAGGAAAAAAAATTCAATTGATATTGTAGTATTTAAAAAAAATTACATTTAGTTTTCTAAGTAGAATAAGATGTTTTTTGTACATTTGTATCAAATTTAAAATCTACACTCACATTAGGATTTTGTAAAATCGTCATTCAACTGTTTTGTTTATTTTAACTGACGAAATTCACAAGATGACGGCAATATGTGTAAATTTACAATTTTATTTATACCTACTTACGTTTTTGAAAAGGTTTCTGTTTACACTGAAATACCCACTGAGACTGATATCTGACGGATTCATGTCGGTTGCTTTGAGAAACATGTTTACCTGTTCAAAAAAACTGACACTATATAAACATGAATAATTTATTTGAAATGTCACTTTATTTGAGGTCAGATTTATTCTTCACTCTATTAAAATGATAATAAATATTTAATGCCGTTAGGCGATGTCCACACAATTTGATGAATAAAAATAGCCAATCAAAACATTGCTTTTTCTCCCAAGAGTCTGGAGGAGAAAATATCACGTTTTAATTGGTTTATAGATTCATTAAATAGACACAATTTATTTATTTTTTCAATTACACAAGCAAAGTTCTTTTCAAAGGACTATCTAAACATTAAAAAATTTAAAAAGAGATACTAAAAAAACTAGAGTTTTATGAACCCACGATGCATGTGAAACTTTATTGCCATAACCCTAAACGCTTTTTACCCGAATTCATCGAAAGTATAGGTACCTATAATTTTGTTTACGTGGCTTTGGTAATGTAATTTGAACCCTGATCAGTATGGAAACGAACGTAAAAATCCAGATTCTAACGTTGGTGGTCAATGGGTATTTGCAGATGTGCTGCTCGACTGAATATTCGTACGGTATTAGTTATGTAGACGTAAAATGTACGTTATGAACATAACGTCGCTACTTTTCGATGAGTACTGATCTGGTGGAACGCTTTGATTGGACGGACGTGACGCTCGACATACACGCAACTGAACGGAAAAAAACGAAGCTAACAAAGTTTCACTTTAAAATTCAAAATTTTTTATGAAAAGAATGAACGCATGTATTTTTTATAAATTGTTAAGATGCGATGTAAGCTTTATACAGATCGTTAAAACACTTTAGTTAAAGTTGTACCTGATAATTTTGATGCACTTTATTCAAATATGAATTTAAATAATAATTTTATTTTCTTATCATACAACCTTTACTAAGGTGCTGTCTTATTTTTAGCTGTACTATCATATCACAAATTAAAAATGAACAAGCCGTGAGGTGGGTCGTTTATTAGGACTAAAGTGCGACCCTTGAGGTCCACACGACGAACTTCCCAGTTTGATAAATATTTAATAATAATAATTACATTAGGTATTACACAGAAAAGTAATTATTTTAATCATTAAAACATAATTATTATTTATTTTTAACAATAATTTAAAAAAAAAACGGCTGAACCGATTTTTATAAAATTTATGTCGGATTAAAATGACGCTAACACGCCTCGAATGACACCCTTACGAAGTCGATATAATTTTTTATTCGCGAGATATTGTATAAAATCTACTTTTTTGGAGGTTATTTGGTTAAGAAAAAAGAACGGCTGAACCGATTTTGAAAAAAATTCTTTCAGATCATATTTACGTTAATACGCGTCGATTGGCACCCCAACGTAGTCGATATCATTTTTCATTCTCGAGATTTCGTCTTAGAAAGAAATGGACACATACATACGTACGTACGTACGTACGTACGTACATACGTACACACACACACACACACACACACAGACATCTTTCTAAAAGTAGTGTAAAAATAGTGTAGTGACCTTGAAACATAAAATTTTTTTTTCCTTTTTAATTTCGATTTTCGGACCCATTACAATAACTTCCAATGGGAAGTTAATAAAGTAGACCGAAAACACCCTGTATACGCAAAATAAACTGACAAATATACAAGGTTACATTAAAAACGGCCTTTAGACTAAACCAGTTTTTCCCAAACTATGTGTATCACCAATGGTACACAAAGAATAGGTGATATGCGGCAAGAAAAGTTTCAGAATAAAGATGCTTATAGTTCAGTTTATTACCTATACCTATGGAAATAATTTCAACCAAGTTACAGATTTCAAGTGAATTTGTTCGTTTATCTGTTACGAATTACCTCTTAATCCTACTGCTACTTATAAGTTGTAACTAAAGCTGACACAAGTTTTAAAAGGGACTTTTTATTACAATGGTATTCCGACGGGTTCAAGCGAAAGTTCTACGAAAAAAGTAAAAGTCTGGGAAACACTGGATTAACCTTTTTAAATTTTAGATTACCTCTGTCTGTGCATCTGAATTCATCCATGATAGTTCAACCGTCAATAATCTCTTTTGCAAATTCACTCTAACCTAAAAAAATGAGTTTATTATAAAATCCTTAATTTATGAAAAATAATAATGGTATATAGATGTTCCAGTTTACATCCTCATCATTGTAATCGCGAAAACGATGAGAGGATACGAAATAGGTTTATTTAGGAAAAAGATCCAAAAAAAGTTCAATTAGTACGGTATTGAAAAAAGGGCTTGCCGTGCAAAAGGTGGGCTAGAAGATTTTTTTTTCTGCATATGTATATATTGATGCCAACATGAAAAAATTTTGGAGCATACAAGTAATTCAAGAATTACAAGACGCGAAATTCATACACAGGGTAATTTACACCAGGAGGTGTCTACTTTAGTTAAGTGTTTCATCTATTTGAAAAGGTCAGTTTTTAAGAATATAAAAGCTACGAAATATTACTAACGTGTTGCGACGCAAAATGCGCTTCGTCACAAAGATAAAACAGAAGCATCGTGTTGGAAAGGGCTGTGACAATTAATCCAATATCCTTGCCGCCGAGTCCTTTTTGAATTTGTGAAAACAAACCGTATATAGAGAGCGTAATTGTCAAAAACAAATAAAGGCACAGAAACGTCATCAAATAACAATTTGAGAATCCCGTGTCTTTAGTTAGTTTGCTCAATCTCAACCAGATCGCTCGATAATCCGCAACTATTGCGGACGGTCCGATGTTTTTAAGCGCCCTCTGGAAGTCTTCTGCTATCATATTCGCCGATATTCCAATTGTCTCGCATACCGAATACCACATGCCACCAACCATATATGTAAATGTGGTGATGACGCAATATGGGATTACCCGAAGAATATTGAAATCGACCAAGGTCATATGAATTATGATAGATGATATTGTCGACAGAAGTGGTAGCAGAAATGTCAACCACATTGATTTGTTTGCCATTGCTTCTAATGGTAAATTGCGTCCTGAGATTTTTCTGAAAAGTAACTGAAAAAATAGAAAAACTCAACTAAATGTGATATTTATTAATAGTAGGTACATACTTTGTAAAATCCAACACACACGTAAATTAAACATGAAAACGTATAAGAAATAATTTGCAAAATTTTCATATTACGTAGATCGATTTCCAATAGGGGTAAGAACAAGAACCCGAGAAGTTCCCACTGGTCGGTGTCCGCAACTTACCTTCTTTTACCAAAAACATTGTGCATGTTTTTATCATTTTTCTCGTAAGCCGTTATTCAGACGGGATAAATTTATGAACAAAAATATTGGTAATTACATTTTACAACAAAAATTTTCAATCATCATCTACGGATCACCATTTCTCTATATCATACAGTTTTTTAACAAAAATTTTCTATTAACATTTTAGCTAATCCCCGCTGTATTCTGGCAAATAACGTTCGAAGTTAAGGCTACACATTATAAAATACTTACAACAGTAAATATATTCGGTTTACCTCAAATTCTTTCCAGTCGTTAAGAACACTGACTATTTTGTTAGTTTCGTACCACATAATCGGGATCATGAGAACGGGTAGCAAGAGAACCACAAATAGATACCCAATAACGGCTTCTTCGAACTTTCCAACTGTATTTACGTTTGCGCCTTTTTTATTTACACGATCCGGTACAAATAGAAGGAATATAACAGCTCCTAGGACGACAACGAATACAGCCACTGCATAAGCCATTACCGGTGACAGAATCTTAAATCTGATATCTCCAGTCGGTGTTTTGTGAAACGGTAGCCCTCCCATCAATCGTAGAAGAGAAAAAATTGGTTTAAGGCTGTCATAAACTATATTGTCCTTTTCAGGAGAAAATGCTTCGCGTGGTTTTGATACTTTGAAGTAATCTATTTTCGACTTTGGCGGCGAAGGCTCAGCGAATTTAGATTCAACTTCGTCCATTTTCACATTCAAAAATAATGGTTTGTTATTATTCATTTTCAAAACACTGTTGTACTGAGGTGAAACACGTATTTTGCGATAGTCGGTATTCATTTTTAAAAAATAATAAAACGAGAAAAAGTATACAATGAACACTGTCTTCTTAGGCAATTAGCTTAAAATGAAACGAAGTTCTGTTCCTACGCTGGTTCAAAACGTCAAATGCTTTGACCTTAATATTAATTTTTTAAAAGTACCGTGTAATGAAATTTATTTGTATATGAATTTTTAATAATGTTTTTCTACCATCTACAAGCGTTATTTTAACATGTTTTTATTTAAACTACGCTGTTTAACAATTTATTTTACCGTTGTAAGTTCAAAAGTTGACGTAGTTGTTTCTGTAGTGTTTGCCAATACATATTATATGTCCATACACTTTTGGTGTCGGACAATAAAATCTCGACGTTTCACATCTTTTTGAACAATTTGGCACTATTTTTAGTGTACCGTGCAAACGGAACACTTATGGAATCACTTCGGTGTCCGCGTCCGTCTGTCACAGGCGATTTTCTCTAAAACTATTAATTGACGTAAAAATTTGAAATTTGGCACAGAGCTCTAGAGTGTGGTGGCCCAATCACAGACGTGAATTATAAAAAGTTGAATAATGTGATTCTGGGGGTTAATTTCAGGAGGTGAATTGGGAAATGAAAAAAAAAACTTTTTTCAAGGGCATCATGTACGCAGACTGTAGGGTGTCAAATGAAAGCGTATTGAAGCACGAATTCAACAACACATACGACGTTTTTTTAAATTTTTTTAAACATTATTCGTGAAAAACGCTTAAAAATTGCTGTCCCCCACCCTTTTCACTAAAAGAATCGCTCAGAAAAATCTGAAAAAAATCGTGAACATTGAGAATTAGGTGTAGATTGAACGAAAATTATCAGGATTGACAAATTCTAGTGCGATCAATTGTTACAAAACAATTTAATGGTTTATTTCTTTATAACTGCAGGACCAAAACTTTTTCTTTATAACTGCAGAACCAAAACTGTTTCTTTATAACTGCAGAACCAAAATTTGGCTATAGACACACAAGTGGCTGGCTGATGGCACGGAACACTAATTGTACAAGTATAGCTTGCATTTGACCGATTTTTTGGGAATATTTTGAATATCTATGATTTTTAAGTATGTAGGAAGTCGGTAGGAAGTATTCCAATGAGCACCCATTTGACTTTCAGTTCAGTAGTTATGCCCACTTTTCAAGTTTCCAAAAAATACAACAAATGTTTGAATAGAAATAATTAAGAGCACTGTGGTTGTTATCAATAAAAAAAAAGGTAACAGTTTAGTCACTTCTACCACAACTTTTATTATATTGGTGAATGTACATTTCAAGAGCTACGCTCCCATCTTCAGCAGTATGTGCTGAAGATGGGAGCGTAGCTCTTGAAATGTACATTCACCAATATAATAAAAGTTGTGGTAGAAGTGACTAAACTGTTACCTTTTTTTTTTAAATCTTTGAATGTCCATAGTTTCCAAATCCAAAGAGACATAGACGTTCGCTTGTGCTTGTCGAATTCAATACTAATTACTACCGATCTATTACTCACGCGTTCACGTGAAAATGAGGAAAATGCATATAACTTTTGTTTTGTTTTTTTTTTTAAATATTAATTTAGAAGTAAAATTCAAACAAAATGACACCTAAATCTTAATCACTTCATTCTGATTTCAAATCGTGCGTTTATGCTATCTACTAATTCATAATTCATTTTATTGTTCCCAATTTGGGTGCGCAGTAGTGTACCCGCCAAGTCGAGCACTGCCAAGCCAACCTTTTCTCGAAGCGATTCGGCGCATTTTTGAACCCTAGTAACTTCGGTCTGGATAACACTTTAGGTCTGAAATTTTCAGGATAGAATGGAGCCACCAAGATTATGAAATGTACCAAGTTTCATTTTTATTGCCGTGCTGCTTTAGATTTTATTAATACGCAAAGTTCAGTGATTTTGTTACTCACTCACTCACTGATTTATATACTCACTTATGATCATCAAAAATCTAGGATACTTCCCATAGTCCTAGAAATGCAGGTTGGGTTTCGCGTACAAGTAGCGAAAAAATTCAAACATCTGTGATTTTTTCCTTCCAACCCCCCAAAGTAGGGATGTGCACATTTCTATAGGTCAAAAATCTTTAGGGTACTTACCGTAGTCCTAGAACCTAGTCCTAGAACACTGAAATTTGGGATGCAGGCTAGGATTCGCGTACAAGTAACGAGAAAATTAACAAATCTGTGTTTTTTCCTCTCCAACCTCTAAAAAGGGGTGGTGCAGATTTTTATAGATCTGTAGTCAAAGAAAGCTGAAATTTGTTATGCAGGCTGGGTTTCGCGTACAAGTAACGAAAAATTTAAAAAAATCTGTGATTTTCCCCCTCGAACTCCTAAAAGGGGGTGGTGCAAATTTCTATAGGTCCGTAGTCAGAGAAGGCTGAAATTTGGTATGCAGGATGGGCTTCGCGTACAAGTAACGAAAAAATAAAAAAATAACTCTTATTCCTCCCCAACCCCTAAAGGGGGGTGGTTCAGACAACATCCTACAAAAAGAATTGAAATCCCATCAAAAACAATTCTTGTAAAAATAAAGCATGTATCGAAACGAACTCTCAAGATGGCATGTGACGTCTTTTTGTAGATATATCCGTCAAAGTGATATCATCATATCAATAGCATATGTCTCAAATTAATATTATTAACTCAAGTGATTTAAGATAAAAAGCATTACTTACTCAATTAATATTATCATGACCTAGGTATTTTATTTACTTATTTGTCGTCTTTTTGGTGATTCTTTTTAAAAATAATTAGATGCAAGCGGAACATAAAGGGTTGAAGAATGCATGTAGTTTAGTTACATTTTATTAATTATTTACAAATACATTAATGCCTGTATTGTATGTCAGTGACATTAAGGTCAATGGAAAATAAATTAATAATTATATCGCCCATCAATGATTTAAAACACCATCGAGAAATTAACTCCATCCATTTCTTTGAACATATTGATCAGCGTTCATAGGTACATCAATTACTGTCACCTTTCAGGCTTTCTAATAAAATTGAAATTTATCAGATCCTTTGTAATGCCCGTTAACTATATGACATTTTTGTAAGATTATTGGAAACATCTCTGTTGATTGTGTTCACACAATATTTAGAAATCGATAATTTTCGATGATAATAATAATACTTTATTGTCTTATTGATAAAAGTTTTATACAAGAACTTAAGAATAATAATAAGTGGTTGGACGTTTGAATTCTGAATTAATTAGGGAAAAGCTAGAAATGGTTTTAATCCCTTCAGTTTAGGTCTGCAATAAACATAAATAAAGCTTTCCCCCTTCTGCTAATTGAGCTTTAGCCGCTGCGTACAGATTTATAATAAGAAACACGTGTTTTAATAAATTAACATCAAAAATTAACATTATGGAATTAAAAAATGTTTCATACCAAAAATATTTGCCATAAAATTATCCACATTTTTTGTCCCAAACATTTTTCGATAAAACTTGTCGTTAATCCAAAAATTAAATATCTTATTGTTGAAAATATCTACTATTGAAATTACGTAACACTTTTGAAATTTTGTATATGAACGCGAAGTACTCTAGTAAGAAGAGTGTTTAAAAATAATAAGTTCCCATACAAGGATCATAGACCTATTTTTGGGCTATCGAACTTCATCGAAAATTGTAGAAAATTTGGTTGCGGCCGCCCTTAAGACACAATTTTTCCAAGGTCGTATTTTTTAAAGTGGAATTGGAACACTTGATGCGACGTGCTCTAGTTAAAAAGTGTGTTCAGGAAATATTACATTCCCGTATGGAGGTTACAGTTCCTATCCATGGGCTATCTAACTGTATCGAAAAAATTGGAAAATTTAAATGCAGCCACTCTACAGAATCAATTTTTGAGATAGAATTTTTGAAGTAAAAAACAAAGATACTGGAAAAATTGCTTTTGTAGGGTGGCCCCTTGGAAATATTCAAAATTTTTTGACACAGTCAGATAGCCCATGAATACGTCTGTTGCCTGCATATTTTTTGAACACACTTTTTTGCTAGAGTACCTCGCGTCGAATATTCAAATTTTATGTCAAAAAGCACTATATTGAAAAAATTGCTTCTGTAGGGTGACTTTTTTTAAATTTTCCAATTTTTTCGACACAGTTAGATAGCCCATGAATAGGTCTATAACCTCCATACGATAATATAATATTTTCTGAACACACTTTTTAACTAGAGCAAGTGGCGTCAATTGTTCCATTTCCACTTTAAAAAATACTACCTTGAAAAAATTGTGTTTGTAGGGTGGCCGCAACCAGATAGGTGTATAATCCCAGTGTGGGAATGTAATATTTCTTTAACACTATTCTTACTAGAATACTTCGCGTTCATATTGAACATTTAAAAATTTTATGTAGGTATACGTAATTTCAACAAGGATATTTTCAACAATAGGAAATCTAATTTTTGGCTTAACGACAAGTTTTAGCAAAAAATGTTTAGGACAAAATATGTGGACAATTTTACGGCAAACATTTTTTGTTTGAAACATTTTTTAATTGCATAATGTTAATTTTTTACGTAAAAACACGTATTTTCTGACTATAAATCTACACGCAGCAGCTAAAGGTCAACTAGAAAGAGGGAAAAAACTTAGTATGTAATATGTTCACTCCAGACCTAAACTGAAGGTATTAAAACCATGTCCAGCTTTCCCCTAATTAATTCGGAATTTTGTAACTCTCCAACCACTGGACTATCTAATAATAGCGTACCCAGTGATAATCACCACAACCAGCTGAAGTTTCGATAAAAAAGATCCAGATACACAGCCCGATGTTGAGTTGAAAAGTACTGAAAATGCTAAGCGAGATATATGTTGCTAAGTTTTATTGTTTGTATAAGCAACTGTCATAAAGAATTATTTATTAAACTTATAAGATTATTTGTGATCTCACCACTTAATAAATTATTATAGTTATATTTTCATATATTAAATTTTGTGTCATTTACTTTTTGAAATTGAATATATTTTATCAAATACAAACTTTCAAAATTGTATGCTAAGTTTGATTAATAAAAATGGACTCCGAAAATGAACTCGCCGAAGACACAAAAGATGATTTAAATATGGAACTAAAATTAAATTTTTCCTTGGAGAAACAAAAATTAAATCCAGATGATTATAACCTTACTGATTTACTTGAAAATTTAAAAACAAAAAATCTGATTTCCGATGATAAGTGTAAGTTTCGTAATATATCAGTTTTTGACAATAAAACAAAACATAAGATAAAAACTCTACATTTTTTCATATTCCATACTAATTTGTTTTCATCAGAGACGAAAACAAATTTTTTTTTGTAACAAAAAATTATACATAGGTACGACATTTTTACACGATTTGTGAAAAAATCTTAATCTGCAATGTAGCTGAAATGAAACTTTGATGTGAAGACGCTTAATATTATCATCAGTAAATTATTTAATAAAAGTTTTAATCATCTTCTGATGATGATAACATGGTTAGCGAAACATGCGTCGAGAAAAAACTGAATAGGTGTTTTGTGGTCATTTTTTAATATTATTCATCTTCTCCACATCTAAGGTTTCATCCTTCGTCAAGACATTTATTGACTTTAATATTATTGTATAGTGCGACATAAAAAAACTTTTCTTATTTTTTTTAGTACTAGACAAAGTGGCTAGAAATATAAAAAATTTGGAACAATTAAAATCGGTTTTTAGTTGGATGAAAAAACAAGGAGTTGAATTAACTCCATTAGATTTATTTAAGTTATACAGTGATTTGCAAGGACATACGGATATTAGAAAAACTGCAAAGAAAATAGGTCAGTAAATTAAAATAATATCTAATAATAAGAATGTTATTCCCACAAACAATTTACAGACATATGCATTATCTTACAGAAAGAAATTAGCCTATACCCAATTTACTTTGATCAATAATTTATTTCGCTAATGACCTCTGTTGTCGAACGTCTATAATCTACAATAATTTATTTCATTAGCAAAATTTTCATAAAGATTATGCGAAAATAAATGCATGTCGTCTTCCATAATACATAATGTCGTATATCATAAAAAATCGAAATTAAGAAGACTAGTTATCATAATATGAAGAATAAGATTTTTTGTCATACCCAGGTGTGCGGAAAAGTAAATTTAATATTTTATATTACTTCAAAGCCAGGCTCGAACCAGGGATTTTGTAGTCAATAGCATATGTAGCGCAAAACCGCTCGGCCACCGATCCAGTTGAACGACAGAGCTTAGCAGATACATACCTATCTATACACTATACTCGTACAATGCCTATACAGACTGAGAATATTATCTATAACCTACATTAGAAGCGAAGTTTGCTGTACAATACTTATGTCAAATGTAAAAAAATTTTAAAATATTGAAAATGAAGTGAAAAGCAGCTATTTTATAGGGGATGTGACAAATAAAAATACCACACATATTATTATATCTCATGCGTAATGATATTATCACTAGTGTGACATAGTGTCGAGGGCAGTGTAGCCTAGTGGATAGCGTACTTGGTACCAGCATCTAGACTAAACTGTCGTGGGTTCGAATCCCACCTGCGCTCATGGATGTTTTGTGATGTTATTTAGTTTTAATTTTGTTGTTATTTAATGTAATTTAAGACGCTAATGACCTTAGTTATCGACGCGTCTATAATCTACAATAAATAAGACATTGTGTCACTACTCGCTCGTAATATACCTCATTACGACACTAGATATACAATCTACTATTAAGTAACTTTAAGATAGACGAGATATGTCATTACCTGACATATTAAATAATCTTCAAGATTAATGCGCTTAATTTTTTTGTGTAAATAGCCATACATTATTTTGTATCATCTCTTATTGGGGTTGTATTTAAAAGCGTATATACCCTGAACTCCGTAAACAATATTTATTCAAAAATATTTCTAAAGCAATGTTACATTTTTAGCCAAGCAAAAATTAGATAGCGAAACGGAGAAAGGAAGATCATCGTTGCGGAAAGATATAACCTACGAGAGTCGAGTTCAAAGAATGGCTCCATTCTGCGATGCCCTCAGCAAAGACGTTATTGAGTGGTGTAAGTATTACTTTCAAGGTTATGAAGTAAACTTCCCGTAAAACATGTTAATCAAAACTGCACAGTAAATTATCAACTCTCTTGTATACAGAAAAATGTGCACGTGTGTTGAAATTAAAAATCACGCATCTCTGTCTACATGTACGCGCACGCAGAACGTCCCTCACCCATAGATATAGAAATCCGGGGATGTAGTATAAAGTGCCATTTTAGACGAGGTGGGAAGCCATTCAGGGAGGGTGCATGCCTGTCTTATGGACATGTCCATTGTCCATGCTATGCATGTGCTCACGTTCTCTATTTGCCGCCTCTTTGAGCATGCTCAATTGCGCCAGGTGCAGTCGTTCACATCTTTGCGCATGCTCAATTGCTCGTACAGCGCTTGCGCAACTGAAGCGACCATTAGAATGACCCCCCCTCAACAGCAACCGCCCCACTCGCCTCACCGTGCATGGACGAATTTGTTCGCGTTTCAAGTTTCCACAGGGACATTCAGTGATGAAGCAGTTTTTTGTTCGTTGTAAAGTTTAGATTGATGATTTGATTTTTATTATTCAATCACATAACATTTTTATCGATCATCAAAATTTAGTATACATATCAAAATTTAGTTATGTTGTATTATTTTAGACAATAGGGTCATCCCACATTTTTTTTTTGTTGGTAAATAGATTATGAAACAAGAAAACTTTTTCTATAATAAAAAATCTCAAATATGTGTTGAATACACGTACAACAGCTACTACCAAATAAAATTCTTCGTCGCTCATGAATAACTTTAGTTTATAAAAAAAAAACAGCCAAGCACTTGATAGTTTTCGTATGACGTATTTACAAATAAGAACTATTGTAATAATGTATATTTAAATGGCGTTTATATAGATTCACGACAAGACAAAAGCTCCAAAAGTTTGAAATCTAAACGAGAGAAGAAACAAAAAAAACCCTCACTAGAAATTACAGAAGGAGAAAGTTTACACAGAGTAATAGAAAAGTTTATTGAATCCCCGACATGCAAATGTAAAAGTAAGAATTAAAAACGTTTTATAAAAAAAACCTTTTTACAAAAAAAACCTCCTTCAAAAAGCCACTAAAAAGGGGAAGATAATAAAACTTTTAGGTCTGCGCCAATTTAATAAAATATGAAGTCGTTTAAAAAGTGCCAATTTAATTAATAATCTTCTTTTTAACCGACTTCATATTTTATTAAATTGACGCAGACTTCAAAGTTTTATTATTTTCCTCTTTTTAAAGGAGATTTTTTTCTGTTAAAAAGTTTTTTATTTTTTACTTTTTAGTGGCTTTACAATACGTAGTTTAGTCGCTTACCAATAGATTCACTTCTACAAACTTTTTTAACCGACTTCTTACGCTATTTGATGTATCAAAAGTGACTTTTACCTTTATGGGACCAACTTCGAGGTATACTCCATCCAATTAAAACAAGAATCATCAAAATCGGACTACTTACTCTGTAAAAAACTATGCGTGGTCATACATAAAAAAATATATACACGTCGACTTGAGAACCTTCCTCCTTTTTTTGAAGTCGGTTAAAAAGGTGATTAAATACTTATTATAATTCAGTCAGAATGTAAATTTTACTTACATTTTTACTGATATCGCTGAATTTTTGTAGATTTAATTAAAAAAACCTAAGGAATGCCCTAAAACTCAAGTTTAAAATTTGCTTTCGATCCGTTGAACGGTGTGTCACCTATCAGGTGTCAGCTATAGGCATCTGCACAAACGAATGAACAAAATCCATAACTCATTTTTTTTTCGATATTTAAGGACCATGAAATGTTTAAATCTGTCGAAATCTCGAATTAGATTTGTTTTCGCCACTTTTCTTCACTCCTATATGGTCTCTCGAAAGTAAAAATTGAAAAATTAAAGTTTTGGGAAAATTCCATTTTTATCGCGTCTGACATTAAGGTCGAAGCCCTCTATTGGGCTTAGTCGCGAACTACCCGAGGAGGTCGTAGCAACGGAACAAAGCGTTGAATGAAGGTAAAAGTGCACAAAATATATGTTTTTCACGAATGACAGTTTACAAAGGTAAGCATAATGCTAAAAGATATTGTTCAGTTTTCACTTTAAGTTTTGTAATAAATAATTCTGTCGCAATACGACTTTTAACCGTTGTTTGTTTACATTAGCTTACATGTGATTTGTATTAAATAGTTTCAGAAATGCCTTACATGTGTTCAAATCCTTGTTGCCGAAATACTTCGACAGCATTTTCCTATCACAAATTTCCTGAAAATAGTGAATTGAGGAAGCTATAGATGGGTTTAACTGGAATAAGACTTATAACAGAAAGCACTCTTTTGTACAGTGATCATTCAGATGCTAATGACCTCTGTTGTCGATCGTCTATAATTTACAGGATGGATGGATTGTGGATTGTAGACGCTCGACAACAGAGGTCATTAGCGTCTGACTATAATTTACAATTCATTCATTCATGCAGTGATCATTTTAACGACAATGATTTTTTTCCGCGTCGTAAGTTCCTATTGCAACATTTGTGCTGACATAACAAAACACTTTTTTAGTGAAATTTAATTTCGATATTTTCAGCCAGACGCTAATGACCTCTCTTGTCGAGCGTCTATAATTCACAATTCATTCAAAAGTCGTATTACGACAGAATTATTTATTACAAAACTTCAAGTGAACACTGAACAGTATCTTTTTGCAATATGCTTACATTTGTATACTGTCATTCGTGAAAAACATATATTTTGTGCACTTTTACCTTCACACAACGCTTTGTTCCGTTGCTACGACCTCCTCGGGTAGTTCGCGACTAAGCCCAATAGAGGGCTTCGACCTTAATGTCAGACGCGAAATTCGCGTCTGACTTTTTTTAATGTCTATTTATCAATTTACTCAGATCACCAGACAGCAAGTGTATTACTATACAATTGATTTACATTTGTAATAATTAATATTTTCTATTTTATAGAAACAGAATCTCAACAGAATATTGATGGTAAGTATTATAAAATATCACTTGTAAATTTCGACTAAATTGATCCACTTTAAAAACGCACAGGTGTGATGTTAATTTCTATTTCAGCGAATATTGAAAAAGAAATATTATGGGGTTTTAATTTCCGTAAAAAGAAAACCACGCCCCCTCGCGGAGTTCTCCTTCCTATTGCCTACAGATCTACTAAAGAGAAAGCTGAGACCGGTGTAATGATAAAACCCATAATTAAAAGTAAAGAACGAAAAGATGGGAAATGTCACGGCTACCAAGTAACAAATAGAGATATGTTATCGCGAAGACAGCATTTAAAAATACTTTCTACTCCTAGAAAGTTAGTAAATCCATTACCTATTAAAATTGAAATAAAAATATTATTTCTTTTTTCAAAATAGGCTAACCCAAAATTAACTCGTTGCTCACTGAGTTGTAGCACGTTCTTTTTTAATGAAAATTAACCTTGATTGCATGGTTATTTAATAAGGAATTTGCATGATTTTTTTTGGTTCTCTATTAAACACTTAAATTAAAATGTACTTAAGAAAAAATATTTTTATTCAACACATGCACGCTTTTAGTGTTTTTTCGTATCTGTTTTGCGAACCTTAAATAGCCGTTTATTGACTGGAGACCATTATGTAACGCTTTTCAGTGCTATAATGAAAAACAGTTGCATAATGAACCATTATGTAACTGTTTTTTAATTCTATTTAAGTCTAAAACCATGGATGTGTTGAATAAAGTATAGTGTGCAACGCGTGTGCTAAATCTTTATGTGTTAGGCGCGTTGTTTTCAGCACTAATATGCGGCTCGCGATGCACACTCGCCAAGGCTCCTGTGCGCTCGCCTACTACTCGTGCTGAAAACATCGCGCCTGACGTATAGAGATGTATTTAGCACACTAGTTACACAATATACTATTGCTTCACAGTGATTTTAAAAGTAAAAAAAAATGGTTTTCACCCAAAGGGTTATTTAAGTGGTTAGTCAATTGACGTCATATACTTAACTAACGTTCAGATTCTTTTTCTATAGTTTTAGTCCAAGCTCCCACCGTGTAAAAACGTACCCACAGAACACTTCAAATTTAAAAGGTCAAAATGGTTGGAAAACATGTAAAAACATGTTACACGGCAGACAAATAAAAATTTGTTAATTGCTATTTTTAATAAATTTTTGAAATTAGTTTTAAAAATAGCGAATTTACTTTTAGAAACACCTGCTTGAAATTTCCACAATGTATGGTAAATAATGTATCATTCTTGAAAAAATTTGTCTGCCTGACAATTTTTGTTAATTAACATCTGGCAGACATTTTGTTATAACTGATTTTTTTGTTATGAAAGTACACTTCATAACACCTCCTTGGTTTTTGTTTTAAAATAAAGTTTGAGATCTTCCCTATCTATTAAAACATGTCTGACTGGAAATTTTTGTTAATTACCTTGTCAGACTTAATTATGAAAGCGCAACCTACATGAATGAGTTTTTTCATCATAAAAAACATTTTTTCGGTGAAAAACCTATTTTTATATACAGGGTGTATCACAGGAAACCGAACATAGGAAAAAATACACAGTACAAATTAGTTAAAATCAGAGATTGCTTTGCCCTCTATTCATGTAAAAAACCATGATAATTAATTTAGTTAAGTTAGCCATGTGTATTCTACCCTTGTCACGCTACTCATTTTGCTTATGTTTTCCTTGTTGCACTCATTACTTTTCTATGTATTCAATCCTGTGATACACCCTGTATAGAAGGAATCAAAGATTTTAAATTAGGATTTTTAGTTGGCAACGGTTATACCACATTTTTTAACTAAAAAACGTGGTCTCGGCGCATAAAAAATAAAGTCTGACGTAGTAAAAAACATTTTTTCGCTGGCAGACCAATTGTTATGCATAAAAGAAATCTCGAACTTCATTTCAAAAAAAAAAATTAAGATGGTGTTTAGCCGCGGCCGCCGTAGAAATTTATTAAAAAGAAAAAAAAACGTTGGCACTATGCTAAAAAGAAGTTTCTACGGAGGCCGCGGCAAAACACCATCTTATTCGTTTTTTTGAAATTAAGTTCAAGATCTCTTTTATGCATAAAATTGGTCTGCCAGCGAAAAAATGTTTTTTACTACGTCAGACCTTATTTTTTATACGCCGAGACCACGTTTTTTAGTTAAAAAATGTGGTATTACCGTTTCCAACAAAAAAAAGTTTTTTTTTAATCCTATTGAACGGAACCGAGAAATTTGCAAAAAACCGTCAATCGTGAACTTGAACCTCGAATATCTGGCAACGCCGGCACGATATCGAGGGGGACTTTTTACACGTTTTTTAAAACACCATAACGAAGGTATATACAAACATTCAGTTAACTGGGAATTTTTCCGCAGATGTTTCGTTTTTGTATCTAAAATTACTGGAGTATTAAGTATAGGTTAAACTAAATCGTTTTTTGCTGAAATATTTGCTCAGAAAAACAGCGGTCATTAATTTTGCTCCGCAGATACCATGAAGTTGGTGACAAATTTAAAAAATACAAAGTGTTGATGCGTCCTTGTTCTCCACGTGTAAAGCAACTTGCAAATCCAAAAAGAATCAGGACTTTAGCGATTTGGCAAGAATTTTTACATCTATTGTCGCCAACATCAATAATTTTACTCCAGTCCCGGTTGTACTCCAATGAAATTACTTTGGAACCAGAAGATCTGTATTTCCATTTAAAGGTACTAACTATTGAAATATTGAAGCAAATAAATTTTACGTATGCATAAGTATGCGCACCCACTGCAGTCCTTGATGCGCTACATTCTCATACACTCCTACTCGCGCATATTGCCTTTGTAGCTGAGCGCCTGTTTTAAATAAAAAAAAAAAAAAAATTTACGGCAAACATTTTTTGTTTGAAAAATTTTGCATAATGTTAATTTTCGATGCTATACTTAAAACACGTGTTTTCTGACTATAAATTTGCAGGCAGCGGCTAAAACTCAACAGCAGGAGGGGAAAACTTAACATGTTCCAGACCTAAACTGAAAGGATTAAAACTATTTCCAGCTTTCCCCTAATTAATTCAAATACCCAATCACTGGACTACTACTAATAAGTACTACAAATATTTCTGTTCATGAGAATATTGCAGAAGACTTCTAAATAATTTAATTGATAAAATATTATCAATATGAATATTCCACGAAGGCGTTTTATTGATATTTCCAGCTAAAAATTGACCCCATTTCACAATTTGTCACATTTTTGCAAGCCCTCCGCAATGTTTCCGTTAAAATACCCCAGATCTCTTCCCGCAAAGATAATACTTACGATTTTGAAAATTTACAAAGCAGAAATCAAGTTTAAAAATCATTAGGGTAAATCTTGCACGTTACGTTATTTTACGACATAAGAGTAAAAACTATGGTTGTTTTTGAAAAAATAAAATGTATCCGTTTGACGTCACGCTTACTCCGATTATCCTCCCCCTCTCATCAGTGGTGTAACTACTATCAGGCTGGATATGACGGTTTCCCGGGACCCCGAGTATATAGTTAGGGGCCCACGAAGAAATTTATGAACGTTCAAATTTTTGAATAGGTGAATTTGAAAAAAATTTAATTAAAGACCATAATTTTTGCGAATAAAAATTTTTCATTTATCGGGTTAGAAAAGATCGCGGGTAGAAAAATTAGTTCGATGACCCCTTTTTATAGTTAAGTCTAAGGCCCCGCTTCTTGTAGTTACTCCACTGCTCCTCATCGTCACATATTTTCACGCTAGGTAATATCCCCCCTTCCACCTTATGGCGTACCTACGTATTTTATGGACGACCCCTTATTATTTATAGTCTGTGTAGTATATAAAACACGGACGCCGTTTCAAAAAAACGGGTGCAAAAAAAAATAAAACTCGAATCGCAGTACCAAACCCTGCCAACAACATAGTGTATTTGCTAATACAGACATTGTCGCATTGTAGCTTTATTATGTGAATTTAAGTTTGTTTTTGGGCAAAATAAAAAATTTAACCCCTTAATACATCCCTTAAAATAATATTTTTTTCTTAATTGAAATATTATTATCAATCCAGCATCTGTACCAAATTAAATACACCCTTCAGTAAGTATAAATCCGTATCCGCAAACTATATTTAGTGTTTTCATAAAATTTGTAAGTTTGATCCTGTTGAGCCGATTTTATTAAAATTTTAATAACAACACGTTTTAATCTTTACTAAAGGGTTAAATTTAAATTTTGAAGTGATTCTGAGAGTTTTTCCAAAAATGGTGCCAAATTGTTCAGGAGGGTATGACCCGTCGAGAAATTGTGGTCCGACCCCTAGGTCCCGCCATTCGACTAAAGCCAATAGTGTATGTGTCATATTATGGCAAATATTAGTAGTACAGGTAAAATAAGGTTTGAATAGTGAAAAAATTCCTCCCCTCATGAAATTTTGGTTATAAGTCCTCTTTTGCATGAGAATCAAGAATCCGAAGAGTCCATAAAAATTCAATGTGAGGAAAAGTTTTTTTGTGGGAGAGAAGAGCCCAAATCAAATTTGCTTCATTTTGTCAAGTGTGGTGTCGTTATCTATGAACGAAAGCAATACTAAGGCTATAGAACCTACCCTTATCTGAGTCCAATTAGACTAAAAAAACAAAAACCTCGAAACTCAGTTATAGTAAGTTAATGGATTTTCATGATTTTTTTACATCGAGTTACTAATAGTGAGTAAAAAAAAGTTATTCCTTTGAAAATTGCCGCTTTTCGAAATTCCATTATTTTAAATACAGCAAATATATAAACCTTTTACGGGAAACGCTCTAGTAGGTGAAAAGTGCTCAAGAAATATTAAATTGGCGCATCAAGGTTATAGACCAATTGATGTGCTATCTAACTTCATCAAAAAATTAGGAAAATTCAAAGCGGCTACCCTACAGAAGCAATTTTATCAAAATAGTTACCTTTTGACTAAAATGGAAACACTTGACGCGGATTGCTCTAATAAGAAGACTGTGCAATAATCTCCCATGTGAGGATTATAGACCCTATCCATATTCTATCTACATGTGTCGAAAAATTTCTAAAATTTGTTCATGGCCACCCTTCAGAAATAATTTGTTCAAGATAGTACTTTTCAACTAAAAATGGTAACACTTGACGCGGGAGTGCTCTAGTATGAAGGGTTGTTCGATAAATATAAAATTCACACACAGGCATTATAGACATATTTGTGGGCTATTAGTCGAAAAATTTGGAATATTTGGAAGCGGCCGCCCTACTGAAGCAATTTTTTCGAGATCGTATTTTTAAGGTAAAAAAGTATAAGATCTCTGAAAAGTTGATTTTTTAGGGTGACCGCTTCCAAGTTTTACAATTTTTTTAATTCACTTATATAGCCCATAGATAGATCTATAAACTGTATAAGTGAAGTTAAGATTTCTTGAACAGCTTTATTACTAGAGCTCTTCGCGTCAAGTATCCTAATTTTAAATAAAAATGTACTTCCTTTGAAAATTGCGTCTGTAAGGTGGCCGCTTCTAAATTTTTCTAATTTATCGACACATTGAGATAGCCCATGGTTAGGTCTATTAAGTACCTCCATGATAATTTAATATTTGTTGAACACCATTCTTACCAGAGTACTCCGCGTTAAGTGTTTCCATTTTTAGTCGAAAAGTACTATCTTGACAAAAATACTTCTGTAGGGTGGCCACGAACAAATTTTCGAAATGTTTCGACACTATTTAGATAACATATGGATAGATCTATAATCCTTACATGGGAGTTTATTGAACAATCTTCTTAGTAGAGCTATCCGCGTCAAATGTTTCCATTTTTAGTCAAAAGGTACTATTTTGATAAAATTGCGTCTGTAAGGTTGCCGCTTTGAATTTTCCTAGTTTTTTTGATGAAGTTAGATAGCTCATCAATTGGTCTAAAGACTATAACCTCGATGTGCCAATTTAATATTTCTTGAACACTCTTAATATACTAAAGCGTTTCCCGTGAAAGGTTTATATATTTGCTCTATTTTCAAAAAAAAAAACAATGGATTTTCGAAAAGTGGCAATTTTTTAAGGATTAACTTTTTTATACTCACTATTAGAAACTCAATGTAAAAAAATCATGAAAATCCATCCACTATAAGTTATAACTAAGCTCCGAGGTTTTTGATTTTTGAGTCTAATTAAGCTCCACTAGTATAGCTAAATTTAATTTTCGTAGATAAGGGTAGGTTATATAATATATAGCCTTAGTATTGCTTTCATTCGATTCAGCATCCAAAAAGACATAGATAACGACACCCCACTTGACAAAATGAAGCAAATTTGGTTTGGGTTCTCCCCCCCCTCAAAAAAACTTTTCCCCCACATTGAATTTTTATGGACTCTTTGGATTCTTCATTCTTATGCCAATGAGGACTTATATCCAAAATTTCATGAGAGGAGGAATTTTTTCACTATGAAGGTGATTTTTTGCTTTATTTTACCTGCCTTATATACCGAAAAAGAAAATTAAGAGAGTTTTCTAGATACTAAAGAGAAACGCTAATGGACGAGCCGAGCAGATGCGTGTTTTGTTTCGAAGTTATAATGTATAGATACGAACGATAAATTATTTTTTATTAATATTTTTTGTAATGTGGTTAAGGCAATGAACAAAAAGAAAAGAAGGCAGAAAAATAAAAAACTGCTGCGCAAAAAGCAGTTGCTGAAAGCTCAACAAAAATGGGCAAAACGAGTTTCAAAAGATATCGCTGAGCAATTAGTTGATTATTTCGTACATATGCCCGTAGTACCACTTAAAAATGACGAAAAAAAATATTCCTTAAAAATAAAAGCAACTATGAAGAAGTATCGGTGGATCAAAATATCGTTAAAGAATAAAAAATCATTGAAGGCCAAATACATTGATGAAATATGTGGTCAACTTGCAATTACTATAAGCTCGACGTTGGTAAGAGTTGGAGAGAAGTTTATAACGGATCTGGGTTTAGGCAGTGGTAAGTAAACTGAATATCAAAGTCCAAGAATACAAAATGTGTTTGATATTTTAGAAGGAAAGGCCGAAATGTAGCCAAAAACAACAATCACTAATTGCATGTCTCTTTCCGGGGAGAAAACCTAAATTCCGGCTCCTTTGGGTTCTGCCCTGCGTCCTCTACTATACAAAATGCTATGCTATATAGGTATATATACATACTATATACAAATGTGCAAAGTTTCCTATAGATCAACCGGGACTTCTGGAGAGCGTGAAAAGACGGACAGATAGACAAACAGACAGACACACTTTAGAAAATTATATATGCAGATATTTCTATTTTTAGTTGCCAGTTCTGAACTCTTTGAAGAAGAAGAAGAAGAATCCCTTTCAGGCGAAAGTATCAAAACAAGTGATTTAATCGATAAACTTGGTACTTTTGACAATATTGGAGGTAAATTACAACACATATATTATATTGAAATTTAACATATCATAATTTTAAATAAAATGCATATAAGTAATTCGAAAATCTACGGAAGGACATTTAAATGGATAGCATCGTCTAGTTCTGTCAAGAATCAGCTTGCCTGATCGAGTGTCACGTCTTATATTTAATTTATTGTAGATTATAGACACGTCGACAACTCAGGTCATTATAGCGTCTTCAACACAACAAAATATAATATATTTGTGTATTAAAATTCGCCAGCCGGCATACACAAACCGACTGGTACGAGCTCGGGTCCCTGGGAGCGCTAATTCCCAAAGAACATTGGAATGCAATTATTGCGATAACAACTACATCCCAATGTCCCCCCTGGGGGGGTCACGTCTTATACAAATATCTAATGTCTGATGTAGTATTAACTACTACTGTATGGACGTTGTTCAGGCGATATATTATTTAATAATTTAAATCAATATTTTTTCAGATTCAATTTTAAATATAATTTTGGAACAAGTATTTGCTCACGAAGGGGTAAGTAGTTAGCATAGATTATATTAGCCATGAAGACAATTATTTGATTTATTAAATACGTTTCTTTGCAGGCCTTTAGTGACAATCAAGCGCTATTACATAAACTGGTACAAATCTTGCAAATGATACAACCTAGTGACATGCAAGTATTCAGTAAGACATCCTTACCAGATCTAAAACTTGCGAAAATGATTGAAGCAATTAAGGATATGGTGAAACATAAACGACCATTAGATCCAACATCAAGATTGCAAAAAGCTTTTGAAGAAAAATTAACATGGTATGTGGAAGACAACGATCCAGAATCGATGAATGAAGCCATGGCGGAAACAATTCGATATGTTTCACACGAACTGGCGATTCGAATTATGAGCGGTCAAGATATTGGCGAATATCGAGACATCTTAGACATGATCACATCGACACAGGACAGAGACGAACTGGCAAAAGAAATGACAATGGCCTCCCGATTTATGGCCGAGGACGAGGGTTTCGAAGGCGATAGAGCGGGCCTGGCAACTGTGAAAGAAGAAGATGAAGGTGATATGGTAGGCGAGGGAGGAGAAGGAGGTGAAGGCGGCGAGGGAGGTGAAGGAGGCTTGGGAGCAGAAGGAGGCGAGGGCGGTGAAGGAGGCATGGGAGGTGAAGGAGGCATGGGAGGTGAAGGAGGCATGGGAGGTGAAGGTGGCGAAGGAGGTGAAGGAGGCGAGGGAGGTGAAGGAGGCGAGGGAGGTGAAGGCGGCGAGGGAGGTGAAGGCGGCGTTGGAGTTGAAGGAGGCGAGGGAGGTGAAGGAGGCGAGGGAGGTGAAGGAGGCGAGGGAGCTGATGAAGAAACAAAACTAAAAGAAGAAATGAGGACACTCGGCGGAATAGGAGAAGGTGAAGAAAAAAAATTAATGGATGAATGGTACGATCAAACAAAAGCACAGGCAGGAGCGGGAGAGGGAGAGGCAGGTGCGAAACTAGCCGCCGGTGAAAAAGAACCAGACAAACTTGCACTTGCCATACCTGTAAATATAATGCCACATTCGCCAGACGTAGTGTGTTGTGCGTCACTTAAAGCCTGGGCCACATGGCTTACAAGTGTAGCAGAAAACGCTGGAGTTTGGTGTGCGTGGGTACACGAAACCATAAGAGAAATTAGACGTATTGGAGCTATCATGAGAGGTACGTATCACGTGCAGCTTATCTTTTATAATAAACTTTCTGAAATTAACCGTCACACAAAGATTTTTGCTAAGTAAAATTAAAAAACACAAATCAAAAGAAGTCTAACATTAAAATATGTTACGTTTTTTTAAATAAAACTGATAACTGTTCCAAAAATTAATTCAATATCGTTTAATTATTAGGTGAAGTTTATGATGATAAAGGTCAACTAGTCCATATGGATCTAGAGACATGGCAGAACTTCGTAAGACGCTTGGATCACGATATTGTCGGATGGCGACAATATAACTACCACGTGCAAGAATTGTCAACTCAAATCTTAGCTCATTTCCACGACAAGCGTGTAATCAATTGTCCTTTGTGCGAACAGGAAGAACACGGTGCTTTGTCCGCTGTCACTATGGAACATACTTGCGAAGAACTGTTAGAGGCATTGCAAACGACAGCCTATTGGCGACGCTGGTTACATAATATGGTTCAAGAGGCCGAAACATTGACGAAAATGATTGACAGTAAGTTGTGTACCTATTTTGTTGTCTTGACAGGTAGGTTCCTTACGGGGCGTAGGCATCCGCTAAGAAAGAATTTTTCGATATTCAGCTCCTAAAGGGATCAAAAGGGGGTGTAGAGTTTTTTGACAAAGTGTTCATATCTCACAAATCGTTAAGGTGAGAGGTATTAAATTCAACATACTAACTCTTCTTTAAAAATAAGCAAACCCATATTCGAGCATTTTTTAAAATTCAACCCCTAAGGAAAAACGGGGGTAAAAACGTAGGGTTTTTTGACTAATCAACGCCCAGGCCAAACCGCTGAAACTATAACTTAACATTTGGACAGTAGGTTCCTTTTGTGACGTAAGCACCCACTAAGACAGAATTTTTCGAAATTCAACCCCTAAGGGGGCCAAAACATAAAAACTCGGCTCGCAGTGCCAAACCCTGCCGACAATATAGTGTATTTTCTAATACAGGCCTTGTGGCTTTAATACGTGAACTTAGGTTTGTTTTTGAACAAAATAAAAATTTAACCCCTTAATACATCCCTTAAAATAATATTTTTTTTCTTAATTTCAATATTATTATCAATGCAACCTCTGTACCAAATTAAATACACCCTTCAGTAAGTAAATCACTATCCGCAAACTAGTGTTTTCATAAAATTTATAAGTCCGGTCCTGTCGGGCCGATTTTATTAAAATTTTAGCAGCAAATTTTGATCTTTACTAAAAGGTTAAATTTCAATTTTGAAACAATTCTGAAAATTTTTTCGGTATTTTCGGGCCGAAAAACTTTTTTCAACCCCTCAAAACAACCCTTAAAATAGTCCGATTGGGCCCATTTTAAATAGGTTCCGTGCGGTGATGGATTCCAACATGTGTACCAAATTTCGTTCAAATTAATTAAGTCTTTCGAGAGTTATGCCGCGAACACATATAGATATACACATATATATATATATAAACATTTCCAAAAATGGTGCCAAATTGTTCAGGAGGCTATGAAACGTCGAGAAATTTTGGTCCGACCCCTAGGTCCCGCCATCCGACCGACGCCAATAGTGTATGTGCCATATGGCAAATACACTAAAAACATGAAATTTGGAAGATATGTTCCGTACAGGGTGTAGAAGGTGCACCAAGAAAGAATTTTTCGGAAATCAACTCCTAAGGGGGTGAAATGGAGTGAGAATATTTGTGTAGAAATTCCCGGATGTGTATCAACTTGAAACTTGCTATAAATACTCTTCAAAACGTATAATAAAACGTATTTTATGATTTTTTAAGACTATCACTAAGGAGGGATGCAACGAGGTGTAGAAGTCTGTATGGGAAGACATAAAATATCTAAATATACGTGAGCGGAACCGCGGGTAACAGCTGTTGATCTCTCATAATTACAATATACGAACACTGTAGGTACTAACGATACCCGAACTTCCACCATATATTCCCGAACTCCCACCATAATTCGAAATTAGTAAAAACTAATGATTACTTTAACTAGTCAAAACTCGAAGTTAAAAACTTAAACTAGAAGCATTTGTGCTATCACTTGTGAAAACTATTTAAAATATACGTCATCAGACCAATTTAAGAGTTGTATTTAGGAGTTGAAAACAAATTTTGAGTTCAAAAAACAACGAAAAATGTAGCGGAATTGTTTCAAAATTTAAATTTAACCCTTTAATTGGTAAATGTGTCTCTAAAATTGTATCAAAATCAGAGATACAGTGCCGGATTTACAAATTTTATGAAAACATTAGTTTAACCTTAGCCGTCGGTGACCTTGAAAAAAAAAAAAAAAGATGAATTTGCGGAGTGAATTACTTAATACAGAAAGAGGTTTATATTATTTGGTGCAGATGTTAGATTGATAAAAGGCTTGTTGAATATTGAAATAAAGGAAAATTTAATTTTAAGGGATTTAATAAGGGGTTATTTTTTTTTATTTTATCAAAATCAAATTTAAGTTCACATAATAACACGTAATATCTGCCATGTAGGGCTCTGAGCTGCGACCCGAGTTTTATTTTTATTTTTCTGTCTTCATTCGAAACGACTTAGAAGGAAAAAAATTGATATCAAAAAAACGTTTCTTTTTTTTTGAAAATGCGTTAAATTAAAATTTTTCACATAAATAAATCATTAATTTATAATGTTTAGAATTGTTTTTATTTTGAATTTGAATAAATTTTTGTCATGAAAAAATGTTTGTTTTTCCTGCTACCGTTGAATTTTTTTAGAGTTTGTGAAGAGATTCGAATATTTAAGTAGCTTTAAACGGGTCGCAAATATTGAAAGAACTCCAGGGGGTCTAAATAGTTTGCACACCACGCCATTAGCTTACTGACCTTTGTAAACATTTTTTTACAGAATCTGACAGTGTAACGAGTGCAGCCAAATTAGAGTCAACGGAGTCTACGAGCACATCAGCGTCCGCAGAGAGTTCTCTGTATTCTCTTGAGAGTTTAGGTTCAAGGGATCTGAAGGATAACAAAAGAAAATCCAAATGATCATTATTATGTTCTGAGGAAAAACTGTTCAGCAAATGAATTTAATTGAAGAATTCACTGTTCTGGTTGTTCAAAATATTTTGTTTTTTATCCTGTCATAATTTTACTGTAAAACATTTGTGGTGAGATAGTTAAAATTGTGTTGTATCCAAAGAACAATAATAAGACATTATTGCAGAATAATATTTTTTATAATATGTAATTTGACACCACTCAAACTATAGTATGATTAGGGTGACACTTTGATAACCTATTAACATAACAGCATTTTCACCTGACCCAATAATATATTAAAAAAATAATTTTTTGTTGGGCTAACATCTAAATTCGCGCCAACCAAACAAAATTTGTACGGCCATACTCAGAAAATTTATGTGACAAAAACCGAACAGATATACGTTATGCGCATCAAAGCCAGTGTGCACGTTACACACACAGATACACACAAGATGTTACACATACTATGGGAGTACTAACTGGACTCACATTTTTCTTTATAAACAGACCGACCGCGACCGTGAAATATAAAATCATTTTATGATTTTGAAGTCATTAGATAATAATAATAGGTATATCGCCAACAGACTCGTAGTTCTGCAGCACTTTGATTGGAGGTAGGTCTGTTGTTTATCTAAAGTCTAAACATTCTCAAACGGTTAAAGCTCTATTTACAGTAGCTGATATTTATAGAATTAAATGCGCAATAACCCAGAAAATTGGTCGCTTAGAAAAAAGATTTAGACAGCAGTGGCTGCTCCCTTCATGTTCTCTCCTATTCAGACTCGGATTAAGATTTATTTTATAATTTTGTTCTATAAGTGCATACCTAAAGGAGTCTGCCCACATAACCGGAGCATACCATGACCGTGCTATGAACGTAACAGGCACGAAAAGAAACACGACACGCACTACATGCCTACTGCAACGGATCGACAGCGTTCTATGCCCGTATGCAACGGGTATTATGCCCGTCCGGAATCCATTCATAACGTGCAGCACAGGATATGTTATTTTCGCATACGTATTAGTGTTGCGTGGACGCCTTGAAGTGTTGTCAATATTTTAGATAATCAAATAGGTATGGCTATTAGAAAATTAACTGTTAGACAATTGGTAATGATTGCCATGATTTTGGACGAGGAAGAAGAAAAAGAAAACCAAAAAAGACTCGACACTATTGAATTCACGATTCTCTAAGAGAACGAAAAAGCGAGGGAGAATATTGGACATTATTCAGGCGTTCATAGACTTTCAAAGAATTATTATAATGTCTTGCGTCTGATAGGTAGGAACGCAGAGCACACGCGGCTATAACCCGTAGCAAACGCGGCAACACCGCGGCGGGCCGCCTGCGCAAACCGGTTTAGCACCGTCGCGTGTCATGCACGGAGCGTATCGCCACCAGCAAAATATTCTAGCCGTAGAGTTGCAGTCGGGGTCCGGTCATGGTCGCTACGGTGTTGATCAGTGACAGATAGGTCTAGTGGGCGTTGTTTCATATTAATTCATAGAAAGAATATTTTTTTGCATGTGTCGATACGGTTACGGTTATGGTATGATACGTTGTAGTGGGCAGAGACCTTAAGTCTAAAATTGATAAACTGTAAACAGAGTCTATTTTGTTCGTAATGAAGGTGACAATATGAGAATATTTTTAGCACTGCATTAATGAATGAAAATCATGGAATTGAACGAACTTCGTCATTATGTGTGAATATAGACTTTGAGACAACAATGAGCAAATTTTTCCATCGAAGGCAGGTTCAGTGTCGGACTTTTTATAAGGCCGACTAGGCCCGGGCCTAGGGCGGCCAAATATTAGGGAAGTCCAATTTGCGCCTGCGGGCAGCGGCAGCGAGCGCTCGCTATCTAGGTCAAGCACGTGCGGGTGCACTGATAAAACACTATATGGTCTTATAACTATCAGAGACAGAATTTGTAGTTCCTCTAGCTATATGAATATAGCTGCCTTACTTTGTCTCTGACAATCAAAAAATATAACTATGGCAGTCATTTCATATGGCTCCGGGAGACATTCGTTTATGCCATGGCTCCTGTTAGAGACCTATAGCAAACTATAGTTGTGACCAATTAAAAGAGGCGGCTATAGTACTGAACGACCTAGAACAGCCAAGACTGCTAGTCCGCTTCTCCACAGGTTCAATGGAACTGAATAATTTTTTGCACAATAGAAATTTGCTCTCGATTTGCGCGCTCTCTCGGACTCACGGGCTCACATAAGGTTATTTTACTCGCACTTTAAGCTATAATGAAAGCTAATGGCAGCAAGATTTTTAGGCTGCCCTTCCACAGTTTGATTAGGGGAGATCCGTCGAAGATAGAGCACCTAAGCGGAAGTCCCACCTATCAATTTATTTATAGGTTTAGGAACTTTATATTTGGCCAAATTATAGTTCAACATAATAATAAGTATATATTATATCGATATGACAAATAGTTCAAGCGTTGGATGCGTGAAATGTTACGTCATAAAACAACACGATCGGACTTTTTTTAGCCAATTCGTCTAATAAACACAGACACAAAATGCAATGTCTGTCTGGAAAATTTCTGCCGCGTTGTTATTAAAGAACAAAGATCAATCAGAAATTCGTGTGTATTTTTATCACCTAAGTATGTCCTATACGAACTGAAAAAACTTAAAAATATCTTTAGTGCTGCCAACATTTATTAAGTCACCAAATGTCACCAAGTTGGTGTCCACTACATTGCAGAGATTAGTTACTTTTACTACCTAATAACGTTTAGAAATGACATGTTTTTTATCCCAAATAATGTTACTTTAACTCTTATAATCCCCTACATATTTTCACTTTTATCTCACCACTAAATTTTTGTACCATAGTATTGTAAATCATCGCAAGCATTAATTTCTAAAAAAAGGGTGTGGGTCTTGGGACCCCCGACAGATGTGAAACATCAAAGAAAACGTTATTGAACTCGGTGGTATTCTCTATGTAGTAGTATATATTTTTACTTCCCACCTCTACTATGGTAGGGAAGTAATGGATTCAGTCCGAAAACAATATTTCGAGATTTTAACAGATTTTTACGTTTTGAGACCCTAGCAATCGTTTAAGATCATTTTCTGACTGATGTCTGTATGTGTGTGTGTGTGTGTGTGTGTGTGTGTGTGTGTATGTGTGTGTGTATGTGTGTGTGTATGTGGTCAATTTTTCGCCTTCGATATCTTAAGAACGGAACAACATACGGGCATGCCGATTGTTCTATTGTGTTTATCAGCCTTTAACTTAGATCTGATTAGATTTTGAGTCAAATCGGTTCAGTGGATCCTGAGATATTCAAAAAAACGTCCTCAATGTCACGTATTAACATAGGTAAAAAAAAATATAAATGAATTCTAGATGTTATAATATGAAAAAAATGTAAATATTTTTTTTCTCTAAAATGTATAGTTTTCGAGAAAAAAAATATTTTACTAAAAAAAATAAAAATTGTACGTAAATCAAGGTAACCATGATTTTTGCTATATTAAGTTAGCCATCAGTAGATCACCAAACAAAAAAGAGGGCCATGCTTTTTTCAAAGAATAAAAATTAAATTGTGTTTTAAAGACCACCAATAGCTAAGGTTATTTGGGCCTAGTCAAAGAATAAAAAAAAAGAGTGTTTATTTTTTGCAAATATTTACTAGGTGGGAAGTATAGGACTGGTCATCAGTCGAATTTTTTCAAAAGCAGCAACTAACTGTTATGCTGACGTAATCCTATATACTGCACTGTAACACCGCGTGTGTTACAGTGCACGCCTGAGCCAAGAGAGAGGGCCGCAGTAGTGGGGAGAACAGCAGCGAAGGAGCGGACCAAACATTTCGTTGCATATTTCCCCTCACGCGGCTGTTCACAGCTCGACATAAGATGTTTCAAAAATCTAATTAGAAATGTCTAGTAAACAGCAGACGCGTAAAAGCGGAGTCCGCTTTTACGCGTCTGCTGTTTACTAGACATTTCTAATTAGATAATAATAGTTTTTTATACGGCTGAAATGCAATTGAAAGATTTTTTCGTTGGAGAGCAGCCAATTATATAATTGTTTCGAAACATATAGGAAAAAATCATTTTAACAACCAGTGGTCACAATCATATAATTGGCTGCTCTCCAACGAAAAAATCTTTCAATTGCATTTCAGCCGTATAAAAAACTATTATTATCTTAAAGAAAATCAACTCGTTGGTTGATTTCTATATCGTGTTTTATGTATATATCTTACATGTAGATTATCTTATGATTTCTACAAGATATGATTATTTCTAGAATATTATGTGGTAATATCGTTATAGCATCGATATATCTAGGTACCTATGTATTTATTAACATATCCCATTATTGGATATTCGAAATAATTTTCACTCTCATGTTAGACTCTCGCTGGTTCGAGGATTCACTTCATATCATATATAGCTATTGAATTAGCAGATATGAATTGACGCTCGCATGTAGTGAAAATCTATTGATTCTGAAGCATATATGGAGAATATTAGTTTAGCAATCTTGTCACGATTGAGTATTGTAAGCTCATTCCGCCGCGAAAGTGGAAAGGTTCAGGTTAGAATCCTGATTGTGACCACTGGTTGTTAAAATGATTTTTTCCTATATGTTTCGAAACAATTATATAATTGGCTGCTCTCCAACGAAAAAATCTTTCAATTTCTAATTAGATTTATATACAAATCTTGGTTAGGCATGCATCTTACAGCGGACGCGTCCGCCGTTTACAAATATGCCGGACATGCAACCCGCACCGTCTCTCGTGGACGGTGCGGATTTTTTGCACTTCAATGCAAAAACTTGGCACTCGATTTACCAATGAAACACGACGCACGCGGCACGATCACAGTGCGCACGATTCTCCAAAGAAACACGCCAGAGAGAAACACGCTGCCCGCAATCCGCATTAAGATTTGAGTGCGCACTAGTTTTACCAATGAAATACCCTAATTTAACGATTGATAACATTTTAAATAAATTGTTTTGAAACTTGACACATTGCATGATTTTCCTATAATATTTCTTTGAACTTTAATTTAAATTATAAACTGTCCGGAGAATCTGTCTTTACCTTTGTCCTTAATATTTTTGATTACTTTTATATATTTACATCATTTTTAACACATTTTTTTATGTTGGCTATGTTGGCATTTTGTTTGGGTGTCATAAACCGGACTGGAGCAATAATAAACTGACATGGTATTTTTCAAGAGAACGATCTGGAATTTATATCTGAAAGTTGGAAATATTTAGTAATTATAGTTGTAAAATTGTATCTTCCACCAATCCGGAATTTTGTGTTTTTGTATTGAAAAGTATAAACATGGTTGACTATAGTAAATGGAAGAATATTGAGGTAATTTTTTCGTACTTTTTTAGGTTATACTAGTTCTAAGAAAATAATAAACTTATAACTTTGTTTTCAAAAGCATTGTACCAGTTAATCTTCAGACAAGCCTTAATTTATGCATTTCATTTTTATCTAATGTGGAAATCTAAACAAAATTCTTGTTTTTTCCTAAATTCAGTGGAAGGCTATTAGGCAACAACATATCCATAAGCTAAAATGAGATTCGTTAATTGTAATACAATATTTTACAGATATCAGATGATGAGGATGATACTCATCCAAACATTGATACACCATCATTATTCCGTTGGAGACACCAAGCTCGTATTGAGCGTATGGAAGAACAAAAACGAGAAATGGAGGAATTTGAAAAAAAGAAGCAAGAATTCAAAAAAAGAAACTCTGAAATTCAAGAAAAAATTGTCGCTGCTAAAGTAACAGGTAATGTTCCAGAAGAACTACAGAAAGCCCTGACAACATTGCAGTTAGAAGAAGAAGAAATAAAAAGTAAAGAAGAAGAACTAAAGAAAAAAGAAAAACTGACACCATGGAATGTAGACACAATTGCCAAGGAAGGTTTCACAAAAACTGTTGTTAATAAAAAAGAACCATTGCCTGATGAAGTGAATTTAACAGAAGAACAACGAGAACAAAATATGAAGAAATTCATAAAAGAACATGAAAAATTGCTGAAAGAGTTTGGAATGCTTCGTAGATACGAACATTCAAAAAAGTTTCTGGAAGAGCATGACATACTAGTTTGTGAATATACAGCTAATTATTTAGTGATTTGGTGCATTAATTTGGAAATGGAAGAGGTATGTATTATCTTTTGACATTCTTTCGTGCTTCATTTTTATTTATTATAGTAACTGTAGACTTCGTTCAAGATAGATCTTGCAACAGTTACCTATATTATAAAGAAAAAAAGTTAACATTGCTGATTTTTATGCAAACCTACACATCAAAATCTCATTAGAGCATCTGTTCAATTTTGTATGTTATCGAAAATACTTGTATGTTTGAATCCAAATGTCAGATTTATGTTAATTATATATTATGTATACCTAGATAAAACACTTAAAATCGCGAACGAAGAAAACTTGCGATATTATGATTAATTATTTTCAGAAACACGAGTTAATGGAACATGTTGCACATCAAACTATCTGTATGCAGTACATTTTAGAATTATCAAAACAGTTGAAAATCCATCCTCGTGCTTGTGTTTCTCCATTCTTTAGTAAAATAAAAATTGCCGAACCAGAATATAAGGCGGCTTTTGAAGATGAATTAAAGCAATTTAAAGAGCGTATTCGAAAACGAGCTGCTGAAAAGATTGCGGAAGCGCAAGCTGAAGAGGAAGAACAAGAACGTAAAGCCCGTTTAGGTCCTGGAGGTTTGGATCCGATTGAAGTATTTGAAACACTGCCTGATGAATTAAAGAAATGTTTTGAAACACAAAATATTGCCCTCCTGCAAGAAACTATTGCCAAAATGGATGAGACAGACGCACGTTATCACATGAAAAGGTGTGTTGATTCGGGTTTGTGGGTTCCTGAAGCAAAATCGGCCAAAGAAAATGAGGGCGAAGCCACTATTGCTGAAGAAAATGAAGACACTGCCTCTAACACTACATCGACTGCCGATGTAGATTAAAATATCACACTTATTTTCTTTGAAGACTGTTTTAATCATATTTAAATAACAATACTGAATAACCAGCATACCATTTCCAGCAGTTAGAGTAGTCAGGAAAAACTACAGACAGCAGCACTTTTATGGCTGTTTTATATGAAATTACAAACATTTGACAAATCATTTATTTCAAGGTTATGTGACTAAAATCATTAAATTATATTATTTATAGCGCTGAAGCAAATAATGTGTAATAGGGTATTTGCATGAAATTTTTCTGTGGTATGTTAATAGAACAATACATTCTCAACAAAATGACACCTAATTCACTTCATAAGCTCAAAAATAATTTCTGAAATATTCCCGCTAAAAAGCGTTTTTAGCACAGATCTTATGTGGTTTTTAGTAAGTTAGATAACTATGGAAATGGACACTCAGGGTAAGTTCGGTTTTGAGCTCAGATCGATCTGAGTGATCTAATGCGTTCGAATTTAACATTTATACGCTCTGAAAGATCTGTATACTGCGTTCGGATTTAAAATCTGGAGGAGATCGAGCACGCTCTATGAGCTCCGAGGAAAGCGAGCGAGCAAGCAGATTTAACCATCTTCAGAGCATTCATTTTAAAAAGCGGAAACACTTGTAAAAATGAATACATTTCGAAGTTTATTTATATGAGGTAATTTTTCAATAGGTAAAAATACACGAATAATATTTATTACAAAGAATAGTAATAACCATTAAGTCTATATCACACAGAATGATTAAATAAAATATTTATTATATGGGTCGAAAAAATCAACAACCGGTAGTACTATTAATTTTAAAATAAAGGAATAAAACGAAAAAAATTGTGAATCATGATTTATTATTATAACAGTGTTGAATTAAATCAAAATGAAGAGCATTAAAGAATATATTTCGGCTTTAGTAATAAGAATTTAAATTACTGGCGCCATTTTATTCCGTTTGGAAAAATCTGCTAGATTACGTTCGGAATTGTTTAGATGGCTTGATTTGCTCGCTTGTCACGTGCCCAAAAATTTGTTTGCTCGGCTCGATCAATCGAGTGCAAAACCGAACTTACCCTCAATATAAGATTTTAATACAACATTGACGTCATACACTGCTTTTGATCACATGATTTCTTTAGAACTGTATTCATATTTCAATAAATTATTGCCCTTCAACGAATCATTCAATGTTTCTCAGATTTTAGAGTCATGTTCAAATTGACGTATATTTTCGTGTTACGTAATAAAATTGCGATAAAAAATTCATGCAACTACCCTATTGTCGTCGCTGACTGCTCTCATTATTAAAATATAAAACAAATATTTGAGGAATCTTCTATATTGCAAAAAATAAATACATAATACAATAAAAAATCAGACGATAAAATATAAAAATTCAGTTAGAAGGTAGTACAACAATTTTGCTCTTATTATATTCGGATAGGCTTACGTATATTTTTAATGCCTTTGTCAGAATGATTTGGCGCAAAGCGTAAGCTATATCGCGCCGCTCATCAATTACAACTGTTTTTAGCAATTTCATTCGAATTGGAATGTCATTTAAGCTATTTGCATGTAACTTGTAACAGTGTGAAATATTCAGTTGCACAATATTGGGACAGTAAAATATCACCGAACCTAGACTTGTAACGTTTTTACAACCTTGCAGATATAACTTGGTTAAATTTTTTCTGCAACATTTTGCAATGGCGTCTAAACCACTGTCTGTTAATTTCCAACAACCTGTTCACAAAAAAAAAATGTTACATGATTTTTCAGAAACAGTAACTCTAAATATTAATACAATTAGTACCCTATTACATACATTATATATTTGTACTTGAAATAGTGAAATATTTATATTATTTTATGTATTTTTTGTCTTAATCAATGCTTTTTAAAATAAAATTTATCTTTAAAGGAAATTAAACTTTTATTTGCAAAAGAATAAGCTGAATAAATGCTACGTTTGAATAATTGGAAATTCAACTATGGTTTCACATAATTTTTCGTTTCTTATAAATTAAAATGTGTACAGAGGCTGCAAGTGCTTGATATAGCAAAATAGTAATCAGTTTTTAAAATAATCCAAGGTACCATACTCATTTGATTAATAAGAATCAGGTTTTAAATAAAGTGAGAAAAACTTGATAGACGATCATATTGCATTATATTATTGTGTTCATGGGTACAATTAATATTATTACCTCCAATATCCAATGTATTAAGATTTTTCATAGTACATTTACCAACAGTAAACAAATGTTGAAAATCTTCTGACTTTAGTTGGGTTGCTTTTCGTATTTTCAGTTTTGTTAGATTTGGTAAACTTTTCCATAAATTTTGAAACGTTTTTCCGCAAAGCGAAGTGGCATTATCGAGACATAAATATTGAAGTTTTGTACAGTTCAAGATGGCCTGTATGTAAATAATGTTTTGAGTTACAAGTTTTGCAGTAAAATCTTTCTAAGGGCAGGGATTTGGGAACAAAATCATTCCTTTTTTGCGAGCAGTGCCGGATTTCCGCCTAGGCCACGGCCTAGGGGCCCCAGTGGCGGAACCTTCATTTAAGCTCAAAAGCTTGGCTTGCCTTATCAAAAAGCTTTATCGAAAATATTATTTACAGATAGGACTAATAATTTCTTGGTTAATTATAATAATAGGTATCGTAAACTACCTTACAGATCCGTATTTTGATTTGATTAATTAAAGTCGATTAAAAATTATATATTCTGTACTAGTGCATTTAATTCGTTAAATTTCTAAAATGGCTTCGAGATGGGGGGGCCCCAAATGCCAAGTGCCTAAGGGCCCTGGGTCTTTAAGTCCGGCACTGTTTGCGAGTAAGATTTCTAATAGAAAGATTTCTACTTATCTACAATAAAACATAGATAGACGTCTTTACTTGAATAGACAAGTGTGTATAATCTATAGTAATTACTAATATTATTTAAACAAGGATAAATTTGTGTTTTGTTGGCTTATCGCGAGTAATCTCAGGAACTACTGAACCGTTAAAAGCCTACTTCTTCCCAAGTAATATAGGCTATATATTATACAGTAAGACAAGCGAGGGATGATCAGTGAGCGAAAATGTAAAGCAAGTCGGAGATCCTATACGCGAATTCTGAGCTAAATTTTAAGATACAGTAAAGTAATATATGAGAAATTTGCTACTCTTGATTATTTTATTACCAAACCAAAATTTATCTGGATCGGAAAGCTAGTGCTGAATAAATTTGTTGAAATAGTACTATGTTAAGATGTCCAAAACTACATACTTCAATCGAAACGTTTCCTAATCCCGTTGCATCAAACTTCAATGTTTTTAGTGTTCTTGATAAACTTGTGAATAAAAATGTCGAGTCGGAATCACTAAGTTGACAATTTCTGTCCCCATATTCCAGTAATTTGAATTGTTCTAATTTTCGACAATTTACTCCTAACGTCAGAATGTCTTGTACTTTAATATGTTTATTTAAACTTAAATCAATACTTCTGCAATATGTATAGAAAATTGTCATCATCAATAAAAATATCGTTTTTATTATTTAATTCTTATTTCATTCTTACTTTAATTTTGGAACAAATGCTAATTGCTGATAGAAATTATTAGCAGTAAATTGTGTTCCTTTTAAATCGAGAATTTGTAGATCTTTGCATGAAGACAATAAATATCTCAAAACACGTTCTGGGACTTTTTCATTATTGTTGGAACAAAATCGAATCGTGATTGATTTGACATGATGATTAGAGCTGAAATAAATATTGTTAAGATGATATAAAAAAAATTATATATAAACTGATTTAAGAAACGAATTTTAAATATATTTAAACAATGGCGCATCCAGATTTTTTTCTGTTTTCATATCAATTTGAATTATATGACTGTTTAGTTTATTTATGTGCTATCTGCACTATGCAGAGTGTAACATTGGTACGATAAATGCATTACTTTTTTCATAGCAATAAGAGAATAACAGGAATCAGGAAATTGTAGAAATAATAAATTATTAATATTATATTGTTTCCCTAAGTCCGCCAAAGTGTTCAAAGCATTTATAATACGAATAGGAAAATAAATTAGTTCATGAAATTTTGCATTTGTTCGCTAACCGACATAACTGTCGTATTATTGTTTTTATATCGATTTGATTCAATAACTTCAAAGATTCCAATAAAGGAGCTTGGCGTAATAAACGGCATATGTCCTCCGAAGGTAATTTATTATCTGTAAATTCTAAGCATTTCCAAAGTTCCGGAGACAATCCAATTTTCTTCCAATGTCTGCATACCTGTGAAAAATGAAAACTGAAAACATGTTCAAAATATATCGCGCCTGTAATTTGTTAAACTTACAGGTAGAACGTGAAGACTAATTTCTCGTTCATTTAAATTACAAAATATATTTAATAACAGATTTTCCTGCAAGTTTCCAAAACCAGGTATCAGATTTCCACTACTGTTTTGAAAAGAATTGCTTGAAGAGAGCCTGCTTGTAACTGAAATTAATGATAAATATGAAGAGCTATCCATTTTGAAATTATTTTTTAAGTTCTGTTTATCATGACGCTATAAATTTTCTTTATTTTTGCAATAAAAGCTGTATTAGTTTGAAAAGTAGAAAAAATGACAGCTAACAGATGGGAAAACAATGGGAAAATCTGATGTTCATTTTTTATTTTTGTCTAGTAGGCATAGGAAAATTCGTAACAAGGGTTAATGCTGCGGAAAAGAAACAGTAAGCATGAGCGTCCCATGACCCATTAGTGCAGTAGAAATAAGTAAAAAAAAACCTTGAGGTGGAACTAATTGTAACAAAAATGATTTTTATTGTAAATGGTAGGTAACACGCTCCTAATCAACATACTAACAAGCCGTGAGGTGGGTCGTTTATTAGGACCAAAGTGCGACCCTTGAGGTCCACACGACGAACTTCCCAGTTTGAATATTTAATAATAATAATTAAATTAGATATTACACAGAAAAGTAATCATTTTAATCATTAAAACATAATTATTATTTATTTTTAACAATAATTAAAAAAAAAAAAAACGGCTGAACCGATTTTTATAAAATTTATGTCGGATCAAAATGACGTTAACACGCCTCGATTGACACCCTTACAAAGTCGATATAATTTGCGAGATATTGTGTAAAATCTACTTATTTGGAGGTTATTTGGTTAAGAAAAAAGAACGGCTGAACCGATTTTGAAAAAATTTCTTTCAGATCATATTTACGTTAATACGCGTCGATTGGCACCCTAACGTAGTCGATATCATTTTTCATTCTCGAGATTTCGTCTTAGAAAGAAATGGACACATACATACGTACACATACACACACACAGACATCTTTCTAAAAGTAGTGTAAAGATAGTGTAGTGACCTTGAAACATAAAATTTTTAACTTCCCATTGGAAGTTATTGTAATGGGTCCGAAAATCTAAATCAAAAAGGAAAAAAAAATTTTATGTTTCAAGGTCCAAACACTATTTTTACACTACTTTTAGAAAGATATCTGTGTGTGTGTGTGTACGTACGTACGTATGTATGTGTCCATTTCTTTCTAAGACGAAATCTCGAGAACGAAAAATGATATCGACTACGTTGGGGTGCCAATCGACGCGTATTAACGTAAATATGATCTGAAAGGAATTTTTTTAAAATCGGTTCAGCCGTTCTTTTTTCTTAACCAAATAACCTCCAAAAAAGTAGATTTTACACAATATCTCGCGAATAAAAAATTATATCGACTTCGTAAGGGTGTCAATCGAGGCGTGTTAACATTTAATGATTAAAATGATTACTTTTCTGTGTAATATCTAATTTAATTATTATTATTAATTATTTATCAAACTGGGAAGTTCGTCGTGTGGACCTCAAGGGTCGCACTTTAGTCCTAATAAACGACCCACCACACGGCTTGTTTTTTCCTTTTTGATTTCGATTTTCTGACCCATTACAATAACTTCCAATGGGAAGTTAAAAATATACATCCGTACTGTTGTGCAAAATGCCTTGAGAAAACATCCAAAATTTAAAAAAATCATGTTTGGTATCAAAAAATGTTTGTCGTAATATTGTCAACATTTTTTGTTCCAAATATTTTTTGATAAAAGTAGCCGCTAAACCAGAAATTAAATTTCTTATTGTTGAATATATTTACTGTTAAAATTACGTAACACTTTTTGAAATTTTGGATATGAACGCGAAGTACTCTAGTAAGAAGAGTGTTGAAATATTAAATTCACATACAAGGGTTACACTTACATAGACCTATTCAACTGCATCGAAAAATGGGGAAATCTGGTTGAGGCCACCCCACAGACACACTTTTTCCAAGGTGGAATTGGAACTCTTGTAAATAGTTAATAAATTTTTGAGGTAAAAAAGTAAGATCTTGGAAAAATTGCTTCTGTAGGGTGACCCCTTGCAGATTTTCCAAATTTTTCAACACAGTTAGATAGCCCATGAATAGGCCTATAACCCCCATATAGGATTTTTATATTTCTTGCACACACTTTTTACTAGAGCACTTCGCGTCAAGTGTTCCAATACTTCCAATTCCACGTCAAAAATACTACCTTGGGAAAAGTGTGTCAATAGGGTGGTCGCAACCAGATTTTCCAAAATTTTCGATGCAGTTCAATAGCCAATGAATAGGTCTACATAATCTTTATGTGCGAATTTAATATCTTAATACTCTTCTTACTAGAGTACCTACTTCGAATGCATATCCAAAATTTCAAAAAGTGTTACGTAACTTTAACAGTGGATATTTTCAACAATAAGAAATTCGAATTCTGGCTTAGCGGCTACTTTTAATTTTTAGAACAAAAAATGTGGACAATTTTACGGCAAACATTTTTTGATACCACACATGATTTTTTAATAGTAATTTATGCAACTAGTGGCTTCAGTGACGGATTATATGATAGTGGCGATTTTGCGACACGAGCCTAAGGTTATGTTGCATTTATACCAGAACGAGTGTGTGTTAACCGCGCGAGCCGAAGGCGAGTGCGGTAATCACACGAGTTCTGATATAAATGCAACATAACCTTAAGAGAGTTTTGTAAAATCGCGACTGTCAGATTCGTCACTTTAGAGTTTAGACACGCGTTACATACAATATTTTTTTCAACAACTGCTTCAAAAGTTCAATTTTAAGCAAATAAAACACAATTTGGATAAATATTTTATTAGTGACATATTATAGCTAAGTAATCTATAAAGTACTTTATTACGCACGTGTGTTATATAGGGCTAGGGAGGGTTAAGCGGAGCAAAGGTACTTCAGGTCCGGGTCCCCGAAGAGGGCCCGTCGGTCCGGGACTTACCTATTATATGTGACTACCGTGTTTAAAACTGCGAGCATTAAAACATTTTCCCAACAAAAAAGGTGTTATTTGATTTTTTGCATTAAAATTTTCTATTTCCAAAAAAAAAAACAAATTTTAGAGTAAAATTTTTTTTGGAGGGACAGAGGCCTGAGAACGCTTACCCGGGGCCCGAAAATCCTAGCGCCGGCCCTGGTTATAAAGTAAAACAAAACAGTATTACTTTATAGAACGCAGTGCGTTAAAATTTACTTTAAACACTACCGTTCGAGAAGCCTCCATAAACGGTACACAGCCATCTAAAATTGTACGTTTGACGCAAGTGTTGCAAAAAAATTTTTGTTTGCTCAAGATGATGGTCAAAAAAACGCATTTTGCGCAACAGTTCGGATGTATATTTTTACTTTTTAGTATGTTGATTAGAGGCGTATTACCTACCTACCGCTTACAACAATCATTTTTGTTACACTTAGTTCCACCTCAGTTCTCAAACGCTATTTCTACTGCACTTACATGCATAAAAACTTGCCGCATAAATAGTGAAGTGTACTCACTATCTTAAATTTTAGATTCCGAATTGGAGAAATTTAATTATGGTTAAAAAGTATGGCGCAAAAAACAACAAACTACAGTGTGTTTCGTTGGACGTAGCTGTGCCTTTGGCTTGCTTTAGCTAATTTTTCGCGCTCGTTTTCTGGTTTTTTCCTCTTTTTATAGGGGCGCAGCAATCGCCTTTCCGCGCACACGGAACTTATGTCAAAATCAAAATAAATTTTAATAAAAGGTGATAAAAATTTATTTTAGTAAACAGATACCTGTTTGTAACCTTTTATTTATAAATTATAATAAAAAAACAACAGTGATGAATGATTTTACATTTGGATACCGTGAAGTAGTTCCGGATCAAACTGTGCCAGATAAATGGAAAGAAATATCGTTGAATACAGGTATGTGTTTTAGGTTAGAAAAGATTTTTTAAAATGAAATTTGTATTGCTTTAATATAAAAATTACTTATGTCTATTATTGGCTATTGAAAATAATTTATAATTGAGAAAAAAATGTTTCGTATGTACAGGTGGTACGCAAAGTACTTTGCAAGATATTAAAGTAGCTGAGCGTGCCGGGGGATACAGTTTCAAAGATGCCTCAAAATATTATACAAGAAATAGATTTATTTATTGGTAACTACTACTATATTCATAAAAAGTTTTAAGTACGTGGCCAAATTTCAAGGGGTGATTCTTTGAGTGATTCTAAGACGAAAAGTTTATATAAACATAGGTATCTTGTTTGATTTTTTTTAATTTCCGGCGTTACCCTTCCACTGGCAAAAGGAGACAAACAATTTTTAGTTTAAAACATTCATTTGTATTACATTAAAAACTGTCACCAAGTTTCAACGTCATATTAGTTTGCGTCTTCTTGTTATTTATTTTTTTTTTTAATATGTATTTTCTTTTTAAGTTTGACACCCTATATCTTGAAAGCGAAGCATTACCGGACCTGTCACCTATGTTTATATAAACTTTGCGTCTTAGAATCACCCCTTGAAGTTTGGCCATGTACTTAAATAACACCTTGTATATACAGCTACGAGACAAGACCTTCCAGAGAAGCCTTAATAAAATAATAATATTATGTAATAGATTAATAGACCATATTAGGTTAAATACATGGAATGTGATTAAATTGCCTTTAATGACGTTACTGTTTTTAGGAGAATAAGTCACGATGTTCTTGAATTAATTGAGCAAAGTCTCGACTTAAATTTAGTTAGTTCGAGATTAAGATATCGGTTCACGGATACGCCAATTTTAGATGGCATTACCATCCATGAAACGTATGGAGCCGTTTTTATTTTGGTACCAACAGTATGCAGTGTCCATTGTTTAACATTTCCACATCCAGACAGGTTACACAAGCAGGTAAAATGAGAAAATAATTTATAGGTTTATTTGTTATGTCGATGTAGAATCAGTGGATCATCATCATCAATGATGACGAATTGTTAGTCTATCTTTGCACTACCCGGCCTGGTTTCTGGAACAGTGTACCAGAGATATGTATTTGAATTATTGTTTTGAACAAATACTTTTTAAAAGGTACCTGACTTCAAGTTGCTGTTATAAATAATATTATTTTTAACAGTTTATTTTTTTTAAATATTTTGAGTAATTCGGCTACTAGCATATAGAGAACTCTGAACGTACAATAAGCCAACGCACGTCTGATGTCACCCCACACTTAAATTTTGCAGCATCGATGCTTGAAACACAATTACAAAACCTTTGAAAAAGACGAACTGAACACGAAATTCAAAACCGATATTTATACCGATGTAAACAAAACGAAGTAGCGTCCTTTCTTAGACAATAGCTACTCTTTTTTAGTTGTTGATAGCAGCCACAGTTACAGTATTTGTCATGAGTGACTTATTATTCAACATTCTGCTGTTATTATTAACAATTTCGTCTTGAACTTCAGCATATCCATTTGTTGTCTTCCAAATTAGGTTATAAATGCCTCAAAATGCCTCTTCATTGAAAAAAATATTTAAAATTCAATCTCAATTCCTACTTTTATTAATTTCAATACATGAACCAAAAGATGTTTAATACCAAGAATATAATTTATAGAATCTTACTGATCACACAAATGGACTGTAATTTCAATATAAAAGCTGCTATGTTGTGAGGAAGATTGGGTGCAATTATATACAGTGACGCTATCTTTTGAAATGGGTGAAGTGCAGGCCTCTTTTAATAGAATGATCGAATATGGTAACGTTTTTATTTAATTTTCAGAACGAAATATTAGGTTTTCATCCAGACTTAACAGTGCCGTCTATATTTTCGGACACAACTGTTTCTGCAGCAAGAGATTCTAATACTTATCATGTAATAAATAACAATTTTAGTTCAAGTAAGTTATTCATTAGTTTTTATAATTGAGAATCGCTTCTTGCTAATGCTTATCAAATCTTGGATTATGATGTATTATAATTAATTGTTTTACCATTCCAACTCCACAATGGGAATAGTACTAATTTAGATCAAAATTCACTTTTCACAATTTTATAATACTTTCCCTCCTTGAGGTCCCTGGAATGTAGAAAACGTGTTTTGGCAAGAAATGTGTTTGTCTGTCAGCATAATACCGGTCAAATGACTGAGCGGATCGAAATCAAATTTTGATAGGATTTTTGATTCGTAAATAGGAAGAGCCCTCTGTTGATATTGTTAAAAAAAGCAATGCCATGCTATTTGTTTATTAATCGACTTTGATTAGGTAGAGAGAAAAAATGATTTTAGCGCAATATTTTAGAAAATATTTGTATTCTCTCGAAATCTGCAGGAGAACAGAGTGGTGTAACGGTTAGCGTAGCGGCCTTTGGATCACACTGTCATGGGGTCGAATCCCACCTCCGCTCATGGATGTTTTGTGATGTTATTTAGTTTTAAGTGAGTTGTTATTTGATGTGAACAAGACGCTAATGATCTAAGTTGTCGACGCGTCTATAATTTACAATAAATAAATAAATCGAAATCTGCATTTTTGAAAAAAAACTAATTTTATTAACTTGACGCTAGGGGCGCCAGCTATTTTAACTACCTCGGTCTGTGGGCAGTTCATAGTGGTGTGAACAGAATACTTAAGTTTATTTGAAATAAATCATTGACAGTGCCGATTTGCGATGTTTACCAATGTTCAAATCATATAGGTTTTGTATTTCCAAAGGATGCGGAACTGAAAAGAAGTAATTTTGAATGCTATCAGAAGAGATAAAACTGGATTTCTCGCGCAATTTTCTATGAAACCCCATGATAACTTAGGTGTCTATATTACGCTTCTCATGTGCCAAACCCGTTACTTCAGAACAAACAAAGAGGGGATTTTTTGATTTTCAAAATATTTACCTACGTAACTACATGATAAGGTTTAGAGAAAAAAAATGTGCAAAACTTTCTTACAAAAATTGATAGTGTAACAAAACTGTATGGTAATTTCGGTAAAATCTTTATTTTATTTTAGATGCAGGACAACGGTACATTAATGAACTCACACAACTCTTAACAATTATTGTTTATCAGTTTGTCCATTTATATTCACTGTTATTTCTCACTACTATTTATTTGTCACTACTATTTATTTATCACTGTTCACTGAACTAACCTCATCGATATTCCAAAGTCAACTCTTAGGTTCACTATTTATTTATCGCTGTTATTTATTTATCACTGTTCGCCGAACCACTCTCTCCAACGTTTCAGAGAATACTTATTTATCACTGTTCGTCCGATCCACTCTCGACGAAGGTCCAGCTAAGAATTCTTGCATATTGATTTCAACCAGCGCGCTTCGATCCGTTACAATAGAATAATAAACCGTTATGAAAAGTATATCGTAATAAAAAAAAAACCTTTTCACGAGTAGTTACGTGCAAGCGCCTTCGCCATGGTTATGATCGCGACTTTCAAAAGTTTCGTACACTTTTTGATGCAATGACTAGGTCAGAAACGTTTTTCAATGTTAATTTAGATGAAAATGTTACTGACAGTGCTAAATTAGTGCACAAAGCAGTGGAAGAACATACGTGTGCTAAATTGGGATGGTGGTTGAAGTGTCATAGCCGCAAAACTGGTAGAAGTAAACGAAAATTGGTTGAAAGATTAGAATCCTACCTGTCATAAATTGTTTATCGTAAAAAGTTTATCTTCAAAAGTACTCAAATATTTTTCTAGGGTGTTGTACCACTTCTTTAAATAATATTTCTTATTACTATTTATTTTTTTCAAAATCAATCACTTGCCAATATGATAAGTCTCTGAAAAACATGGCGGGATTGGGCATATGCGCAGAAAAAAAAATTGATAATGAAAAGGTCTAAAGCGCATGTCTCTTCTGCGCGTGCGCCGATTGTCCCGAAAAACGGTAGGACTTTTCTTTTTGACATGTCAAACAGCCTATCAAAATTTGGTTTCAATCCACTCAGCCGTTTGACCTTTATTGTGCTCACATATGAAGACTTTCCAAATACATATTTTTTTGACTCCAGGGACCTCAAAACAAAAAAATGTATTGTGAAATTTTGAAAAGTGAATTTTGACCTAAATTTGTACAATTCCCCACTTATGGAGTTGAAATGGTAAAAGCGTAAAAAAATATGTACGTAAATTTACAGCTGCATCCTTACCTCATGCGGCGGCGTCATGGCTGAACAAAATGGATGGAGAAGCGGTGTTTGTTTTAGCATACTCTACAGGCACATTGTTGCATTTGCGTTTATCGCCCAGTACTGGACAGTGCATAAGTGCAGAACTGAAGCAAGATTCAACTGTACCTCGATTTTTGTCTGGATTTGCAGGAGCTTGGCGGTAATTAGAATTCATCATTTTATAAATAAACAGCAGAAATAATTTGTCAAAGTCGGGGTGACCATTTTCTGGAAAAGTGAGAGAATTTTTATGGCCAGGGAAATGTCTGAATTTTGCTGAAAGTCAGGGATTTTTGTGGAATAAGAAATTCTATCAAGTTGTAGCCCCATCATTAGTCTGTCAAGAAAACTAAGATAGTCAGTGGCGCCTCGCCATGGTTAATATACTGAACTAATGAACTATAGTCTATTATTTCTAATTTCTTGAATAGGCGTTGCTATGGTTCCTCTATTACAAGTCCCCAGTTGCCGGGTTCTAGCCCGAGAGCTGGTAAAAGTGTCAATTGGATTTTCAATTTATTATTAAAAAAAAATAATAATGAATTGAAAATATGAATTGGTGCTAGGCCCAAATAACCTTAGCTGTTGGTGGTCTTTAAAACACAATCTACATTTCTTGAATCAAAATTAATTACAAAAAATATATTTAAAAATAAAAAGAACACTCAGCAATAATAGATCATTGTTCATTAGTTTAGTATGTCAATCGTGGTGAGGCGCCACTGTTGAGTGTTTAGTTTTCTTGACATACTAATGATGGCGCTACGACTTGACACAATTCTCATGATGTATTGCATGATAGAAATACCTATTTATATGTATATTTTATATATTATCTTAATACTCTGATATAGATAGGGATAATAGACGCTCGACAACAGAGATCATATGCGTCTTACTTAATAGCATGTACTGTATACACCTAAAGTTTGAGTTGCGCCGGACAGTTTTTTTTTATGTTTTTGTATTTGAAGAATAAATTAATATCATTTAGGAGTAAAACAACCGATGGTCAGGTAGCTGTTAGCATGATGCTTCATTCAGTCAATGCGGAAATCTATTTGTTTATTTTGTGTCGAGATGGTCATTTACGTGTATGGTCATGCACTAAGGGAAGTTGCATTGGAGCAATAGACGTACTGGCAGATACAGCGGATAGCGGAACATTATTATCACAAGGAGGTAATAATGCAATTTGCTGTCTAATTTTATGAAAATTATTAATAATACAGTCTGAACTCTATAACGAAACTTACTATATAGAGTTTTAGTCATAAGGAGTGAGTATCGGTTCTTACGGAAAACTGACCAGGCTCAACTAATGTTTACTTTATAAAGAGTTTTTAGTTATAGAGTTTTGACTATAATTTAATTTAAAAAGTAGAAGGCCAAAATTTGTTTCCAGTTATTAGTTTCGATAAATTTATTTTTCTGTAGCTCAAAGTCACGTACTCCGAAAATCAGTTGATAGCGATACACAACAATTGACAGTCGGTATATTCCTTTGTTTTGCTGCGAAATGTCAGTTTCACGTTTTGAGGCCTACGCTAGACGGAGACAATTTTAGATTTGTGCGACTGTGCTCAATGTATGCTCCAGAGGTTAGTATGATCATTAAATAGTATTGATATTTTTTTTTGGGTTGTATATTTGTCTGTCTGTTTGTGGTATCATAACTCTTCAATGGGTGATTTTGATGAAGTATTCTTTATATGACAAAACATTTTTGCGAGAAGGTTATAGGTATACAAATTAATTTATATAGAAATAATAGTCCGGGGTACTGCGCCTATTTTTTAAAGTGATTTCTAACAGGCTGAATTTTCGTGAGTGACTTAGTTTTGACGAATCTCCCAACTCTCTCTGTCTGCAAGTTCTGCGCAGCCGCTAAACATGTTAATCTGACGAGTTTTTAAATTTTATACCTAACACTTTGTTGTTCAGTTAAATTGCCAGATAATTTATAAAAAAAAACAAGAAGCTGCGCTTGTCCTACAAAAGCGGTGGGTTGGACCGGCTTTGTCCTCCGCCCCCAATATGTAAAAATAACAAGGTCTGAAATGTAATTATTAACGGTCTGATTTTTAGTTAATTGTTTAATTAATATTTTTGAAATCGAAGGGTCAAATTGTCCGACAGGGTTTTCCAGTGCTACACCTTGAAAGTGTCAGTTCCACAAATACCCTAAACTGATTACTAACAACTTAATTTTTGTTTTTTTTTTTGAAAATGGAGCGTAGAATACAATTAAATTAAATTAAAATAATTTTGTAGGACGATCAATACCTACCAATATTTTCGTAGGACACTGCATTATTTGATCAGAGAATACACTGACCTGTCCAGTGTTATCTTTGTTCTACAGTTGGTAATCAGTTTAGGGTATTTGTGGAACTGGCACTTTCAGGGCGTCGGACTGGAAAACCCTGCTGGACAATTTGACTCTTCGATTTCAAAAATATTAATTAAACAACAAACTAAAAATCAGTCCGTTAGTAATAAAATTTCAGACCTCATTATTTTTACATATTGAGGACGGAGGACTCGCCGTTCCAACCCATGACTTTTGTAGGACAATCGCAGCTTCCTGTTTTTTTATAAATTATCTGGCAATTTAACTGAAAAACAAAGTGTTAGGTATAAAATTTAAAAACTCACCAGATCAACATGTTCAGCAGCTGCGCAGAACTTTACATACCTCTACTGAGAATTCTCGCGTAGAGAGAGTTGAGAAACTCGTCAAAACAAAGCCACTCACGAAAATTCAGCCTGTTAGTAATCACTTTAAAAAATAGGCGCTGTACCCCGGAATATAAGTCAAATAATTCAAAAACTTATATTAGAAATCGTGTCCATCGTGATTATAATAAAATTAAGAAAAATCGCAGGATAGTGGACAAAATATTTGATTTATTAAATTAAATGTACGACGTTTCGTTTATATATTTAAACTTTTTCAAGTACCTACACAATATTAATTTTCATAAATATTGTTATTTTTGTGTACTTGAAAAAGTTTGAATATATAAACGAAACGTCGTACATTTAATTTAATAAATCAAATATTTTGTCCACTATCCTGCGATTTTTCTTAATTTTATTAATTCAAAAACTTTAAATAATAGTCAAGTGAAGACAATGATAAATAAAATTAATTGCTGTCACCGTGTCACGCAAGTAATTATGGTAATATAATGTGATATATTTAGTAATAATATTCATAAAAAAATCTAGCTTGTACCAGTGGTTTCGCGGGTTCATACCTTCCTACTTAGCGCAAGGGATGTGAAGTTTAGGCCCCAACTAGGAAAGTATGAACCCACTGGTAACAAACCAAATTATTATTATTTTTATTTATTTTTTTCTTTTTAAGGGACTATTATGTCGAGGGGTTTTTGAATTTGTAATTTTTTGGATTTTATTTTTATCGTTATTTTTAGCAAGATCTGATAGATTTTTCACTCGATGATGAAAGATTATGGGCCGTATGGCGAGGGCATCAGGGTGAATCTAGTGTTAGCAGTTGCAGTCTTCAACGGCCTGGCAGTGCTCTGTGGATGCCTGCAGTTTTGGAATCTCCGCCTCCTGGCGAATACATTCCTAGTGATCCTAGTATTGACTCACGACAAGCTTATTGCGATTATATATTTTATCCAGGAAGGTTTCCGTTCACAGTTATTACAAAAGCACTCAGTGTAAGTATTTTGTAATCAGACTTAAATTATTTGTGATTTCGAGATATGAAAACTGATGTTTATATGTTTCTTTCAGATTTATCGTCGATCGGCAGTATTAAGCGATATGACAATTTCGCCGACAGCTTTGAAACAACATGTCTGCATGGCTGTCGAAGCAGAAATACAGACAGAAGTTATGGAATATGAACTTAGCGATGATGATTATCTGGAAATTGCGAACAGGTTAGTATAATATGTTCAAAACTTCAAATATTTGTTTTCTTTTAAATTTCTTTTTCTAAAAAATATTTTTTTAAGGTGTTGGTCACGATTTTATTCCTGTTGTGCTCAATATTGTGCGGCCGGTGCTCGTCCGTTGGGTATTTTATTGTTGCCAGCAGTTTCGGGTGTTGCGTTGCTACGTAAAGCTACTTTGTCATTATTACGTCCAATGGATATACTCGAACATCTCGTTTTGTGTCAGGAATATTCTAATGCCAATGAACTCGCTGCAGGTCAACTGCTTTCTAATGGTAAAATAAATAAATCCATTATGTCATGTTTTCTTTTTATTGAGTAGTGCAAAATTAGATTTTTTAACGTCCTTACCTTGTTTTAAATAAACTAGTCATATTTCGTGTACTACAAATATTTAATAAATCTATATAATTACGGCTTGAGTTCAATTTCAAGTGTGATTTTTATTAGAAAATTTAGAAACATATACCTACAGTTGAACTTTGATAACTCTAACAAAATTGGTTGGCGTCATGGTTCGAGTGATCGAAGTTCGACTGTATTTTATAAAATCATTTAACTTAGGCTGCACTTTGTTTCCAATTAAAATGTTTAAATAGAGAAAAACGGTACAAAAAATAAATATGAGCTTGGCGCAATATCGATAAGTAATAAAAGCAAATCGTTTTAATATTATGGTTTATTTTAGATGTTTACATTTGCAAGGATATATTAAGTTTGATGTCAATTCTCGTTATGATTGAGAAGCATCTGACTGATGAAGTGAAAATGAATATCAATTCTGAATTGCGAAATTTACGTTCGCCCGATAAAGTTGTGGCTGAATTAGTAGAAGAGCTACTGCCAGGTGGAGATGATTGTGCTTTGCCATCTGAAGTAGTGTGGGATTTGTGTCGTAAAGCTAGTGCTCTGCAAGATCTTTACCATGTTATGCATTTATTATTAGAAGCTCTGAGACTTGACAAAGCATATCCTTCATTAACAAAAACAAGTCCATCGGGTAAGTGATGATAATTTTACAGTATTTTATACTATGCTTGTACAATGTACAACACTCTTTCAGATATCTTTTCACAGTGCGGCCATGACAGATAAAATATATTTATGAACGGCCACGTTAACACCTATTGCGACATAACCTTGAATTTCCATTTGTCAGAAAGCAGTTATTACAAAAGTCGATGGTTATTACAGTACCTGTCGATGGTACTCATAGTTTGAAAACTAGAATTATTTTCATTTTTTTCCAGAGCAACATACGCACCAAAAACTCGTCCAAACAGTTGAACATCTGTACAGTAGCCCTCTAGGTATTTCATTTATATCAGAATCGGTGCATCAAATTTCTAAAATAAGGTTCGTATGAAGATTTTCATAAATTTTGGAAACATTAAGATCACAGTTACTGGAAATTAATTTCTTTTGTCAGGTTTTTAATATGCAGAAATCTGCTTGTGTTGCAACACATTTTATTAGAGGGTCGGCAACAAGAATGGACAATACTAGAAGCTGTACGATCAGTCTGCATGCCGGATACCGTCGTATTTACGCAAGCATATTTTACCGGTCTCTGGTTGTGTGAAGTTATCGCTACGCCTATTACATTACTGTAAGTTAAATTTACATATTCCTCTACGCTTTAAACATTTTAACAAATTCTTTTGCTTCTTAGCGAAAGTCATCAGCAGCGTCTTTCGATATTGCGTCTCAACAGTGTAACAAACATAGGTCGCGCAACAATGCAACAGCCGTTCACATTATTGCAGCTGTTTGTTTATGGAGCTGGGGGTTCTTATGCCCATAAGCAGCTGTGTCGGCTACAATTAAAAACAGATGAGTTACCGCATTGGCACGTGTCACTACTTACCTATGTGGATTTGCTCTGTCAGTTAATGTATCCTTTATTTAGAAGTCGATTGAAATAATGTATGATATGAATTTAGATAGTATAATACGAGACTGCCAGTGATGGATTTTCCAATAGGCCGAGGAGACTGTTGTGTAGAACGGCAGTTTTTTTTTTTTTTCGGAAACGATGAGTTAGCCTATTTATTAGATACTAGCCGTTACCCGTGGCTTCGCCCACGTATTTTACGATTTATAATTTTATTTATCGATCGAGATTGAGATTGCTTGGAATCGAGGGTTTTTTAAAAAAATTTATTATACAATACAATGTACCTACTTCAACCTATAAGAAAACAGAAAATATAACTAACTTAATTACAAATATCTGGGTGACCGAGCTTTGCTCGGATGAGATCAATAAAAATAGTACTTACTGTGAGATATTGATTTTGTATTATTTTCTCAGAATATTATTCCGAAACGATTAACTGTCAGAATATTTTGACACAAAGTAGTTTGTTTTTTCCAAAGCCTGCTCACCATACGACACTGTTTTATAACGTCAAAAAACTGTTTTTTAAAATTTTATTAATACCTACATTACCACTCGCTTCGCTCGTTCGTTTGAATATTATTAATTCCTTCTTCGCTTGTTCGCTCGATTTTTATTAATACATTCCTCACTCGCTTCGCTCGAATATTAATAATACATTACATTTATTATCCCCGGCGAGAATCTCCCCCCCTAATTTGTTATCCCCCCGCGAGAATGTCCCCACCTAATTTGTTATCCCCCCGCGAGAATCACCCCCCTAATTTGTTTTCCTCCCGCGAGAATCTTCCCCCCTAATTTGTTATCCCCCCGCGAGAATCTTCCCCCCTAATTTGTTATCCTTTGCTCGTACGCTCGAATTTTATAAATACACTACTCACTCACTTCGCTTGTTCGCTCGAATATTAATAATACATTACTCACTCGCTTCGCTCGTTCGCTTGAATATTATTAATATATTACTCACTCGCTCCGCTCGTTCGCTTGAATGTTATTAATACATTACTCACTCGCTTCGCTCGTTCGCTCGAATTTTATTAATACATTATTGCTCATCTACGATACCTATATAAGGAACTCCTGTGCAAAATTTGTATCCCCCCGCGAGAACCTTCCCCCTAATTTGTTATCCCACCGCGAGAATCCCCCCTAACTTGTTATCCCCCCGCGAGAAACTTACCTCCTAATTTGTTACCCCCCGCGAGAATTTCCCCCCCTAATTTGTTATCCCCCGCGAGAATCTTCCCCCCTAATTTGTTATCCCACCGCGAAAATCTCCCGACCTAATTTGTTATCCCACCGCGAGATTCTCCCCCCCCTAATTTGTTATCCCAGCGCAAGAATCTCCCCCCCTAATTTTTTATCCCAGCGCGAGAATCTCCCCCCCTAATTTTTTATCCCACCGCGAGAATCTCCCCCCTAATTTGTTATCCCCCCGAGAGAATGTCCCCCCCCCCTAATTTTTTATCCCAGCGCGAGAATCTCCCCCCTAATTTTTTATCCCCCCGCGAGAATCTCCACCCCTAATTTGTTATCCCCGCAAAAATCTTCCCCCCTAATTTATTATCCCCCCGCGAGAATCTTCCCCCCTAATTTGTTATCCCCCCTCGAGGTTCTCCCCCCCCCCCCCGCGTAGCTTTCTATTAGTGAAAGAATTTTTAGAAACGGTTTAGTAGTTCCAGAGATAAAACAAAAACAAATCTATCCCACGGGAACCGTACATTTTTCCGGGATAAAAATTAGCCTATAACATTCTCTGACACCTAAACTACCACTATGCAAAAAATCATGTCGATCCCTTGCTGAATGAAAAACAAAAACAAAACTATCCCACGGGAACCGTACATTTTTCCGGGATAAAAAGTAGCCTATGTGCTATTCCAGACTATAATCTATCTCTGTACCAAATTTCATCCAGATCCGTTCAGCCGTTCTGGCGTGATTGAGTAACAAACATCCATACATACATCCATCCATCCATCCATCCAAACTTTCACATTTATAATATTAGTTAGATTAGATTTTTGAAGTCAATATTTAATGATACTCCTAAAAAAGGTGGTATAGCTCTTATAGCCTAGGGCAGGGGTCGACAACCTTTTGAGACGGAAGAGCCAAAAGTTACAATTTACAAAATTTCCCAATTTTTAAAGAGCCACTAACATTTTTATTACAATATTATGGTATTTGATTAGGATTAGGTATATAAAAAAAAAGTTCTGACTGCGACCGTTGATGACACAGTGCACCAATAACTAAACAAACAGAACAGTGTTTCCACATTTAAAAAATGTCAGCTGTCTGTATACTCTCTACTCCACCTATTCTCACTGTTCTCTGTGTGAGTGTTTTTATCCTGTTTAAAGTTTTTTTTGCAGTATAATATTTTTTATGGGTTTTGAAAAAAAATAATATAATTATTAATATTTGCGCATGGAACTGGAGAGCCGCATCTTGATAAGAGCCGCATGCGGCTCGCAAGCCGCGGGTTGCCGACCCCTGGCCTAGGGCGCCTAAACTTCAAATCCACCCCTGGACTGTACACTATTAAATTAATGTAATAATTGATGATGTCAATTTATTGTTTGTTACCTTGGCATATGCTAAATACTATACTACCGTGAGGACATACATATATATTTTTCTTAACCATAACTAATAGTTGGCCAGTAAGTGGTACACTAACGCTTGGCGAATGGTTATTGGCCAGTGGACAACACATTTTACTACAACAATATGTTCGACAACTAAGCCACTGGTGCGAATGGAACAATTGCTCTCGTAAGTATAATTATAAAAATGATTGCAATGTCATTGAGCTCATGTAAATTTGAAAAGTAAATTGAGTTGAGCGCGCAGGTTTGAATTTTCCTTTTTTATTTTAGGTCAGTTTCTACTCGCAGTTGCTTTACTTGAAATGGGTGAACGTCATAAGGCACTAGATCTGTTCCAGTATGCCGCAAATGGAATATTTTCAGATGAGTTTTTACCCGAGAAAACGTTACCCATAACTGGGCCTAGTTCTGAATCAAGTGCCCTCGTTGAATATTATTTAAAGGTAAATTTCATTAGTATTTTAATAACATAAATACTTGGATAAGTTCTACAAATAATTTATTGTACTCAACACACATTTCAGAGTTACTGTTCCTTCGTCAGGAGCGTAAACTTGATACAATTAAATTATTTGTACAACTTTTTTTTGTTATTAATATATTATTTAATCGTGTTCTACCAAGTACCAAGCAAGGAATTAGTTCATACTATAAGTTTTATTATTTTTCACTAACATTTTTTTGTTGATTCTTTTCTCTTCTTTTAGGTGATTGCTTTGTTAGAACAACACAATGCTTATGACTGTGCCATCAACATTGCTCAAACTGCCATAAGTAGAGCTAATAAAGAAGATCCACATCTGGTAAGTAATGACCTAAAGATAGTTATATATAAACAGTTACAACTTACAGAACAGAATAAAAAACAAGATTTCAATTAGCATTTCTTTTGTCCAACATTCCGCCATTTTCGTTTCCCTAATCACCTGTCGCCTGTCGGTCCGACAGGTTGGAATGTTGGACAAAAGAATTGCTAATTGAAATTACAGTACTGATTATCCAGTATAAATGGGACCCATTTATTACTGGATAATCAGTACTGTAATTTCATCCGATTTATGTTTAACAGCCGCCATGACTCAATTCATCTGTTTTGTTTTAATCAGGCAACTCTTCATTCAATTATCTTTGTACATCATTTGGCTTTGGAACATTTTGAAGAAGCATACCATTCTTTGGCTGCCAACCCAGACCAAGGCAGAAAAAAAGATTGTTTACGTCAGTTGGTCGGCACACTGTTGGAAAAACGTAAATTGGACACCCTTGTCAGCTTTCCTTATGTTAAAATGTCACAGGACTTTGAGAACATTGTAATGTCGAGAGCTCGAGCTATGGATTTGGCCAATAATTATTTGTACGACTTTTTGTATTCCTTTTACATACAAAAAAGTAATTTTAGAAGAGGTAAGTTTGCATAATTATGAAATGATTTGCTTTGTTATTACAGGTTATTAATCGCTCTCACATCTGAGATGGCTCACGCCTAAACATTAACATATTAAAAATTAGCTCTCACAGGATGTGGAAAAAACGTTTACAATATGGAAACGTATGAATATCTAGTAATGTCACCATAGAGCAGGGCCGGCGCTAGGATTTTCGGGCCCCGGGTAAGCGTTCTCAGGCCCCTGCCCCCTAAAACTTTTTTTTCTTCTATTTTGTTAGGCACCCGGGCCGGCGGGCCCCCTTCGGAAGCCCGGGCTCGAGGTACTTTTGCCCCGCTTACCCCCCCCCCCCCTAACGCCGGCCCTGCCATAGAGTAATTGATAGTCAGCCTATAATAATCTATGGCCGTAATGCAGCTGTTGCGATTCTGGAAGTTTCGGGTTTGAATCTCAATAGTGACATTGTGTAGATAGAATTTTTTCACATATTGCATTGTAACGTTATTCAACAATTTGTGTTGGTTAACATTAATTTCATAATTACAGCGAACTAGTTGCTTTGTTATTATTTTATAAAAACAAGTTTTAATAAGACTAGTTTGATGGTTAAATTCCAATCTTCTTTTTTGAAAGGGAAAAATATAAATTTACAGATATCTATGATTTTATAAAAATATATTAAACCAAAAAATTTACTATAAAAAATGTATAAGCCATCAATCTTAGAATATTTCAAGATTTTTTTTTTTTTCAAATTTCAGCGGGTACAATTATGTATGAACAAGCTTTACGCTTGAATCAGATCAACGCGCCTTGGGCAATGGAGCAGCAAGCAAAAAGTTATCTGGCATGTATTAACGCCCTTTCGCTTGTCGACGAAAATTTTCAGTGGGTTGTTAGACCACGCGCGTTAATAAATAACTGCCCCGATACTGATGAAGTTAAAATATATCCCATAGCTGGATCAGGAAAAGAGGTGATTTTTTCATATTTTGAATGAATTATTTGAAAAATGTCTCCTGTTGCTGGTTATTAAAAATGTTTTTGTTTATTTTTAGATAAAAGAATTTAAATTGAACAGAGATATCGAAACGTTAAGTTTAGAAGATATTAGAAAAGAATTGGAACACGTGAGGGCTCGGATACATTTGACGAAAATAGATCCCAACATACATATATCTCCCGATTCGAGTAAGTTACTATTCAATTATCATGTAATTCAGTCGAACTTCGATAACTCGAATTCTTGATAACTCGAACAAAATTGGTTGGCAGAAGCGTCAAGAGTGAAAATTAATATTATTTGATAACTCGAAGTCCTGTTAACTCGATTTTTTTTGTGGCAAGTTAATGGTTCGAGTTATCGAAGTTCGACTGTATTACGATTCTAACATTGTTTTGATCATATCAAACTAAAACAGATATGTTGCATATTGACTGGCCTGGTCGATTTCTGTGAAAGCATAGGACTGTTCAGGGATTTGGGTTATTATTGTGGTAGCGCAATGGTCCCTTTGTATGCCTATGTGTAACGGGATTTTTGCTGCCTCCCACTATCATATTTATTTTCCAAATCTTTTGCTGCTAAATCAAAAGGTTTTGAAAATCACTACTATCTGTAATTTCGTTTTTTTTTTTGAAGTTATACTTCTTTTGGCGCGTTATGGAAAAATGATGAGAGTGAATTTTTACGTTTAACACCATGAAATTAGTCGGTAGTAACACCATGAAGTTAGTCGGAAGTTCATGATTATAATACCCTATTATCACCAGTCACAATGTGACAAGAGCATTTTCAGTTTTGAATAACATTAATAAAAGCTATTGCTATACAAACGCTCGTTTGTGCCGCTTTCGTTAAATATGAGTTCGTACTCCAACACCCGTATTGTTTACATTATTATAACCTTCATCAGTCGTATTTAATATCTTTATTTTATTATTTTTCATGATTATAACACCCTATTATATAGCACTGCTATGTAAGATGTGCGTGGTGTTATGGATAGCACCGCCGCGTCATACGCAATAGGTCTCGGGTTCGAATCTCAACACAAACATGCTTTTTTTTATAAATAATTAGATATAAATATAATAAATTAATGATTTATTAAATTAAATTAATTTATTTAATATCTTTATTTTATCGTTTTTTTTACAATCGTTTAGTACTGGCACGCGGGACAAAATTTTTGGAATTATTTTTGTTTTGTTACGCCAAAGTAGTATAACTTCTGAAGTGCGTACATAAGTACACATACACTGTTTTTTTTACATTATATTGTATGACACCTAGAAGGGAAAGTGTATTTCCAAATTGTTTGTGTCTGTGTGTCTGCCTATCTGTCTGCCTGTCTGTCTGTGCTTATTTATACCAGCTTTACTCTAGAGCGGCTGAAACGATTTTTAAACTTGGTACACTATCGACCAGAACCTAATGTATGGGGTATTTTTAATCCGACTGCAGTCGGGTGAAGATAAAGTTTCTGTCAAAACTGGCATTAACTCTAGTGAAACTGTCTGTAAAGACTAGTGAAAAAATTCGACTGATGACCAGTCCTATACTTCCCACCTAGTAAATATTTGCAAAAAATAAACACTCTTTTTTTTATTCTTTGACTAGGCCCAAATAACCTTAGCTGTTGGTGGTCTTTAAAACACAATTTAATTTTTATTCTTTGAAAAAAGCATGGCCCTCTTTTTTGTTTGGTGATCTACTGATGGCTAACTTAATAGGTGCGTTTGGTATCAAGGTGTAGTGTAAAAAGTGTTAGCACTTTTGACACTATTACGTTTGTTATACAAAAGTGTAAAATAACTGATCTGTTTGTTATTTCAGTGTGGGACTAAAAGTGTAATAACTATTAGTCCTGACTTTTGAGCAGGTGCACGTAGTGTAGTGTAGGTTACGTGATATATGTTTGAATTGACAATCGCTTTGACAGATTTGATACTTTTTTCGTACTCAATTTTTTACATTTTTTGTCTCTTAAAAATGAATGAGCTTCAAAATGTAATGGTACAAGATAAATATGGCAGTGAGTTTAACATTTTTACGACCAAAAAAAACTGTAAAAACTAGAAATAATGAACTCAGCCAATCTGTCATTAATTTATTTTGTAATGCGCATGTACAATCTACTCAGAATGTACACTAGCCCGTTTGTTACAAGTGTACATTTAGTTTACACTTTTGGTGAACTTTTTACACTTTTCAGTGAAAAATTATCTACACTACACTACACTACACCTTGATACCAAACGCACCTAATATAGCAAAAATCATGGTTACCTTGATTTACGTACAATTTTTATTTTTTTTAGTAAAATATTTTTTTTCTCGAAAACTATACATTTTAGAGAAAAAAAATATCTACATTTTTTTCATATTATAACATCTAGAATTCATTTATATTTTTTTTTACCTATGTTAATACGTGACATTGAGGACGTTTTTTTGAATATCTCAGGATCCACTGAACCGATTTGACTCAAAATCTAATCAGATCTAAGTTAAAGGCTGATAAACACAATAGAACAATCGGCATGCCCGTATGTTGTTCCGTTCTTGAGATATCGAAGGCGAAAAATTGACCACATACACACACACATACACACACACACACACACACACATACAGACATCAGTCTGAAAATGATCTTAAACGATTGCTAGGGTCTCAAAACGTGAAGATCTGTTAAAATCTCGAAATATTTTTTTCGGACTGAATCCATTACTTCCCTACCATAGTAGAGGTGGGAAGTAAAAATTAAAGACATAATATTGGCTTCATCAAAAATAATTTTTAGACGCTGATTTGTTTTAATTCTCAGAGACTTGCAATTCCAATTTCTCTATTGTCAAGTTACATATTTTTTATGTATTTGGTTTTGATGTCAGGTCCAAACGAATTAACAGCTTTGCTGGCGAATGTCGGAATGTTCCGTGCAGCTGTCTCACTATGCACCAGCTACAAATTACCGTACGGGCCTGTTTTAAAAGAACTAGCAATGAGATGCGTTCGTCATTGTGACAAAGACACGACAGACGCGTGGATCTGGTTAGAAAACAACATCGGGGAATTATCAGTCAGCGAAACAAATCCGTCGGCTGTTTATTGGTTGATGCTAGAAAATTTCATCAATAAATATGAACAGCAAGGAAGTACGGTGCTACATAAAGTTGTTGCAGAACGTATTATAACACTTGGTGCCTTTTTACCTCACTGGTTGCAATCTTCTTATAAGGTATTTATATAAACAAGACGAAAGAGTGTGTCACAGAATATGACAAAATCAAATATTTATCCTCAATATGAAGTTTTTTGTAGGGATACCCGGGTACTCGTTATTTATATGGAATCTATTCTTATGTACTGCTGCGGGCTGCCCCTTTCCCGATATTTACCCGTTAACCAATAACCACCCGCTACCCAAAAAATTCGTAACTTTCCGGGATAATTCGCAAAATTCGTCGCACCTTTGACATGCACTTACTCTCAGTTATAGTTTATTTTTATTATTGGAATAATCTATACTAATATTATAAAGCTGAAGAGTTTGTTTGGTTGAACGCGCTAATCTCAGGAACTACTGGTTCGAATTGAAAAATTATTTTTGTGTTGGATAGACCATTTATCGAGGAAGGCTATAGGCTATATAATATCACGCTACGACCAATAGGAGCGGTACATTAATGAAAAATGTTGCAAAAACGGGAAAAATTATTCCTTTTGAGAGCTTCCATTGCGTTACGGTTAAAGTTATTGTTCCCGGAAGGTTTATGTATATAGCGAACGAGCGAAGCGAGTGATTAAATGTAATTCCTAAACCACGCAATGGATTTTGATGCGGTTTTCACCATCAGTTAGATAATTTTTCACGGGAGGTTTATATATATAGCGAACGAGCGAAGCGAGTGAGTAATGTAATTATAATATTCAAGCGAACGAGCGAAGCGAGTGAGTAGTGTATTGCACCCGGGCGAAGCCGGACGGGGCCACTAGTAATATAATATTTTGCCGACTTCTGTTTTGTATACCTACATACTCTGTCTGCAATTTGTTTGTACCTAAGTGAAGAAAATTTGAAGTCACTAGGTAAATCAGTCGATATAAATTATTAGGTATCAGTACTTACAATGGATCAGGTAATTATCGGGTATCGAGTAATTTAGTATTTGGAGTTATCGAGTATAGGGTAATCACCCGGGTATTTATAACGGGTACCTGTGTAGAAGAAATTTCAGGAATCGGTTTACCTAGTTTTTTTGTATGATGGGAGAATGCGTTTTCGGAATTTTTATATCGATTTGTATCGACATCACTCGGAAACGGCTGAACTGATTTTGGTAAAACTGATACACGATCAGTTGGTGCCAAAACTTACGTATACGTTACCTTTTACCCAGGTATACTTGGATTAAAAAAAAATAGGGTTCCCGTTAAAACTGATAAACGCAAACGAATCTGCTGGCCGAATTGACATTCACGCGAGCGAAATTGTGGGCAAAAGCTCTATTATATAAAATATAAATACTTCATTTTGTTAAATTGTGTGGCATTATTATTTTGGATCTTTGTTTATTTCGTGCCTCAATAAAATTATTACGTCTTGTATTATTTAGATACGGAACGCATCCGAACTCATAATTCTATATCAGAGAAGCAATCGTTTGGTGGAAGCAACCGAAATAGCTGTGGATTACTTATTGGCAGCTGTTGGGAAAGGCAAAGAATACTTTGGATTAAAAGGATCTGTATCGCCCATCAACCCTGCGCTGTGCTTACCGATAAATACGATAATTTCTCTTATTTATCAATTGAAACGTATAGTTCAAGTTGATAAGGAATATGAAAAGTATTATGAAAAACTGTTAGAAAAATTACTGAATTATAAAATGGTTTGTAAGCAAGTATCAAATGACATGGAGAAAATCTCTTGGCAAAAAGTGCAAAGCTAGTAAAGTTTTACATTAATATTTGCATGTGTGGTTTTTATTTTCTTCTGTATATGATGATTGAAAATTAAATTTTTTTTACTTTTAATAAGTACTTATAGTTCAGTTCTGAAATTCTAGACAGTGAGTAGTGACTAATAACATTTATATTTCACAATGCAGTATAAGCGGAACAGTTTTTGGGGATGGAAAAATTTAAGAACGGGTATGCATTACACTATTTCATTGCTTTTCCGCGCCATTAAACTAACGAAATCACTGACTATTATTTCCGGACTGAAAAAGGTTAATTAATTTTTAATCTTTCAAATCTAAAACCTATTAACTTTTGTCCGTTTTCTCTCCTAAAGCTTTTTCGTATTATTCCTTCTTTTTGGTGTGTAAACAACTAAGAATAGAATAGATGTAATTTGTGCTCATACTCTCAAAAGTTTAGACAGGTCAACAAAACTAAATTACATGTCCTTAAAATTATTCGTACAAAATTGATCAAAATTGTAAAAGAATTTTTTCTTCAAATACAATCAAATTTGTCTCAATCGAGTGCCTTGACAGTAGCTGGTAAAAAATAAAAAAATGTTGGTCCGTAATATGATATTCCAGTTTTTGTCTTGCATAATCAGTGTTGATATTTTCCTTATGCCTAGTTGTATAGCTGAATTCAAAAGACAAATATTCATGGTAATTTTCTTTAACGTTCACCAAGCATTGAAAAATATACAAAGGTGTAACAGTAAGTATACCCAATTCTCTATACGCTAACCTACAGTCGGCTTTGTAAACCGTAAATTATTCGTATGACTCTACGTTGTAATTTAAAGATTCTATTATTGGAATTGATTATATGTAATCAAAATATTTTGAGAAACGAAATGTATACAACAATAATCTCAGAAATTGATGTGACAAAAAGAACCCGCGCATACATACAACTTTTAATCGCACAACTAGGGAATGAAATCTCGATCTCGCGAGATCTCGAGCCATTTTTCGAGATTTAATCTCGTAGGCAGGCAATCTCGTTTTTGAGATCTCGTTCGAGATCTCGACCCGATCTGGTCGAGATCTCGAACGAGATTTCAAGAACGAACGCGCTTGGAAAAAAACTTATACGTAATAGTTTTTGACAGTCACGCTAATTGGTTATGTTTGTTTCTCTGTGTATATTGTTTTAATTATTGTTTTCTTGAGTAAAATGAACAGTTATTTAACTTATAACAAGCATTAGATGGCTAACAAATTTCAAAGTTAAGTGAATACTGAATATGTCTAAGAACAATTCAAACCAAATTTTCGTGAACGTTACTAAATAGTAACTTACCCTATGCTTCATAACTCCTAAGAAGTTATTTCCAAAATAATTAATTGACATATAGTGTGCTGTGTGAGTTGGGGTATTGCTATTATATTTTGAAAATAAAACAAAACTTTAATTGAATCTTGGAACAAAAAAATCAACGTTTATTTAGGGAAAGTAATGAATTATAATCATCTGCACAGTACACTATGCAATAAATCACACACGTATACAGTGACACAGTCACACTGTCCCAAGTAAGTAGTTTTAATTAAGTTAAAGTATTTTAGATACAAAATAATACGTTATTTTTAAAAGTAGGCGAAATCTCGAGATTTCACCAGACAATCTCGCGAGATCTCGAATTGCCAATCTCGAACCCAGACTGATCTCGCGAGATCTCAAATTGCCAATCTCGGCTCGAGATTGCATTCCCTACGCACAACTGTTTAGTTTCGTGTCAAAAGGTTATTGGAGTAGATGGAAGTGCGCATACATACAACACGATAGTTGGCCGACTAAAAAATCGTAAAACTACACCGATCGCCTTTTGACTAAACTATTGGCCAACTATCGTCGGCTTATGTCTACAGCTGTGTATTGACGTGCGCTACAATACATTCGACTAAACAGTCGTTCAACTATCCATTAGTTTAATAGGAATCTGCCTGGCACCAATTTCAAAAGATAGCGCTACCATATGTCATTTTTCCCAATTTTTTACTCAAAGAATCAGCTTTTATATAAACAATACAGTCAATTTGTGAGATCTGTAAGATTCTATAGATGATATTCTTTGTATTAAACATATTTGGGGTCATGTATTGAAATTAATAAAAGTAGGAATTCAGATTGAACTTGAAATATTTTTTTCAATGAAAAAGGATTTTTAGACATTTAAAACATACTTTGAAGGACAAAAAATGGATATGCTAAATTTCAATACGAAACTGTTAATAATAACAGCAAATCGTTTAGTAAAAAGTCACTAATGACAGATAATGCAACCGCGGTGTTATCAATAACTAAAAAAGTGTAGCTATTGTCTAAGAAATGACGCTACGTACGTTTTGTTTACATCTTGATTTATGGTATAAATGTCAGTTTTCGATTTCTTGTTCAGTTCGTGTTTTTCAAAGATTTTGAGATTGATTTTGTTTTCTAAATAGATTTTTTCTTCAAGGCAACGGGTTGCTATGAATATGAATAATCAATTTTCAATTAACATGAAAACATAAAAAGTATCGAATTCAAAGATGTTCTAAATATGACAACTTAAATTATCAAATTTTCCTCTTGAGAAATTTATTTGATTGTGTAAAGTTGGTACCACGTACACAATTTTCAAATTGAGATTAGATTTTTTATATTTTCCAGGTTTTTCTGAAAAAAAATAGTTCAGTAACCAGGGAAATGGGAAGAAATAATCGAAATCCAAAACGACGTAAATTTTTAAAAATATTAGTATCATTTTATAGACTGTTATGCATGAATTTTCTTCGATTTGTTATTTATTTTATTCATTTTACAAGTAAGAATAGTGAAATGAACTAATTAACTAATGAAACTTTTCATATCGCTTATTACAAAAATGACACCACAGAAATTTTATGTAAAATAAAAAAGCACAAAGTAAATTTATATAGGTAATAAAAAGTGACATTACATTCACATTATTATAAAAAATTATAAATTCACTTGGCACTTTTAAATCTTTATTACACTTCAATTATTCTTCTTTTGGGCTTTTCAGACGTATTGCCTAATTCCAAGATCTGTCATAGAGTTATTTTTTTCTAATAGGAGAAATTTCATAAATGCTTTCTTCTTGACTCAGATTTTATTTCTTTTTGATTGATTCAAGCGTTTTAATAGATTTTATTTATACATTTTTTCGCACATGTTCTATAAGATTTCATAAATGTCCTTATTTATTAATTTTCTGCTCTGAAATTATAATTTTTCAACTTTCAACTCAACATTATTAACTATTTATGACACGACTTGTGTCCACTTGTGTCAACATTTCTCAAATATTTAAATTTTTTATTCACATTGTTTCCATGGCAATTTCAGAAATATTATATCATTACTAACTTTGCTGTCATCATAGATCAATTATAAAAATTATTGTTATATTAGTGTCCTCTATACGCTAGTAGACGAAATACTCACAATATTTTGAAAAATATTACAATTACAGCGACGACAGCGCCTCTAACGGTTTATTATCGGCAACTTTTTGTGCAGTGCCCTTTTAATAGTGAAATTGTGGCACAACTAATTGAATGTATGCGCACCTCTTACAACTAAACAGTTTAGTTGAATTGAAATCGTGACACGTACACAACTCGACTAAACTGTTTAGTCGTGAAACAATTGTTTGTATGCGCCCGGCCAAAACTGAACGGACATCCATCATGCGCAGTAAAGTCAGCGCGCATGTCAGCTATTTCACTGAACTGTACGTACACATACATTCATATCATCACGTAAGGCGATTGCCCCCTCACCCGTTTTTGCGTATGTATTTTATTTAAAAAATGTATCTACTAGAATTTTAATAATATTTTTTTGAAGTTTTTATTTAATTTTTGTAATAAATATAGGCAGGATTATTTTTGCTAAAAGCATGTTAAAAACTTAAAAATAAATACAATATAAATATAAAATTACGTTTAAATACAATTTCTTGCACGCCTAGCTTACAATAAAAAAATCTAATATATTCTTATAAACTATTCATAGCTTGGTTTTTGGTAACGAATACTACTTAATAGTAAATACACACAGATCGCTCCAAGACATCCAGCGATTACAGCTACAACCATGCTGGGACTGCGTCGAAATAAAACGAGAATAAATATGAGCGCTGCCAAAATTATCATCGCAAAAACTGGCAACAGTAATGGTGTTTCGCTCCAGTAATGGTGTCGCATCAGGATTTCTTGAGCTGAAAACAATTTGTTGTATTGTCAATAAAGCAGTTAGCAGTGCCGGATTTACCAATGGGCCGAGCAGACCTAAGCAAACAAAAAGTAAAAATTAAGAGGGATCCCCGTACAAAAAACGGAAAATTAGCTATAGAGTTGTATTAATGTACGGAACCCTCTATGCGCGAGTCCGACTCGCACTTGACCAATTTTTTAAAGATAGGGGCGGCAATAAAGTATTCATTATTATTTTCTTTCTTTTCAGCTTTCGAGCGTCTATAATCTACACTGTCTCTTAATTTTCAGTTGTTTTTTTAACAGCTCGTTTTTTCAAATGTTTTTCTTTTTTTATACATGTGTTCTGTAATATGTAAGTAATTGAGTAGCGAAACTTTCTACACAAAATCGGCCTAAAAATTGCAAAAAAATTAACATCTCCAAAAATTAAAGATAAAAGTGTATTTTGAAAATAGACTATATCAGCGGTTTCCAACCTTTTTAGTTGTGCGGACCACCAATTTTGTAAAAAAAATTTTGAGGTTCACTAACTAAATATCCAAGTAAAAACCCCTGAGAACAACCAATCGAATAATTGGATTGTTGCTAACAATCGAGTGACTCGATTGTTTTCACTCGATTGTTCCCATCTCTACCCTGAAGCTCTGATAATATTTATCTTGACTTCTCTCGACCTGCGTCCACGGCCCAATACCACGCGGCCCATGGGTTGTGAACCGCTGGACTATATTGCCGCCCATTTTATAAAAATTTAAAAAAAACAGTTGGAACAATACTGTTTCTTGTAGAGAATAGTCACGGTTTTCTCAAATTATTTTTTACTCTGCGTACGATTTTAACATAGAGCGTAGGAATAACGCACTTATTTTGCTACTATGCTATTAAGTACCTACCGCATAATTTATCTAGACATATAAAACAGTTCCGTGACAGACAACGCACAGCCTAAACCACCAGGAACGTATTTAAAGGGGGGCTTAAAAGTTAGAGGGCTAAGGCTATAGTCCAGGGCGGCAAGTTCGTACGGGCCGTGGGGCAAAAAAGTAGAAAGTAGTGTTTTATTTAAAATATTTGTGATAGGGAATGGAAGGAGGTTTTAGGGAAAAATTGGGGAGGGTAAGATAGGATAGGTGAGAAAAATGTAATGAAGGGGGCGTCAAATACTGGTTTAGCCCAAGGGCGTCAAAAATCTAAATCCGCCCCTGTAACCTACTGAAGATAGAAACATGAAATTTGGAAGATATGTTCCTTACAGGATGTAGAGGTGCACTAAGAAAGAACTTTTCGGAAATCAACCTCTAATGGGTTGGAATTGGAAATGTTTGTATAGAAAATCGTATTCCCTGCGTGTATCAATTTGAAACTTGGTATAAATATTCTTCAAAACAAATAATAAAACACCAACACGTATTTTAAGCCTTTTAAAGACAAGCTCTAAGGAGGGAGCAACGGGGTGTAGAAGTTTGTATGGGAAGGCATAAAAATCAAAATATACGTGAACGGAGCTACGGCCAGCGCTGGATTTACACTAGGGGCTAGTGCCCAGGGCGGCAAAATTTCGGACGTGAAAACATTAATAAATTAAAATAAATAAAATACTTTTTCTCATTATTAAGAATGTGTGAAAAAAATTAAAACCCAAACTTGCGCCTCCATTGCTTGGGGACCATAACGTCCTAACGAAGCGTATCCGGACATACCTCCGTAGGAACTTTTTTTCTGATTGACAGTTATTCCTGAGACACCCTATATAAGTAGGTATTTAAATAATAATGAGTATGTAGCCATAATAATAAATTATTGTTCTGTGATAATGTATACTGAAAATGTATGATTATACGTCGCTTACTTCGAAATATATAGAGTTTGCAAGACTGGAATTTTGAGTTACAGAATGTAAAATATCGTATTCACAGTACCTCGTAGGGAAATCATTTTTAGTTCGAGTTACAGAGTTTAAATAATTCGAGTTATAGAGTTTTGGGTTTCAGAGAAAGAGAATATGGCCAATTTCTTCGACTTAGAGAGAATTTCGACTTATCGAAGTTCGAGTTATAGAGTTTCTACTCTATAAATGGTCTCTACCTGATACATTTATAATAGGAAAACATTAAGATATTGAGACCATAGGCGCCGGCAGCATTGATTCCAAGAGGTGCAAAATACTTGTGTCGTGAAATGCAATTGTTGCAACCGTGATTTCTTTTCAACTTCCAGTTCATATATTTTCCAATTAAATAATTCAGAAAATTACTATTATTTAAAGGTATCAACCAAATGATTTTTCTATTTACACAAAAAAAATATATATCTAGGCCAGCGGGCCGCAATCTCACCTCCTGACACCCCCCTCGCGGCGCCTATGATTGGAACAACACATCCGTAAGAACCGATAATTAACATAAATTAAATTTCATTAATTTGTCTTTCTAGCGCAGTAAAATAAGACTCTATGGCGACTGTTGGTGGAAATAAATGTTGAAAAGCGGAAGATCGTTTTATCGCTTTATTTGACGTCAAGTAGAAGTAACAAAAAATGGAACGGAACCGAGAAATTCACTAAAAACCGTCTATCGTGAACTTGAACCTCGAATATCTGGCAACGCCGGCACGATATCGATGGGGACTTTTTACACGTTTTTTAAAACACCATAACGAAGGTAAATAAAAAAAAATCAGCTAACTGGGAATTTTTCTGCAGGTGGGTCATTTCAGAATATCTAAAATTACTGGAGTATACTAGCTTCTTGAAAATCACGCGCTTTTTGTTACCTTTAGTTCAGTCAATGAGTGCTCACAAGGGGAATGTGGATGGAAAAGTCGAAAGCAGAAAATTTGACTTAGGAACTTTGTTTGGACTAGTTAGGAGATAAACATACTAAAAGTCCTTACCCCTCCGAAGTACGCCCGAGGGGGGCGGGCACAAAGAAGGTCCCGTTTTTTGGTTTTTTGCTTTTATCTCGAAAACGGTGCGTCGTACGAAATTTTGTTGTACTACATAATGAAAGCTGATAAAATTCTCTACAGCTTTAACTTTCACACTTTTTATCTATCTCCATTCTTTGCCTAGCTATGAGCTTCGAAAAACGGCCGATTTTCAAAAATGTGTTAAATTCTCTGTAGCACACTGTAACAATACGAATTTGCCAAAATCATTTCTTATTGCTCATCCACCTTATTAAAAATTGAATTATTTAATTCGCTGCCTCTTTGGGCGTGACGGGCCTGGTTGTGGTTCCTCAGCGTTTGCCTCTTCTTCTTTCTCCTCATCTGTCGAATCTACGGCTTAATTTCTTAGATATAAACTAATTAATAATTAATTTTTATATTATTATTTTTTTAGCTCGATTCTGAAGAAAATCCAAATCCGGATCGAAACGTCAATTATTTGAATTATTTGTTGTAATTTTTTGTCAATACATTGTCTGAAAAATTGGTCGAGAATTTTATTCATTGATATTATTGGGAGTTTTATCCAGTTTAAAAGTAAACTGTTTCCGCCTTCACCGCGTGGAGGTACTCCCAGCTTGTTATTTTTTAATAGTGTGTGGGTGTTTTTAATAGTGTGGAAGAGCAATTAGAAATGATTTTGGCAAATTCGTATTGTTACAATGTGCTACAGAGAATTTAACACATTTTTGAAAATCGGCCCTTTTTCGAAGCTCATAGCTAGGCAAAGAATGGAGATAGATAAAAAGTGTGAAAGTTAAAGCTGTAGAGAATTTTATCAGCTTTCATTATGTACTACAACAAAATTTCGTACGACGCACCGTTTTCGAGATAAATGCAAAAAACCAAAAAACGGGACCTTCTTTGTGCCCCCCCCCCTCGGGCGTACCTCGGAGGGGTAAGGACTTTTAGTATGTTTATCTCCTAACTAGTCCAAACAAAGTTCCTAAGTCAAACGTTCTGCTTTCGACTTTTCCATCCACAAATTATTCGTTGCTTAAGCTACTTGGTAACCAATGGTTAAAATGTCAAGTCCTTTTCAATAGCTTTATTTATTGCGTTCTTCATTGAATTTTAAATTGAAAATACATATTTTCATAAAGCAACGAATGCCCTAAAACGTGCTTTTTGTCCCATATCGATATCTTTAAAAATTGAGAAGTTCTAGGCAGTCAAAGTTGAAATCATCACAAAGTTTTACGTGTTTTTTAACACGCGTTACGAATTGTTTAGGCGTTTAGAACATTAAATTTCCTATGGATTCCTAGATGATTTTTTTTATTCGGTGTGAAAGGTACTCGTAACGCGTGTTAAAAAAACATGTAAAACTCTGTAATGATTTCAACTTTGACTGCCTATAACTTCTCAATTTTTAAAGATATCGATATGGGACAAAAAGCACGATTTAGGGCGTTCCTTCCTTGCTTTATGACAATATGTATTTTCAATTTAAAATTCGATGAAGAACACAATAAATAAAGTTATTGAAAAGGACTTAACATATTAACCATTGGTTACCAAGGCTACAAAAAGCGCGTGATTTTCAAGAAGCTGTAGCGCGCTTACTATTAATACCACAGAAAAGCTGTGGGAAAAAAATTGTAGGAAATGTAATCCTCTTTATAATAATAATAATAATATTAAAAAAAATGTTATTGTCATAGTATAAGAAAAAATATACAAAAATTTTACAATATTATTGTAATCAGTGTTCCTGATACCACTGCATTATTTTGGCTTTAAATTAAAATTTTCATAATATGTACTGTACGCCAAGTTTAATTGTAGGGAAAAAAAAGCAAAAAAAAACCAACTCGCGGAAATCCTCTTTAAAACATTACATAATGGAAGGATATTTCGAAAAAAGCAAAAAAGGTGGTAAAATTTCGTGGTTTTTTTAATGCCCTCACGTAAGCTCGCGTCGAGGGACCGTGCAAACCTAGGATACTTATATTTGACATCAAATAAAGCGATCTAAATGATCTCCCGCTTTCCAACATGTATATCCACCAACTGACCTCTATTTTACTGGCCTATTCAACAAAAAAAGAAAATTTAAAAATATTGTGGAGAAATATTGGCAAATCTATGATTACAGTGTAACTTGAAAACAACAAAAATAATTTTTTTTGGACATTTCCTTGTTTACCAAACTTCTCAGTTGATTTTTCTCGGAATTCAGGGATCTAAAAAACAAATTTCCCGAGAAATGTCGAATTCCCATAAGAAAACACTATAACTGAGTACTGAATATTAAAAAAACATGTGTTTTTAAAATTGATATAATTTTTATATCCTGCTGCAATATTAGCCAAAAAGTGTAAACGCGAATAAATCCATGAAGAATGCCTCCCACCAATAATGAGAGAAAAAACTAACTGATCTCCAAAGAGTTTTCGTGAATACGGGCTGTATTTTTAAACATTTGTTATTTATATGGTCTCCAAGAAAAATATCGAGTAGGTAAATAACATACGATGGTCGATGCCGAAAATATTTCGCGCACGTAAGAAAATATTCTCAACTGGTTTTTAGCTCCATAGTTAATCGTACTGACATGATGACATCACAGCGGTCACGATTCTCTCCTTTTGTTTTTTTTACCGTTATGACGTCGAGCTGAATATTTAATAAAAAAAATTATTGGCAAAGTTAGGTCAAACGAGATAATGTGCAAAATTAAATATCATACTTATTTATATTATTTCTTAACCAATTTTTTTTAAATTAAATCAAAGGACATCCTCATTTATTTACCGTTATGACGTCAACAGTCAATAAATATTTTTGTATAACTTATTGCAATGATCAGGCAGTTTATTAGAAGTGATAAATTTGTAAAACCATAAAATTGCGTTTTTGTACATAACTTTTAATTAGCATCATACTATGTCTTTAAAATATTTATGATAATTAGAACCTAATTTGTATAACGATGTCATTTACACAATTAGCTTTGTTTTAGAATTTAGAAGTATGTTGGTTAATAAAAAAATATAAACAAACGTAATCATATCTTTACGGGCCATATTATTAGAATTCAATTTTTAACGCCTTTCACGAAATTTTCCTCAACTTCTATTTGCAATTTTTTGACAATTTAATTAAGTAACCTAACAAGTAAATCGAACCTGACAAGTAAATCGAAGCCAATAAATATTTTCTTAAATAAAATATTTCCCTTTTTGGAAATTTAATAGTGTTTTTTTGAACTTTACCACCAGGGCCGCTGTAAGCGGGTGTGCAAGGCACACGGGCAGCAGTCAGGGGGCGGCAAATCACATCAACGTCTACACTGGATACCTATACCTACATTTTATTCAATCTAAACTTATTAATAAATGAAATAGGAGACAATTATGGGGCGGCAAATTCGAGATTGCACACGGACGCATAGACTACCAAGTACCAGCGGCGGGCCTGTTCAGGCGCGGATCCAGCCCTTAAAAAAGGTTGTGGTCACGGCCACCCGAAAATCGGCCAAGTGCGAGTCGGACTACTGACCCGCTCACGAAACGTCAAACAGTACAAACTACTAGACTAGTAGCCTAAATAAAAAAGTCACTCGCGTTCTTACCCGCACGGTTCGTTTTTTTTTTTATTTTATTAAGGCATTGCAGATATAACATCAGCCTATCGATCTCAATTAGGGTTGTGGACATGCCCACCGTGCCCACAACGGTGGATCCGCGCTTGGGCCTGTTCGCTACATTTGAAAAGGAATGACATATTAATGTTATTATATCAATTCATCAACATTTAAAAATTTGTTCAATTTATTGTAGATCTAAATTTAATCACTTATTTGCTTTCCTTTCAGACTATACAAATAGTTAATAACATATTATTGATTTTCGATAAGTGAACGGAAAATTTTGTAATAATAATCTCATTTAATAAACTAGATTCCCTGTTTCTGTTTTCCTTATCAGTAAACTATTAATTAACTAGTATTTAGTAATGATAGACATAGCTAAACAGCATGGCGACTTACTTTCTTGCGGATAATCCCAAAAATGACCGTATCCGTAATAACTATGCCATTTGAGTCTGTGTTTTTCCAGAGCTTTCGAAACGTCACTGGTCATATTTAATTTATTTAGTAAAATCATCAGAATTCAGCTGATATTATTTTAAGAATTCACAAATTACATCACACTATTAAAATTACAATATTCTATTTTGTTCAAATGTGAAAAGACGAGAAAAATATTTTGATTTGGAGATCAAACAGACACCAGTAAAGTTTACATTCAACTGATCTTATTTTTAGTGATTACAGCTGTAATGTTAATTATTGTATATATTATTATATATAATTTATAACAATTTGTTTTATCAGTGACCATGGTCAGATTCGTCTATAGACTTTGACTTAGATAAAGATGTTAATTTTATTTTATTTCTTTAAGAACAAATTAGTTTGCAAATTTACTTCCTGCGGAGAACTGTTTCGGTTTAATCAATTATGAAATTTGATTCTTTTTTTTTCATGCGGAAAAAATAAAATTTAACATCCTTACTAATATTATAAATGCGAAAGTAATTCTCTGTCTGTCTGTTTGTTACCTTTTCACGCCTAGACCGCTGAACAGATTTCGATAAAATTTGGCAAGGAGATAGATTACATCCTGACTCCCTGAGAAAGGATATAGGCTACCTTTTGTCTCAAAAAAAAAAAAAACTGAAGGGAATGAAATAGGGGATGAAAGTTTGTATGGGATACCCATCATTTCTCAAGTTAGGGATATGAAAAGAAATATAATATACACCAACCCGACTTCGTTTCGCAAGGGGAGAACTTCTCGCGGGGGGGGGGGGTATAAATCATAAATTCTTATCACCCGGGCGGGGTTGCAGGGGAATAATAAATTATAAATTTTTATTTCTGGAACTACTGAACCGATTCTAAAAATTCTTTCACTAATAGAAAGCTATACTATATCCTTGAGTGATATACCTAGGCTATGTTTTATTTTGATGAAGTTTTCGCGGGGGGGGGGATAACTCCTGTGGGATTGTAACTGAACGTAACTCTGAAATTCTTTTGCATTTTAGCGTAGGTATAGGCGGAATCCTACTAATATTATAAACACCACCAGCCCGACTTCGCTTCGCAGGGGGAGAATTTCTCGCGGGGGCGATAACAAATTAACAGTATACTAAATATACGTGAGCGGAGCCATGGGTGACCGCTATTAAATCATAATTTCGTACCACCCGGACGATCCGGGACGGGCCGCTAGTTAAAAATAAACGGCATAAAAGCTATCTATTATGTCGGCTGGCCCTTAAAAAATTATCTGTTTTGTACCAAAATGGGCTTGTGCCTTGTGGGTTCGATTTAGCCTCACACTTTTTGCGCTAAGTAGGAAGGTACGAACCCACTGGTTAAAGAACTATTATAATAATGTTCTGTTGTATAAAGAAAAAGAAAATGACAAAAAAATTGGTTCACTCGTTGAGTTATGATGCCACAGACATAGAAACATAACACCCCTCTCTTTGAGGGGCCAATTCGTTTGCTTGAAAATTATGTAAGCTGAATTAATGCTTATGGTTATCATTGTTATTTTAATAGTAGCTTGCAGATAAAGTAAGGAACGTGTCAAAATGTAGACGGAAAAAATGTTTGTAAACATGAAGAAATCATTATCTTTTTTATTATCTTTTGTTTTTAATCTGTTAAATACTCAAGTATTTTATTTAGTATATTTATTCCCGAAACGTTATTGGTATACCGATTAGTGATTACTAAGAAATGTCCACAAATTATTTGTCTGTAACGAAATTTTTTTTAATCTGCGGTATTGGACAATAAAATACCAAATAGGTATAATATTGAATAGGTAATTTGTTTAGTGCAAAACCGGTTATTCCAGATTATAGGAAAATGATTATAACTTAAAAATATATTCTCTATGTGGTTTATTTTAAAATAGTGAATGCCATTTATTTAATATAATGCGTGTGTATGGCAAATTTGCATCTTAATTCTAGTTTATATAGCAAGAAAACAAATAACGGGCAATTCACAACCCACAGGCTAAATATGATCGAGGGACGAGAAGTGAAACCATAATTGATTAATTAGCCATGTCGAATTTTAAAAATGAACAAAATTGTGTCTATATTTTGATTTTTTTATTAAAATGTACTAAGCGCCTCGTATGTGACAAATGAATGGTAAACAGCAATTAAAATTGAAAAAAATGTATGTATATCAACCCCCTCCCCTCTTTTAAATACCAAGCACATCTCTGATTTACAGAATACGTTCAATGTTAATTATTATTGAACACCAATTGCGTGCGATGCATTAACTGTTTAACACATAAACTAACTCCAATGGCGTCCCAAAAAGGGATACCTTCAGAAAAGTAGGGCATCGACTAATTTACAAAAGTATTGATTTATTTTAGGTATATAACTTTTTAATTTCTTTGAATACCAAGAAATAAGGATTGATCTAGCATTTCTTCTCCGCTTCTCGCCCGTATTGTATTCAGTGTTGTATCCTGTTTCTTTTTTATTTTTATAGGATCAGCGCTTGAGCATAGCCGAGAGGTTGGAATGCCATTTTTGGTTCGTATATTACAAACCCCCCAGTTTGTAGATTCTAATATAGAAACTAGTTAAAATTAAAAATAACATTGACGAGTTAGGTATTACTTAGGGTACTGACATACCGAAGATACCTCGATGAGCGCGGTGGAGGTCGAGGTCGCGGTCGATGTTTACATCAATGAACAATGAACATATCGGAGAGGCTTGATATCAGTGTTTTTTGCGGTTTCTTAAAGAAAACCCGTTTTTTTATTAAAATATTCAAAACTGTAGAATAGTGAGTATACTTTATACTTACGAGTATATAGGTTTATAAAAATAGTGAGAAATGTATAGAAGTGATAGCAGCGAGGATAGTGACGACATGTCTTCAAGTGTAAAATGGGGATTATTTCTAATTCTTCAAATCTCCGGTTTCATGTGCATCCCGTAAATAGAAAAGACTAATATTTATAGGTGAATTCGAGAAACATTTTACAACAATTTTACAGTAGTTTTTTCGTTATAAAAACAAACAACCAATTCAGTTTTTTTGCAAACCTTATGTAATTATGCGTCGAATGAAATTGATCCCGAGTCGATAACATTCTTTGTTCTTAAGATATATACGAGCCAAAAAAAGCTCACCAACGAACGAACGAACGTATACGTACGTACGTACGTACAGAGAGAGAGAGAGAGAGAGAGAAAGAGAAAGAGAGACCCATTACAACTTCCAATTGGAAGTTGACTAGACTTACCCTGTGACCTGTCGATATTCGACGGAGTGACAATATTAATTGGACAAGTATCTTGGAAACAAAAGAAATTATTATGTTTATTTATACTTTATATTATTATAAAGAAACTATTCTGACAATTTCTTTTTAACATGTTTGGTTGCATGCTTTCGGCTTCGTCGAGCGGTTAGATAAAACCCGATTCATATACAATCATGTCAAAAAAGGATCGCTTTCAAAATTGGATAATATCTATATTATATATATAAAAAAAGTCGTGTTAGTGACGTTAGTTACACCATTTATAACTCGAGAACGGCTGGACCGATTTTCATGATCTTTGATTTTTTGGATTTGTCTCCGCCCAGAATAACTATTAAAACATCGGAAAAATTTACCCGGGAGCGAACGAGCGAAGCGAGTGAGTAATGTATTATTCTGTATATATAAAACAAAGATTTTGTATATAAATCATACCACCCGAGAGCGAACGAGCGAAGCGAGTGATTAATGTAATTATATAATATTCAAGCGAACGAGCGAAGCGAGTGACTAATGTAATTATAATATTCAATCGAACGAGTGAAGCGAGTGAGTAATGTAATTATAATATTCAAGCGAACGAGCGAAGCGAGTGAGTAGTGTATTGCAGCCCGGCCGAAGCCGGACCGCGCCGCTAATATAAACAATAAAAATAAAAATAGTATTAGCACACCTGTGCACAAAAAACTTCAATAAAAAAAATTTAAATTGGTTGAGTAGGAGCCTCTGGTGGATTATGGAAAGGAAACGATTTATGTTTTAAATAAATAGATAAATAAAAATATGAATTGATACTATATAATACGTATCTACAAGAAATATTACATATACTATATAAAAAGTAAAAACAAATAAAATCCCTATCCTAGATTCAAATAGAGAAAAAAATTTCTTTATCCTCTTTGTTCTTTTCGTCACGTAGCCCTTTTAAATTATAATCAGCTGGCGCAACCCGGATTATGAGTTAGAAAATTCATTAGAATTTTGGTACTACTACGTCACTGGAAATTGGAATTGCCAAGAAGTCGATTCAAACTTGTCTGCCAGGCTTGTTCAATGATTTTATATAAACACAAAAATGTGTATGTGTTACGGGTGACTAACTATCAGCAACAGCGTTGATTCAGTGTTGAACGTTCTTTCGTACTTACTATTATTATTTTGCCCTCGTTGAACCGAAAATTGATAAACAAAATTTGTAACGATTAAAATGTGAGTCAACTGACAGTTTTAACTATTTTTGTTAAATACTACATAACAGTAATATTAAAGTGATGAAAGTGCTTGATAAGTGTTGAGAATATCTTTTTAATTAGTGTCTACCTAAATATTAACAAAATGATGTCTGTAAAGCAAGTGTTATTTATGCTTATTGTGAACATTTTCATATGCGAATTGACAATATGTGGTAAAATATTAAGTCCGGATGATTTCGATGCGTTAAAATCGAATATAACATCTAAGGCGAACCGGTCGCACCAGGTCAATACGGTAAATGAAGTTTATTTGCGACTAAATTCAACAGTCCCTATCAATGCAAATTCAACAGTTCCGATCAATGCAAATTCAACAGTTCCGATCGATGCAAATTCAACAGTTCCGATCAATACAAATTCAACAGTCCCGATCAATGCAAGTTCTCCGCAACCGAACGAAATATCAAACTTCATTGTTAATAAATCACAGTATACTGAAGCCGTGGAAGCCATTTTCGGAATTGGAATACGTTTGCAACTTATTTTAGAACAATCGGAAGCGAATACTAAAAACTTCCTGGTGTCGCCGCTTAGTACAGCTATTGCCGTAGGACAATTAATGTTGGGCGCGCGCGGCGAATTAAGAAAGCAGTTAGCTGATTTATTGATTATAGATGGTGGCGAATTAATTAACCAATTTATGGAAAATAAAACAAATAGCACGGAGGAAGAAATACCGTTGTTGTATCTTCATCAGCAATTAGGAGATTTGTTTAAAGTTATAAGGAAAACCGGTGAAGATGGTGACTTGTATCGAATAAAAACAGCCGGGGCTTTGTTCTTACAGCCGGGCGTACGTCTTAAACAATTATTCGAACAATCGTTGGACAAAATTTACGAGACGCATATCGTACCTGTTAATTTTAGCACAGATCCCAGTGGAACGCAGAAAGTCATTAATGATTGGGCGGTGAAAAGTACGGAAGGCAATATAAAAACAATTTTATCTAAACCGGCTCCGGTTACATCTTTAGCAATATTGGCCAACGCTATTTTCTTTCACGGCGATTGGAAATCGCCTTTCAGTTCTGAATTTTCAAAAATCGCGCCATTTAGGATGAATTTAAACGATTCCGTTAATGCCACTTACATGAGAGATCAAATCGATGTTTTATATGCAGAAAACGAACATTTAGGTTGCAAAATGATCGTTTTGCCTTATGAACTTCAAAAGGCGTCGATGTATTTAATTTTACCAAACGAAAACAATGGAACCGAATACGATATTAAAAATTTCACAACTAAATTAAAGTCGAAAGATGTTTTAGAAATGATTGATTCAGCAGCATTGCAAAGTGTTACTGTTATAATACCAAAAATGACTCTGTCAAATACATTGAGTATATTAGATCCTTTAAAAAAGTATCAGCTTTACAAAAAGCGTATTCAGAATGTGCCAAGATTATCCGCAAGATATCATATAGACAATAAATTAGACTTTGTTGATAAACAGGTTGAGATTTTCAAAGAAGTTCAAAAAGAGTTCAATGAAACAAAACCGTTTGTAACTGACATAAATACTGAAAACGACGGTATTGTTTTATCGGGCGCATCTGAAGATAGCGAATTTAAATTAACGGATATTATACAACAAATGTCTTTGGCTATAAACGAAAAAGGCACAGAAGCTGCTGTTATTACAGCCGGAATTATTGATTATATTGGCGCTGTTAAGCAATTCAAAGCCGACAGACCGTTTCTATTTTTCATACGCCACGAGGAAACTGGAGCCATCTTATTTTGGGGCACTATCGTTAATCCGGTATCTTGAAAACTATAATCTTCCGTTTATTTAAATATTAACAAATACTTATATTTTTATTTTGTTAATTCAACATGCTGTTTTAATTTTCTTACTGGAAGACTTTTAAGTTAGATCTGTTAGATCCTTCTGCATTTTTTATTACAAATAAACTACTAAATTTTTAAGTAGGTACCTAGCTATTTAATATAAGAGAATAATTGTATCTACATGACGGAAATAAAAATATAAAAATTATAATGACTATTTGATTATATATAAATTGTTGTTCGTATGTAACTATTGAGCTTCTACAATAGATATTAATTTTAAAATTATTTTACAGCTTATTTTTTAGATATTTGCTGTATAAGTAAATGCACACGTTATTGAATGATTATTGGAGAAAGTTTATGTACCTAATGTTAATTATGATTTTCTACATTGTAGTGAGTTTCCGTTACTATTAATCATCATTATCATTATACATCATTTCTTGATCAGAATCATCCAAACCGCTATCATCATTATCATCGAAAGAAGCGCATGCTAGACATTGTGCCCCAATATCATTCCAGCATTCGAAACAGTAAACAACGTAACAATCTGGATTTCCACATCTAAGGAAATCATGTTGTAGATCCCGTTTTTTTCTAGGTTCCGGATCTTTACAGATGATGCATTTTCTTCTCGCCGCTTTAAAACATCGAAGCCAATTACATATGTGAGGATATCTAACTCGCAATACCGCAAACATATTCAAATTCTCTTCCAGTTTTTCTTCTCGGACCATTTTAAGAACTTTCTTTTTCATATAACGGAAAAATCCAATTCGCTTTTTTAACGTGTCGTTATATATGAACAATATGCGTTTTTTTTCTCTTTTCGGATAAAAATATGCGCAAATTATATGCTGTAGCCTATGGGTGTATGCTTGGACAAAAATAAATATCCAAATTCCAATATAAACTCCATAGATTTTAATTAGATAATAAGATGACATCAGGTTAGGATTTGGTAAACACTCCGCGTTACTCTTTACTACTTTTATTCGTTTCTTAATATTAAATCCTTTGACAACGGATCTCAAAAGTGACGCAATTAATCCTGTACCTTTTACCTCGAGTAGCATGTCGTGGTGTCCTGTTTGAGTATAATCGATACGCGCATGTCTTCTAATCAAATCAAGAATTTCGTATAGAAGTCTGTCCAAGAGGATGAATGTTGTTGCTGTAATCAACTCGAATATTAGTCTCAAAGACGACATTAGAAGGTCTTTTCTTTCTTTTTTTAGAGGAATTAATGACCTGGGATCGATCAGTTTTTTCCGTTCAATCTTTTTCAGTGGCAATAAAGTGTGTTGTTCTTTGGATCGTCGTCTTGCATCGATTTTACGAAAATATCTTGTGATATAAATATTATCGAACTGTACCTCCATTAAGTATTTGTCGTGATAATTTTGGGAAACGATGATTATTTTCAAGAAAACGAATGCCAAAAGTCGTTTTACGATATCTAAAATAGATTCTAAAATGCGTTTCTTTTCTTTAAATTCAGTTATGACAGCTTTAGCAGTGTCAGCTGCTTCATGAAGATCAATTGGTGGCTGTATTTTCACAACCTGGTATTGAAACTTTGCCTTTTTGAAATTTTCTTTTAAAACACCCTGAGAACGTTTTAATTTTGCATATCCTTCGCCGAGACCTGCGTCGACATGATTGGTGGGGTCGCAGATTTTAGAACCACCGAGAGATTCAGCGATGTTACATACAAAAGTAAGTTTCATCGGCCAGCAAAGAAGCCATGCTACAAGGACGCTAATAGTATCATAGCACTTATCATAACCATTGGCAAACATTGTTTTACATTTTTCAGCTCCGCGACTAAGCTGGTTTTCACAACGTGACTCAATTTTTTTCAAATACTTTCTTTCGTATTTATCAGCTTCTTCTTCGTAATCTTTAGTTTTATATTTTTTATCAATTTCGTCAGATCTCTTTGACTCGTTTAATGCTGAATCAACGTTATCGTTTTCCTCTTTTATTTTTACCATTTCTTCTTCGTTTTCTAATTCTTTTGTAATTGGGGCAGATACATCACTTATTGAACGCATGGTGTCTTTGATTTCGTTTGCGTCAGATTTCATTCCGAAAAGAGCTTCTTGGAACGGTTTAAACATCAGCTCAAAACGCGTTTTGGTTAGATTATAAGTGAGAGTAGTTGTACATGCAAATACTCTAACGACTTCTTTACCATTAGAAGTTAAATTTTCAATGGGACCAGAAATTATGTAAGCAAGTATTACAGCTTTTAGTACGGTTCGGCCCGTTCTTCCACAAAAACTTGGCAGTGTTAAAAATGAAATACATCTGATTTGAGAAGAAACTGTGTTACCCACTGCCAGCATTAAACATAATGTGGCTCCACATAATATAGCTGCATTTTCAGTAAAATTTAAATCTACAAGAATTAATTCATAAAATGCTATTCCTTGTAAAATTCCGAAAATAAAAGCAAAACCTTTGCTAAACACTTTTTTTGGCAGTGTCTCTTTTTTCTTGGAATAAATTAAATAATACACAGGAATAATATATTTTATAGCAAATATCCAGCACGATTTTAACGTTTTATTTTGCTTACCTGACATTTTTTTATTTTGATCAATGATCATATTATATCATAATTTACATAAACTACCAAACTTTTGGATTTACTCTGAGCATTCCATTACGTTAATACATAAATTAACGTGGCTTGGGAAACAGCTGTCAAATTTTGCCGGTTTGAGATTCGAAGATGATTATGATTAATAATTTTATTGGGAATGCTTAAAGTTAAAAAGATTGTTAAGAAATAAAATTAAATTATATGGAAGATGATTAGAATAAGTGCATTAAACGCTGTATCCAATGAGGAATCAAATTCGGATGATGATAATCCAAGAATTACAAAGGAAGCGCAAGTAAGTTCTTACACTTTTAATTACTATTTAGATGTATGTTTATCAATTTTTAAACTGAAGTTGTAAGTAAGAGTATTGATATTGCGTATCGATATTGTTAATAAAATAATAAATCTACAAGTTCAAGTAAATTTTCCAAAGAAGCATATTCAATATTTCATTTTACAAATCGATTGTTAATCTCCAATTTTTATTTTATTTATCCACGTGCAAGCTCATTATGTGGGAAAAAATTTGCTAACATAATTTTCTGTTATTTTTTAAAGGAAGAAATAACATTGGGACGCTATAACAAAGCATTAATTTGTCAGTGCGATGGGAAACTTGACGAAGCAATTGATATTTTACGAGACGTTATAGATAATCACCTCCCAAAACTTGAAGATAAAGATGGTTTACCGAAAACACTACTCAATTTGAAATATTCATGTTATCGTAACATAGGTACTATTTATAATAAGAGAGGCGACACTGAATCGGCACTTAATGCATATATAGATGTGAGTTAAAGAAGAAAAGTCACGTCAGCTATTTAACAGAGATTAATTTGAAAATAAACTTTTTTTGTTCATTTAGGCTGTTGAAATAGACGGGGCCGATGTTACACTGTGGTATCGAATAGGGAATATCTCTATTAAAATGGAGTATTATGATTTGGCTGTACAAGCGTTCTTAAAGGTATAGATCATGAAACGAGTACTCACTTTTTGTTTTTGAATAAGACATTTTCAATTTCGTTAGTAAGACAATTTAAAAATAAAGGTGTATTAATTTGAGGTGTGTACTGTGTAATAGGCCTAGATAAGATTAACAGACAAATGGAAATATGCCCAGTAAACCATTGCCTTATGAGGGCGCCAAAAAAAGAAGCTGACAGTATAAACATATTTTTTTGTACTCATTGCTATAAAAAATAAAACTGAGTATCGTAAATCCAGATCGTGGTGTACAGTGTAAAATAACATTTCACACAAATTTAAATATTGGAGTGAAAACTTCCTTAGGCGCGTTAGGCACTCTTTGCCTGGATACTGAAAAAATGTGAAGCGTCCGAACTACTTCCGTAAGAATTCGCAACCGGACTAAGAATTCACAACATACTTATATCATAAAAAAGACCGTCTACATCACTTCGACTCATAGCGCAGTGGTTACGTCTTTACGTTCTATGCATAGGAACCTGGGTTCGAGACCTGATGGCAGAATTTTTGGCGTTTTTTTTTTCTCAATTCTACATGATATTTATATATTTTTTTTATTTTTGTTATATTCTTTCTTTGACCATAATTATAATTTTTTTGAAACCAAGGTGGAATTGATTAAAAATACAATTTTAGTAATAAATTATTTTTAGTTCATAAATGTGCCGTAATAGATGACACCAAAAATTAGAAAATCTGAAGTTTTCACATCTATCGTGTGGTCATAAGCACACACCCATTTTTTTTTAACTGTCGGTAGCTTCAATGTATCTGTTTTTCGGTGATTGAATTTTGAATTATTTCTTAACTTAGCTACTGCATATAGGTAATTAAAATATAAAACATTTTGTTACTGACCATGTTTTTTTTAAGGGACTGGAATGTAACCCAAAACATTGGCCGTGTTTGGACGGATTAATAATGCTTTATTACGCACTGAGGGAAGACGTTGCTTGTCTGAGTTTTATCAGTAAAGCTTTCTCAATCGATCCAGGATACTTACGTGGTCTTGCATTGCGTCATACCCTTTATAAATATAATAAAGCCGTTAAAGATTATTATGAACTATTTAATCCTGATCAGTGAGTATTAGATTTGCTCTATTTTATCTTATTTATAATTAGCTTTTTCCCGCGGCTTCGCTCACGTGAACGTCGATTTTATCCACAAATTCGTTTACGCCAATGTTGTTTGTGATGGGAACCCTATCTTATCTGAAGCTCAAGCATAGCTGGGTATAAGGTATATTGCACTTTGAGTTTAGTGTATAAAGTGTATAGGCAAAAATTCTTAAAACGTTTTTTCTGATTTAAGTGTCGTACAAAACACCCAGTGACACGACAGAACCTCAGAGGTCTCGTTACTATTTTATCTACCTGTCCCCAATTTGATTCTAACAGATTGTGTTTTTTTTTATTTCAGCGTACTAGATCCACCACTTGACACCTCATTCGATGAGGAGGAAGGCCAAAAATTAGTTGATGAATCGGAAATATTAGCTGAAAGAATAACAATACAAATGTTAGCAAAAGCGCCACCTTTGATCCCTCCAGTTTTACCCATAACCAAACCTTTAGAAGATTTCACATGGGTTTCTTTGGGGCAAACATTAGTGCATTTGTATCATTATATTGCTGATAATAAATTGGTAAATATTAAGAATTCTATCTAGTAATATGTAATATTTTTTTGTTCAAAATTATATTCAGTCGAACTTTGATAACTCGAACCATGACTTGCCACAAAAAAAAATCGAGTTATCGAATAATATTAATTTTTACTCTTAATGCTACTGCCAACCAATTTTGTTCGAGTTATCAAGAATTCGAGTTATCGAAGTAATATATAAATATATTTTATTTTTTAGAATCCATTCAGTCCTATAGATTTAAATTCCGTGCTTCATGATAATAATAACATTGAGCCAATTATTGATCTGCCAGAAGCGACAGATGAGCACGATAAAAATACACCTAGTCAAGAACCTGTAGCCGAAAACGAAATAACTGAAACATGTGATAAATCGGAGAAAAAACAAAGTTTAACAGATTTAGTAAATGTCAATATAGATGAGGATGATTTAAAAAGTATTGGTGATTCTTTAAATGAATGTAGTACAGACTTAAAAAATAACTTCCAAGAAGCTGGTGAAGAAAAACAGAGTGTGGAAGTGTCTAATGAAATTTTAGAAAATGTGAAATCAGAAAGTCAAGCTGAAATGGATGAACCGAAAACGGCTGAAATACAGAATGATGAAACACCGAGTGTACAGTCTGACCTTGATCAAAAAAGTACCGAAGAAATAAATTCATTGCCTTCTGATAAAGAGATGGACGTCGATGAAGATATGGAACCTCTTGTTTTGCAACTGTCAGATGATGAATGCTTAATGAATGCAGTAAACATACTTGAAAGTATGGAGACTCAAGAAGCAATCATATGCATAGAAAATGCTGACGCAGTAGTTCAAAATATAGAAGATGTTGATGATACTAAAATCAGCAGTGAAGATATAAAAACTGAAGAAAATTATGAAGCTACGTTTTTAAATAACAACGAAGATCAACTTATGGTTGATCTAACAAAAATTACTCAGGATACTGATAGAGATTTGCCCGAAAAGGAATTATTAATTGAAAACACAGACTCATTTGTTCCTCAAGATAATCAACAGTTTAGTGAAGGAGGCCTTTTAGTTAATGACTTTGTGGCTCAAGAAATTATTGTGAGCACCGAAAATGTAGAAAAAATCAAAGAAACCGAAATTGATTTGCAAATGGACCAAGATGTGGTTATGGATGGGAGTAGTATTGTTGAGGAAACGGCGGTGGCAGCCGATGAAATACAGGTACAGGTTGATAAGGACATCGATGTGAATAACGCCAGTGATGAAACAACCCAAGCGAAGCTGAAAGAAGAAGACAAAACTAAAATTGCCGTGCCCAAACCGGTCGTTAGACGTAGACGCAATTCTTTATCGCATTTAGAAATTTGGGGTTGGCATAATAAACGCAAGTCGAGCAGAGCTAAGCAAGGCCAGTCGAATCGTGAAGATAGAGATGATACTGTTCAGGGAGCACTAAAGAGAACTGTACCGTCTTTTCTTGTGTAAGTGTCGAGTTATTTTGTTAAAAAAATGGTTTTTATGTATGGAATATGTAGTCGAATTTTTTTTAAATTTTAGACCTGATGGATTAAAGTTTTTGAATCGAACTGAAAATGGTGTTGCATCAAAGATTTCAGAAAAAAAAATGGATGTCTTTCGTATGTTTTCTGGGAGTCCGATTCAGGTTGAGAATTCAGACGAAACAACTGGAGATGCTAATATGTAAGTTTAATATGCTAATAGTTATTTTTTGCATTATATTAATGTACATATCTATTTCATTTAATTTTTTTTAACAGAAATGCTGAAAATTATTTTGGCTCAGAACGAGAAAACACAGATGTTACAAATTTTTGGAATAAATTTAATCCCCAAACAGAGGAGGAAAAGTCGAAAATTCGCGTTGATATTATTACACTTATAGAAGATTATGTTCCTATTGTCGCCAGAAAGTGGTCGGAATTGTGGCCTCAAGAATTAATTTCTATTTATATTGAAGCATACGAAATATACAGGTATTATTGAAATAATGTTATTTAACTCTTATTGAAATGAATACTTCTTATGCGACTCCGGACACTTTGCGCGAAGCGTTAAACGATGACGCGCGCGATCCACTATCTTCCATGTGAAGTAGGCGCGCAGGGTACGGGGAATTCTGTCCGCCATACCAGTATCAAGTAGTGCAACACAAGACCTTGCAAGATAAACGTTCTCTCTCTCTTTCGTTCTTCTACGCTAGGCCATACAACTAATTTGGAGTAAGAAGTATTCACATCAGCCGTGAATAACGACACATACAGTACTTTTTTAAGTCCTAACAAGTATAAAAGAATCATAATCAGGGCTTGAGAATAGCCGAGAGTGTAGCGGCGCTGTTGTTTACATGGCGTTGCTATGGTTCCTCTATTACAAGTCCCCAGTTCTCGGGTTCTAGCCCGAGAGCTGGTAAAAGTGTCAATTGGATTTTCAATTTATTATTAAAAAAAAAAATAATAATAATAATGAATTGAAAATATGAATTGGTGCTAGGCCCAAATAACCTTAGCTGTTGGTGGTCTTTAAAACACAATTCACAAGAATCATAATCGCCATTAAATCAATTTTTTCTCTTATATGTAGGCTTTACATTCCACATCCTCCAATTTTAGACAACAGAATAAAATGCAGTCAGTTGCGTACGGATGCCGAAGTCACTGTACTTTATGGCGAACTGTTAATTGACAAATGTCTAGAAACACTTAACGACCAAGACAGGTAAGTTTTTTCGGTACAAGTAAAATACGTATTGGTTACTAGTTTTTGTCTGTGATATATAATCCTGCAGTAAGTTAGATCTCATAGTGTATTTAGCTTGTATTAAACAAATACATCAGCTTATGTCTAACACACAGTTCCGGACTTAAGAGGGCTCGCTACACTGATAGCCATTCGATTAACATGTACACACAAAATACCGATTATGTAATTACCAATAAAATATACTTCATGGGATAAATGCAACCGACAAGGACAAAGAATTGTATTGTCCGTCGCTTGTAACGAAAAAAGTTAAAAACGTACGTTCAGTTTTTACACTCTTCTGATATTATTTTTAAACTTAGAGGATACAGTTTGGAATAAAATTAAAACTAAGAGCCTGTCCAGGTGAGGCGTTTTACGCGCGAGTGAACTCGCGCGTTTCAATTTATATTGCGTCCAGATAGCGCGTTTTACGCGCGTTTCTACGCTATTCGGTATCGAAGATATCACGCTCCATTTTGTACTAAATACGTCCACTCGCTACGGATTCGCGCGTAGTACTGGACGAAGCAATGGCGCCCGAGTATCTCGACTCGCGCGGCGCTTGCGCGTAGAACGCGCGAGTCGAGAGTCGCGCTCATTACCAACGTTTTACGCGCGAGTGAGGAAACGCGCGGCATCATTGGGACGGAATATATGTAGCTCTAGTATCTCGGGAACGCGCGAGTGTCTACGCGCGAGTCGACTTGCGCGTAAAACACCTCATCTGGACAGGCTCTAATGGTTTCCTCTTGGGGCGCTACAGGCCAAATTTTAAAAATATTGAAAAGCTTTTTCAGTGAAGTTGACACAAAACCGTCTAATTATTCAGAAAGTCGTTGTGTGGCCTAAACACAAAATTTTTAAAATTTGGCCTGGCAAAAAAATCTATTCTCGAATGAAAAATAAAATCAAGAGCGTGTAACACAGTTTTTAGCGGGAGGGAGAGGGCTAAATCAATCTTAATGAAAGTCTACTCTGTATATTATGAAAAAATATATTTTAATACATCATTTTGTTTAATTTTCAGATTTAATAAAATTATCCCGCAGAAGTCATTGACACACTTGATATTTATAAATATACCTGAATCAGAATGGGAAGGAGATTATGTGGCATTTAATATACGGTTATTTTGGCTGAGAGCTTTGTTACGTATCTACGAACGTGACATCTTTAGTGCTATCGATATTCTCTTCGAGGTAAGATATTTGTTTGGTTACTTTTAAAAATATGGATATCAGTCACGTTGTTTGTTTATTACATGGGCGGTCTTTTTCAATTCACAAGCCACACTCCAAATTTATGAAAGTTCTATGGCTCAATCAAAATAATATTGAAGTATATCATACTACCAAAACACAAAGTACCATAAAAATCTTTCAAAAGCTCATAAACAACACAAAATATGATTTTGAAATCTAGTAGATTGTATTTCTAGTGTCGTAATGGGGTTTATTACTGACGAGTTTTTACGTCACATGAGTCATAATACCGTTATGCACGAGAAATATATGGTATTTTTTGTCATACCCACTACGACCTACCTACTTTTCACTTCATTTTCAGTATTTTCAAAAAATTTTGACAGTTCATTTCGATTCGCTCGTTCGCTCGAATTTATATTTAACTGCCTATGACATATTGTTATTATTGTGTATAATATTATATTTTACACCACTTTTGTCATAGACTTGATTTCAATCCAACTTGAAATCAATTCGATTTGCACCTGGGCTAAGCCAGGCCAGGCAGCTAGTATAGACCTGAACCTTCCTCAAGAAATATGCTATCAAATGGTAAAAATCGCATTCAAATTTGTTCAGTATAGTGGATTCAATTCAATTTTAATCCGGGCGAAGCCGGATCAGACAGTTATTGAGATAAAATTTAGCCTATCTATATAGAGTTTAAGGAACACATTGGTGAACGTTTCATCAAAATCCGTTCAGTAATTTCTGAGATAGCCCAAACAAACAAACGTTCCTTCTTTATACTTAATATTAGTATACAGATTGTATCAAATTAAAGCTGTGCATAGGTCGTTCTGTGTGTAAGACAGAGATCGATATATAAAGTATTAAGTAAGAATGAGATAAATAATCGCAAATGGGAAGGTTACTGTGGTTACATTAAATAAATAATATCTATACAACCTAATAGCGTTATCTTTGTTTTTTCGTTCCTTCTATGCTGTAAAAATGTAAATTTTTTACTAGTTTACCAACCAAAGCAACTAAACCATAATATTAATTCGTAATATAATTTATATCTGGTACAAAAGTTTTAACACACGAAGCTGTTTTTTATGGTTTTTCAGAGATAGGCAACCATTTGATTCAAATTCTGCTACATTGCGAATTGTTGTGGCAGATGGAGACGGTCTATTTTCAAAGGCAGTTACAAATAATTTTATTATGTCGGCGGTTGAATTACCACCATAAAACCATTTAATTATTTGGATTATTTCCGGAACAGTTATAAATTGCCATTTTATCAATAATTTCAGTAGTGACTATTTTTACTGTAGAAAACAACAATGACGCTATCAGGTTGCTCAGTATTATTTATTTACAGTAACCACAGTAACTTCCTATTAACGATCATTTATCTCATTTTTACTTATTGCTTTATGTATCAATCTCTGTCTTACACACAGAATTCCCTATGCACAGGTTTAATTTGATACAATCTGTAGATGTATTTATTCTTTTGTTTGTACAGGCCATTCATTTTTTAACGCTACAACAAGGTGGCGACAAATGTGTAGTGAGTTTACCAAATTGTTTTGTGCATTCTGTGATAACCAGCAATGGTTTGAGTAAACTTTTAAAATCGCTTGAAAGGTAAGAAGAGACTACAAAAATATGTTTTATTAAAATATATTGGCACCTATTGATATATATAAATTTCACAGATATCAGAGTCTAAGCAAAGTTAACAGTCTCTATGAAAAAGAATGTTACGAAGAAGTAATTCCAATAGTTAAGGATACGTTCAAATCGGGACGCTGGCAAGGAAATGACGTGGCTCCGGGAGGTGCTGATCGACCGATGCAAATTACTATTTTGCTCGATTCATTGTGGTATATTTGCAATTTTGAGGTACAGTGAAATTCAAAAAAAGTTTTATTGTGATGTAAGAAGTCCGAATACATAACGGTACCTACCTCGAACACTTTTGTAACTGATTTTTTTATTTTTTAAGGAATGTACTGAATGGTCGGAAATATGTTTAAATGAAGCATTGGAACAATACTTAATAGCTGATGAAGGGACAAACACATATGAACGTTGGAGTGTTGTAGTCATAAAATGTTTGGCTATGATAGAAGCATGCATCAAAACAGAAGGCCTCACAGTTTGTAAGTTCTATGATGCTCAAGTGTGAAAATATTTATATTTTTTTAAATTTTATTTTGTTTTTTTTTATGTATAAACATTTATACGCCTCCAAAATAATTTTATATGACAGTAGAGTAATCTTCGAAAATTAACATGACGCAAAACCTTTCGAAAAAAATGAACGGCTATATTATGTCATGATCGATGCCATTGTAAGGACACAAACTCTTGCACTGTCCATAGCGTAATGGATAAGTTGCCCGCTTTGCAAGGGTTTTAGCTGAGTGCAGATACTTCATTTTTTTATAATGTAAATACAGTGTAACCTCTTTATAACGTCCTTCGTTATAACGTAGAAATTTGTACAATTTGGTTGGTTTACCTTAAAACCCATACATTAATTTCTTCCCTCCATATAACGAAAACAAAAGCTCGGTCCTTTGAGATTCGTTATAAAGAGGTAACACTGTATTTTGGAATTTTTAGATCAAATAAATAAGTTTTCATATACTGTCAATTATTGTTATTTCAGTAGTACTGTCAAACAATAAACATTCTTTGTTTTTATATCAACAAAAAATTAAATTTGTCAGTTTTTATCGTGTTTTTATTTTTTAATAACATTACACATACTATGAGAATACTGACTGAAATGACACATTTTTTATAGTATCTGTTTTTTCATCTGAATCGATGTCCCGGTTGATACAAAATCTAACATTGATTATATGTCATCAGCTTGAACCATCTGATAATAATTTAATTAAAATACCATTGGTTACTGTGACCCCATGGATTATTCTTCATTATATTTTACAGAGGTAGGTACAGTGTTACAGTTGTTATGGCAGATTTTTATAAAAGTTCTGTGTTAATATAAAGTTGTAAAAATTGTAGAGAGGAAGATAGAGGCCGAATAAAAACTTTAAATACAGAACGAAAATTTAACAACGGTTCTGATGAAGAAGACGACGATGAATGTATTCCGCCTTCAATAATGATTCTCTTTTATGGACATGAATATATGGGAAAGTAAGTATTGATTTCATCATACTTCATACATATTCTCATTTACATTAATTGACCTGACAGCACATCTTAAACTGTCTCAAAGACTCAAGGGCAGGTTATCTAAGTAATTTATTTTGAATTTTTAGGCACAGTTGGTGTTGTTTAAATGAAGCAGAATTACTGCTATTTACTTTAGATGTCGTAATGCCTAGATTGCGATCTCCGGAGTTATCCAACATAAGGGAAAAAATTAATCAGCACTTGGAACAAATATTTTTTTGTCTTTATCAACATCCAAGTAAAAAAAGTAACAAGGTAATGTTTCAAATTACGCGTATTTTTTACCTTTTAGCAGTCCAAAGTCGATATTTCCTTTTGAGTGATTAGTTCCTGTTTTTACCACAAGCGACTAGGCCCAGCAGTCAGGGTCCATTCCGATTGGTCGAATACCTCATCTTGATGTCATTTGACACACACACACACCTAATTACAAGGAGCCTTACCTGAAATTTTCATTCTAATTAATGCCTATCTTGAAGAATATGTGTTCGTTTTTAGGTGTGTGTGTGTCAAATGAAATCAAGATGGGTTATTCGACCAATCAGAATGGACCCTGACTGCAGGGCCTAGTCACTTGTGTTTTTATCGACAAGCATATCGTGTATGTGAGTGTGTAAAACAAAACAATAAAAATGCTACTGTTTTACTCAAGTAGATAGTTTGTAATTGTTTTTATTAATTTAGTGTTATTTTTATAGGTTCGTTATTTAGCCGATCATAATGTTCTACCGCAAAAATTGTCGTGGGAACGAGCGCAGCAGTTGTACGATTTTAATCGGCCAGATGAGCTACCGGAATTTGACATGGTGAAGTCAAATGCGATCGGAAGCGAAATAGAAAGTCTGTTAAAACGTGTAATTTGTCTTGTTCCACCGGATCAAGATCCGCAGCCCCGTATATCAACGGTTATGGCCTTTATCGACGGACGAATGGAATCCTTACCTGCCGTAAAAAACAATTTTCCATGCAAAGTATGTTACGAAAAATTCATGATTCATCGAGAGTCCCCAATTATTTCTTATGTGACTAGGGATGATGAAACTTGTTAGTTTTTGGAATTTGTTACCTGCCTCGGACACTCGTTTCAGAGCTTTCAAAATTAAGTGCCTGGATACTCGCTTCTTTCTGAGTACCTGCATATCGATCATTCCTTCATGAAACCCTTTCTGCATTTAAAGTTTTTGAGTAATGACATTTTGGAGTTTTGTGTAATGTAGTTGGTAATTTAAATATCTAACCGAATTTTATTTTCAGATGTCAGCTATTTATTATTTGCTTGCCGATTTTTATTTTAAGAATAACGAATTGTTGAAAGCAGTTAAATATTATGTAATGGATATCTGCATAAATCCACAACGTATCGATTCCTGGGCTGGAATCGCATTGGCTGGTGCTGCACAGCTCGAAACAAGATTATTGCTGTGTGAACCACTTAAGTAAGTTTTCTGAAATTCAGATAGTAGCCTTGATTAATAATGAATAATAGATAGATGCGCAATCCCAAGCTATTATTTCTGAACTTTGAATATCAGGGGCGTTGATGTAGTAAATGTTACATGTAAAAATCAAATAAAGAAAAAGAGAAAAATTAAATGTTGTGACGTTAATATTTAGTAAAAAGTAATAGTGAGATATTATCTTTAAGTCGAATGTTAGTATGTAAGTTTTTAGTTTCGTTTAGAACCAGAATCTATGTACAGGTGACATTGTCACCTCTATAGGCAGACAGTTGCTACTCGATGTATTCCTTTTCTGGTAAATATATTATTATTATTATATTAATAAAATACGATAAACTTGCAATATTTGTTACTGCTTGTGCCATCTGAGAATCTGAGAATAAACGCTCGAACTAATGCAAAATATAAGTAAAGCGATTACATTCATTTATACAGCGACTTTAGTATTTATCGGTACTTATGAGTTATGAATATTATCTGAAATTTATACGCATTTTTTTTTTTTCAGTGAGGCGGAATTTTTTGAAAAAGCTCGTGCAACTCAGTGTTGTTTTAAACAATGTTTGCAGATAGAACCAATGCATTTGAAACTTTGGATCGAATATGGCTCATTTGTTTATATGGTTCATTCGTTTTGTTCGCGTGTGCTAAAATCGGAAGCAGATACTTTGAGCATGGAAAAGTAAATATTCCGCTGATTTTTCTTATAATTAACTGCAAGATCAACTTTTAAATTGTGTAAAATTAATAAAATCGTCCGTGATATTTTTGTTAGATTTGAAGTTCTCGAATCGCAGAAAGAGGAACTGTTGAACACTGCACTCGAGTGTTTTAAAAGTGCTGACAAAGTGTGGTTATGGAACAATGATTGCGAACAAGACGAACGCTGGTTACATCAATATATGCAAGGGAAAATTGCAGAAAAGCAAGGACAGGAACCGTCCGTTTATATGGAACACTATTTGCAGGTTTGTATTTAAAAAAAATTTCAAATCAGTTGTTGTGTTCAGTAGAAGAGTGCACAGTAATCGCTTATAATAATTTTCAGAGTAAAAAAAATAGGTTGTTAAAACTTCCATCAAGGACCTTATATTTTGATATTATGAAAATTAAATAAATGTATTTGCATAAAGCCTTATGATAAAACAAAAGACAAACATTGAAGTTGCCAAAATATCAATTTCTTTTGTTTTGTGCATGAATACTAGAAATAATGAGAACAAAATTGAGTGGTGAGTGTGGGACTAAATACCTCGCCATAAATGCTCGATTTTTTTCAAGCAACAACCACTTTCGTTTTCAAAATTGCTTCAAAGCATCGAGTACTCACTAAAGCGTTTTAAAAAATTAAGCATTGAGCATTTTAAAGTACCTAACTTCTTAATTTCCAACATTACAATACAAAAATTCAAAGTTCAAAACATACATTTTGTTTATCAAAATAAGATAAGGATAAATGAAATAATATGTTTTATTAAATATTTAAATGTTTTATTAAAAATGCTTATTAAGCATTTTAAACGCTCGTTAAGCATTCCGAATGCTTAGTAAGCTTGTTGAATGCTTATTAAGCAATTTATGATGCTTAAATGTTTAATAAGTAGCAAGTCTTTATGTAAGTGCTGTAAGCATGAAGTATCTGTTTTACAAAGTTCTTTAAGCTAAGTGCTTAAAGCATTATTGCAAGCACTAAGCTCTCAGCACTGCCCAGCTCTATTACGTCGCACACTATGGCGTTGATCCTTGGATGCGCTATGCGATTCTGCGCCAGCGTTGCCAGACACTTTTCTCTCTTGGATACGCGCAGTAACCTAAAATAGTACGCCAATCCTTCCTAGAGTACGCAGTACGCACATATGAAAATTTTTTTTATAAAAAAATAGAACCTCCTTAAAAAATGCCACTAAAAAGAGAAAAATAATAACATTTTGGCGCCGAACTCAAAATTTTATTATTTTTCTCTTTTTAGTAGCTTTTTTTGAAGAAGGTTCTATTTTGTTATAATTTTTTACTTTTTGGTGGCTTTGCAATACATAGTTTGTACGTTAATAACCGACTTTTTTCTAGTTTCTTGATATTTGATTACTAAACTAAAAAAATAAACTACTAAACCGATTTCAATAAACATTTATATGAGACCACCCTGAAGGAATGCCCTATTAAATAAAACAAGAATTATCAAAATCGGTTAACAAATTTGTTAACATATATATAAAATGATTGTTAAAACTAAAAGAATCACGTATTATGTACAAAAGAAAAAGTTATGTACACTTATTTGTATGATAAACGAAGAGAAAAATATATTTTGGGGTTACCATCAATTCATTTAAACTTGAAACGAATATAATAAAATGTAGTGACCACTGAGCAGTCGTATTTGTTAAATTTATAGAATTTACCGAAATGCAAAAGATGTATAAATGTTAATTTTCGGAGAGTGGGTTCGAACGCAGTTTCAAGTATTAAAACTTAAAATAGTACGCAAAACGCAAAGAGAGTACGCCAGTACGCAAAGAGGCCGGATAGTACGCAAAGCGTACTATTCGTACTCTACTGGCAACGCTGTTCTGCGCATGCACTCATACTTCTTGTCTCTACTCTAGTCTGCTTGCTCACACTTGTTGCCAACAAGAAGACTGTTGGTTATGTGTATTTATGGTTTAATTTATTTATCCATCCCCATCGTCCATCGACGTTTACTTCTATGGACTGCTAATATACCACTGCACATCCCAAACTGATAGGAAAGAGAAGGCGATACACCCGACCATAATATGTAGTTTTCTTATTGGCTCTTTACCATTGACGTTTCTTTATTGGTTCTGTATAAATTAATGTTGGACACTGGTGGATTAGATTTGGATAATTTAAGAACGAAAAACACAGAAAACTTATTTTAAAAACACGTTTTAAATACTCATATTGCGGCTACATTATTGAAGTTATACTTCTTTAGCGAGGGTAGTGAATTGGAATGACCTCGAGTTAAAAATTACCTACTCAAAAATTAATGTAACGCTGACAGGGATAAAACGGCTCTAACGATTTGGATGAAATTTATTGAAAAGGGGTTTTGGGGAGCAACCAATCGAACTAGCTAGGTCTCATCCTAGGAAAAATTCGTTTACTTATAGATTTTATCATTTTAAAAATCAGTAGTGTAATATTGTAAGCAGGCTTTGGATACTTATGTATAGATTATAGATGTTATAATATTAAGTATAAAAGTCAATCAATGTTTGTATATAATATAATTGTTTGTATTTGTTTATGGACTCCTAATTCGTTCAACCGATTGCGATGAAATTTTGGTACTTTGTTGTGCGCACGCCGGGGAAGGTTTCTGAATTATAAAATTGTCCGGTCCGCCCGAGTGAAAAAAGTTATCTCAGAAACTACTCATCCAATTGCGATGAAACTTTGGTGAGTTATTGTGCGCACACACGCGAAGCTTTCTGAATTAGTATAACCATTTAGAATAGATGGCCCGCGAGTCGTTGCAACAAATGAGTGTATTTCATATAATTTAGCGGCATTCGAGCGAATGAGCGAAACGAGTGAAGTAATGCATTAATAAAATTCGAGTGAAGCGAGTGAGTAGTGTATTAATAAAAAGCGAGTGAGAATTGTATTAATAATATTCGAGCGAACGAGCGAAGCGAGTGAGTAATGTTTTAATAATAAATTTCTCACTCGCTTTTTATTAATACACTACTATTTGTACACTGCTACTTTGTAGAGGCGTAGCAACGCTCGCTGGGTTCAACTAGTCCATGTATGAAGTATAACTTTGACCGTGCGCTTATGTGGGCGAGTCACATACCATTTTTTGTATAATACATAGCTGTTGTGAAAAAATAAATTACTGATTTCTATTCAACAAGACATGCTCGTAAACATAGTACCCGTCTTTTTGTTGAACGAAGACCGAATGACTCGGGGCTCTATCGCTATCTCATTTTGTCATTTAACTCGCGCAGCGCAGACCAGCAGTCCATTCTAAAAGTCGATGATCCATCCCCACCACTCAAGTTCGGTCTCTTTCTCTATAGTCTTCTAGGTTTTGTGAATAATCTTCTTTTTGAACGTGGCGCATTTAATCATTATTAATTCTGATTTATGTTATAATTTTTGGTAACAAATTTGTTTTTTATTTTTTAGAATTTAAAAAAACTATTTTATCTTCCAAACGTACATCACTTCCAATAAAGAAGTTTTTAATTTGTTTAATTTTTATTCTTGTGTTTTGTATACTTAATTTTAAAATCACATATTTTGAATTTTTATCGAAACTATCTGAATTTTTATCAAAAGACCATTATATTACTTACAGGTATTTAACCGTTTTTTGAAATTTAATTTAAAAAATTGGATTATAAATAGTAGACCTGTTTGTGATCTGATTTTTCATTTTCTACTTAAAATTTGTGTTTGGTTTTGGTTTTGTGCTGTTTGTGATAAAAAAATTTGTTGGGAATTGAAAAGAAAATATTGATTGTATTTTATAAATGTTTGAATTTTGCAGGCTAGCGCATATCTTTATGAAAATAATGCTCAATACCCCCCAAAAATCAATTATTCAAATCCACAAACGTTGGCTGTAGAAGCTTTAGAAATTTACTATCGAATTCATGCGTCTATGCTTAAATATCTTGAACTTCACGAGAGGCAGTCAATACCCAGAGAAATCGGACGTGTGTTCACTCGCTGTCTCTCCGAATGTGCAAATAGTGCTTTTATTTCGGGTGTTTGCAAGGAGGAAGCCGATAAACGCAAGGAGGAATTAAATGCCCAAGTACAGGAAACAAAAGAAACTAAAAATGATGGCATGTATCTATATTATTATTAATATGTTTTTTTTTTGTAATGTGTAAAAACTGTAAGTTGATGTTGAAAAGGTTCAAAATTTCTGTTCGTGTTAATTGAATAAATTGGCAGTGCTTTAAAATGTTCAAAATACAGTAAAGCCTCGCTAATCCTAAATAATCAGTGGGGAGAGGCCATCTGGATTAGTGAAGCAAAAAGTAGCCGTAAAAGACAAAAAAAAAAAGAAAAAACTAGAACATATAAATGAAAAATTTAATAATGGAGATAAGTGTTGATGAAAAGAAATAAAAACATAGATCATTGTAGAGCCTTAATTTGATAACTACAATAACAAGTTCATTTATTGTCAAACAAGGTGAAAAATTCTTCCGGGCTGATGAGCCATGGTCAACTGGAGTTTTTCCAAACGTTTCGTCTTTAACTGTGAGAGACATCTTCAGTGGCACAGTTACGGCGACGTGAGCTTCGACGTTGACACAAAGAAGTCTCAGGTACAACTGACAATGGTTGTGTCGACCCACCCATATTTATAGTCATAGTCTCCCCTCTACCTGATTGGTCCGAAGTAAAGACTTTTTGGAAAACTCCAGTTGACCAGGGCTCATCAGCCCGGAAGAATTTTTTCACCTTGTTTGACAATGGAAACCGGCCGTGAAAGTCTACACAATTTTATTAAGTTCATTTATTCATCAATTAAAGAGATTCAGAAGTTGTTCTTGTAATTTTTTTAACGTGTAATAATGAGTTTTTTATTATTTCAATTCAGATTATCCTACGTCTAGATTAATAGGGTATTTGCATGGATTTTTTTTTTGTTATATTAATAGAGCAGTAAATTCTGAACAAAACGAGATCAAAAATAATTTTTGAAATACAGTCGAACTTCGATAACTCGAACAAAATTGGTTGGCAATAGCGTCAAGAGTGAAAATTAATATTATTCGATAACTCGAAGTCTTAATAACTCAAATTTTTTTGTGGCAAGTCATGGTTCGAGTTATCGAAGTTCGACTGTATTTATGTAAGCCTCACCCGCTAAAAAGCGTTTTTGCTTGTATGAAGTAAAAGTAAAATGTTAGTAAAATAATTAATAAATGTATGTCCTTTAGAAGAAAATACACCTCCAGTAGAATCAAAGACGGTAGAGAAACAGTCTGAATCGCAAACTCGAAAACGTTCAGGTTCCGATAGTAGTAATAATGGCGGAGCTGTAAAACGTAAATGTTTAGATGAAAATGCGAAAAAAGAAGAAGTGAAAACAAATGATCTCCAAAATGGTACAAATAACGAAGCGAATTCCGATGTTGTATTGATAAGTGATTCAGATGATGAGAAAAAATCAGGTGAATATATTTTTAAAATTGAAAATAATATTTGGAAAAAAACAAAAATGTTCTATAATTTTATTCTGTATTCTATAAACAGGTGAGAAAAGTGAAACAAAAACAGAATCACCAATTAAAATGGAAGACCCACAGGCAATAATGGATCGTTTGATGAAACAGTGTATGGCCGAACAGAATATTACAGTTGGTAGTTTTTCAGATGCACAAGAAAATGACGAGAAATTTGAAAACGACGTAGATGCAAAAATAGACGAAAAACAGAAAGAAAAACCTGATCAAAATGAGAAGGTACGCTCGATTGTTTTTTTAGGAATGTATTGGGTTTGTACATATTCTTTTATCAAAATTATAGGTTACTGAAACTAAAATGGACACTGAAACCAAAATGGACACTGAAACCGGCACGAACCATGGATACTGAAACGAAAACAGATGCAAATAAAAGTCCGAGTAGGCGTGGATCTCAAGAAAGTACAACGACAACCAGTACACAAGAAACGGCGACGGGTTCAGATTCAACCGATTCAAGTAGTTCGGATGATGAATCTAGCGATGGATCAAGTTCAAGCAGTGACTCGGATAGCAGTGACAGTGAGAATAGTAAACGTAGTAAAAGCAGCCGTTCCCGCAAAGTCGCTAAAAGTGCAGCTAATATAGATGGTATGTCTGTTTTGTTTTTTGTTGCTGTCAAGTTGTTCAACAATCATAGATCATTGTTCATGTTGAAGATAATAATATAACATAACCTCAATTTTTTTAATGCTATTTTTGTAACCAAATTGTAAGCTTTGTATTATATATGTGTATATATTTTATCCATTGATGCAAAACTACAAAAGATGCATATTAAGTCTCAAATACATATTGTAATAACTGATTATGACAAATTAATATTGGTTGGTTTTTGCTTATTAATGTTTTATTGTTTTTTAATATTTGACAGAGGAAAAGCCGCTAACAGCAAATGAAATAGAACGAATGGTGTCTCAGTGCCTTGAATGTTTGGAGCATTGCATAATTCGTTTTCCTCAGCACTACAAAGCTTTATATCGTATAACGCAATATCATTTTCATAGACCGGAGTCTCAACGGGACATCGCCAAGTGTCGAACACTTCTTTTAAGTCAGTACACATGTAGAGATGGATCTGTAGCTCCAGGACTGTTCGCTGATCGAAAAAACAATAATTTTTTTAATGTAAGTTTCACAGTTTTTTAATATGGCAAAATAATTTTTAATTAACTGAATAATTGCAATTTAAGCAGTGAAAAAAGGGTTCAGGGAAACGTATTCCCAATTAAATCAAAATATGTAATAAGTAAATAGAAAAATAAATTCAAATAGATTTTTTTTGTAGAAGCTTCAAATGGCGTAATTAATATTTCTTAAGAAAAAATAAAAACTTAAAATTTATGTTGCATGCTTTATTAGGGAGTGTGGCGAATTCCCGTAAGCGAAATGGATCGAGGTGGTAGCTTTGCGGCGCACATGAGTCGTTGTGTTTCGTTGCTGATGCAGGTATTACGAGCGAGCGGAGATCATCGTACATTGCTTGATCTGTGTATTCAGTTGAAACGTGTACCGGATGCTGACAAGTAATTATGCATTTAAGTTTAAATATTTTGCAAACCAACCTTCACATTTTGGTAAATTTGTATAGAACCACTACGGTATAATCAAATTTAGTTTAATCATAAGCGATTATAATTCAACTCAAATTAGTTCATTGTGTAAAAAATGATGAAAAACGATTTACGGAAGAGTCTACCGACAGAAACGAGACTGATGAGTAGTTGAATAAACGAAAATGCCAAATAATATGGAAATGGCAGATGTGGAATAAAAAAAAAGCAAATTCATTTGAAGTCTATTATAATGACCGCCCTACACGCAGCTGAATGTTATATGTTTCAGCCCTACACGTTCATACAAATCTGTACAAACAACTTTTAGCATTTTGTATGCACTTACATGTCGACAAACTACACGTAACGTCATAATGTCGCTGTGTTTTGTTTGTACTTACATACAGAAGAATGGAAACATCACTTTTTTTAAATAAGCTTCCTGTGATTTGTTTGTACATACAAGTCATACCCCTACACGCAACAACTTCTTGCTCATTTTGTATGTACAAATTGGGTGTAGCCAAACAAGTCGATACGTCTAGAGCAGTGGTCGACAAACTGCGGCTCGCGAGCCACATGCGGATCTTTGGCTACTTGAGTGCGGCTCTGTCACGAATAATGTGTTTAAAATACATTTTTTTTTATTTTTTCATGAATTTAAGAATTATAAAAACAGTTGTAACCAGATTAACTATATTTAAATATTTTTTTAAATCACAGAGAGACACCCCAGTTTTATTTATAATAGATATAATATATAGCGGGTTCGAATCTTGATGAGTACTTTTGACATTTTTTTTATTGACAAAAGGGCCCGCAACCTACTGAGTGTATGTATGGCGCACATGTTTTTTTTTATATTTTATACCTCAAAAAAAAAAAAAGAAAAACTACACAAAAGTACAACTGTTATTTTTACAATATAAAGATTATTCATAATTGAAGCAAAAGCAAATTTCGTCTCTATCGGCTTTTTACAGCAATAAAAAATATGTAAATGCGTGGCTATCAGTATTGATGGTGTTCGTGTCACCATTTTTTTAAGACACATGTTTAAATTATGGGCAAATGTTTTACGTCTGCATGTTTTAAGTTTCTGCTGACACGTTTGTACTGCAAATATAACTACACATAGCGATTTGTTTGTACGACTTGTCTGTACTGACATGTTTGTACAAACATGATGTTGCGTGTAGGGTTAAAACATATTTACTATGAGAATATTCTGGTAGTAAATATGTTTTAACTCTACACGCAACATCATGTTTGTACAAACATGACAGTACAAACAAATCGCTACGTGTAGTAGTAATATTTGTAGTACAAACATGTCAGCACAAACAAAACATACACACATTCCGCTGCGTGTACGGGGCACTTAAGATTAGAATCTGGCTTAGTCAGACGTCCAGGAACCGCTATTTTAAATTGAAAATACATACGTTCATAAAGCAAGGAACGCCCTAAATCTTGCTATTTGCCCCATATCAATATCTTCAAAAATTGAGAAGTTATAGGCAGTCAAAGTTGAAATCATCACAAGGGTTTAACGTGTTTTTTTTAACACGCGTTACGAGTACCTTCAATACCGGATAAAAAAAATCCGTCTAGGAATCCATAGGATATTTAATGCCCTAATCTGTGCTTTTTGTCCTATCTCGATAACTTATTTGGCAATTTTTCATTCAATTCGTGTGGACTTGAATGCATATAATTTAAAAATGTCTAAAGTTATCGCGATAGGACGAAAAGCATAGTTTAGGGCATTAAATATCCTACGGATTCCTAGACGGATTTTTTTTATTCGGTATGGAAGGTACTCGTAACGCGTGTTAAAAAAACACGTAAAACTATGTGATGATTTCAACTTTGAATGCCTGTAACTTCTCAATTTTTAAAGATATCGATATGGGACAAATAGCAAGATTTAGGGCGTTCCTTGCTTTATGAACGTATGTATTTTCAATTTAAAATTCGATGAAGAACACAATAATAAGCTATTGAAAGGACAGACATTTAACCATTGCAATTGGTTACCAAGGTTACAAAAAGCGCTTGATTTTCAAGAAGCTAGCTGTAGCGCGCTTACCATTAATACTACAGAAAAGTTGTAGGAATGAAAATTGTAGGCAATGTAATCCTCTTTAAAACATTATGTAGTGGAAGAATCGTTTAAATGGACACATTTCTGAGATTTTTGGTAAAAAGCAAAAGAAGTGGTAAAATTTCTCTGTTTTTTGCGAATGTCTCGGAACGCTCCAGGAAATTTTGTTTGCAAATTTCAAATTCGGATTCAACATCCCAAAAAAACATGCAGAACCGCAGAAAAACTGACTACTTGAATTTTTTCCTGGTACAACTACCATTTGACTGGGTTGCTTGTGGATATGATGAATGACAGAGAGACAGATAATCGGACTTCTAGTGTAATAATAATATATATTAATTTTCAGGAGATATTTACGAGATGCAGAACGAGAGCAACTTTCTCAACAAGCGTTGTCTCTGTGTGTCCAGTGCGTTAAAGAATTATTGCGAGCTCTAGCAGCTGGTAAATGGATTGTAACAAATCCTTCCGGCACAAATAAGATAGTAACCGAAGCGCCTGCTGCACCTTCACATACTTCTAACTGGGATCCTAATCCTACTTCGACTCTTTTGTTAGATGTTTATCGTTCATATCAAAAAGCACAAAAACATCTTATTCATAAAGAATCAACGTTTGCGGCCTTGCTGTCCGATACATACAAACAGTACATGAATGGAAAGGTATTTCAGTTGTTTGTCATGCTAGCTGTTTACGATTGACATAATTTACATCATTTTTTTCAATAATTGCAGTTGCCGGAATGTGTCAATGTTGTCGATTTGGCAGTTAAATTTTGTCAACAACGATTAGCTGCAAATCGAATGGCGTCACAGCAAGGCTATTCGCACAGTTCATCGAACAATACAAATCAGTTAATTGGACATCAAGTGGGAAGTTCGACGGTAAGTAAGGTAATTTTCCAGATTTTATTTTTGATTTATTTTAATAGTTTCAAGTGCGTGTAGAACTTGCGCTACGAGGGTTCCATACTGTTACAACAATTTAATTAGGTAGCTTAACCTCAAACCTCCCAGATTATATATAATATAGTATACACATTTGTATAAATTAGATGATGCTACTAGTTATACGGTTTGATGCAATCACCACGTATAAGATGGCGCTACTAGTTATATTGGTTTGATTCCAAAAGAAATAATATAGTTAATGCGATGACGCCACTTCACTTCTAAGTATAAAAAGTTTTTTGTATGAGGATCCCTCTTAATTTTTAATTTTTACTTTTTGTTTTTTTTTTATTATTTGTTAGAATATCCGCCATAATAACACATATTCTGTGAAAATTTCAACCGGCTACCTGTTATGGTTCAAAAGACATAGCCTTTTAAAGGTTTTTCCTTTTTTTGTATGGAGACCCCTTTAAGTTTTACTTTTTGTTTTTTTTTATTATTTGTTAGGATATCCGCCATAATAACACATATTCTGTGAGAATTTCAACCAGCTACTTGTTATGGTTCAAAAGATACAACCGTTTAAAGGTAGGACAGACAGACGGACGGACAAACAGACGGCGTAGGCTTAGTAATAGGGTTCCAATACGGAACCCTAAAAATGGCTTTTCGTGATGTTCAAATTTGTTTAAAAATTTTTGCGTTTTTTATTCTGGAGTAATGATATTTTAAATATTTATGATATAAATGTTTTTGCCTATTTCAGTTTACAAGTACGACAAATCAGCGTAAACCTGTAACCAACAAATCGTTACCGGCTTCTGGAAGACCACGTGGCCGGCCCCCAAATATTAATAAATACGATTTACTGGGATCTTCAAGTAAATATTTAAATGCCGCATCAATGGCATCGGCGGCCGGTCTTAATTTTCCATCGACCTCAGTTGCGTCTAGTCTTGGTTATTTTCCGTTCAATCCAATGCTTTTGAGTGCAGCTATGGATCCAACTGCACTGTCTATGATGATGAATTATCAAGAGCTGATGCGATATTCAGGAAATTATCCATTCACCAGTCAGTCTCAGAACATTTTAAAAAATTATCCGAGCGTGCCAACTTCTACAAATTCACCTAGTGTATCAAGTTTATATCCGCCAACGAAAGATTTAACTCAAATGATCAACAATTTTTATTCTAAAGATTCGTCGAAATTGAACCTTGCCAGTCAGATTTCTTCAAAGGAGTCAACTAAAAGCCACACCGGTAACAATCCGTTTGCAAATGCGTTTAAAAATAAATTTCCAAATTCGGCGATGCTGACGCCCAAAGAATTATTTCCAAAGCCTAGCAGTTCTAAAGAAAAACATAAACCGACCCAACGTAAAGATACTAGTAAATTGGATTTGAAGACGTTTAACAAAGATATTTTATTTAAAGATCATCCGGCTATATCTATAACGCCAGTAATACCAAATCCTGTCATGCCAAAGTCGCAACCTCTTCCGTCACTTTCATCTACTAGTCCAAATAAGACATTGCAACAGAAGTTAGCAGAACAGAGACAGAAGCAAAATTCGTCGAGCCCACCGAAATCAATAAGTCAGATAATGTCAACTCATAAAATATCAGTAACCCCACCTCCTGCGCATTCTCCATCTTTCTCTGCACCTCCTGCGCATTCAAAAACCAGTCCTTACAAACCAGAAATTATCAATAAGAATCCTTTGCCAGCTCATTTTAACAGTTCGCCAATAAAAAATACATCGCCAATTATCCCTAAACCATCATATATCTCTCCACCTCAAATTGCTCCTGTGAACAAACCGAAACAAACTGTTCAAATTAATAAAAATTCTTTACCTGCTCTTCCATCGTCTTTGACAATCACCCAGGCACAGCCACAAGCCCAGTCAAGTTCTTCAGTGATAAAACCAGCGGAGTCCGCTTTATCGATAACGCATATAAGTCAACCGGCACCAAATAAATCACAGACATCGAAGCTAATGAATTTCCGTAAAGCAAACATAAAGAAATCGTTTCAACAAAACGTTTCAGGAAATGGTACAGAAACAGGTATTTCAAATAAAACTACAAATAAAGATTTATCGGCAAGTTTCAATGTCAATTTACCGTCATCTTTAAGTGTAATAAAGAAACAAAATATTCAAAACGTTAAGAAAACGACAGAAGAGGTTGAAATTATCACATTGGATGACTGAAATCAGTGATTAATTACTATATGAAAAAATATCTGGACAGACCTAAAAAAGCAACCTATCAAGAATCGTAACTGAAATTTGGCACTATTGGCATGCCAATAAGCAGTGCACGCATGTCCGTTTGATGCATTCAAAAGCAATGCAGAACAAAATAGTCAGCTACTGCTCTGGTATGTCATGAAAACACGCGTTAGTGCCGATTTAACTGCTTTCGCGTGCATACGATGAAGTAATACATAGCATGTTGATAATATGTAGGTTTAGCAATTATTAATGTATGAACTATGGAAGGTTCGATGCACTGTGGTGCATCAAAGTACCGTCATTATTTGTAGCTATCGTTACAGCAAGCCATTTGTGGAAAGTATTTTTAGGTTGAAAAAAATTGAGGTAACCATCTAAATATGGTAAATTAAATATTGCCTGTGAGATTAATTTTTTAATGTTTAGTGTGTACACATTGTAGAATATTAATATATAATATGATTGTTTTTAAAACTATTAGATTTAATTTTTTTGTAATGAGCGAATATAAAAATATGTCTGAAATATTTTTTTTTTCATTTCATTATTGATCATGATGCAGAAGCGTTGACTCAATCAGAATAACCTATGGAATAACTTTTTCTCTAATATAAAATTAGCAATGGTTTTAGGTATACAGCCACCTAAGACCTAAGTTATTAATTTTCATAGAAAAACGTGCGAGAAATCAAGTTTTTTCCTTTCTGATAGACTGATAGCATGCAACTACTTCTTTTCAGTTCCGGATCCTTACAAAACCTCTGATTTGAACATTGGTAAACACACCAATCGGCGTTGTCAATGATTTATTATTTATTCAAGTATGGCAAAGCCAAAAAGAGGGTTATTTAAATAAATTTATTCTGTACACATTATAATCTAATTATAATAATATGTTACCATAAATTGCCCATAGACCGAGGTGGCTATATAGCTAGCGGCTCTAGCGGTCAAATTTGGCAGCGTACATCTCCGAAAAAGAAGGGAAATGATTTTTTTATTGTCAGTTGTCACATTTTTATTTTTTGCATAAACCTGTCGATCGCCGGTATTACAGAAACCATGAGCAATATGAACATTTGTTTTTGATTAAACGTCAGTCGGTTTTATAAACATAACCTACGACTTATGAGTATTATTATTATTTTTTTTCAAAGACGTTATTTATTTGAAAATTTTTTATAGTGTTTTTATACGTTTTAGTGCAAATTTTTATATATATATAATTACACTTTTATTTGATTTATTTTAAATGCGTAGGAGACCAGACAATGACGGCGATAACGGTTTTGCAGAATGGGTAAATATTTATTTATAAATTATAACACACAGCTAAATAAGGCACTGTAGTGCTCAAGTAGAACTACTCAATACTCATTAGGGATGTGCGATACGATCGGATATTTTCTGGTACCAGTACCCTATCTTCCGATACTCGGTATTTTGTACCGTTATTTCAATAAATGATACAATATGGTACGATTGATTTTTGGCCAGTATCATATCGCTAGAATAGTAGAGCTACCTACTTTTTTTTACAAAAGTATGTTTTGTTGCATGAGGTATGCATAGGTATAGATGCCTGGTGCTGTTCAATAAAAAAATATTTTTCTATACAGTTATTTATTTTTATCGCATACACCTATAGAAAGAAATCCCGGATCGAATGGTACCGGTACTTTTGCATGCGATACTGCTCCGAACTGGTACTTTTTAATTAGTACGATACGACGGTACTGGTATATTTCGGTGTATCGAACATCCCTACTACTCATTTGCTAGCTAGTTTTATCATTGTGCATCTAAACGTTTTGAGTAGTATTCGGATACATTGTCGATATTCACCAAAAATGTTCGAGTAGAGTTTCCGGATACATCAACTAGCAGTAAACAGACCTCCAATACAGTTTTGTTTGAATTAAGTTGACATGTAGCCATATCACTAGATGTCAACAAGCAGTAGTAGTAACTTTTTTACACCCTTTTTCCTGAAAAAGTATTACAAGTTATACCTACATAAAATGAAATTCCAGTAGTCACTACAAAATCTGTGAATTTTTCAAAGTACGAATAATCTGAATTCAAACAATTTACAATGAATAAAATATTAATTAAATACCAAATAACCTAACAGCAATGCATCTGGTATCCGAAAAAAATGTCTGAACACAGGGTTAATTTTTTAGGTAAAAAGTACATCTTGTATCCATACACAATAAAGTATGATTCACACATACACAAATACATTGTTCAATGTTTTGTCGGTCGGTTACGTGCAGGTGCGGGTCGGGTATATGTGAATTTAACTTTACAGCTCAATTTGTCGGTCCATTCCGTGCCGGTGTGGGTCGAGTATATGCGAAACATACTTGAATGTTGTCACTTGTCCGTACCTGACAATCAAATAATATCATCTACCGATATTCATACCCAGTTTTGATATCAACGTTGTGATTTTGCTTCATTCCCTGAGTAAAATGTATTTGTATTATAGTAGAGTCCCACTAATTCGGACTAGATGGAACCGGACTCCGTCCGGATCACCGAAAGTCGGGATTAAACGGAATTTTCTGTAAAATGCACATGATAAATATTTTAGCGATTTTTTTCTCATAAATACACTTTTTCCTTCAGCTTAATTTTATTTTCAATACTACTTACTCTGGTAAGAATGTAAATTAACAGAAATTTCTTATTTAGAAATTAAATTTTAATTAGTTTTTTTTTTAATCCCGTTCGGATTACTACTGTACTTCCAACATATTATTGTATACTAATATATCAGTACAGCTAAACAAACATTTGCAGTTCATTTACTTATTTTATTTCGAATATTTAGGGTGGATATATGGAAGCCAAAAAATCCAAATTGGCTGACCAATTTGAGGATAAATCGAATAAAGAGGCAGGAAAGTTATCTAATATATTTAATGGTATATCGGTATTTGTAAACGGATACACTAATCCATCATCAGAGGAAATTAAACGTATGATGATGTTACACGGGGGAATTTATCATTTTTATTTAAGACCTGGCAAAACAAAGTATATTATTGCTTCAAATTTGCCAGATTCAAAGGTAAAGTATAATATACAGATTGTATCAAATTAAAGCTGTGCATAGGCCGTTCTGTGTGTAAGACAGAGATCGATATATAAAGTATTAAGTAAGAATGAGATAAATAATCGCTAATAGGAAGTTACTGTGGTTACTTTAAATAAATAATATCTATACAACCCAATAGCGTCATCTTTGTTTTTTCGCTCCTTCTATGCTGTAAAAATGTAAATCTTTTACTAGTTTACCAACTAAAGCAACTAAATCATAATATTAATTCGTAATATTATTTATATCTGGTATAAAAGTTTTAACAATTATCTTATTAATTTAATTTGCACACTAAGCTGTTTTTTATGATTTTTCGGAGATAGGCAATCATTTGATTCAAATTCTGCTATGACATTGCAAATTGTTGTGGCAGATGGAGACGGTCTATTTTCAAAGGCAGCTACAAATAATTTTATTATGTCGGCGGTTAAATTACCACCATAAAACCATTTAATTATTTGGATTATTTCCCGAACAGTATAAATTGCCATTTTATCAATAATTTCAGTAGTGACTATTTTTACTGTAGAAAACAACGATGACGCTATCAGGTTGTTCAGTATTATTTATTTACAGTAACCACAGTAACTTCCTATTAGCGATCATTTATCTCATTTTTACTTATTGCTTTATGTATCAATCTCTGTCTTACACACGGAATGCCCTATGCACAGGTTTAATTTGATACAATCTGTATACATATTATAATCAAAAATTATAATTGGAAAAAAGGAAACAAATAAATATGCGAAGTTTCAAGGAAGAATATTAAAAAAATCATATTTTATAAGGTCTGTAAATTTTAGTTGTGAATATGCTTTTGCGATATTATTTTTTTCATTTGTCATTCCTTTGTATATTGCATTTCACATAAGTTTTTTCTACTGATATTAAATTATCAAACTCTAATATAATCATTATAAAGTGGGTATTTAATTGCAGGTCAAACAGTTGGGTCCAAATGATAAAATTGTCAAACCTACATGGATATCCGAAAGCGTATCAGCAGGGAAACTTTTAGATTACAGAGAATATCTTTTATATACTCATCATAGTAAAAACCAAGCACAATTAAATTTTATTAGAACTGATTCTGAAAAGTCTATATTGAATAATGAAGGAATACACGAAAAAGGTGAATAATTAATAGTATACAACATTGGTTTCATTGAAACTGGAATAATAAGTACGTTTTTTTTTTTTAAGAAAAAAAAGAAACATCAGATCAAACTCGCTCAACTCGGACAGCTGTCGATCCGAAATTTCTATCTGAATTTTACAATAATTCACGTTTACATCTTATATCCACATTAGCGGCTACTTTTAAACAGCATATTACAGATTTGAGAGAAAAATCAGATGGAACATTTCCAACTAGACAATTATTAAATAATTATTCATCGAATTTAAATAAAGAAGTATATATATTTCCTTGTTTATATTTTTTAAATTAGGTATTAGGATTTGTTGTTGATTAGCATACGAAACTACAATACTGTCTTGTTCGTAGACTGTAAGTTATCGATAATATTTGATAATTCATTACAGCGAAATTTTGAATTCACGGAAAACGATAAAATCATAATGCATATAGATATGGATTGTTTTTTCGTATCTGTCGGTTTGCGAAATAGACCGGAACTTCGAGGAAAACCTGTAGCTGTTACCCATGGTCGTTCTAATCAGAAAGGACCCGTGAGACCAGGTGCAGATCTAAAAGCGGAAATTGAATTTTATAACCAACGTTTACAGGTAACTTTTTAATTTGATACAATGCGTGTAATATTTGTTATTACACCAAGCGATGTAGCTTAGTGGTACAGCACTAGACTCGCATTCGGAAGGTACTGGGTTCGAATCCCGGCGGGGGCAGATGTGAATAGGATTTTTTCCTACTGCCTCACGCCGAGAAACAGCAATTCCTGTACCGGCCATGGTTTCCCTCAATAATTCCAGATGAATATCGAGATGGTTCCTTATTCAAGACCATAGCCGACCTGTCAAACTCCTAGAGGGCAGTATAGCCTAGATGGTGGCGTGCTTGGCGCCGCAACCTCTAGACTGGACTGCCGTGGGTTCGAATCCCACCTGCGCTCATGGATGTTTTGTGATGTTATTTAGTTTTAAGTTAGTTGTTATTTAGTGTAGTTGAAAGACGCTAATGACCTTAGATGTCGACGCGTCTATAATCTACAATAAATAAATGTCAAACTCCTATGCTGCCAAAGTTGCCTACCTTATCATAATTTCCTACAATTCCTCCATTCGAACATTACAACTAATAAAAAAAAATGAAGTTTAAAATATGTAGAAAACAATGGGAAGTGTTAAAATGGAAAATAGTAATGGTGCCGTTAAACGCATTATTATTATTATTATTATTATATTTGTTACTATAAAATCAATAATTTATTTCTTAATTTTTCAGAATAAAGTGAAAAGTGTAACTGATAATTTAGAGCCAAATGTGGAAGTTATATCTCGTTTAAATGGTATAGAGGCAAGCGATTCTATGTCTGAAATTGCTTCATGCAGTTATGAAGCTCGCCGAGTTGGTTTGAAAAATGGCATGTTTTTAGGCGCGGCGTTAAAATTATGTCCAGAATTAAAAACTATTCCATATGATTTTGAAGGGTATAGGGAAGTGGCTTATATTCTTTATAATACAGTGGCACTGTAAGTATATTAAAGCAATATAAAATTTGCCGATGCGTTAGAAATTTCTTCTCAACTTATGCATGCCGACCAAAACAGAATAAAATGGTTATTTATTACCTCAAATTTTGAGACCGATACTTTAGAAATATCTTGGAGGTTAATTTTTCTTGTGTATTTAAGACTAAAGGTCAACAACCGCTCTATTAGAACTTTTCAACATTTATTATTTAGGTTAACGTAATATAAAGTCAATGTTTTTTTTATGACAAATGAGAACAAAAAATATAATAATGTGCTTCAGCGACGTGGCTGTTAGCAATAGATAAGTAAATGAAAAAAATAATGTTTTTTTTTTTAGTTATACACTAAATATTGAGGCGGTGAGTTGTGATGAAATGTTTGTTGATGTTACTGATCTGTTACGAGACACAAATATAAGTGTATACCAGTGGGCCGATTATATTCGTAGTGAAATACGTAAGAAAACAGATTGTCCGTGTTCTACTGGATTCGGAGTGAATCGATTACAGGCTCGATTAGCTACCCGGAAAGCCAAACCAGATGGGCAGTATTATTTGAGGCCTGAAGATGTAGAACAGTACATGACTAACGTGGATATTGAAAGTTTGCCAGGCAAGTTTTAATAAATTAGTTATTTAGCTTCAACCCTAAAAAGAGTTATTTCAAGATTTTTTGGTTCATTGAAATTTTTTGATAATTTTATGAATGTCGTTTTCGTCAACAAACTCTTATTAAAGTTATTTTTTGTAGGAGTTGGTCGATCGTTGGCATTTCGATTAAAATCGGCCGGCTTAAAAACTTGTGGCGATCTGCAAAACCTGTTATTACCACGTTTGAAAAGCGAATTTGGTAATCGTATTGGCGAAGATTTGTATTCACACTGCAGAGGAATAGACCATCGACCACTTTCATTTGATCACCTGAGAAAATCTGTATCTGCTGAAGTTAATTACGGGATTCGTTTTAAAAATAATACAGAAGCAGAAACATTTTTAAAACAACTTTGTCAAGAAGTTTATTCGAGGCTTTCGGAAATTAACATGAAAGGGAAATGTATAACACTTAAATATTTAGTAAGAGCCAAAGATGCACCTGTTGAAACGGCGAAGTTTATGGGTCATGGTGTATGCGACAGCGTTACAAAATCAAGTACATTGCCACATGCTGTTTCTGATTTGAGTGTGATTATGCAAGAGGTAATGACCATCGCAAGAAAATTAGCCGTCACTCCGAGTGAACTCAGAGGAATCGGAATACAAATTTCACGTTTAGAAAAAATAAATAAAATTACTAAGAACAACGCACTTACAAAATTTTTAATAAAATCAAAATCAACTGAAAAAATATTTCCTGAAACAGAATCTATCGGAATAGTGCGTGATTCTGTGTCTGCTCAAAGTGTTGATACTACAAAAATTGAAAAGAATATTGATGTTAAAAAAACAGACGACAAGAAAGTTATTAATAATAGTACAATGCAAAAAAGGAATCGGCGAGGTCGTCCCCCAAAAAATAGTAAGAATTCTGGAAAAATTAAAGAGAGCAGTCAAAGCCTGAGTCATTTGTTTAATACACAGGTAATCAAATTTCGTTTCTTATAGGACGGCTTTTGTATAAAAATTGTGGAAATATATTTAATACGTAACATTTTTTATTTTAGTCAAACCAACAGAAGAAAAATAATGTCAGTACGTTTGCAATACAGAAAGGAACAAAACTCAAATCTCCTATTAAAAAGGGTTTAGAAATTGACACTAATGTCTTGTTAGAATTGCCATATCATATTCGTAGTGAAATTTTGAATGACTATAAAATTAACGTAAAACACCTATCTAACTTAACAACAGATCAAGATAATCTGACGGATAGTGTAAATAATAGTAACGAACTTAAAAATATGAGGGGTAGTGAAATTGATAAAAACATTTTAGCTGAATTGCCAGATGACATACGTTCGGAAATTATAAGCACTTATAAAATCGATACTTCGATATCAATTGAGAACCCGATTCCAAATGAAGTTCAAAATAATTCTGATAATTATGACTCAGACATTTTAGAGATTTCCGCTAATAATTCTCCGAATCGAAACGAAGAACCAGTGCAGCCAACAAGCGTAATACTCGAAAAATATGCTCAGGATGAAAAAAATAAAACAGAAACTAGCATTAATTATGATATTTTTTTGGAAATAAATTTCGATGAACAAAAACGTTTGTTAACTGAATGGTTTAATTTAAAATCGAATCCTCATATGTGCGATGTAACTGTCTTAAGCGATTATTGTCAAAAGCTAGCCACTTCACGAAAAATTGAAAGGCTTAATAAATTAGTGAAATTTTTACATAGGTAATTATCATCTGCTACAAATATATAAATTTAAGACATATTGTAACAAAACTGTTTAGTAACTTTGGTAAATATTTTATTTATTTATTCTTTCACAACTGTGACAACAGTTTACATTCTCTGGACAATTATTGTTCCTCACTTTATTCACTGTTCGTTGTACCTCGCTTTGTTGCCAGCGTTCTTTTTGTCTATTTTCCGTTGGTCAGTTTTTATTGACCAACACTTCGTCACTACTTGACCACTATGTGTCCACTATATGTCTGTGGTACTTATATTGTTCACTGGGTCCACTATTTGTCTGTGGTAGTATTTATTTGCCACCTACAGATATCTTCCACACTGTTTGTCACTTTGCACTAGAAGATTATCTGCACGTAATCACTCGAAGATCTCGTCTGTCACTCGCAAATATCTTCCACATTGTTTGTCACTTTGTACTGGAAGATTATTTGCACTAGGTCACTCGAAGAACTTTTAACTCGCTGGTGGTATATTTATTTCTTGTTGCACTTTTCACGTCGGCTCTCGTTGAGTATTTATACTTGACTGCATAGATTACCTAGGTTTACTGCCTGTTTCATTCTTGCTCTCGCTTATATAAACTTTCCTGGTCATTTTACATCCATGGTGGCGGTTTTTCTATTGTTGTCACCCAGAATATTTCTTCGCGCTCAAGGCTGCGTGCTCCATTTTAAGCCAACGAATCAAGGCTGCAGTCAGCCTGCCTAGATTCGTTACAATATTTTCTCTACGAATAGTTTGGAATTAAAATAATAAATTCTTTTGTACCAGTAAGCGTTTTTACAGAGAGGATTCCATTTCTGTACAAATTAAGCGGATATTTATTCAACATAAAAGACATATTAAACTTAGAGGCTAGTTCCGTCAGAAAACGAACTGAGGAATGTGCATAATGGAAGTTACAGTACTTCTTTTAAAATACTATTAGATGTTCTTTTGAAACAAAAAGTGGGTGCGCGTACTTACGTACGCGCGTTAGAAGTAATACTTCTTTGGCGTGATCAAAAATTGATTTTTAATTTGCATGCAAATAATTAATTGAAATAAAATAAAAGTCATAAGATCTGTGTAAAAGACAAGATTAGTTTATATGGTAACTATGGAAATCAATCCTGTTAATTTTGATGTCACAGTTTTTGAAAAATTCACTGTCATTTTTTTCATAACGCGCCTAAAGGAGTATAACTTCAAAAAATACGCGTTGCTAACACAATATTTCTATGGTTGCTAAGCACTTATTCAACTGTTCTGTGTTCATAAAGTAAGTATTTTTTAGATGTTTTCAATTTAAAATACTGAATCTGTTGCAGAAACATTTTAAAATCTGGCAATTGTGAATGGCATCAGGCATATTACAAAATAATAGAAAAACTACAAAGTGGAATGTTGCTGACTTATAACTCTAAACTTATGGTAAATACGGACATTGGCTGTATTAAATGCAAGCCAAGATAACACAACAGTAATTGCTCTTAATTTACGGAAATAGAAATGTGATAAACAAAATGGCAGCTATAGCTATAATTACATTGCCGTTCAAACGCTGGCGTTAACCCAGCGTTAAGTTTGTTTTTATTTATTTACTAGCTTGTGCCCCACAGCTCAATCCGAGTGGACATACGTGCGCCTTAAAAAACATTATGTAAGCAGAGAGAATACAATTAGGAAGTTTCCATTGGACGAAAATACTAATTATGATACTGTCACATCATAATAATAAAGATAACTTTAAAAATTCTGAAAGAATTATTTTGATATCTTTAATTTCAACGGAGATATTCAATTTCTTGTATGTGGGGTCGCAAACGATACTGATTTTTGAATATGATGTCACGCGGTACAAGTTTGTTTTTTAGTTTTGTGAGTAATTAGAACCTAAGTTACTTAATAACTATTTTGTTGTAATACAGACTTTTCTATTTATATTAAATTAAAATTAACTGTCACAAATTTAAATATGTTAATATTTTCCGTCATCAACTGGTTTGTTTTTAGTGTTTCCATAACAATTTACGAGTTTATAGAAAGAGATATCGGAAGTTACCAAGTTAAATTACCACACATACAAATTGAAAATAACTTTAAAAAATATCGTGCCGCGTGACGTCACCCGGACTGAAAACGGAATTTCTTGGAGAATTGTCAATTCAAACTTTGAAGTAGCATAACTTTATTGTTTTTAAAGATATTTCAAAAATTCTTCCGCCATTAATTTTATAATTTTTAGAACTATGATTTAGACCAAAAAAATAAAAAAGGGAAACTTCCTAATTGAGCTTATCCATATTATGCATTAGTCCTAGTCATAAAACTCTGCATTCAAATCAGTTGTCCTCTTTAGGGCGTGATGAAACAAACAAAATAAAGTTTTGTCTTATCGCTCCTGGGAATTACTGAATCAACCGGGATAAAAAGTAGTCATATGTGTTGACCCAGGTCGTAAATTACCTGCATGCAAAATTTTATTTAGTGTCTGTTGCGCCGTTGAGGCCTCAAACACAAATACAAACAGATTTTCACATTTATAATATTATTTAGGATTGGGAAATAAAGGTACCAAAAGCCAGGGTAAAGGTTTATCCAGGTCTGGGTAACAATTTAAAACTTGCTACTAAGATTATTATAAGGAGTGCCTAGGATAATTTCTATGGTTTTATTTAAAAATATTGATGGCGAAACTTCAAAATTTTTTCATAGACATTTTATAAAAATTTTAAGTAATAATGAATAACGATGAACCTATAACATTTAATGATTTATCACAGTGGGTAAATAAATGGACTTTAGAATTGGAAAATGACGTACAACAGTTTGATATTCAAGCTGCAGAAGTTATTTGGAGAGATAGAAAATGCTTAGAGCTAAGAGAAAAGGTGATGTAAAATTGTGTCAGTTATAAAAAGAAAATTTAATTGTTGATTATTATTGATAACAATACCAATTTGTTTCTGTTCTCTTCTCATAATTGATGGACATGTGCTTATTATAATCATTATGATTTCCAAGATGGCTAAAAGACAATTAAAGCATTTTGATCGAATAGAATCAAACATATTTAGTCTGTTTTTAACCGACTTAAAAAAAACAGAGGTTATAAATTAGACGTGTATAATATACATATATACAGGGTGTCCAAGACTTGCGTTGTCGGTCGATATATTGATTTTGGGTGAAGATAGAAAAAAAGTTTAAATACAAAAGTTGTATAAATTTTAATGGTGTATAACCTAAAAATATTTTCAATTATACTGCCTGTCCCATTTAAGCGTGGCAGATCAAAGTTATGTTTTTTTTAACCTAGCACCCTGTTTTTAATTGTTTTTTCAATTCTGCATCTAAATGTGAATAGAAATTGTAAGGGATACCATGCTCGAAAATTCAGTAATTTTTTAGTTATTCAAGTTTTTTAGAAATTTTTGACAAGTGCAGACCTTTACCTAAAATTCGACATAGCCAAAACAGAAACCTTTATCAAACTGAAATTTTGAGAATCACTAGATAATGGACGGACGAATCAATGTCTGTCCTAAAAAAATGAATTTATTATACAGGGTGTTCAAAATAATGTACTTCTTTTACCTAACTTCAATCAGAGAGACTCTCTGACTTCAATCACGTGTAACTTTTGATTGTGAAATACAACGAGGTTATTTTTTTGCTGGAATTGTATTCTTTAGGATATTTACTAACACTTTTATTAAGGGTTGTCCAAACCTAAACCTATTATTTTAATACGAAAATATTAGGTTTAGGTATGGACAACCCTTAATAAAAGTGTTAGTAAATATCCTAAAGAATACAATTCCAGCAAAAAAATAACCTCGGTGTATTTAACAATCAAAAGTTACACGTGATTGAAGTTAGGTAAAAGAAGTACATTATTTTGAACACCCTGTATGAAAAATTCATTTTTTTTAGGACAGACATTGATTTGTCCGTCTATTATCTAGAGATCCTCAAAATTTCAGTTTGATAAAGGTTTCTGTTTTGGCTATGTCGAATTTTAGGTAAAGGTCTGCACGTGTCAAAAATTTCTAAAAAACTTGAATAACTCAAAAATTACTGAATTTTCGAGCATGGCTGCCCTTACAATTTCTATTCACATTTAGATGCAGAATTGAAAAAACAAATAAAAACAGGGTGCTAGGTTAAAAAAATAATAACTTTGATCTGCCACGCTTAAATGAGACAGGCTGTATAATTGAAAATATTTTTAGGTTATACACCATTAAAATTTATGCAACTTTTGTATTTAAACTTTTTTTCTATCTTCACCCAAAATCAATATATCAGCCGACAACGCAAGTCTTGGACACCCTGTATATATATATTATTTTTAATATTTACTCAGCCATAGCTTCTCGAGGGGTTGACCGATTTGAAAAATTTTGACGCAGTTGAGTGCAATGTTTACGGAATGGTCCCATATAATTTTTATTTAAATCGGTTCAGTAGTTTCTTTTTTTTCTGATAATGAAGTTAATTTTTTATGTATGCTACCTCATATCTCCTGTATTTTTGAACTGATTTTGAGGATTCTTTTTCTAATCAATAGGGCATACCTTCAGGATGGTCCCAAATAAATTTTACTTAAATCGGTTCAGTAGTTTCCTTTTTTAGTTTAGTAATCAAATATCAAGAAAAAAGTCGGTTAATAACGCGGAAGCTATGTAATGCAGTCAGTAAAAAGTTAAAAATAAAAACAATTTTATAAAAAAATAACCTCTTTCAAAAAAAGCCACTATAAAGAGGAAAATAATAAAATTTTGAGGTTGGCGTCAATTTAATAAAATTAAAGTAGATACCTACAGTGGAACTTGGCTATTACGAACCCTAGATATAACGAACTCTTGGCTATAACAAACAAAAAAGAAAGTCCGATCAAAGATAAATTATAGTTCAATGTTATTTTTAATCGCTATAACGGGCCTCGGTTACAACGAACACATGGATATTACGCCCTATTATTTTGTACTGTCACATAAATTCGCTTGCTTTTAACGAACTATTGTGTCAAATTATGTGATTGAAACTGACGTGCAGGGTGAAATTGGTTGCATATGAGCGTGCGTTACATCACTAATTACGTGGTTTGATTTGACAGGCTAAAAATGATTAGTTCTTCAATAAAAAATGTCACATATCAAAATGTTTGTCTATAGGCTATAGCGAACTCCTGGGTATAACGAACGTAAACTATGGCTACTTGAGGGTTCGTTATAGCCGAATTTCACTGTACTTATATTTGCCGGCGACCTCAAAATTTTAATGTTTTCTTCTTTTTAGTGGCTTTTTTTTGAAGGAGATTCTATTTTTTTTATGACTAAGTACTGATACGTTTTTTACCAATAAACAATTTAATAAATTTTATTTAGATTTTAAAATTTTTATCATGATTATCGTAATATTTAGATCGATTTTTATATTTTAAATAAAAAGAAAAAATACTTAACGGCTAAAAAAAAAAAAAAAAAAACAACTTTTCTGTTAATCCAACAAGCAGTTTTAAAAGTTTTGTGTAAGATTGATTATACAAAAATCCACATAATATGCATAAAATTTATTATTATTAAAAGAGATACAAAATATACACAATAAAACTTATTTATGCCTAAGAAATGAAATCTTATTACTTCCACCTATTTTATACTGCCATTGTTAAAAAGCAGAGGCTTGTAAGTAAAAAAGCCCGAGATTATACTTTGGGGTTGTATAAAAAAATTGTACTTATACTTTTTTATCATTTTTCGAAACTTATGAAAATTATGATTAGTAATAGAAAAATTTTTTTAAAATTTGCGAGAAAATGATATTTAAAAAGATTTGTAAATATTTGAATGTCATGTGACGAGAATCACTTTATTATTGGTTTGACGTCATAATATAAGTGTCATTAATTGTTCTGCAAAGTTTGTAGTAAACAGATAGAACAGAAATGGAATTTATTATTTAATTTAGGATACAAGTCAATTACAAAATAAAAAATTCGACTGATGACCAGTCCTATACTTCCCACCTAGTAAATATTTGCAAAAAATAAACACTCTTTTTTTTATTCTTTGACTAGGCCCAAATAACCTTAGCTGTTGGTGGTCTTTAAAACACAATTTAATTTTTATTCTTTGAAAAAAGCATGGCCCTCTTTTTTGTTTGGTGATCTACTGATGGCTAACTTAATATAGCAAAAATCATGGTTACCTTGATTTACGTACAATTTTTATTTTTTTTAGTAAAATATTTTTTTTCTCGAAAACTATACATTTTAGAGAAAAAAAATATTTACATTTTTTTCATATTATAACATCTAGAATTCATTTATATTTTTTTTTACCTATGTTAATACGTGACAATGAGGACGTTTTTTTGAATATCTCAGGATCCACTGAACCGATTTGACTCAAAATCTAATCAGATCTAAGTTAAAGGCTGATAAACACAATAGAACAATCGGCATGCCCGTATGTTGTTCCGTTCTTAAGATATCGAAGGCGAAAAATTGACCACATACACACACACACACACACATACACACACACACACACATACAGACATCAGTCAGAAAATGATCTTAAACGATTGGTAGGGTCTCAAAACGTGAAAATCTGTTAAAATCTCGAAATATTGTTTTCGGACTGAATCCATTACTTCCCTACCATAGTAGAGGTGGGAAGTAAAAATCGGTCAAGTGCAAGTTATACTTGCACAGTTAGTGTTCCGTGCCATCAGCCCGCCACTTGTGTGCTCTATAACCAAATTTTGGTTCTGCAGTTATAAAGAAATAAACAATTAAATTGTTTATAACAATTGATCGCGTTAGAATTTTTCAATCCTGATAACTTTTTTGTTCTTTTTAAGCTTTCAAATTTTTTACTACCATGATATTTAATACAATATAGAATAAAAAACATTCCCGCTCAACGTGGGGCTCGAACCCACGACTATGGGGTTATGAAACTCGTGTTCTACCGTTGAGCTACAGCTTAACTAGTGCAATGTGCTCGATATATACTGTATACCAGTTTGACGTTTTTTATCAATTAGAAATGTGTTAACTAAATTGTTTATAACAATTGATTGCACTAGAATTTTTCAATCCTGATAATTTTCGTTCAATCTACACCTATTCTTAATGTTCATGATTTTTTCAGATTTTTTTGAGCTACCCTTTTGGTGATACGGGTAGAGGATAGCAATTTTTAAACGTTTTTCCCCAAAAATGTTTAAAAAATGAAAACATAAAAATACATCATATATATATTGTCGAATTCGAGCTTCAATAAGCATTCATTTGACACCCTACACGATGACCTTGTTTATATTTCTTGGCAAACTGTTAAAACAGTTGCCATTTTTTAAATTATCGGTTATCAATAGTTCATAAATCTGTCAATTTTTTATGCTTTTTATTTAAAATATGTAATGGTGAAGTGTAGAAACTTTGTCTCTTGTATTTTTTGGGCTTAACAAAAAAGTTATACACACGTTCAAACCTAGGTGCCAGTGCAGCGAACCCAACTGCAATCATGCAACATTCGCGAATTTTATTTCCCTATCGATCGAGTTTTTTTTGTGCTGCGTTTATTTTGAGAGTTAAAAACTATTATTATGTCTAAAGAATTATCCAATTTTGTATGATTTGTTATGCGACTAAAGTGACGTTTTGGTGTAAAAAACGCGCGAATTTCATTGTCGCAGGTAATGTGAATTTTTAGTTGTTGCTGTGATTATTTCACGTTTAAGGTCCGATAGTTTTCCTCTCACTGCGCTTTTGTTTACTGAATATACCTCTTTCTTTTCTTATTGTAATAGTGGAAAACGCTATATGTAGACGTTTCAAGGTCATCAAATCAGTACACTAAAAAGGAACACAAAGAACCGCCTTTGCTAATAATACAGCATTGACCCAACTTTTAACTTATAGCTACGTGATGTTGTTTTCAGTTGTATGATATTTTTTGCATGGTTCACAAATGTAAGAATACTGAAGAACAGTTACAAATTTTGCTGCAAATTATAAACGAAGATCAAATAAACCTCGAAAATTGGATAACTAAACTGGAAATTAAAGAACAGGAATTAAAACAACGGAATCCAATTGATCCTTTGAGATCACCAATGTAAAATAAATACTTCTATTTGTAGTTTTTACAACTAAATATCCCGTGTTGCTGATGACCTCAGCTGTTGAGTGTCTATAATCTACAATCAATCTATCTATCTCCCGTGTTGCTTTACCTTTTTTGTGTTTATTTGGTGAAATTAATAAACTTAAAAGATAGTAATATAATTTACAGTAAATAATATTATAAGTAGCATAATAATGTTCATCGGTTTATTTTTCAATTTATCAAGCACTGTTTTTTTAAGGTATGCGTCGTTACCTCCTCTTTATAATAAAATTGCATATCTTAAAGAAGATTCAATTATATTGAGTAATGAAACTGTGGATTTATTCAAGTCGGAGAACTGCCCTGTAAGCATTTATTTTTTCAGTTTTATTGACTTGTCAGCAGTGCCATAGCTAGGCATCTGCCACAGGCTCACGAATTCAAGGAGTTAAAATTTTATTTAGGAAACAGTAATAGTAAGAGGTACGTCACACGGCGGCAGCATGACAATTGCGCATTTTTGCCCTTCTCGCATCACTCACTCCTTGCCTTACCTATGCCTTACCTCTAGTTGTCTGTCAATTTCAGTAATGTGCTAGATTGTTCTTAACAAACCAAAACTAGTGATTTGCTAGCCGCTTTTCGGCATTGTTTGTCAACAGTCTATAATACTTTTTTTTTACAAAAAATGTATAGAGGTAGTGAATTTTACTCAACACTCAACTATGTATTTGGTTCACGATAAAGTTCATTATGAATTTTGCCGCTAGAGGTATTCGTGTTAGATTTAAATTTTAAAGGTAACACATTTCTTTGATATGCAGGCAACTGCTTTAATTCGGGATATGAATTATCTTCTCCGATGCTTGGAATGGATAGAAAGTCATATTTCAAAAATGGGTGAAAAAATAGGTTACATAAATTTTCTAAAACTAAAACTCCAAGAAGACTGCAAGAATTTTCTTCGATAAATTTTTTCAAAATAAATAATTACATTTTCGAATACGGAACTGATTGGCAGTGTGAAAGTTTTAATTTTTGTTCTAGTATATACCTTTCCCTTTTTGAGTCAACAAGATAAAATCAGTTTTTTATAAATATTTTAAAAACCGCATTACTATCTGTATTAAAATAGTATGAATTCATTTAATAAATAACTACGAATTATATTTCCATGAGTTTATCTTCTGCTGTAAGTACTTCATTTGAATATTTAGATTCTTCAGGTACTACATGACTGACACCAATTAAACAGTCTTTAAGTTCTACTCCGGATTCTATAACAGCATCGTCACATATTACACAATTTTGTAAAACGCATCTGTAATTAAAAAAAAATGTTAAGTACTGAGTAGTTTTATGTGTACGGATTTCCAAGGCAGGGTCGGTTTTAACAAATGCACTTTATTTTAACATGAATTGACCTTTCTATCGCTAAACGTCTGGATATTAATTTTTGAAAAATGCCTGGACAAGTGTCCAGACATTTATAAAATGGTCAAAAAATAGCATGTTTCAAATAACTTTTTTAACAGAAATTGCAAACTAAATGTTGCTTCTAGTTTTTTTACGTTTTTTTTTAATAATTCCGTATTATTTTTTTCATTTTGCTTTCAATAGCAAAATAAATTTATAGGTTATGTTTGGATAGTGTTGACAGCTTTTTAGGAAATTTGGATACACAAAAATTTTCGGACATGCATATATGGATAGCTGACGCCGTAGTCCCCACTCTTGATTAGTCAGAATCACTTAACTCCACCCATAACTGGAATGCCAGACAAGCTGACATGCGCGAAAAAATTTGCTCGCTTTTAAACAATAAGGTCAACATTCGCTTGATCCGGGGCTGTTGCATGTTTCCGTTGACCTTTAGTAGAAACACGAGTGGAAATAACAAAGGAAACCTAACCTCGTGTTTAGATTTGTGTTGTGATTTACAAGAATGAATACCTAAGCTAATTTTGTAGCTTTATTGATCATCACTATAAAAACCTAAAAGTGACAAGCCTAAAATTTGATTTTGGCGCCATTTTCACTCTGTAAGGCGCAGGTCCGTAAGCCCCGTGCGCAGATTGTAATTGTTATCAATCTCACCTTGAAAAATGGCATTCCAGTTGTGGGTGGAGGTCAGTGGTCAGAATTGAACGTTCATCTAGATGGGATAATTTCCGGGCATGTGGGGTATAGTATATATTCACGCCGCAGCGAAATTGAATGCATGCCTAAGCGATTATTTTTACATAGCGCCAAGGAATCATTTTTGACCCAAATGACTTAAAAGTGCGCATATGTGCATGTTCCGGAAAAGGTTCATACAAACCCTCACTTTGATATCATCGGCTATCTATAGATACATACAGAGTGGACCAATGAAAACAGTCCGCGCAAATTTTGACCACATAACATCAGTTTTGCGAAAAACGCTCACACACGTCAATTTTAGAATCAAGGTGGACATCTAAATCGATTAGTATTATTTACGTAATTTCAACCCTGAGAGCAGTGTGAATTGTACCCTAAAAATTTAAATGGTAAGGGGTCTCAAACGATTCGCAGTTTGAAAGGCCTATCAATTCTTTTTACAACAGTCTTTTTGTTTTTCAAATCCGATCATTAATTGCGGAGAAAATAACATTTTAATAGTATCAAATATCTTAGTCAGATTACTCCAGTAATGTTGGAGAATGTACAACGACGCTTTGAGGATAATCTTTATTATTGTATGGAAGCTGGAGGTGGTCATTTTAAGCACTTAATAAAATGATCCTTGAGTTCTTGTCTGTATTTTTTCTTGACAGATGACGTGCTTTTGTTTGTTTATGTTCAATTGTTTAAGACTACTCGATACAAATTAAAATGTCATTTTCTCCGCAATCAATGATCGGATTTGAAAAACAAAAAAAAACTGTTGTAAAAAGAATTGAGAGGCCTTTCGAACTGCGAATTGTTTGACACCCCTTTCCACTTAAAATTTTTGGGGTGCAATTCACCCTGCTTTCAGGGCTGAAGTTACGTAAATAATACTAATCGATTTTGATGTCCCCCTTGATTCTAAAATTGACGCGTGCGAGCTTTTTTCGCAAAACTGATGTTAAGTGGCTAAAACTTGCGCGGACTGTTTTCATTGGCCCACTCTATATCTATGCAGTCTATAAATGTCTATGCTTTGATATTTTCGTGTTTAGACATTTAAATGTCTGCTAACTTCTTTTATAGCTTATCTATGATCTTTCTCTTTCAACATATTTAAAAAAAATATTTTTAATATGGGAAGCCTATGGCTCTGTGAGAACGATATTTTGAAATTAATTTTTAAACTAGTTCTTGTAAAATATATAACTCAACATTTTCATCGCTTCAAAGTTATCGTTCTTTTAAGATATAATTTTAAGAGTACCTTTCATTTATTTTCACACCATTCATTAGGATGCAATTGGTGATTCTAACTTTATTTTCGATGGTACAGTTTGTGCTTATAAAACTCTTCTTTATTGATGTTTTTTCGCTGAGCTTACTGCCTTCAGCTACTAGCGATTCATCATCAATTTGTTTAGTTTTTATTTCTGCTTTTGGATGTAGCCGTGCAATAGGTATTCCACCAGTTACTGCATTCCATCTTTCAATAATCTAAAAAGAGACAAGATTTACTGCAGAAATGATTCTAAAACGATATATTTGAAATGCACACCTTATGTAAGACTAAACAATTATTTCTACTTTTACTATTGGTTAAGGCTTTAATCAGTCAGACAAAAGAAGCATGATTTATTTTGTGTTTATGATAAAATCATAGCCATATTATGCGTGGACTGATTTAGATGGCTGTAGTTTTTCAACTTATATTTGAAGTTAAATCATTCTTAAATAATTTATTAATATTTTTTTTACCTGATTATTAGCAGCACAGTAAGCTTGCAACGTATTTACTCGAATACCAAATTTAGAGCTATTGGCTTTTATTGCATAGCATTTAATTGAATCTTCATGATAAACTGATTTCATATCACCGATGTGATCATTGTAAGACGATAACGCTTTTACTTTATCATCGTATTCGTTAGCTTTCGCAAATTGAAATATATCGTTTTTTGTTTCAACATTTATTAATGAATGATTTTTATCTTGTTCGGGCAGTTTTGGACATTTTGAAAGTTGTTTTTTTATTATATGTGGTAAAACTTCTCCTTTAAGTGTACTGAACGATTTTTCGTGCATTATGTATTCCAAAACCCAATGTTTCATAACGTATAGATGTGAATCCAATAATCTACTGTACATAGTTACATCTGGATGTTTTTTTAATAAGCGCCTCGACAGTTGTAAAGTATCATCAAAATCACTTGCACTTGCCAAAAACACCATACGATCTGTTTTGTTATCGATGCATATTATATCACGCTCTAAAAATTCATATCAATGTAGTCGTACATTTATGTATACAGAAATTCAATTTATCTAATCAGAATCACATTTTTATTTTCTCAGACTGTTCAGATTATTACTTATTTATTCGAATTATTAAAATACGTTTTCTTTAAATAAATTTCCAGATCACTGAAAAATTTTACAAAGCTGATGACGCGACAGTGATCTGAGTGCTGCATGAAATTGCAATTTTATATCTTAACACATTATTTAGGGTTACATATTTTGATTTTTACAAAATTCATTTTTATGTTTGGATGATTTTTGGGGTTCACTAAAAATTACAGTAAATTATTTGAGAGCATCTAATTAACTGTATACAAACCTGGCTTATTTTTTGATTTTGGACCCGGTACCGGTACAATTATTTGTTTTTCCATATTAAATAAAAGATTTACAATAGAGGCGTTGTGTTTTCGAAAAGTGTTAAGAATATCTTCAAGGTCAAAATCTGTGATAAAGTCACACGATATAACAACGAAGTCGGAAACGATTTTGTCATGAATAAATCGTAGAGAATCAGCCGTTCCCCAATCTTCTGCAGTTGGTATTGACACAATTTCTACTTTTATTTTCAGTTCGAGCTTATCAATCGTTTTTTGTATATCGATCTTTTGATTCTCAAGAGTTACCACAATAACATCTGCAAATAAGGAACCAAAATATATCTATAGAAGTTTCCGAATATGCTTTCAAAATAAATTTAATTCTGTTCGCTTTAGTAAAATTTAAATATTTAGTTAATAATTACCCGAAAAATTTGATCGTTCACACATTTGAAGAGGGTACCATAAAAGAGGTTTATTTCCTATCGGTATCAAACACTTCGGTCTTCCAGCTGTAATTTCAGGCATCCGGGATCCACTTCCCGCTGCCATGATAATAACTTGAAATTCTGTATTCAGCATGTTGGTTTCGTTAATATTATGCATTATACTGTAAATAAAATTAAATATATTTCTTATTTTTATTAATAGGTGATGACTTGACTCGTATTTGGCCAGTAGCCGAATGTTTAAGTATTTCCTTGTTTGTAAAGAACTAAAAAGTCAACAGAGCTTTCTATTACACAATTTCTTATAAAAGTTACATATTTCTTAACATATTATGGTAACGGTAATAACGTCTACAGTAGTTAAGGTTACTATGCATCAATGACAAGACATAATATATTCATTTTTACCATTAATTATATGTTACACAAGAATAGGCAACAATGGTTGTAATTTGTACAACATTATTTAAAAAGTAATGGTTTACCTTGCCATTATCTAGCAACAGCATAACCTATAAATATGAATTATTGAAAATCAAATTTAAACATTGATTTTCCTTGTAAGTTAAGATAATATATTAGTGATATTAATTACCTTCGTAAAATTTACAAAAATTTTGCCAGCTTAATATAATACAAAGGAATTAAATTATAAATTTTGAACCACGCATTTTTATTTTGACATAACCAAACCAAGATTAGATTGAGAAATGAGAAAAAAATAAATTTATTAATTGGTTTATATAAATATTGAATTATATTTTTGTTTTATTATATAAATATTATTTGCACATATTTTTGCTTTGATTTATATTATAATTTATTAAAATATCTATTTTTAATTAAAAAAAAGTTTTTTTCCTCAAAGCTCGTGGCCCCAAGCCCCCAATGGTCTATATTATGATCAATGATAATGAAATTATGGTTTTTAATAATATCAATTATCATGCCTGCTAAGGCAAGCATAAACACGGAGACAAAAAACCAATTACAATTCTAGAAAGAGATAATGATAGTCGTCTACAATAGCTATCTCTTTTTCTCATTTCTGTACTCCGATTAGTAGGGCAGTGGAGGTAGGGAACGCTCTGTCCATCCTCCATGTCTATGTGTTTTCAGTTTTGTAATGTCTATGGTATTAGCAAATCATAACCACGGAATACATAAAAGTGATCATAACCAATTTAATGTCAGAATCGGCAGCTTGGAGCTTTAAAATTTGAAAACTTTATTAATTTTAATTAATTTAACACTCAAATAGTATTTTAAAAACTTCAAAACACATTGGCTTGTTTTTTTCTTCGTTACACGTCACAAATGAATTTCATGTTAATTGTTTGCTAAGCCAGATTAACATAAAAATAATTATTTGTGGTTAGTGATAAAATACAAAAATGAACAGTGATGGTCCTCCAAAAAGGGGTCGTGGTCGAGGACGTGGCGGTAGAGGAAGAGGCCGTGGACGTGGAAGAGGCCGCGGTAGAGGAAAGAAAGCTGTGAAAGTTATTGAGAGCGACGAGGAAGTAGTCGAACCCCAGCCGGTTTGTAACACCCCCGATACAGAAACTGCAGCAATTCAGGATGCTAAAGAACCAGTTGTTGAGACGGTTGAAAATGATGAAAACGCACCCCCCAAAAGTATATTATTTATGTACATTTAACTAGAATTTTGATGTTATTTTCTGACATTTAAGTTTTATAGAATATTATGATGATACATTACGTATTTGTTTGTGAAATATTTTACTGTTTATAGTTGATTTGGAGGCCGATATATCTCAGTTGGAGGCACCGACGTTTACCACATTGAATAGAGGTCCACCTGAACCAATGCTCCGCCTGGATTGGTCTCATAAAGTGAATCTTATTGGCGAAAAGGTTCTTAATCCTATGATTCATTGCTGTGATAAATGTCGAAAGCCGATTCTGATATACGGCAGAATGGTAATTGATGCTTCGTCTTTTTCTTCTAACAAACACATTTAGGGGACACGTACAGTTGGGTTGAATCTTAATAGAAATTTACCTGTACAGTACAAGTAGGCCTCTATTAAGTCATCGCCTATTGGGGACTATTGGGGAAGAAAATGCCTTCTCTTTATTTATTTTCAATCGAAACCAAACATGCTTTGAGAAACTTACTGCTGTTTCATCATGGTTATAAGCCAATGACGTTATCAAGCCCAGCACTATTAGGTTATTGTTTGTCAGACTATTTAAATATAAGAAATAATTTACCTACCAGTTTACTGTCAACTATTTTTGTAATTGATAATGACTTCTACTATTATCTGCATTCATCCATTCTCTGTTTCAAAACAATTGATTTTATTTTTCGTGATATGGATGTAAAAGAACAGTTTCAAATTACATGCTTTCTTCACAGATTCCGTGCAAGCATGTTTTTTGTTTATGGTGTGCAAGACGTGAATCTCAACAGTGTCCTCGGTGCTTAGACAAAGTAACTCGTGTCGAGCAAACGGGACTTGGAACCGTATTTATGTGCACGCACGCTGGAACCAGATATGGGAACACGGGCTGCCGACGCACTTATCTTTCACAGGTATGCTTATTACACCCGACTATCAAATCGCCAAAGATTGGGATTAAATTTGCAATTTTGTAGCGCAGCCTGTACAAATATTATGTAACAGTTTTCTAAGAAAAATGTGTTAAAAATAGCAATTTATATATCTGTCTCAGGGCTCCCAGCGACTTACTACCTCAAAAAAAGGGAAAAAAGGACTTGTCAGTCCAAAAAAAAGGGACCAAAAAGGGAATAAAACTAACCATAAAAACAGTCATTGACACGCTTTATTTGGTTTAGGACGTAAATTTGACAGAAAAAAAAACAACAAAAATCACTTTAAATATTATACCAAGAATATATTGTTTATACTTTATAGACTATAGAGTTTATATTATTATTTATTGAACGTGTGCCACATATGTTATTTAGTGTTAAAATTTAAAAATTAGTAAGTATAAGAAAAAGAAATTCAAAATAAAAGCAGAAAAATATGTTTGCTTTGTTGATGTTGTTTATTGTCGCAGATTGTTTGAAATAATGTTTTTATTAACCAATTTTTTTAATAACAAAGAGTTTAGTCACGTCTAACCACAAACATTTTATTTATGTATGTACTATGTAGATTTCGAGAGCTATGCTCCCATCTTCAGCATATACTAAACTAAAGTACTAAACTATTTGCTCTCGAAATGTACATCTCTTATACTAATATTATAAAGCTGAAGAGTTTGCTTGGTTGAACGCGCTAATCTCAGGAACTACCAGCCCGATTAAAAAAAATTTGTTTTGTTACATAGCCCATTTTTTGAGGAAGGCTATATAATATCACGCTACGACCAATAGGAGCGGAGCATCAATGAAAAATGTTGCAAAAACGGGAAAAATGATTCTTTTTGAGAGATTCCACTGCGTAAAGGTTAAAGCTACGCAAAAATTATGTATGACGGAATTGTTCCCCTTTAAAAGTTCTAAAAAAAAGTCCGCGACAGCATATTATGTCTATCTTTTAAGGTTGACTCACTATAACTTTTTTTATGGTAATCAAATTTGTTCATAATTATAATATTCAAGCGAACGAGCGAAGCGAGTGAGTAGTGTATTTATAATATTCAATATTCAATGCACATCAAATTGTAAACAACGAAAAAAGGGAATAAAAGGAACATTTTACAAAAAAAGGAAATAAAAGGGACGAAGCTTTAAAAAAAGGACTAAACCCTTAAAAAGTGACCGTCTGGGAGCTCTGCTGTCTAGTGTTTTTAGTATTTTTAAATTTAGAAATGCATTGTTATGAGTTCTAATTTTGAAAAATACATGCAGTGCTAATGTTGTATAACAAACTAGTTACTAATAAATAAGAGCAATTATTTTAATAGATGTGCCGATTATGACTTTGGCCGACTAGCCGTTGTAAAGAGGCCGACTAGTCGGCCAAGCCGATCACGGTTTCGGGAATTTCCGTAACGCTTTGTTTACAGCAGATTCGCATGAAAGTCGCAAACGCCGCCTGCGAGCATGTCGGAACCTGTTTTGTTTACCTCGCATTGTTTCTTGATTGTTGCTTTTGTAAGGGTCAGAGCGGTGTTTTTGTGTAAAAAAAATTTTTATGTAAAGATTATACTGTTATTGTTCATTAAAGTGAAATAGCTCAATTAAAATTTAATCATGTCAAAAAGAAAATCTCGTGTATGGATGTTTTTTGAACAATTAAACAATGATTCTACATACATATTACTGAGAAATATATATACAAAGTAAGAAGCCGGATAGTCGGCGCTCTTTGCCGAATAGTCGCCGACTATGATAGTGGCCGGATAGTTGGCTTTACCGACTAGTCGGAACATCTCTAATTATTTTACTTTGGACAGGTATGATTTTTTGATTCAAAAATATTTAATTTTCAATAGCGTGACCTTCAAGCACACATAAATCATCGACACGTATCAGGAGGGCAGCAGTCGTCAGGGCAAGGACAAGCAGAGTATGCTCCGCTAGTGAACAAACAGAATTCACAAGATTCAATAAATGATAAATCATTACCACCCTCACAACACTCTGGCCATTCTACCATCGTTCCTCCGCCTCGACTTAAAACGGTAAGGTTAAAACTTTTAGTTTAATCTGTTAGAGACCATCTTAAATTAATGGCAATCATTATAAATGCTAATACAGGGAAGTTATTGCTGCTATTAATTAGCCTGTTAGTAGAATTTTAATTATAAAGGTAGATGGAGCAACATGCGCCGATTATGCTTTGATGACCATTATCTTGGTTCAGCACATGTATCCATATTCCATAGTAGGCACTTTATTTGGAGTCAGTTTCCTGTTTTGGTTTTATATAGTTTCGAATAATGATTTTGCCACGACTTTGAAATCTGAATTTAAATTATTTAACAGGTTCCTCACATCCAGCAAGTACCTGTTGCTCATGATCCACGGAATGCTGCTCAGCAACCGCCTCCATCAATATCGGTGAGCATGCACGATACGAGCGTGGCACATCCCCATTTACGTCCTCATCGTACGCTGAGTTATTCAACGCCTAACATAACCACAAATACATCGAGTGCATTGCGTACCAATTTGATTACGGTGCCAATTCAAGACAGTTCAGTGCCGCCGCCTACTGCCGTGCCGATGCATGAAAATGTTCCGCCTCAAAGCTATTACAGTCAGTATCCGACTACATATACCCCAGCCTTGACGCATCCGGCTACAAATATAGTTCATACGTTGCCTCCAACACCTCAGCCTATTCCTCCCGTACAAGCATTGCCTCACATGGCTCCACCTATACATAACATGACGATTCCTCCACCTCATATACCGAGTACCCAACCAGGTCCAACATATTATACACCCCAAACAACTTACAGTCCAGCAGCATACAGTGCACCGCCACCTACTGCTCAGTTTGGGGCTCCTGCGGCTGCGCCGCAGTATGTACCTACACCTCCTGCACCCAACTATCCTCAAAATCCAGCTCCACAACCGGCACAGCCAAGAATGGCTTATGAATACAACGCGAATCAGCAGTGGACGAACAATCAACAATATTACAGATAAAAGTTTTATTGAATTGTAAAATTAAGTTTCCTTCCCTTGAAGTGTAATATAATCTGTGTTATGCAGAAATTCGTGGAGGAATCTGGAAGAAAAAATGATGATGCAATCAATTATGTCTGTTGATTTTTTGGTAGTTATGTTTCATGGAAGCAGTTTTAAGGATATAGTGATCCGAATTTATTGTGAAGTAGGTATCAATGTAGTACTGCAATCGAAAGTATTGGTAATGTGAATATTTTCTTTTTTAGTTTGAAAAAAGACTGGACATTTTTACTTTTATTATGTGTTGTTAAATTTACAGGTACATGTTTTGTGAGCCACTACTGATTTTGGGTAAGTTTGGTTTTGAGTTCAGATCGATCTGAGTGCTCCAATGCGTTCGAATTTAACATTTATATGCTCTGAAAGATCTCTATCCTGCGTTCGGATTTAAAATCTGGGGGAGATCGAGCACGCTCTATGAGCTCCGAGGAAAGCGAGCGAGCAAGCAGATTTAACCAACTTCAGAGCATTCATTTTAAAAATGAGCGGAAACCCTTGTTGTGAGAATCGATAAATTTCGAAGTTTATTTATATGAGGTAATTTTTCAATAGGTAAAAATACACGAATAATATTTATTCAAAGAATAGTAATAACCAATAAGTCTATAGCGCACAGAATGATTAAATAAAATATTTATTATATCTATGGGTCGAAAAAATCAACAACCGGTACTACTATTAATTTTAAAATAAAGGAATAAAAACGAAAAAAATTGTGATTCATGGTTTATTATTATAACAATGTTGAATTAAATCAAAATGAGGAGCAATAAAGAATGTATTTCGGCTTTAGTAATAAGAATTTAACTTGCTGGGGTCATTTTATTCTGACAGTTAGGAAAAATCTGCTAGATTATGTTCGGAATTGTTTAGATGACTCGATTTGCTCGCTTGTCACGTGACCAAAATTCTGTTCGCTCGGCTCGATCAATCGAGCGTAAAACCGAACTTGCCCTTTATGTGGGCAGAATCCAGATAAATACGAGTTGTCATAAAGTATGGCATTGACATTTTTCCTTGTTATCAGTATACTTCAAAGCAAAAATACTTTTAAACACCAATTAATACCGAATTCTCTAGTTTTTAAATTGGGTTTGGGGAACTGGATTAATGGTTCATACCTGTTCTTTTGTTTATTATTTTTGTTTGGTGGATGTTCATAATGTAAAAAATAATTCTTTTAGAGTTTGACGTCGTGATGGACTTTTTTTTTAATCAGTTCATTAAAGCCTGTACCATGCTTTGTAAAAACAGTTGTTAAAGACTAATTTATTTTTTCAGCTACTAAAAAAAGTCTAGTTATACTAAATAAGCATTAATTATTATTAAATGTAAGGAACAAAGAAATTTATTTGTTAAAAACTGAAATTGTTAATTTACATGTGTTTAATAAATATGAAAAAAAAAACACATCTATAAACTTTATTAATAAAATGTATTGAATAAAAAATAAAATAAGTTAACAATATATATGCGAATAATTATAATATTAACAACATATTGTGTGGTAATTTTAATAACCACAACAATTAAAAAAATAAACTCAACAATATTTTTTTTATGTACAATAATTTATTACAGAGGTGGAATGACAGTAATTCATTCAACGTTAAACTGTACGTTGGACGCTCGAATAAGCGTAATCGATAGAATACGACTTTATTAAACTTTTATGGGCATATTAAGTCGCAAATTAGTATAACAATCTATTATGGTACGCGCATGCGCTTTTCTTTATGAAAATATGACGTAAGAGCATTCTGTCAATTACGCTTTATGGGAAATTAGTCTTATATACTGTATTTTACTGCACAATATAATTATTCACACATTTTGTTTGTTGATGACTAAATGCATAATATTATATAGTCAAGTTTCAAAATGTAAGACAGTGAGTCATGTACCCATACTTCACTATTTATATAAGTGGCACAGTTTTTATGCATGGGACACATAATATGCTTACATTTCATTGGTTTGCCGCTTCATTAATCTTGTTATGAACTATGCATATGACTTACAATCTTAAATTTTGGAACTTGATTGACAAAAATACAAAACCTGTATTTCTTTATACTAAACTCATTTTACATTATATACATACATATAATCAGAAAATAAATGACTGCATATTATAAAAAAAGTCAAGTACCTAGCAAACAACGAATTATTTTCGTTTTTTTTTTTAATTTTACATATACAATATGAAAATACTTACTTGACCATCTTTTATCTCAAATCATTTATAATCATATTGTAAATCTGAACACTAGCTACACAAATTCACTGAATTAATCACATTTGTAAAAAGATTACAATATATATATATAGTTTGCTATAATTTTTAAGCTGATTTTTTAATTTTTAATTAAGTTTTTAATTAATTGCTACATCGTCATAAAATTAAAGTAATATTTTTTAGAATGGAATTGAAAAAGTTTTAGATGTTTATTTTTCGATTATAAAGAGCATATAGATAAGTAAGTCTTAAAGACAATTATTTAGTAATTTGAAGCACGATATTATAATTAAATATTAAGGGACTGCGCATACATGCTGCTTTGTTCATCATGATTGTGCGATTCCGTCGCTTGTAGGTCACCAGATGCAGCAAGCAACACCGTAAGCCTACTTGCTGAAATATACAACTGATGTATCGCAAACGCACGATTGAATTAAATCTAGATTTAAATCTGAAAGTCGTATCAGAAACGAAGCATTAGTGTGCTATGTGGTTCCGACAATCGTGCGTTTGCGATACATCAGTTGTGTATTTCAGCAAGTAGTGTGCGGGTTTATGGTGTCGGTTGTTGCATCTAATAATCTACAAGTAACTGAATCGCACAATTGTGATACAAAAAGTAGCATGTGCGCGCTTGCCCCAACTTAATGCTTCTAGCGGCGAAAGTCATAGACAACTCTGAAATCAAATATCTTAAATTGTGTATCTATATTTTTTATTTTTTATAATCGGATATTTATAATTTAAGGTTATGTGTGATTCTGCTTCTTTAAAGCGTCTAGAGTGTTTTAATAATTAAAAAACAAAATTTGCAATCTTGGTTTAGTAGATATCTTTTTTTTTTGTAAAATAAGATCAAATGAAATTAATGAAATTATTTTCAAAACTACAAAGGTGTGCAAATTTTCTTTAGAATTAATTAAACCTAAAAAAAAATAAAAAAAAAAATCACTTTTAGACCACTCTTTTTTCGATATTTATGCGTGTATTTGTTAATAAATAAATATATTACAGCCAATTTTAGTATGTAAGTTTTCACACGCATTATTTAGTCTAAAATAAAATCTTCAGAATGCTGTTTCTTTTTTGGAAATCAATAACTTCCTCACTATAAATTGTATTTCAAAAATAAATTCGGTTTTATAAATGCAAAAACCAAATTGATTTCAAAATTAAAAAAAAAAAAAAAACGGGTCGCAGTGCTAAATCCTGCCAAAAACAATTTAACATGGTCTGATTGCGCCCATTTTTAATAGGCTTCGTGTGGTGATGGGCTCCAATGCCTACCAAATTTTATTAAAATCAATAAGTCTTTCGAAAGTTATAGTCCATACACACATATTATATAAACATTTTCAAAAATTGTGCCAAGTTGTTCAGAATTATGTGAAACGTCGAGAAATTTTAGTCTCGCCTCTAGGTCCTTCCGTCCAACTGACGCCATATGGCAAATACACTAAATATAAAAAACGAAAAAAAAAAAGCCTCAGTACTTTATCTATACTAGTCTTATAAAACCACTTAACAATTTGTGAGTTTGATAATATATCTGTCCAGATTCTGTTAACTTACTTGTTACGTAATCATCGGAATTTTATTATATAGATAACATACACTGTTGCTATCAAGTCCTTTCACATATGACTGATATGCGACAGATGGTCAGACTCAGTCCTGATGTTAAGTATGCATTTCACAAGTCACCGTTTGGTCAGTTTAAAAATGTATCTGTAAGGACGTCAACGAGTTGTTGCTGCTTTGTGCATTAAAAGATTAATACAGCACAGAAAGAAACAGAAGATCTCTCTTACAAGGTACTAATATGATAATTATTCATTGTAAAAAGAGAACGAGGTGTAATACTGTTTATAATACGTCGCAGACCATCAGGACACATGACATTCTCCATAACCACAGCCCGTACTTTGCTAGACGCAGCCCTGATGGTCAGTTATATGCAACAGCTCAAGTTACATCTTTGCCGGTGAATCAGGAGACTGAGGATACACGATGCATGCGAAATAGTGAAACGGTGCACAAGTAATTAATGGTTACATGGTGATGGTGCATGTAAAGTTAGTTTTGGTTTACCAAATGACATTTCCCAGGAAGAAGTGTACTAATCTACCCCTAACATTATTTCCACTGAAACACTGAAATGGTCGTGTTTTAAATATTATTGATAGTAATGATGAATGAGAAATGAACAAATAATTTTGTGGGAATACGAATAAATAATTCCAAATATGTCACCTAATACTTCTGAATGATTACACATGGTTACATTATGAAATTATGTAGCAGTCTCATGCTATTGACCTTAGTTGTCAAGCGTCTGTAATCTACAATCTAATCTGTAGCAGTGTCAACAGGCCATCCTGAAACGTCGCGGTCACTGGAAAAGTATTAGGTTACATTTTAATATGTTTTACCAGAAAAACCAATTCAGATACACTGTGAAACAAAGTTTGATGAGGTTATACAAATAAAATATAGATCTAAACAAACGTTTGAGTGATAACTCAAACGTTTTTGAATAAACGAATGGTAAAAGTGCACATTATTAAACAAACGCACTGAAAATTAGGTACTTAAAAATTAACAGAATTCAGATATTTAACCGTTTTTTTTTTCATTTTCTTTTCTTGCACTGTTAGATTTTGTTCTGTGGCTAGTGTTCCAAATATTACATCAGTCTCAAATTTGTCACAATCTCTATACTGTACATACACATTCAATTGTCTTTGCAGATGTTTAAAGAAAAGAAGATCACGTTTCTTCAATGTTTATTGTAGTGGTTTTAGCGGTACTAGTTGAAGGTTGAGTGGGGGTATTAATTTGTTTAGCTGCTAACGGCGGCGCTAGTGGAGGTGCGGTACTGGTATTGGTGGAGTCAGCAACGCTAGCGCTAGGAGCGGTGTAAGCAGGCACTACATTTGGAGATACAGTATTCTGAATTTGTAAATTTGGTATTGGAATTTTTTGATTTATTTTTGGTATAAGTGGTTGCTTGTCGGATCTTGATGATGACAGACTTTCATTTGTTTTTGAAAGACGTTCACTCAGTGCCTTTAACGCTATTTGCCTAGAATAATATGAAGATTTTGTTTTACATTCTTCTATTAACTATATATTTTTTGTTATTTAAACTACGCACCTGCGTCTTTCCATATCATGAGGATCAATTCCTGGCAATGTAACTGTGACGCCAGTTGGGTGAGCCATATCGAACCGTCGTACAACTTTCTGGCATAAGCCTATTTTAACTAAAGCACCGTGTACTGTATTACTAACAACGGCTATTGGAGGCTGCAGAACATTAGGAAAGAAACTAAAAAAAGATTATTTTATTTGCTTGAGAAATTGCCTTGATTAGAGTTTATATTACGAAAACAATACAATATTTATTGTAATAATTAACGCCTGTGAGAAAATATTTTTCAAAAAATTCACAACCAATTAAACAGACAAAATTATTGTAATTATAATATTTTTGTGTTTTAACTGGTAGTGAATTTTTTGAAAAATATAGGTAGTATTTAATTTGAGATATGTATATATATTTGTAGGCTTTTTCCCTTTCAAGAAAATCTATTTTGATTCATTAATTGAACTTTTAATTAGACAAAAAGCTTATTTTTTATCTTGAATGAGACGATACAAACTTGTTAACTGGTGCAAGTGGCTGTTAGCCTTGCATTTGAGATACTACCTACACTTAAAAATGAAAGTTTTGATTTTTTGGAATTATTAAATAGGTTTCTATTAGAAATACAAAATATTATGCATCTTACCTGGCAAATGTGAAACTATCAGCCATATCACCTCGAGTACCGTTGTTGTGCCATTGGTAAAATCGCAAATAAACCCAACTGACAAAAAGGCCACTTATGAACATTGTTGGGTATGTTCCCTCTAATAAACCGACTAACCACAAGACCAAAGAGAAAAAAGAACAAGTGAGAGGTATGTTGCGATTGGTAATCCTTCCTATTGGTGTTTTCACTAGCATATGATCTGGCATTATTTGCTTAACAGTTACAGAAACTCCGGCTATATATCCAGCTAATCCATGAATATGCACAGTGAAAAGTAAATCTGTATTAAAGGTGCACATGTAAAGTATCAAGTAAAAGAAACTACTCATTACTGCAACTCCAAAATTGACAATTGCGAAAAACGTCAACATTTCCATTTGGCCCCAAAGGGGCTCTATTAATTTTCCACATAAACCGACTGTTATAATGTCGACTAAAACTTCCCAAAAGTGAAGTTCCAGGAAACAAAACGTAAATGCAGTCCATACCCAAAATGCTGGAGGTAATAAATATCCAGGAGTCACTGATAAGACGTCAATTGCCGTTTCAGAAAACGATAAACCATACCCAGTTAATACTACAATACATATAAATTTCACTGATGTGCTTGTATTCCCTAATAATGCACAGAATTGCTGTCGAAGATAAGGTATATTTCGACTAAATACTCTCGCGGTGGCCATTTTCGACCAACTGTCAAATGACAGTGTCTTAATAACTAATAAGTTATGAGATGCTGCCATCAGACGTAAAGTAGCCAAAGGTTTTAGTTTGCAAATATACGTCATGGCTAGTATTTATGATTCTAATCTGGATAAGACAGAGGCGTGTACTAAATAATTATTATAATCACAATATTATAATCAATAATTTTTAAGTTAATAAAAATTTACAAGTTCATTTTTAAAAATTTAGTCAAATTAATTTATCAACATTGTTAATAATATTTGTTGACATTCATATTAACTTTTAATGCCGAATCAAATGCAATTTAATTTAAATGTAAGAACTAGACATTGACTAAAATAATTTCTATGCCACTGGAATTGACTTTTCAAAAGTCAAAAATGGAAAACCTTTCAAATGATGGAAAATGATTCACACTTTAAAATGTCAATAATTTATTATAACAATGCTTTAAAAACGTAATATTAGTCGTGTTTTTAAGATAATGAAAATATGACAAATATTTGTATTATATCAGTTTATTGGTGGATATTTTGTAAATTGTTTTAATTTGGACATAACCCTATTTTTAGGTTTGATAAAATAGGATTTCTAAAATTTTATTTTTTGCATAAGATTTTATAAAGAGCGCACACGTATTGTAACAATGTAGTGAAAAGTTTTAAGTGCAAACAATTATTATAGATTAGTAAGACGAAAATAAATTTTCTTCATATTTGATACCGTTGATATGTGATATTTATTTAAGTTGGAATAGCGAGTTGCAGAACTGTTGCTATAATATGGCAAATTCTTTAATTGATTTGAGTTTATTTGAACTTAAATCATTAATTACAAATGTTAATGTAAAACTGAGTGCTCGAATTGAAAATGGTGTAAAACAACTCCTTGCTATCGTTACAAGGTAAATATATTGAGAAGGATGAAGTAATGAAACGTTCAATATCATCAAGAAAGTATCTATGTTATTTTGTTTCTGGAATAATTGCTCAGTTTAAACTTTAAAAATAGCATTTTACAGCAATTTTGGATAAGTGTTCAGTAGCAAACATTTTAGTTCCAAAAAGCGTGCCTAAATGTAAGAATAAGTCAATAAAAATTAAAAGAATAAGTCGAATATTTCGTAAATTGACCACCGGCAAATTGTAGATGGCATTGCGATCAATTTAAACTTTTTTTTTAAGACTTCAAAAAACCGTATATGCGGTTCACATGGATCTTGTTTGTGTTTCAGTGATGGGGAATTATTATTACATTATATTTATGGCAACATAAAACCAGTTGTAAAATACATCCCATGGCTTAAAGATTCTAAAAAAGTTATTCAAGATATATGCTTTGATCCCACTGCAACATGGCTCTTAGTTCTTAGTAAGTACATTTATCTAAATTGTTAAAAGTATTTTTGTTTTTAAATTTCCACTAAAATGAGCAATTCTTTTTCAGCATTAGATTCTTCCTTGTATATTATACCAGCATTATGGATAGTCGATCAAAAACAAAAAATCGATTGTAAATGGTCATTAAGCGATTTCACGTATTTTCCAAGAACTGAAAAGTCACCAGCCGCTACACCTGGTTGTGTCGTATGGTGGCAAACACTAGACTGTAATCAGAATGCAATAATCGGACACGATAATGGTGATATTAGTTTTGTAAGTTTAACAGATGGTCAGAACATCGGAATAACGAGTATCGCTGGACCAGTAATAAAACTAAACATCTGTCACGATAATAGTTTGGATACTGTTTCATTGCTGGTAGGTGTTCAATTGTTTTTATTATTTGTTTTAAACAGATGAAGTTTCTGAAACGTCAATAAATCTTATCACTATGGAAACAAATTTTGTTTATACTGATAGGGTGTGAAATAACGTTTTCATTGCACTACACTACAATCGATTTTATTATGCTTTTATTGAGTGTTTCATGTAACTAAGGCGTAACTAGTATAAATATCAAAATTGTTTGTTATAGCTACCTTTTTTTTATTTGTTTGTTCAGTTGATCATTGTAAAGTTTGAACTTTGAGTTGAATATTTGCAAGGATTACATCCATAGTGACAACATATTATAGTAAATTTTGATTTTTAAATATTTTTCTGATAAAATTGGTAATCTTTTTAAAAGTTCCAAAAAAATATAGCTTATTTGTAAAGATATAATCTTATCAATTTGTTGATTCAAATGATATACTGTTTTTGATTTTGCTTCTTTTAATTAAATTTGCCGTGAATTTCGCAGATTACCAGTGAAAATAAACAACAGTGGCGCCTTTTGTTAGAACAAAGAACGACTGGTTACATATGGTCACCAGAACCTAATCATTTGACTGTACATTCGCCGAGCACTAGTGATCTAGTTAACTTAAGCTCCGGTTCGAGTCACACCAGTTCGGATAATGAACAACGAAGTACACGATCTCGTTTACAAGGTCTTAGACAAATGAGCGTAGAGAGAATTCATTCACTTAAACAAAGACTAGCCGAATCCAGATCTTACAGAAACTCGAAAATTGGTAAAAAGAAATTATCATTAGAATCAAAGAATGCAAATTCTTGAACTCTTCTAAAATATAACAATATTGTTTTGTTTTTTTTTATAGATCGCTTTATTTCCGATCGAAGACAGTCTTTTAATTCGGAATTGGGAGAATCTAATTACACGCCCGTGAATATTCCGGAAAAGTTGACAAATTTAGGAGAAATATATTTACGACCACAGTATGCTAGAAATCGACACCTGTTTTCGGGCTATTATAGTCCAAACAGCATTTTGACTGTATGTAAATTTGTTTTTTATTTGACCGTTATTTAAACATGAATACCTAATATGAAATGCACTTATAAAGATTCTGTAAGAAAGAAAGACATTATCAGAATTATGAACTCATAGCTTCCAGTATCGCGTTGATTGTGATTGATTGTGCGCATAGTTGATAAAAATAAGTGTAGTAATTTCGTTGGTTTCTTCTTTTTGAAGATTTCTATCAAAATGATGGACGCGTATGTGCACGTGCAGCTCCCACCAGTTTGATGGAAATCCTTAAAAAGAAGAAACCAATGAAAACGCCCATTATTTATTGTTTGCTTTTGTTTACATTAGACTTTTATACTTCTAGGATGGTTTTTATTGGAAATTTTTCTTTTTTATGGAGAAATATACCTATACGATTAAATTATAAATTTCACTTCTTTTTTTTTGTGTAGATCCATGGCATAGAGGTGGATGCGGTTCCTTTATTCGTACATAAATTGTATCCGAACTGTAGAGACGTTTTAGTTGCGGATAGGTTTATCTACATAATTAATTCGGATTATAATTCTCTTTCGATTGTTAGTTGCCCGCTGTCAGAATCTCAATTAGACGGAGATAGTGTATGTATATTTGACTTAAAAAATTCAATTATCTTGTAACATTTAATGAATTATTGTGTAAATTTCTAGGAATTCAATCCGGAGTCATTAATTACGACTTTCGAATTACCGAATCCGAATGAAATTATATTGTCGATATTTAAATTAACTGATATTACATTAATTGGTGAAAGAAATTCCGGCGATGATGCTATTTCAAAATCAAATAAAGTTTTTACGTTACCAAACGATGTTTCGGATTTAAATATACGTAATCCTAAAATCGATACTTGCATTTTAGTTACGAATTTCAATATTTATAAGGTGATACTGAGGTAAGTTATTTTTTTAGCATTTTTACTTTTTTGTACTTCTGTGTTAAATACTTTCTTCATTTAAAGAATTAAACAATTCATTAAATTTCGTTGGTTTTCTATTTTTTAGATCGTCTATTGTTAAAATATTTATGGATTTAGTTTGTAAGGACAACAATCTTGAAAAAGCTGAACGTTTAGCTTTTGTGTTTGGTTTGAATTTATTGCAACTTCTTGAGCATGCGGGCGACTTGATGCTGTCAAAAAGTAAATTTCCTCATGCTATTACATTGTACAAATTGTCTCGTGTAAGTAAGAGTAGGCGTTTTTATATTTATGAATAAAATTTTCACAAGTTTCCCATACAAATCAATAGATATAGGATTTTTCGAAAATTTTTATGTTACGAAAAGTTTTTAATGAGAACTTAGGTACTCGATTCTTAATGGTTATCTGGGTATTTAATTCCAAAAGCATACCGATAATATCAGTCATATTAGCTATGATCTGAAAATTATTCAATACCATAGAGTCTTAGATAGTAGATAATTTTTGGGTGATCTGCAATTGGGTATTCTATTTGGGTTCCTGATTTCAAAAATCAACAAGTTTCATAATCTCTAGTTTTCAAAAAACAAGTATATTTTTAAAGGACTACTTCAGTCCGTCGATGTGTTAAAATAAATAAATAAAAAAAGTGTACAGTTACATTATAATATTATTATGGTTTTATTTTTGCAGTGTCGTCTTTTGAAGTCGGTTTTGAAGTTTGCTGTGTCAGGCCATGCGTCTGAACTGTTGGGTTACATTTCTTCTTGCCTGTCTGCACCAAATATCGATATGTCATTACCAACAAAAATACATCTCTCCAATCTTGCCGTAATGTCTTATACAGAAATACATTTACGCCATAACAATAATTCTTTAAGTCGATTGAAGAATTTTAATCAGTTCATGTAAGTAACTAGGATTTTATCTTTGGTATAGCAATGAAAAGGCCAAAGAGGCTGTAGCCTTAAACTCTTCAAAAATATACTGATATTATGTTGATATATATTCGTATAATTATCGTGTGCAATCTGGGATGACCATTCTCCACCTCATCATATGCGGTTTAAGAGAAGCTGTTTAAAATATCGCATTTTTTAAAATTATAATTGCCAAATAAATATCTCTAATTTAAAATGATTAGTTTTATTTTTTGATTTTAATTTTTTTTGGTTGTTATCCTTTTGGACTTTCTAAAACCCATAGATATTTGATCATTTGGCCTTTGTAAGTGGAGTAGCCTTGTGTATCGCGAATTGTGACAGTTTAATGCGGCTCTGACATGCACTACTTAAACATTTAATTGAGTGCTAACTGCTAAGACGCTTAAGTGGCGATTAGAAATGTTATAAAAAAATTCTTCGTAATGTCGCTGTATTTTTAATGAGAACACACAGACAGTACAATCGTGTGCGAATAAGCTTAAGAGCGAAACTACACGGGCTGATTTTCCGCGGCGTTTTTGCTGTGGCGGATTGCACGTCCAAATCGAAACCGTGCCTACAAACGAGTGAAACTAGACGAACAGAATATACGTTCGCCTTGTAGGCGCAGTTTCCATTTGGACGCGCAATCCGTCGCGTTAAAAATGCCGCGGAAAACCCACCTGTGTAGTTTCGCTTTTATGGATAATTTTTTGTTTGTTTTTAGGGAATTTTTATCCCGCAACGATTATTATGATCAAGTACTAGCTGTAAATGTTTTATGTCAAACAGCACTTTGGGGATTATTAACGATTCTAGTCCGTACCAGAGGGCTTGTCCACGATGTAATGGAAACAGTTTGCAAATTGTTGAAAACTGCTAGTCAACCAGTGGCATCGAAAATGATCGATTTCGATGATATGTATCTACACTATTGTTTAACCGATTCAATGAATCTACAATGCCTTATAATTAAACCAAACATTGCAAAGATATTTTTTAGTTTCGTATCGTTAAAATTAGACATATTTGAGATGAACATTTTAAAGGTATGTTGCAAGGTCTTCTAACTCGTGAATTTGAATACCACTTTTTTTGTCTACAGTGAAAACATTTTTGATCGGTGATTTTTTTTTATTTACATATTATTTCTCATCGACAACATACATGGTTACCCTAATAAAATGGTTCAGCTAACCGCGGCGTTTTTCAAAAATATATCCGCCACTAATAATTGGCGAGAGATTATTGTATACAATTTGATTATTATTAATAATTTTTAGAATTCTGAATTTTTTAATTTTATTTCTTTTAACCTTATCTGAACTATTGACTTTTTGTTTGATAATTTACTTTTTAACAAATAAGGTGCTATAAATAAAAACTATTTTTGAACACAATCGAATTTTACAGAGATTATTAGACTTGCTAAATCCAAGTCAGCCAGTGATTAGACCTCTTGTTGTAAAATTATTTGATCAGTTCAAACGTCGCCGTACGGTACCTGCAAATTTTGAATCAACCATGGAATCAATTGATACGATTGAAGCATCTGTAAGTTTTTGTAAATAAATGTGAGGCAATGAAGTTAGAATACAAAATGATTTTCATACATTTTTGTAGGAAGAACAATTTTCTACATTTCAAAATCTGATTGAAACATTTATAACAGTTTTATTGGTTATTATAGAAAAGACAACAAAAAAGCCACATTTTGACATAGCTTTAATGAAACCATTGGAAATAAACTATTCAGAGGTTTGTACACTTAGAGGTCAATCTTTGCTTACAAACATTCAAGAAACAAACAGTGTGTGTACGAACATCCAATAAATTACTTTGACAAAAATTATTCTGTGGTAGTGAATATGCATTGCCAATCTTATGAAAAAAAAAAATATTTTAACTTACGAACACATTTCAAAGAACACGTTATGTTTGTAAGTTGGGATTCGCCTATATTGAAATTTTTTGTCACAATATAAATAAAACAGAATTGTAATTGTAGAAAGTCGTAATGCCAGTGCTTAGCATAAAATATCGAACTTTGAGCAGTGGTTTCGGTCACGTTGCGTTGATTCGGAATAATTCTGTTTGGACTTGGGGCAATACAGCGTGCGGTTGTCTCGGAAATGGACCTGTAATGACCAAGTGCAGTTTGCCTCAGTCTGTGAATGTTTTGAACAACTTGTGTTTAGAAGTTATCAGTGTATCATGTGGAAGATTGCATACATTGGTATTGACGAGCTGTGGGGTGAGAATTTTTTTTAATTTAAATTTGAAGACAGTTCGTTCCTAAAAGTCAAAAGAAATGTTTTTTCTTGATTTAAAACTACAGTAGAATCCGGATTGAACGACTTTCAAGGGACCGGCGACATTATGTCGTATTAACTGGACGACGCACAAAGCAGACGCATAATATATATATATATGAAACCTAACTTGAGTTTGTATTGACGTCGCTAAAAACGGTTAGTCGTTATAAACGAAGCCGTAATAGACGGATTCTATTGTATAATGTGGGCCGATGAAAGGCGAAATAAATAACATTTCTTTTTTCAAAAAATAGTTATTTGCACCATGACTGTAGAGATATCAAATACAGTCAAACCTGGGTAAGTGAGAAAACCCTATAAGTGAGAGTAATAGGCAGGACCCGTCATTTCCAAAACCTCTATAAGCGAGAAACAGAAACCTCTGTAAGAGAGAGTCGTTTTTCCCTCATGGACCTCCGTAAGTGAGACTGCTACTTATCTATACCTCTATAAGCGACAATATAGATACAATAAAAATACATACATACATAAAAGATACACACATACAGTAACAAATGACTAAACAAATTACAAATTTAACATCGTGGAACTTCCTACCATTGTTTTTGTATTGTTTTCTCGTCAATATTGTACCGCTGGAGAACAAACCGACGACGATATCGTTAAGAATTGCTGCGTACCTCTATAAGAGAGAAACGCTACCCATGTACCTGCATTAGCGAGAAACTCGGGTTAGTGAGAAACCTCTATAAGCGTGAATGAGATTGTGCTCCCTTGAACTCTCGCTTATCCAGGTTTGACTGTAGTTAGTAAAATAACAGGAATATGAAAATTTATGAAAAATAATGAAATTAAAAAAATGAAATTAAGCTAATTTTAAATCACTGAAATATGACTAAAACCTGCAATATTTGGAAATGATCATTTTTTAAGGTTAGATCCCATATGATAGAATAATTATATGTGAATACTGAAGATAATCGTATTATTCATTGTCGGGCGTCTATAATTTACAATTCATTCATTCGTATTATTCATCTTTTTGTTCAGGTGTATGCATGGGGTTCCAATACTTACGGACAGCTTGGCGTGGAATCGATTTGCCAGACTTCTTATCCGATGCTAATCGAGAGTTTAGCCAACGAACAGATAGTTGATATCTGTGCTGGTCAATATCATTCTATCGCTCTTACAGCCACGGGGAAGCTCTATACTTGGGGGTGTGTATACGTTTATCAACAACTGATGTATTTGTGATTGCAATATTTCATTTGATGTATTTATTTTCAGTTGGGGCGTCCATGGTCAGTTGGGACATAGCGATATTGAAGATGTAAAGTTTCCAAGGATAGTGGAATTTTTCTCTGATATTGTAAGCTTGCAAGGAGAAGTTTCATTTTTAGAATTTGCCTTTTAAGAGGATAATTATTTTCAGATCATAGCACAGGCCGTTGCAGGACATGCACACACTGTTGTACTTACATCGAAGGGTGAAGTCTACAGCTTCGGTTCGAATTTATTCGGGCAGCTCGGAAATGGCACGACATTTAAATCAAATAGGCCACAAAAGGTCACGAATTTACCCGAAAAAGTTGTTTTAGTTAGCACTGAATATTTTCAAAATGTAAGTTTTCAATTTTATTGTTGAAATCAAAGAGTAGATAAGTTCTATAAGAGGCAAAGCTCTGAGCTGTTTAGCATATTATACGTTTAATGACCTTGAGTATTGTGTCTTGTAGAACTTAACTTGTTAATTAAATAAGTGCCAACATTTTTAGTTTATATTTTCTCCGTTTACAGTTTGCTGTAAGTGTTACAAATAAATTATATACTTGGGGCGCAAGTCCACAAGTTCTCCGATTAGCTGCACAAGCACAAAAGAAAGCTAAAATATTACAGCAAGTTAATATACCGGCTGCCGAACTACAAGAAGAAATGGCACCCGCAACCGAAACACTGAACAACGAAACTGTTGTAGTGACTTCCGTACAAGCCGACGCTCCGATTGTAGATGAAACGCCAAAAGCTGTAAATGATCCGGAATTAAAACAGTGCATAACAGATTTACAGAATACGATTCAGGTTTTAGGTTTCAAAACTGGAAAGTCGGTTTCTGTTTCCGATCCGATTATTCCGTCTAACGGCAGTACTAATTCATCAACGGCAAATAATACGTCTTCGACCGTTTCCCTTCCTAGTATAACCAATTCGAATGATCCAGAATCACTGCCACATTTGTTTCCAAGACTTGTAGACACTTCGCTTGTTCAAGGAGTTATTGTAAATGTAAGTTTATATTCGTAAATTACTTGGATGCAGGCAACCGAACACGTATAATTATTTTTCATGCCCAGTTTTAATGAGTCTTGAAGAACTTTTTTTTTAAATAGCCCAGGAACGACTTATGTAAACTTTGGATATCTGTTTTTATATATAAGCTCTGTTCCTTCAGAAATTAAAAATTGTCCATGTCCTTCAGGAGTTTGCGCAGTGAAATGTTTCTACACAGTACGCAAAGTTTTAATCAAAGGCATGCACATATCAAACTGGTCATTCAGTAGAACGTAGAATTGTAGAGGGTTCGACCAAAGTTTCTCAGGCTACGCTTTTTTGTGTATTGTGAACACCGCGGCGTCAGCTGTTCTATCAGACTAATTTCCAAATTATGTGTAATGAAAAAATCAGAAACTAGTCAGGGACAGATCCGTGATTGTAAAAACAATTCAACAAACCTGTATAATGTGAAATAAAGTCCGTGTTTTAATAAATGGCCTGAAAGTAGGCAACCAAACTTTCAGAATGAATCATCCTATGAGGTGTAGACTTAATTGACGATTATATCTGTTCTTGTTTGTAATTTGTATGATGATTGATGTTAATAAATAGCCTAGTGGTAGATGACCATACTTGCAGCGTACTTTTGAATTTGCGAATTACAAAAAAATGACAATTAATTTCAGGTCGTTTCTGGATGCCATCACGCAGCACTCTTAACTAAAGATGGAACGGTCTACACTTGGGGTAAAAATTTAGACGGTCAACTCGGTACTGGCAACCGTAAAGAAGTACTTATACCGACGCCAGTAAAAATCAATCCCATCAATTTCATTTCTTCAGTCAGCTCACCAATCAAACAGGATGATACAGATTTACACGATTTGAAGTGTACTCACATTTCGTGCGGCGCAGAATATACTGTAGCGATAGATAACACCGGAAGAGTATTGGCGTGGGGAAATAATGCTTACGCACAGGTATTTATTTAATTAACCCTTATTTAAAAAAAAAATTCACAGATTTCGCAATCCTTGCAACCATCGAGGACATTGGAAATGATAACAGCATATATGAAACATAATTAACTGTTTATTATACACACAATATTTATCAATGCACTGTTTAGTTTTGTCAGGAATAACCCTATTATTCTTCTGTTATATACGCGTTCACTTTTGCTTGATTGCTTAACTTTTAAATGGATTTTTCTACAGTATTTATTAACATTTGCTCAAAAATAACACCGTAGATCGTCGCAAATACCTTTCAATTAACTAGACATGATATAAAACACATTTCGAAAAAATTGCACTTGTTCAATTTTGCATGATTGCTCCTCACTTGATCGCGACACCGTTGTCTTTTGGCCTTGAACGAAAACTCGTAAATCTGCCCCCATATACGAACATAAACATTTCCAATGTTAAAATCGGAACCCTTATGGGATCAGTCCGGCCCGTCTGTATGCCTATCACAGTTGAATTTCTCAGAACTAAATGAAGGTATCAAGCTGAAATTTAGTATAGTTATAAAGCTTAACCTGCATATATTTCAACAGTCAGAACCTAAAAAAATATTTTCCCACAAATTTGGGGGGTCACAGTTTGACACTTCAAAAAAAATCTCTGTATTCGGTCATGGATTAGTTCATGTACCCTCAACATGGTGAAGAATATAAATGTTCTTTTGTCTTTCTTTTTAGCTGTTGTGCTACTTGTTGAGTATAATTATAAAGAATCTAGTGACATAATAATATTTTTCCATTAACAAAGTTTTTCGGAAAAAGGTGGACATTTAATTAATTGATGTGTTACTTTCAGTTGGGTAAAATACCGGACGAAGAACAAAAAGGGCTAGAAGGCAAAATGGTTCTTTTGAGAACTACTAAACGCATTATTAAATTACCAAGTTCGATTCAAAATGTGAGCGATACACCGAAGGAAGTTCTTAACTTACCGAGTCAAACTATAACGTATCGTAACATAGATAAGAAGTTTTTTATCGATTTAAATCAGCCCCAGTTGTATGCTTTGAAGGACGTAGAAATTTCGGATAATAAATTTAGCGATAGCAAGTCAATAACATATGGCCCTAAAACGTTACATTTTGTGCTTGAAACATATTTAGGTTTTTATGATTCGGAAAAAATTTTGAAAAAGGCATTGGAATATGATAATTTGCAAGCGGCTAGTAAAGTATCATATTTAGACTGTTATTTTACGGACAGTTTAGGATATCAGCTGAAGTCTTTAGAGAACTTAATTAGAAAATGCAGAATTGAAAAACTTAAAGATAATGTGAACTTTTCCGAAACAAACCTGTGTGCTTCCAATGATATTGTAGCTAAGCTAAATATTGATAATAAATTGAACGAATTGAACGATAATTCAGTATTGAGTAAAAGAAAAATAAATAGCGATGTAGATGGTGATCCGATACAGGTGCAACAACATATAACTTTCAGCCCGTCTTTGGAGAGTATTAAACATTTCGACGATGCTTGCGAAAATCAAGGAGGCCATGAACAGATGTGCGATGATATTCCGTCTGATATGTCGACCAACATTAATTTGAAACACGATGATGTTCCAAAATCGCTTTCAGACATTGATTCGACAATAAGCGAAGATAAGAAACAGTTGGTGCGAAATACGGTGATAGAATATGTTGAATCGGTAGATGAAAATTTACTTCAGTACGATCATACGCTGTGTCCCAACATAGCCCTGAATAAAATATTTTCCGAAAAAGATGATGAAAACTCAAACGACAAGGAAATGAATTTCAAAAAGAATGAAATGAATTCATATTCGCAAAAAACAGAAAAAATTAATTCAGTTACCGATTCACAAATTGTGGAACATGCGTCTCGAATACTTGAATTTTACATTGAAAAGACACAGAATACAGAGAATCATATTTTGATGCAAAATATATTAATAAAATCTATGGATTTTTGGCTGTCTAACAACTTGCCGGTTTCAGTTTTGGAGAATATTTTATTAAAAAATATGGCAAAGTATTTTTATCCATTATCTATTTTATTGTTTTGCAAGAATTTTAATAACAATTTAGGGGAAGCAATAAATAAAAATGATGAGGCGCAACAATCCCAAAAATCTTTTCTGTTTTTGAAACAGTTGTCAACTAAATTTTGCTTGCAATTGTGTTCTATGGTGCTAAAAAGTGTCGATAAAAAGTCTTAAATGTTTTTTACCTATTTATTTTTTTTAAGAGTTTAGTAATTTATATTACCTATATAAATGTTGTTTTAAAATTTTTTTAAATTGATAGGAATCTAGTTTTTGTGTTAAATTGAAAAAAAATAATTTACGTGAAAATAACTGATGGGAAGTTTTTAGTTTCCTAATTGAAATTTTAAACGAATGCAGTTCATATGTAAGTATTACCATTTTGATTTTTTGTATTATAACCAAAGATATATTATAGTACCTACCACAAAATTGATATATGAAAATAACCTTCTCTATATATTTAATTTTTAGAACTTTCTCATAATAAAACTTGATTCAATTTTATACATTTTTAAACATTTTTTTTATAAAATACACATATCGATAAAAAAAGTTTAACATCACTTTAAAATTCGATTAGTAATGTATTATGTACATTTTGTACTGTAATTTTTAGAAGTTTTATTAGTTGAAAATTCATTAGATTTGTTGAAACATTTTGGCAGTCCAGAAGAACTATAATAGTTCAAACATAGAAAATTCCTTAATCAATTTGCAATACATTCAGACCCTATATTGTGCTGGATATGCCTCTGTGTTCTTGAAAAATGCGGCGCATACTAATGCTAGGTTTCTGATACGACTTTCAGCTTTAAATCTAGATTTAAAATATCAATTGGTAGCGTAAAATTGCTAAAATGTCTTCTGTATTGCGTAAATAACCTAAAAAGTTTGATCGAAAAAATAACAGACACTCCGGTTTTGTTTATTATGTATAGATATAGATTATTGTTTGAAAAATGCCAACCGATCCCAACGTCCTTGCTAAATTCCACATCAGTAGGTGCTGTACAAGTTTAAAAGCAAGTGTTTTCACCTTGTCTCTAGTCTTTTTGATAAAGAGTAAAGGAAAAAGGATTCCTTGAATGACGCAAATACAGGATTTTACGACTGAAAGCTTAATGTCGTTTACAACATTGCTTTAGAAAAAACGCAAATTGAAACACACAAACTGGGGTCTTGATGTGTTAGAAAAAAAATCGCGTGAACTTTTACTTTTCAAGTATAGAAAAACCAACGCATTATTTCAAATCCGCGAGTTGAAAACTCACACCAGGATATTACTGTATCGTAAATATCTATTTTTTTATTTAATGTTTTTTTGCGCTCCTAGGAACGGTTTTTTTAAAAGTGTTCATGGCCTGAATTGTCTTTGGCTAGTTGCAGATTTTATGAATGTTATATGAGAACTGGTTTTTGACATATGATAATCTTCTGGATTGTCACATTGTATAATATGTTAAGTAATATTATTAGTTAATCAAAATTAACCCTTAAGAGCGATGACACACACAGCGGTTTGTCAGCGGTTCTGCGCCCGTTAGCAGCCTGACGTCTCGACATGGCATACACAGCGGTGTCAACTCGGCGTCAGGCGTTTCTTGTAGAGAACGATGTGTCGAGGCGGCTGAGAGTCGGTTTTTAGTGTGCAGGCAATTCTCGCCGCAGTGTGTTTTGCATCATTGAAAAACACTAACATTCGTGCCGACCCGGCAAACGCCTCGGCACAAACCGCTGTGTCTGTCACCGACCTAACTGATCTGGTCTGCTTTTTAGACATTAGATAATTTAGAAATACATAGCATTAGATAATTGATCCGATTGATTCCTTTTCTGTTTCGGATTCTTTTCGGTTCTGTGTCGACTAGTTGACGAATTTATTATTTTGTTTAAAAACTTAAAGTGATAATATTTGTGTTCATATTAATTTTATAGTTTGCCGTTTCTCATTTAATGAAACAAAAATGTGTATTCCTGTTTCTCTATCGTATATTCATATTAAGTTATGATTTTTCATTTAAAAGCTTCATCAGGGCCGTAGCTAGAGCTGAATTCAAGATAGGGCACTGAAAGTTTCAAGTAGGGCTGAAGCAAAAGACTACAATTTTTTAATTGGATTGCCCACCTCATCTGGTAATATCAAATTACAAAAGCAAGAAAACGGTAAATGACAATTTATTCAAAAAAAAAAAAAATACAGAACTTGCCATATTATCAAATTTCCGATGAACTTCATTTAGTCCAACGAATTTAATCTTGTTTTTCCAAATGCCAGATAGATCAAGTCTGTCATTCTGTCGTGACAGTCTTTGCGGCTTGTTTATAATTCCTTAAAGTAGGGCACTGGATGTTTTAAGGTAGGGTATTGCCCCTTAATGCCCCCCCCTAGCTACGGCCCTGAGCTTCATAAATTAGATATTATCATTTGAAGAGTACAGGGGATTAAACATACATGTCAAACATTTCTAAAACTGAGATCATTGCATAACCATGCCTGTTTATGTTGGCAGTTAGTAATTCTAAAGCGCGCCACTTGCTATACGAGCCCAGACTAGAGGTGCAATCGTGAATAGTATTTTGTTCACGATCACTCACGCTCACGAAAATCATTTTCAACTGACGTCCGTTCACGCACTACTACATTTTTTTAACACTCATGCACGCTCCAGTCACGTCTAGATTTCAACACTCACACAAATTCACGCATGATAATAATTATATTTTGAAACTCACGCACGTTCACTCGCACTCACGCAATTTTACACTAACTTTATAAATTATATTATCACATCGCAAATGTTTATGATACTTGTTAACATTAGTTCATCAGGATCAGGCCTAAGAGTTTACAGTTTACGCTCAGGGCCGTATTAACCATTAGGTAGAGTAGGCAACTGCCTAGATGCCCCGCATCGGCTAGGGGCCCCGCGCGCACACAAAAGAAATTGAAAATAAATCATAGAGTGAAAATTTAAATGGAAAATTTGTATCCTCAATGACAATAGATATTAGATATTGCTTTTTTTCGACGCATACTGCCAGTTGATGAAATACTTCATACAATACGCTACGTAACGCATCCATATTATTAGTTCTATTACTCGATACTAGATGGTTCTGTTCTGTAAGTATGAAGTATTTCATCAACTGACAGCATGCGTCAAATACAGTATGAATCATACTGCAGCATCACGTTAAGATAACCATGTTGTTGCCATATCACTGCACACATTGAAGTAACAGAACAGGACAGGATACCAAATTTAGAGTCGATCAGACCTCTGGAAGTTACTCACATCCCTTCATCAACTTGAAAAGAGCTGATCATCTTCAAACGGCTGAAAAGGGGCCCCGAGAATTGCATTGCCTAGGGGCCCCGACATGGTTAATCCAGCCCTGTTTACGCTTCACAGTCACACTCTCCGCATTTCGCCTGAAAATACATGAATCATTTTTTCCGTGATTAACTTCTCACTCACGCCAACTCACGTTCACAAAATTCTTTTCTATTCACGCACGTTCACGCATGCGTATATTTTTTTTAATCACACTCACGCACACTCACTCGATTTTCTCAATACTTACACGTTCACACCGTGTCACGGGAAGTTTCACGCACGATTTGCACCTCTAGCCCAGACCCGACACGCGACTCATCCAGGTTTGTCAACACAAACGCGAATCCTGCAAAAGAGTTCATTTGTATGTGGATTCGATTTACAAACTAGCGAGCTCACAACCCGAGAGGACAGTGTGGTCCAGTGGTTAGCGTCGCCGCCTCTGGATCATACTGTCGTGGGTTCGAATCCCGCCTCCGCTCATGGATGTTTTGTGATGTCATTTAGTTTTAAGTGTGTTGTTATTTAATGTAATCAAAACGCTAATGACCTAAGTTGTCGACGCGTCTATAATTTACAATAAATTAAATCACAACCCGACCCTGACCGATTTGCAACTTGTCTATCTTTACCATTTATTAGTGGCTAGCGGATCGGTCGGCGGACAAGTCAGGACGGACCAAGGCTTATAAGGTTTGATTCTTGCCAACTCATATTTGTCAGCCAGAATTAATCATCATCTTCAAAATGGCTATCTATTCATTTAGCTACGATAAGACGATGGTTTATTAAAAATAAAAGAGACTAGAAGTTGCCCCTTTTTATACACCCGCCAGGAAATTTCAGCCAATCACTGGAATTTCGTGTAAGGCTACTAAAATGACCTTTCATTTTATATGCCATTCATCTCGTTGTGATATACCGGGGGTTTCACGCGGTCGGCTCTTGGACTAATTATCAGTTTGCCGTAGTTAACAATATACTCCATTAATTTCAGACATTAAAACAACCCACCTGCAGAATGATTCCCAGTTAGCTGATTTTTTTTTTATTTACCTTCGTTATGGTGTTTTAAAAAACGTGTAAAAAGTCCCCATCGATATCGTGTCGGCGTTGCCAGATATTCGAGGTTCAAGTTCACGATAGACGGTTTTTTGCGAATTTCTCGGTTTCGTTACATTTTTTGTAAAAAATGGTTATTACCAATCTTGTAGAGGACGAAATTATCTACAACTTTTGTATAAACATTTTTTATCTACGATTTATAGTTTTTAAAGTGTCCGTGGCTTCCTCTCCCTCGATTTTACATAACGGGATTATGCTGCTTCCCGAGGGCCTAACAAGAAACATACAAAAGAGAAGAGATTTTATTTCTTAGTCTAGCTGACGGAAAGTTTGTGTTATATTTGCTTAAAATAATAATATACTTCACCTCTTTCAAATGACCTGTCAGCTTTTTTATTTATTTTGCTATAAAACTTTTTAAAGTAAAAAACAACGTACTATGTTTCTATTAATCCTTATTTCTAGGTGGGAGGGACAGACTGTACTCTGGGAGGAGGAGCCGTACCCACTCAGTTCCCCTCTAGTTCTGCTCATGGGTGTGACGTTAATATTTTATCTCCTGTACTTATTTTTGATTTAAATCTTTCATCAAATTAAAAACTCAGAGAAAATTATTTTTACAAAAACAGTTACTTCAGAAACGGTTAGATATTAATTCTGGATATTAAAAAAATTATTAAAAAATTATGTAGTTTTGTTAGTGGGCAATATAATATTATGTCATGTCTATTTTATGAAGAAAGCTGTAAATAGGCAACTAAACTTACAACAAATAGTTGATATTTAGCATTGATAGAACTCTAACGAAAACAGAATTTAGATACCAAAAGTTTTTGTATGGTGCAAAATAACAGTCTAATAGAAATTGAACACTAAAAATATTAGGTAATTATTTTTCCACATTACAGGGAACAACATCAAAAACAAGTAGGATTAAATATGTTCTAATTTAAACATAGATTTTAGACTTATATAATAATATATTATTAGTTGAGATTATGCATCATTGTGATTTCATTTGTTAACAATTATTCGAGTTATCGTGTAAGACAGAATTTGTCACATACCTACAGGATTTTTTGATAATACGTCTACATTATAACCACAACAATTTGTTTTAGTTTCAAGAGTTAAGCTCCGGATACACTTTAATTGATTATTTTTCAAAGTTCCAAATTTATAGTGATATAAAATAAATAAAACAAGAAAATGTGAAATCAGATCATACTTACATTCGATGATAGCGAAATTTGAAAATATTGAACTTATATAAGGGCCGGCGCACACATGCTACTTTTTGTATCACGATTGTGCGATTCAGTCGCTTGTAGATCGTCAGATGCAGCAACAAACAGCGTAAACACGCACACCATTTGCTGAAATACAGTCACAAACGCGCAATTATCGAATAAGTTGTACCGTTGTACGTTCCTATGAGACTCTTCACGTGCAGGCGCGCGAATTAGAAATAAACGCATCGATCGCGCGATAATGTCTCCATGCTGTTGCTGAATCGCGCGATTGAACGAGAAGCTTCGTGCAACTGGGTAATCGTCCGCGATGCAGTCGCGAAATAGTTGCTAAATCGTGTTTTTTGCTACAAAAAGTAGCATGTGTGCGCTGACCTTAAGAAACCAAATAAAATATTGCGTAGATAATGTAGTGTATTATTGAAATGAAATCACAGGCGTGTTTAACTCCGAAATACAAGGGTTTCCTGCTTTGTGATGTTACGCTGAACTCGCGGACTTATTGCATCAGCTCTCTTAATCAAAATCGGGAGAAATGCAATATTTCCTTCATTGCTTCATGTGCTTTATATTATATAAACATTGTTACATTTTATTTGAGCTACTTTTGATATTTTATAGTGCCATAATAATTAAGTTTGAAACTCAAAAAAGGGCATTTTTTATATTGCAATAATGCTTGGCTTGCTGTGTTTTTATTACTATATTTATAAATATTTTTCTCGAGATTTTAGAATTAAAAATTCATTTAGCGATCGCCGATTTCTTATAATTATTATGTAGTTGTATTACAGCTATTGTTGTATAAAAACATTGATCTAACAGTGTTTGAATTAGATACTGAAAAAAATTGATGGATATTATTAGCAATAGTTTGAAACGTGTAAGTGTGATTGCAGCACTTCCAGGCGATTAGGTCAAGTTTTAGAAAATATTAGAATATGTACGATTTTCGTGTTTCTTGTTATAAACAAGTAAATTAGGTTGGTTGAATCAAAAGTCCTTCGTAGTCACAATGGAAGTAATTAAAACAAATAAATTGACAGTTGATATTTGGAATTAGGTATATAAATGATAATTTGCTTCGTTAATTAAAAAACTGTGCTTAAAATACTATAAATGCTAGTCAGAAATTAAGAAGTAAGGAATAGAATGTTTAAAAAATGACAAGATTTAATTCTATTTACAAATTAGTTTTATTGTTATATAAAAAATTGTGTACAATTTAGACTTAAGGTTTTTGTTAGTTTGTTTTTCAATTTGCTACATATTTTACTGACTATTTTTGACTGATTTTTTTAGAAAATAGTATTGCGTTTTTTAACATCTATTTAAAAAATAATGTAAGAATACTCTGATAATATATTTTTATTTAGTACAATTCTTATATGTAAAATTTATTAAAAAATATTATATACAAACATGTAAGTAAAATATATAAAACTTGGATTGTTTTGTGGTAAAATTATTTTTTTTTACTATAAAAGTCAAATTTACAAAAGTTAATATAAAAAAATTAGAAATGGTGCTTGCAGTTTCTAATTTACGGTTCATAGGTTGAACTGACTAGAACCGCGAAATTGTTTATTTGAATGAAGCACCGAATTGGTATTATTGACAACTTTAAAAAATAAATTATATTCTTAAATTGTTTTCAAGGGAAAATTAAACAAAGTATCGGAAGCACATTTTTGATCACGTTTTGTTATATTATTGATGTAATCTAAAAACCTAAGATCACACCTACTGAATAAATTGAATTATTGTAAAAACGTTACAATTAATGTTTTTTTTCTCCAGTTCAACTATTGTTTAATAGTATTGCATTCACATGAAAATGCACCTAAGGTAAGAAACTTGACGTTTGCAACCAGTGTGAAGTTTGCTGCCCGAGGTACGAGGGCATGCAACCACACGTGTTGCAAACGCCAAGTTTCATACCGAATAATTGCATATTATTTTTTACAACAACTCTATTGACAATTCGATTTGAGGTATCTACAATTTGGGCGTGCAAAAAAGTCGCAAAAATATTAGATCTGTCAGATTTATGTGGGGTTATGTCTGTGATTTTGACGTTTATGAATATTATATGCGGATTCAATATCGCTCTATTTCCTTCTTAATTTGACGTTTTCGAAAATTATATGCGGATCCAATCGCTCTGTCTCCCTCTTAACAAAGTTAAAAACAGAGAGAACCGACCTGAAAATGTTCGTCCCTAGGGATGTAAACGCTCAGTTTCAACCTGCTAAACAGGTAGGTACTGAAAATCGAATTTTCAATAGCAGCTTTGTGAAAAAAACAATTACAAGTTGTTTTGACGAAACAAAACAATGATTTTATAAGCAAAGTACATACAGGTTATAATATTAGGACTCTGCATTCAAGAATGTAAAAGTAATCACTTGATTCGCTTAATTTTCTTCTAAAGTATCAAAATTCAAAATGCGAAGGGTTTAGTTTGCCAAGAAATGGCGTTATGCTTACACTGGTATTTTTTTATTTCGGCATTTTTTTGATATTGGTTTATTAAATTCGATTACAATTTATAAGACTTTGCAGAGAATGCTTTTATAAAAAATTTTAATGTTTAATATTGTTATCTCCTGGCGAATAGACCCTCGAAGTCTAGCCTTAAAAGGAAGAGAATTAACTTTAAATTTTGGGCGCTGCAGTCAGTTTACTTGATTTTGTTTTTTTGGCCCATATTACATTCCACATAAAAAACGAAAGAGTTATCAACAGAAAATTTCGAGAGCAGTTTTTTTCTACCAGTTCAAATAATGCAGATATTTCACGAATTACAAGAGGACAGTCTTATTTTTAAAATTTGTGACACGTTTTCTTCCTTTCATATCGATATCAGTCCAAATTGAGTTGAACCAGTACATTTTAGTGTCTTTAATAGTACCGAAGCCCAATGGCTGTCACCGTATTAAACTCTATTTGTGTTAGAGCAGATTGTAAAATTTTTCGGTTGTCTAATATTTATCATTGAGCAATCACTTTACGTTTCGTTACAGTGTTTATTAGTTCATTGTTTCACTTGTTTATTTTGCACTATAATGTGATATGTTGCTGGAGGGCCCTCTGTGTTGTTTGGGACCGCTGTATCTGCTTCCAGGTCTTGAATGCACTATCGCGTAATGATCACTGTGCGATGATATTGATCTAAAAAAATTAAACGAACTGTTTCAAGTAGCTTAGAATTTTTACATTCTTTAGTTTTATCTAATAATAAGCATAATATAGGTAAGTAGTAAGTACTGTTATCTTCAAAATTTAGTTCGCGTTTTTAAAGAAACTTTGCACCGTTTGGTTGTTTATATTTCCACATTTTATTTTGAACTCATTATTAAATGCGTTCTTTACTGTGATACTGACGGAAAAATAAATTGAAGTGAAAAAAAAAATAATGCTACAGTTAACGTGTGGCGTCTTGGAATCATGTTCAGAACTAAAATTCCTCTAAACATATAGCCGAGGGTCTATAATCTACAAATCTATTTAGATTCTAGAACTTATAGTTCGTAAGTCGAAGACAATATTATAGGTATACTACAAAAATATTTAAAATGCATGGATGGTTACTTATTGTATACATTCAAGTACAATTAAAATTAATTTTGTTGTTTAATAACTTTCAATCACATTCTTATAACTATATGTTATTATTGTTAATTTGACACGTAAAATGAATCCATGAAAAATTAGTAAAATTATTGTTTGTTTAATATATTTTAAAACAAAAGTTATTATTAACAGTTTTCCTGTTGAAATGTTAAGCGTTAATTCTTAATTCCTAGAACGAATTTGTAAAGAGGGAATAACATTGCATGTAATGTCTATTCGATTTTGCTGATACTTGGTAGTACTTGAAAAAAAGAACTCTTAAATTCGGTAAGTGGCAAAGCGAAAATTCGTAAAGGGGTCTGATTGTATTTCTGATAGGCATAGACACCTATTCTAATGTTAAGACTTGTTAACATAAATATTGGTAATTATGAATTTAGATACTTATAGCGAATGATTCTATCCCATCAAAAACATTCTTCTAAATAAAAAATTATGCCAAGTCTCGAAACACTTTCGCCGTAAAAAAATTTGATATCCCAAAAAGAGCCAAGTCAAAACTTGTACCTTTTGAACTTGGCAATCACCTACAGAAATCTGCACCACTCCCTTTCAGGGGTTGGAGGGGAACATCAGTTTTTTAATTTTTCATTACTTGTACGCGGAACCTAGCCTGCATACCAAATTTCAGCTTTTTCTGACTAAGGACATAGACCTATAATAGAAATATGCAGCACCCCCTTTTAGGGTTTGGAGGGGGAAAAATATAGATTTAATTTTCTCATTACTTGTATGCGAAGCCCAGCCTGCTTCAGATTTCTAGGACTACGGGAAGTACCCTAAAGATTTTTGACCTATAAAAATCTGCACATCCCCACTTTGGGGGGTCGGAAGGGGAAAATCACAACTGTTTAAATTTTCTCGTTACTTTTATGCGAAACCCAGCCTGCATACGAAATTTCAGCTTTCTAGGACTACGGGAAGTACCCTAGAGTTTTGATGATCGTTGAGTCAGTGAGTTTGTGACGAAATAGCGAAATTTGGGGGGGAGGCAAATATTTTTTGAACTATATTTATCAGATACTAGAAATTTGGGGATCTGGTAAGTACGCTAGGTACAATCTCCAACGTAATTTTTAGGCTTCTGTTTGCATTTGTAACAGAGATATAGAAGGTTTAAAAGTGCCTCGAGTTGCTTCGAGAAAAGGTTTCCCGGTGGCGACCATTTACTCGACTTGGCAGGGCCACTACCGTCACCCCAGATTCTTTGGTGGAGTAACGTAATTTTCCTATCCTTGCGAAAAAAACCGTCAAGTGCGAGTAACTCGCGCGCCGAGGGTTTCGTACAACTAACAAACGAAAAGTACCTAATATATTAAATTAAATTATCATCATCATGGGGTACTCAGTCCTAAGACTGGTTGGACGTGTACCTCCACCCTTCTCTCTTCTGAGCTAGCCTACTCATCTCACAATTAAATTACATTTCATTAAAACGTATTCATAATAAGGCAAATTAGTAGTGATTTCGCCAACCGCATAACTAAATTTGTTGGTAATATTATGTTATTTTTTTCATCAAAAACTATAACTTACGGTTAGGAATATCGGGGGGGGGGGGATTTGTTTAAAGCGTACATTTTCGCTAATGTCAAAAACTACACAAACTAAAAAAAGGAAATACCGTTATGGAATTTGTAACAAGAGCTCTTTCAAATGATACCACACTTGACCGGATAAAAAAAGGTTCAGTTTTTTACCGTTTTGTTACGGAACCTCAAATATAATGCATTTATCACACAGATGTTTATATTATCTTGCCCACATAGCATCTAGAAAAGCTAGCTGCTAGATTAGACTAATGTAATCAATGATATAATATTGGAGAAGTTCTCGTGTCAAAGTCTAGCTAACTTTTGCCCCCCTCCCACAAAACATTTCTGAATGTGCTAATGATTCCATTGTTTGATTCACAAAAAATGAATATGATTGATAAAATTATTAATTATGTTCTTTATACATAGCAAATTAAAGCTTGATTTGATTGCAGCCGGTAGCAGTGTAGGGTGAACTTTGCCATGTACATACCTATCAACAGTAATCAGTCAGTACGTAATATTTTACCTTGTTGAATTCATGGTTGAACCACCCGAAGTGTAGCCTTGTTTGGGATTTGGTGCTCCGTTCAATGAATATCTTGAACCGTACTGACTTCCATGCCATGATCTGTAGGGATCATAGTCTTCTATGATCGATGGTTCTTTTTCGATTATCTTGAAAAAAAAGTCAAATTAACATCCTATTATAATATTTAAGATCATGGAATCTATAATTCAACACATTTTGATTAATTTATTACTCTGTATGTCTTGAAATTAGTAATTTCTTTAATTATAAATTTTCATAATTTGTTTGTATTGTAAAATTAATTTTGTTTAATTTTAGACCTTGAAGATGAAACAGAATGAGTAATTTGTAATTCTGGTCTTCTTTCCCACAAAATTAAAATAGTCATTATTAGATCTGTGGCCACGAGGCAAAATCGTTATGTCGAATTTTTGGTAATTTTTGGTAATCTTCACGTATACTTTTTAGTTCTATTTTCTGCAAGATTTTGTAAAAAACGTTTAATCCCTAGTATATAAAATCAAAATTTAAATTAAATTTCAAAATGACTTAATAAATCCTTCAGTGGCCATACTACTGATTAGTCGATGACTCGTATGGCCACTGAAGGGTTTATTAAGTCATTTTATAATTTGAAGAGTAGTCAGTAGGATTCAGTAGGATTAGATAGATAGATCCTTTATTTATTCGCAAAGCCTTGCAACATAGAACATGTCAATAAAATTGGTATGCCTTGAGGTATCCTAACAGTTAACGAACGCTATGAACGTCTTTGGTTATGAACGATCAATCAAATGAAATTAATTAAACGAAGTACAAAAGTATAAAAACGGTGACAGACAGTTTCCTATTCCTATCAGGATATGTGGAAACTTTTAAGATAACTAAAAACTTCAAATCCTAACAGTGTTGGCAAGATTTGAATTGTGTAATCCATTATCAATCAGGCTGGTGTTAGGATACACTAACTTTTTTAGAAATCTTTAATCTATTTTAATTAATTACCTCAGTACGCGCACAAGCGCAAGTCATTGCCGAGCATAAGAAGATATTGATTATCAGCATAATCAAAAACATGACGGCGAGAGCAATGCAAAGCCATAGGAGCCATGGAGGACGGATTGTGCCATCTTCACAAATACTTTGGACAACTGAAACAATGTATTAAAAATTAGTGTTCGTAAATTCCGTATTTTATTGTTAGTTATAATTTATAAACTTATAATTATTGTATTATACTAGCCTACAACAATACATTGTTCGAAAATCTGAGTTGACAATGACCTTAGATTGTTACTATATAGTATTTAACTATATTTGTTATAGACGTAGGAACAGTCTAAGGACTTTCTCGATTTTTTAATATGTAGGATATGTACCCAGAAAAATAAATGCTGTATAGCTACAGTCTGAACAAAACATACTATAGTTTGTTGTTTTATTTAGAAAATTAAAAATATGAATTGCTACGAGGTCTAGATTTAATTTTAAGAGTCGGTAGTCTTAGATCTAAAAGCATTTAATTACGATTCATTTAGTTTCAGTTTTAAAAGAGAAACTAAAATATTCAAATCTGTGCGCATAGTCTTTAAATTTGCGTCTGTTAAAACTAACCGCGAGCCTTGAGCTTTTAGTTCCGTTAGCCTCTAAGCCTACATCTGAAAACGTAAGAATTCATAAATGTTTACCGGGAGCTTCGCCAGGGTCCAATACAAAGACGCTCGTGGAAGCCATAAGAACTCCTTCTTCACTGGTGCTGTAGATGTCTTTTGGAAGTGATCGTCCTTGTTGCTGGGCCAAAGGTTGGATACTTGTATCGTCACATGATACATCTATGCATGAACCTGAAAATAATTTGAAGAAGGGTAATTCAAGATCATAGGTTTGGGTGCCTTCTGAATCTGAAAAAGATCTAAGATCTTATTCCAAAAAAAGTGGAAAAAATATTCAATTATGGAATTTAGCGTGGCTTTTTCTATAAGAATTTTAAATCTGAAAGTAGAAGAAAAATCCAAGACTATAGCTTGAATGTTTTTGTGTTCATTTAAATATGTATTATAGAAATAAGAATACTGAATTTGAAACACTTTTCGTCATTTTTACGCGATTTTTCTGAAATTTGCACTCAAAATGTCGCTTTTGAATATATGTGGGTGGGAGCTTTTAGTTTTGAGTTGACTGTTTAGTTTAGTTATAATCAAGTATGATGCCGAATTTGAAAGAAACAGTGTGTAGTATTCTTTAATCAGCATTAAAAATTTTTGAGTGTGCTTTTTGAATAAAAAAAAATGTATCTACCTTTGCATATTCCAATATCGCACTGAAAATGTACTGTGGTGCTGTCGGGAAATTTGAACATAGATCTCAATGTAGCATCAGCAGTTCCTGTTTTTTCGTCATATTTGAATTGCGTTATGACGGGATCCACAGGGCATCTATAACAGAAAAATCAGACGTATTTTGTTTATTATAACAACGTTTTCTACTACACTAACGGCTCCACTAGCGATAATGTCGGTTTTAACAGAAATCTTACAATAAGTCCACCGTACATATAAAAAGTAGGTACCGTATATTATATGTTTGGGTACCAGCAGACAGTGTATCAAGTTTTATCAAAATCCCATTTCATTGGGAAATTATTGTAATGGGTCCGAAAATCGAAATCAAAATATAGAACAAATTTTTATGTTTCAAGATCACTACACTATTTTTGAAAAGATGTGTGTGTGTGTGTGTGTGTGTACGTACGTATGTGGTCATTTCTTTCTAAGACGAAATCTCGAGAATGAAAAATGATATCGAGTATCTACTACGTTAGGGTGCCAATCGACGCGTATTAACGTAAATATGATCTGAAAGAAATTTTTTCAAAATCGGTCCAGTCGTTATTTTTTCTTAACCAAATAGACTCCAAAAAAGTAGATTTTACACAATATCTCGCGAATAAAAAATTATATCGACTTGGTAAGGATGTCAACGAGGCGTGTTAAAGTCATTTTGATCCGAAAGAAATTTTATTAAAATCGGCCCAACCGTTTTTTTTGTTTAAAGAAAAAGACTGCCAAAAGTGGATTTTACACGAAATCTCGCGAATAAAAAATGATATCGACTTTGTTAGGGTGCAAATAGAAGCATATTAATATCAACAAGACCCGAAAGAAATTTTATCAAAATCGATCAAGTCGTTTTTTTTTTGTTTAAATAAAACGACTGCAAAACAGACTAACAGTAGATTTTATACGAAATCTCGCCCAAAAAAATGTTATCAACTTCGTTGAGGTGTCTATCAAAGCATGTTAACGTCGCTATGATCCGACATAAATTTTATAAAAATCGGTCCAGCCGGTTTTTAAATTTATTGTTAAAAATAAATAACAATTGTTTTAATGATTAAAATGATTACTTTTCTGTGTAATTTCTAATTTAGTTATTAATATTCAATATTCATCAAATTGAGAAGTTCGTCGTGTGGACCTCAAGGGTCGCACTTGTGAGTCCCAATTAAAAGTCACTTTCGTCCTAATAAACGACTCGCCTCACGGTATGTTAATAATATAATTTACTTACCCATTTTCGTTAATCAACAGAACGCTGGAGTTTAGTTTGTTGAATGCAAAACAGGATTTGACTCTTATTCTATACGTTCCTGTGAAAAAATAAATGTATTTATTACCGTACTTTTTCAAAATACTTATCAAACTTACTATAATAACAATGAGATAAACAATCAATTTGATTAATTTCCTAGACCGTAATTAAATACATAAGAATATCAGTCGACAATATCGCCATGATTGTTTATCTCATTGTTAATATATACCGTATATTGAAATTTCTCTTGTGTTTTTTTACTATAATAACATTGATTATTTAAATCTAGATTTAAGAATGTGATTTATTTTCAACTAAACGGAGATCTCCATTTAGTTCAAAATAAATGACATTTTTAAATCTAGATTTAAAGCTGAAAGTCGTATCAGAAACCGAGCAATAGCGTCTATTTACACGAATCAACTTAAGACCTTTTTACCACCCCCATAACTTCACTTTCCATTAGGCTAGTAACATGAAAAATGCAGTATATGTTGTTAAAAATGAACTAAATTCTCTTTTAATAATTTACCACCAAAAGAATATAGAAATATAAAACGGTGGCAAGTTCCATTTTAATCCCAAATTATGCTACAATGGAAATATGTAAGTCGAACTCCCTAGAAAACAGGGGCGGACGAAGGGTAATTTCAACTGCAGGTAGAAACGATTTCGCTTCCCCCCTGCTAATAATATAAATTTGGAAGTTTATACAGCTAGTAATGAAATACACATGAATTTCGAAGCTGCAACTTTAAAAAAAAATCGAAGTAATGGGTTATTTATAATACCACTTTTTCATTTGATCAAAAATGATTTTCGAAATTTATCATCTAGGATCTTTCATTTTCGGTAAGAGCTGGAATTCATACTTCGTTTACTCTTAATATAAATGGATGTTTGTAATGCGATGCCAAGATTCCAGCTCTTGTGGACTTCCCTTTACAAAAGCCATTTGGCGCCCTACGACAACAGGCGCCCTAGGCGACCGCCTGCTTCGCCTACGCCTGAATCCGCCCTTGCTAGGAAAACATTCTTTAAACAAAATATTTCGCATTGTGAAAGTTGGATTTTTGAATTTCTTTATACTACTTTACCTATAATTTTATTATCAACCGAGAGTTTTCCTTTGAAAATATCTTTTATAAATTTAAGTTTAATGGGAACTAAATTATTGTATCATAGCCGACCTACTGGACTCATTAAAATAGTTTTGGACTAATTACTCTTAGGTTAAGTATTTGCATAAAATTTAAACTCCGTTAAATATATTCGCATAAATTCATGTTTAATGTACCTGTTATAAGTCTCGTTTACTAATGAGTCTTTATAGTAACTAAACGTCTAAACTACTGTAAAATTGCGGGTGTATTAAAATACTATATAAACAGATTACTTCACACGAGCCGCGTTTTGTATTTAAGTTAGTTAAGTTATATTAATGGCACTTTATGGACAAGAGATAAACCATTGTGTACTACATTTTATTATTATTTTTTATTAGCTGCGTTCCCGCAGATAGTTACAATGAACTAGATCATTATTATCCAGTTCATTTTAATGATAACTGGAATATTTAGATTTTGTGGCACGACTCAGAATCAGGACCGGATTAAGATAAACTGATGCCCTGAGCACGGAATACCTATTAACAGCTATTTTTCATAGACTTGTTTTACATTTTTGTGGATTTTAATACAGCAAAATCTTTCCCAAGAAATTTGCTACACAGTAGTTTTCAAGATTAGCGCGTTCATAGATAAGGATCGGAATACTATGTAGAAATACCTACCTAATCAAAATCAATAAAATAAAGATATAGGTACCTACGTAGAGAGTTTGATTTGTCACGGGCTTGGTGCCCTTTCGCCGTCGATGCTTTATAAGCACGTGCTTAGTTTGCTCGTGACTGATTTTCCAGTCACGCTGACCGGTCAGCCCAGTTTTAGTCTCGTGCTGATTGCCAATATCACGATTCATTTCGACTGCAACGCTCAAGTCAGCTCAACTGGAGTAGAGGACCGTCAACGCCGTATGGTCAAGCAGCGCCGACGCGCGGCGCTGACGGTCGCGCATGGCTCAGCGTTAATGCTGTTCTGGTTCAGCGCTGAGCAATCAGTATTCAGAATTTCAGTTGGCTATCAGTGTTACTGGGAAACGCTACATTGTGGTAATAACATAATGCATATTCGTCGATCAGCGTGACTGGAAAATCAGCCCAGGGTTGCTCAGAATACTCTATCTTTGAACTTGATTTGATTTTGTACACTAGAGCAATGCATGGTAATAGTATGATGGTGTGAACATTTCAGTCGCGCCCCTATGAAAACTCATGTACGAACAATGAAAACATTATAACTCTAACTACGACATACTCTTATATGTCACCGATTATCCGATACCACTTGCATAATATAAAAAAGTAAATAATAATTTAGATCACAAAACTACAGGGCAGATCTATTGATTTGACACAGAAAAACTGCAACATGTGTTTTACAAACAAACGCATATTGAATTATGCATAAAATTTACGCATAGATACGGCAATGCTACATACAATGTGGTTGAAAATATGATTTTAGATGGGGAGATGCAAGGTGTAAGCGTGGATTTAAGCTACCAACTAAAATTATTGATGACAGTGCTTTATAATATTGATCAGTAGGTACAACCTAACTCCTAAATAATCCTTCCAAGGGGCCAAGGCGGATTGGTAGGGTTACACCAGCCTAGTGATTCTCTTTTGAACCGGTCATCTTAATAACCACCCACTCCCTCTCACCGGTGCAAACAATATCAAGTTTAATTTTTTTTAAATTTTAAAATTAAAGTTAAATCATAATGCAGGTCTTTCAAAAAGAAGCAAAAAATTTCGAAACAGACACTATTACATTATTAAATATTTTTTTTTACATAAACATCGGTATTATTTATTAACATACTCAGGGGCGGATGGGCTCAACTATTCCGGCCCGGGAAAGTAAGATACCTGCCCAATAGCTCCCAACCTTTTTAGCTCACGCCTCCCTGACCTGACGAAGTTTAAGATATCTAAGCGTCAGCCCATTGACCGGGGGAAAGGGCAAAGGGCAAAGAGAATTTTTTTTTTCAAAAAATAGGACCCAAAACCGCAAATTTAAAGTAAATCTCTCAAAACATATTCAGATTATTCAGTAATCTGAATATTGTGTATGCCACTAAACTTTGAGAGATTTGCATCGAATTTTCTTTTTTTGGTTCTATTTTTTGAAAAATTATTATATTGCGAAATCTCGGAGAACGCAATCAGCGATGCTATTCGTTGTAATACATCAACAAGCAAAGAATTTTTGAGGACGTGAAATCAGAATCTTGCCCTGGGCGCCAGCCGCCAATGACCCTGCTACGACACTGTCTTTCATCGATTGCTACTAGTGACATGATTTCTATAAACATTTTGTATATAATTCTTTCTTACCATCTGGTCGCGAAATCTCGGCTCTCAGAGTATAGGGATGTCCATTAATAGCTTCTTGAACTCGTTTTCCTTTCTCAAGAAGTTTTAGTGATACTAAACTCGTTTCGTTTCTGGAAAAAATGCAAAATATTTGTTTATATTATTTTGCTTGCGTTCTGATGTAAGTGTAATAATTTGAATTAAAATGTCAGCTTATAATATATTTTATACGCACACTATAAATTTGCAACCAATAGATAAAATCACTTATATAGAAATTTTAGTAAGTTTCTATAAGTATTCTTAGATAAATATGTTTAATTTTAATTTGTGTACTTTTGTAAACAAATTAGGGGGAATCAAATATTTAAAGAAAAAATACGAAATTTTCAACTTAAACGGTTTTGCTTTTAGTGCACGGGCTTATGTAATTCTGTGGGATTTTGAATGAAGGAATAGTGTGACTGTGTGACTACGTGGAATGGATAGTTCATGAGTCACACAATCAGATATTACCAGGTGTTTTGCCCGATTTTTTGGCAGACAAAACACTTTTTTTAGTCTCTGTAACTCATTTGTGGTTGGTTCTAGGCAAATTTTTATAAAGACCTTTTTTGTTCTAAATAAAATAAGGAACAAAAAATGTTTTTAAAATTTTGTTGATATCTGTTACCATTTCGGAGATACATATTATAATCATGTAAAACGGTTGCTTCTAAAAGAGAGGGCCGTATTTCTAGTGTGTAGTATTCATCAAAATAAGTAAAAGAGCTCATGGAAACATATGGCCTAAAATGCACCCTTAGGGAGGCATTGGCCCTTCAAGGGGTTCAGATGAAATTGTTATTTTTCTTCTATTATTTGAAGAACGGCAAAAGATAAATAGTCAAATTTCAGGGAGTTTGCTTAATTTTTCATGCTGAAAAAGATGCGCTAGTTCATTTTTGGTTATTAAAATAAGGGGCGTCTCTTTTAGGGGCGGACAAAGGCTTCCTACCTTGATTTTAATACCTAACCAAAAATGAACTAGCGCATCTTATTCAGCATGAAAAATTAAGTAAATTCGCAGAAATTTGACTGTTTATTTTTTACCGTTCTTCAAATAATAGAAAAAAAAATTAATTTCATCTGAGCCCCTTTAAGGGCCTATGTCTAAAGGTGAATTTTAGGCCTCGTGTTTCTATGAGCTTTTTTAGTTATTTTGATGAATACTACACGCTGTAGAAATTCGGCCCCTTATTTTAGAAACACCCTGTATATATGATTATAATATGTATCACCGAAACGGTAACAGATATCAAAAAAATTGTTAAAAACTTTCTAGTTCCTTATCTCATTTTCAACAAAAAGGTCTTTACCAAAATTTGCCTAAAACCAACCACAAATGGGTTACAGGACAAAAAAAAAGATTCTTGACATATAGACCGCCTGCCAAAAAATCGGGCAAAACACCTGGTAGTATTTGATTGTCTCATGAGCTATCTATCCCACGCACTCACACTATTCCTTCATTCAAAATCCTACAGACTAGGAAATATTTACACATGCCCCTGCACTGACCACTGCACATTTATTCGTTCGAGTATACAATAGTTTTTGTTAAATGAGTGAATTCAAATCGGATGGTATGTTTCCAACTCATTTGTTTTCGACCATTTACGATCATATAAAGACCAAGTATGGTTAAGATTATTGTTTTAGCTACCTACCTCGCATTTTTGAAACCGGCCTTCCCACACGTGATGACGTAGAACTTGTCATCTGCCAATTCGAGCGTTTTATGTATCCTCACAGCAATGGGTACAGACCGCTCTTCAGTTTTCTGAAAACAAAAACAACACATTGGAAATTATTATGCATTCTTCAAAGGTGCATTGTCTTGTCTATTTATTAACATTTGACAATCAACAACTTTTTAAGAAAACAAACCAAAGTGGAAATACTTTTTGAATTTTATTGCGACATTCCATATCAAGTTCTAAACCAACTTGATATTAGAATTTATTTATTGTATAAAACGCAACGTCTCTCCGTCTGTCTGCTTATCCGCTTATAACTCGAGAATCGCTGAATCGATTTTTATGCGGTTTTCTTTCTCATGTAGGTACATTATTTGGTCAGGCTTTAAGTTATATTTAATTAAAATTGGTTCCGTGTAGGTTCTCAAGTTACAACAATATTTGTTTAAACGGGCAATAATTTTCGTAAAATTGTTATGTTTTGTTCGTATAATAAAGTTTATACACGATTTAAATGCTAATTGGAACTGAAACATTTTTTGAAATCGGTGGAATAGTTCCAGATTTATAACAGTTGCTTGCGATTAATAATATGAAATCCAAATTTTCTAGAGGAGAAAAAAACTTATTCACGCGAATTAAATCGCGGGCAAAAACTGAAACAACATAAAATAAAACGTTTTATTTTCCCTTCTTTCCCTAAAGTATCTGCGATTATTTTGTTGCTAAATGTAAAATGATCCATGTTAACTTTACTTATCTTCTTTTAAATTAATGTTCAGTTATTTAACATTTTATAAAACATTCTTCGACGTAATAGAAAAATGGTCAAATGCTCTAATCAAATCTAGAGATTTAGTTTCCACAAAAAATCTAAAAATTCAACTACATTGAAAAAAAAAAGTTGAAGTTTAAAAAATATAGAAAACAACGGGAAGTGGTAAAACGGAAAATAGTAATGGTGCGAATGGCGTCTGTTATGACATAATGTCGAGAAACGGACGTTAAACGCATTATTATTATATTGACGTTTATACTATGCATTTTTTCTTTATATGCAGTTGTAGCAAGATTTTTCTGGCACGTGGTCCGCTAGTTATAATTTATTAGCATACTATTGACAACCATTGTGATTGCGCGATCATTTTGATAGCTTACAGGTTTGATTGAAGACTTGCTCACATGCTTGAAGAATATCAAATCCAGTTTGATATTTTGTCGGCAGGTTTGCTTGAAATGCGTGGTAATGATTGTGCAAACACTCTATTGCCCGTTTTCTGAAAGCGCAGATACGCAACCGCGACGGTACTACAGGAATGATAACTATGATAACAGCACCGTCGCGAAGTTACGGACCTGTCCTTTCAGAACTCAGAAGACGGGCACCCGTCTAGTACTTGCGCAGTCATGGTAAGCACAGGTATTAATTATCAGAAATCTGACAATTCTGGTGCGATTCTATTAATTTTAATAGCTACTGTAAAACGTTCTTAATTAAGTCATAATTTCTTTAAAATCCATATTTTTTGCCTGCTGTGTGTTCAGGGCAAGAGCAATTATAAGAGCGGTAAACGACAGCTGTCAAGTATGTTCGTGCAATCACAATGATTATACAGAAATTTGATAATGTTCTTATTATCGCTAGAGTAAAATGAAAAGGATACAATAGTAAATTACTTCACTCTAGCTATTTTCATGGTAAAATATCGTGATATCCCTGTTGTTTTTTTTATTTTATGATTTTACACACCTCATATTATAATGCCTATAATTTAAAAAAAAAATGGGTGTGTGCTTATGACCACACGACAGAAGTGAAAACTTCAGATTTCTAATTTCTGGTGTCATCTATTATAGCGCATTTATGAACTAAAAATAATTTATTACTAAAATACTAAAATTGTATTTTTAATTAATTACACCTTGGTTTCAAAAAAAATATAATTATTGTCAAAAAAAGAATATAACAAAAATAAAAAAATATATAAATAAATATCATGTAGAGTTTTGAAAAAAACCGCCAAAAATTCTACGCTGCCATCAGGTCTCGAACCCAGGTTCCTAGCATAGAACGCAAAGACGTAACCAATTCTGCGCTATGGGTGGAAGTGTGTAGACGGCCGTTTTTATGATATAAGTATGTCGCGAATTCTTACGGTCGGGTTGCGAATTCTTACGGAAGTAGTTGCGAACGCTTCGCATTTTTTCAGTACCCAGGAAAAGAGTGCCTAACGCGCCTAAGGAAGTTTTCACTTCAAAAAGAAATGAAAAAAGTTGAAACTTAAATAATTATAGTGTCAGGCAGTATACTAGGTCCTTTATATTGTAACTATATTATACCAACCTAGTATTTTGAGTTGCATAACATTATTATGCAAACCACGGCAACTACAGAGGTATTTTTTATTAGTAAACACCTGAGGTATGTAGTTTGGAATTTGTAAAAAACCGTATCATTTAACCTGTTAACCCTTTTAAATTACATCGATTCAATGTTTGAATTATAATGTCTTTTGTTCCGATACATTCATATAGAAATAACGGTACAGATAAGATGGTGTTTCTGAAAGCGTGTTGCATAATACGTTTTAATCATATTACAAATAAGTAATGTGCCGACATAAAGATGAATCATACAATATAATTAATTACTGTTCTGACTCTTAATGATTCTAAAATTATTGTGAATTATGTTGATATATAAATATGTTAAAGAACAGAATGCTGATCATTAAAATACCAGGAAGATGCAATTTATCATTTTAGTTATTCTGTATTTAAACAATCGTTTTATTTAAATTGAATTTAAAAAACATTCTTGAAACTTTTGTGGAATTTTATTGTTTTTTCTATTTATTTCTAAACCGTCTTTTGTACAATGAAACTGAACTTTCGTTTATTGTTTAACCATAGACTTGAAGCAAATAGTATTAACTTTTTTTTGATAAATTTTCAAACAAAGTGGATAATTAGTTATCATCAGCAAGTATCTAGTATCTACTTCCTAATCTGTTATTTTACATTTATAATATTATTTGGGGGGAGGGGGGTTTATCTGAACTAGAATTTGCCCACTGATAATAACAATAGTAATAATAATAATCATAAATACCTACCGAAATAATCACACTCAATGAAAAAATCTGGATTTTATTATTTTGTAAAAAAAATTACAGGGGTTGTGAGAGCGCGGAGAAAATATAGTAATGCATTCGCACAGAGAGATATCCACTCTACATTCGCATACCGTATATAACGCACTCCACTATTAGTAGCCATACTTTTTCTCCGCGCTCTCTCAGCTCCTGTATTTTTTTTTTACAAAATTCCTTTACTAATAGTCTTTATAATTGAAGTCAAGCAGGAATATCGCATTTTCGAAAAAATTGTCTGTTTGACCAGGGCCGGCATTAGGGGGGGTTAAGCGGGGCAAAGGTACCCCGGGTCCGGGTCCCTGAAGGGGGCTCGCCGGCCCAGGGCATACCTATTTTTTATCAGTAATTGGAATGAGCTTCGTCTAATAATGTTGTTGGATTTTTTTTTGTCTAGCGCTTTTTTAAGGTTTATTTTTATTTTGCTATTTAATCATACATTAAATGAAAAAAGAACGTAACATTCTTAAATTATAATAAACTTTCCTCAGAAAGTGTTTTGCCTTGACCTTAACCCCGTGCGATATTTGAAATTCGCGCGCATCACACACAACTAATTTAAAAGGATTGTTTAAATTTAAAAGCAAGGGATAGGGAGTATAGTAATTAGTTCGTGTTTAAAAGTCATTTAAACTCTACAGTCTACGCTAAAGTTCAAAAGAACCGTTTGTATTGCCGTCTCTTATAGAAGTTGCATACTCTTTGCTTAAACATAAAATAATTCGTATATTTCAATAGAAGTTAGTGTTAACGTAATGAATACGTCATGTTAATATTCATGGGCTGTTAAGTTATGTATTTTTACATACGGTAAACACTGACGAATATGGAATTATAATCACCTTACTTTGTGCCTTTGTTACTTGTATGGCAGAGCAAACAAAGTACAATTATTTAACATGCCATTTTTTATGACGGTACAAGAATTGCTGCATGTAACAATACTTATATTTGAATTGCTAATATCATAGCTATTTTACTCTCATATACTGCTTAGAAATAGCCACTGGAGCCGGGAATGTAAAAAATCATTTAAGTAAAGATTTTTAACTGTTTTATCTTCACCTGAAAGTAAACTTAACGCTTACCGGGTATACATACACCGGGTATTACATATATCTATACATTATAACTTCGAAACAAAACACGCATCTGCTCGGCTCGTCCATTAGCGTTTCTCTTTAGTATCTAGAAAACTCTCTTAATTTTCTTTTTCGGTATATAAGGCAGATAAAATAAAGCAAAAAATCACCTTCATAGTGAAAAAAATTCCTCCTCTCATGAAATTTTGGATATAAGTCCTCATTGGCATACAGTGGCGGCTCGTGGTATTTGAAAGTGGTGAGGCGCAGTTGTAAAAAAATTCTTTTTAGTAAGGTTAGATTTTAAAGTTAGTCTAGTAGTAGTAGTCAGTGGTCACTCTACTTCGTCAGTTGTGTAATACCTTTTGTAAAAAAAATTATAATATTAAATTTAAAAAATTGAAAAATAGTTTGTAAAGCTATAAAAATCACTGCCCACTGTTGAAAAAAAAAGCAAAACAAAAATCAGTACGAAAAACCACAAAAGTATTTACCGAAAACTATAATAACACACATTAAATGTCGCATTAAATTTACGTAGAGGCTTGCCTCAAAAGAATGTTTTTATGCACTACTTAAAGCTAGATTCGACTGGACTATTACGGTATCATAAACACCACATTATTCATATTACTAATACGCTAGACAAGGAAGCGCGAGGCGAGCCTCTAACCATATACGACCGCATGCAGAAATGAGATGGATGATATAAAAACAAAAACAGGCAACCGCCAATGAAAGACAAGGAAGCGCGAGGCCGGCCTCTATACCATATACGACCGCATGCAGAAATGGGATGGATGATATTTCTAGCGAAGCGCGTTAAGATTGACGGCAGGCCCATATTTTACTGATTTCTATGAAGCCAAATATTAATTCTAATGGATATATTTATGCAAATAGTAAAATAATATAAATTTGTAATTTATTTAATTTGCAAAATTATTGTTGAGGAACTGCCTCACCTGCCTCATAGGAGAAGCCGCCACTGGCTTACCCTACGAATCTGCAAGAAAAATCGACGTTTATGAATTATGGAGGCGAACTTACGGGCATAGAACAGAAAAGTCACCTAATGTTTTTATATTTTGTTTAAATTAACTCTGTCAATTATTTATTTGATAAAACGGAATTGCATATTCCTTGATATTTATTTAGCAGGTATAACATAACGGTTCAAGTTTTTTTCTGAAATCAACTTCAAATATTCTTTTTAAAACGTTTATGATTTATGACGCAATTAGGTATTTAAGTTTAAAAAAATTATTAATTTTTTAATTTTTTCTAATAATTTAACATAAATAATATTGAAAATCGGAAAGAAAATTTTTTTTAAAGCTATAAATTACTAAAAATTAATTAAAATTTTCGTATTAATTAAACATTTCGTAATTAAAATGTATACAAATTTAAAAAATATTACGTGACTTCAAAACGCGCCAGGAATGTTTGTGACGTCGTTATGTTAAAATGTGTCTGCATTTGTTGGTATTTGTGTATATGTATTACACATACTATCAAAAATAATAAATTTTTAACTTGGTAACCATGGATACAAAGACCATAGATAACATAATGACGTCACACGCGTTCGGATTCTTTCGGCGCGTTATCGGAACTGAGTTTAAAAATTAATTTTTATTTAAATATAACTTTTTAATTAGTAAGCAAAAAAATTAAATAAAAACAGTTTTGCTATAAAACTTGATGTGGTCCTTCCATTTAAGTAAAAAAAATTCGTTTAAAAACCCAATTAAATAAATTTTCAGTGATTTTAACGCCTGAATAATGCATAATTTTTTCAGTTACTCTTATAGAAAGCTTTAATAAAATTAAAATTATAGAAGAAAAAACACACACATACTATAACAGACTAGTTAATTGTTGAACTAAACCATCTACAAAAATAAAAAAATAAACGATGGAAATAAAAATTATGTCAGTGTTAATCTATGAGCGGATCTATGATTTATTTCAGGTGGGGTCATAGCGTATCATCGACAGATTTTGTTGTCTGGATAGTGTACTTCATTTTTGTAATTATGTAAAAAAAATGTTTACTCTGTCCTTATCAAAAAATCCACCATTGTGTCAACCCGTTACAATATCAATTTGCTCTTCTGCGAAATTCATAAAAATTAGAGATATTACGGATATCTTGTATTTATTTATTGTAAATTATACACGCGTCGACAACTTAAGTCATTAGCGTCTTGATTAGGTACATCAAATAACAATACACTTAAAACTGAATGACATCACAAAACATCCATGAGCGGAGGCGGGATATGATATCTTGTATAGGAATCGAAGTCGGAATCAGACTTTTTTGTGCGATTATATCGGATTTGAATTTAAAATTTTGGTCTCATTTTGATATACCTAATTATTGAATCATCACGTTTATTTAGTAAAACAAAAACAAAACACAATTCGACTGTTAAAAAACGAGGTCGACGGTATCGAAGTTTAACATCCGTTATAATAATTATTTTGGATAAAAATATCGGCAGAGCTGGGCAAAATACACGAAAAATGTATTTGAAATACAAAATACAAGATACTTTTCAAAATGTATTTCAAGTTCAAAATACAGCAATGCCGAATGTAATTGAAATAGAAAATACAAAATGATAAAATTTTTCAAAGTAGGTATTTGAAATACAAAATACTTCAATTTCTAAAAGTATTTGAAATACAAAATAGGTAGATACTACATTTTTCAAAAATATTTATTAAAATACAAAATATTAAATTGTGCATATTGTTAGTGACTTATTGTGGTATTATGGCTTATGATAGACTAAAATCATAAATGGCTAATGATTGATAGCTATAGGTTGAAAGTGGTTGAAAGCCAGAACTTGTGATTCGAAATACATTGCACAAAGTGTTTCAAATACAAAATACTTTCAATTCAAAAAGTATTTTAACCACAAAATATAAAATAATTTCATTTCAATAAAGTATTTGAAATACACAAGAAAATATTGTAATTGTAATTGAAATACGTATTTAAAATACATGCGTAGTTGAAATACCGCCTAGGTCTGAGTATCGGATTATCCGTGTTTTCGGAATCGGAGCTTCGTAACATCCCTGTCAAAAATCGTGTTTGTTCACTCTGCGTACGTAACTAACAAAAGGTGTCATCTCTAAAGAACATAACAGCAGTAAATTAAATTCAGAGGCCATCGCTGGCATTGAGTGACATAGAGAATGTCGTTTGTAAACACAGTGTCAATGAATGAAATGCGGCTTGCATAACAATTAGTAAGTAGTTGAACACAAAGCAACAACGTCTATATGGTCGCAGGGTGCTTTGTCTTTTGTCGGCGTCCTGCTGTGACGAACACACTGAAAATTATATCATAGGGTCAATTTTATGTCACACACTTTTATGCATGCAACTCGCATTAAAATTAAAATAGTGACCCAAACTCCATGCGTTTCATCCGCAGTTTGCGGGTTTTCATACCTTACCTTCGGTCGGCGGGTTTTGCAGACTATTCTCCGTGTTGCTTCAATTTTATAATTAAATTTGTACTTTTGTTAAAATAATAAAAATAATTCTTCCGTTTCGCAATCGTAAGTATAAAGTACAGTTCTGTTTAAGTTTTTTTTTACATCGGTTAATTCGTTTGGGTTGTACGACTGATACAAAAAAGCGTGACAGACTCACAGATTCACAGGTACAGAAAAAAGCGAGTGTATATAGGCGCTTCTAGCTTTGCTTATTAGATCGCGCCTAAAAATGTAAATTATTTTAATTTTATAAAGCTTCTGTTTCTAATATGTTATAACCTAAGACTTTAATGCTTGTAGAAAAATGAAACCTCCCTCTGATTTTTAATTGAACTTTAAGCTGGTCATGGTCCATGGAGTCTCTCAGGTTAATGCTTTAATTCATAATATAATTTTTGAAAATGTTAAATCCGAAGATTTCAATGTATATAGTGAAATGATACTTGTTTTGGAGATAAATTGAATTATAAATGCACCGCACGGAGCCGAATAATTTGGCAATTTGGCAAAATATTTTATCCAGAGACTTTAACGCTTGTAGAGAGCGAAACTTGTCTCCTGTAATTATTAAACTTTAAATTGGCCTCAGAGTCAGGTTTTCGAGATCAATGTTTTTGTAGATAAGCAAAATTCTAGATTTATTCAACTGTAGGTAGGCAGCCAGACAGAGTTGCTAGTGTAGGCCCCTTGTTCGTTAGAATACCAAAAAAGCTAATAAGTTACCTATATTAGCTTTTTATAACAGATAATTACTGACTAATATACCTACTTACTTACTATATCTAAATAAGTAGATATTATAGTCAGTAATTAGGAAGCTTCCCTTTTTTATTTTTTTAGTCTTAATTATAGTTCTAAAAATTACAAAATTTATGGCGGAAGAATTTTTGAAATATCTTTAAAAACAACAAAGTTATGCTACTTCAAAGTTTGAATTTGAAAATTCTCCAAGAAATTCAGTTTTCAGTCCGGGTGACGTCACGCGGCACAATATTTTTAAAAGTTATTTTCATTTTGTATGTGTGGTAATTTAACATGGTAACTTCCGATAAATCTCTTTCTTTAAACTCGCAAATTGTTATGGAAACACTAAAAACAAACCAGTTGATGACGGAAAATATTGACATATCTAAATTTTTGACAGTTAATTTTAATTTAATATAAACAAAAAAGTTTGTATTACAACAAAATAGTTACTAAGTAACCTCGGTTCTATAATTACTCATAAAGCTAAAAAACAGCAAACTTGTACCGCGTGACGTCACATTCAAAAATCAGTTTCGTTTGCGACACCACGTACAAGAAATTGAATATCTCCGTTGAAATTAAAGATATAAAAATAATTCTTTCAGCATTTTTAAAGTTATCTTTATTACAATGATGTGACAGTATTATAATTAGTATTTTCGTTCAATGGAAACTTCCTAATTATCTGTTATTAATCGTTTGATTTTCGCAAAATAATCGGCAATATCGGTTATCGGTTGGTGATCTGGCAGGAACTAGGGGGTCCCATCAATCGCGGGGCCCTTGGACTTGCCCAGAGTGGTCAATGGAAAAGAGGGGCCTGATTCCTTCCCATTCCTCTGTAGCTAAAATGTTTGAAGAACGAATTTGCCAGATTATGTTGGGTTTCTGGTAAATTAACTTCGTTAGTTCGTTATTCTGAAGTTTAAAATAAAATAAAAAAATAACCAAATTTAAAACGAGTTTGTTTCCTTTTAGTTTTAGCTTTGTTAATCTAGTTCCGGCAGAAATTTCTCACAGTATTTTTTCTTATAAGAAATGTTTTAATGTAAACGTCTCCATAAAAATAATAAATATCAGCGTCGTTACCGTAAAAAATCACAAAGTTTACGTCACCTAGCAAATAAAATTTAATTATTACCTATTCTTAGTACAATTCACGTAACGAATTGTGTCTTGATATTATCGTTGCGTTGTTATAATAATGTCTTCAAGATGAGACGTGTCTTTTTATGAGAGATTTTCCACGTTGATATTAAATCTGCGTAAAGTTGCATGTTCTTTATCTTTAACATCATGGCTGCTTCAAAAAAGGAAATACAATAAATTATTGTCACCGTTTTTTTATTATTTGAGTCCGCCTGAAGGTGATTATTTTTAGTCGACGCTGAAACTGAAGCCGAACTTGGCTTTTTTCTACGTTGATCTAAGCCAAAGCCGAACGAACTAAATAAAGCAAAAAAAAAAATAAAAGTACTTTTTCCTTCAAGATAAAGTGAGGACAGTGTGGTCCAGTGGTTAGCGTCGCGGCCTCTGGATCAGACTGTCGTGGGTTCGAATCCCGCCTTCGCTCATGGATGTTTTGTGATGTCATTTAGTTTTAATTTAATTGTTATTTAATGTAATCAAGACGCTAATGACCTAAGTTGTCGACGCGTCTATAATTTACAATAAATAAATAAATAGCACATGCTGGCTATAGGTATGCTCAAAGTATCCGAATGGTTGTTCTGCTGCGTTGAGTTTCAAGCGATCAGATACGTAGTTCTGTTGCTGTATCGGTTCATGGGATACAGTAGGTTTATACCCATTTAGACGGGGTTTTACTTTTAAAGTTATTTATGTGGCTAAATAAGTGATTTGATAGAAGATCGATTTTGACTTTTCTCACACTTTGTCTCTATTATATTCTCACATTTTGGAATGGAAGATGTTCAAGGTGTTTGTTGTTATTCCTTCGTTATATAGAATATATAGACGATGTATTGTTTTAGTTACATCTTTTGTAACATTCTGTATGTGAATATAAGAATACAAATAATCAAAATGCATTGCTTTCATTTACGTGAAAGTATTTTCACATAATGTAGCCGACACCCGCATATCGGTTTACCTGCAGATATCATTGAAAGAAAATACATAATAATATGTGAAGGTGAAGAAACTATTCTAATGCACGGTCACACTTATTGCAAGGCGCCGCCGTGATAATTACAGATTATATGTAAAAATTATAAATGCGTCTTATAAAATACAGTAAGTTTTTGTTCGGAGCATCGCTTGCGTGAACGTCGATTCTTTCCCTAGCCTGACGGGAGTTCTACCTTAATTAGTACGCTATAAGTACTTCAAGTTTAAAGGTTCAACTAATAGTTTCACCAAAATCGGTCCAGCAAATTTCGAAACGGACAGACGGATAAAACATTCTCCCGTCTATAGATATTGTATAAAGTACCTGAAAAACTTGTAAGAAAATGAAATTAGTGGTAGAGGTTCCGTTGTGATTGATTACTATAAAGTAAGCTTCATGAATTCTATTATTCCACATCCCAGGGGGCAGCTGTCCCCCCTTGAGTACGCCCAAGCCTGAGACACGGCAGTGGAATATTTAAATCCTTTCTAGAGGTTTTTTGAGCTCTTGAGATCATTCGAGACTTTTTCGAGAGGCTTCTGGAAACAGTCGGGACCTTTTCGAGGAGTCATTCAAGTTCGCGAGACTTTTCCAGTGAGTTTTTCATCCATTTGCGTTTCATCATTCATGCGTTTTACAAGCTACCAAATAGATTTTTTTTAAATTGAGATAGTACTTACATTATTGGCAAAAACGCCGCAGTATTCAGGCGAACCGTATGGTGCTAGAAGGTTGATGCCAAGCTGTAAGAAGTTCGAACCGTTTCCTGTCGTCATACATGCAGGCGTTCGGAAATCTCTTGAATGAACGGCGCCTGCAAACCAAAATGTTTAATCGTTATTGAAGTTATACTTCTTTAGTGAGTGTAGTGAATCGGAAAAACAAAACATAGACTGACAGATTAAAAACCGACTAAAAAAATAATGAAATGCTGGCAGCGATAAAACGGCTCTAACGATTTGAATGAAATTTATAGTAAAGGGGTTTTGTGGGGCAAAAAATCGATCTAGCTAGATTTCATCGCAAGAAAAATTCATTTTATTATAGATTTTATAATTTATAATATCGATTTTTTGACGTTTTAAAATAGTGCAATATTGTACGCATCAGGCTCTGGATATTTATGTTTCCATGACTCAAGGGAAATTTTATAAATTATTATATTATGTCAAAACAGTGGCGGCGCTAAGATTTTTTGTTAGGGTGGGCCAGTATTGGGCATGGTGATCTGAAGGTGAGCCAATAACATCTCCAAAATGTCAGTGCTCGGTAAAATTTTAAACCAAGTTACTTGCTATAGAATTTATAGGAATAATTGTAGAAATTTTGAGGGTTAAAAACGTTCATAAAAAATTAATTAATATCCAATATTATTGGATATTAATTACACATAATTATGCACATAAATACATGTCTATATTTGAATAAATCTTTAAGGTTTAAATGTGCTTTTAATCAGTTTATAATTCGTGGGTTGATTGATGTATGATAATTTATATATGTTTCTATTATTTAATTTTTAATATAATTTAACATAGATTGGGGATAATACCAGGGTGGGCCAAGGGGTAGGACAAGACAGTTTAAGGTGGGCCATGTTAGTATGCTAGTACAACAGAGATCACTGAAAAAATCGAGATTTAGGTGCAAAAGGAGGGACAAATTAGAAAAAACAGTTAGATAAATATTTCAAAAATTTTAGTCATATTAAAAAACCATTAGATATGAAAATAATATTGATGTTAAGAATCTGTTTTGATTAAAAAACAGAAATGTGGTGATCTTGATGATATTGGAAGAAAACGACTCAAAAGTGGCTTAAGGATCCAAATAAGAAGCAAATACTGTTTTATTGCATTTATTCGCTAACGTTTCGAAAATTATTTACAAAATAAATCAATAAAATAATTTTTTTACACTTCATTAATATAATATAAAATGTTAATATGCTTTTTTAATTTTTCGACCATTTTACTGTTACTATTGACGGCATTTGGTAAGTTATTCAATAATTTTATACATTATTTTTAAGTATTTTTCCAAACTAATACAATTTTACAATGTTTATACAGAGCTCTGATGATGAAAATATAATTTTCGAAACGTTAGCGAATAAATGCAATTGAAAATAATATTAGTAAACAAGTACTTAGGTATTTATTTTTCGAGAAACTAGTCTAAATTTTTGTACTTGGCTGAAGATTTTACCTCTTGAAGGCGCATCAAAAACCGAAAGTAACGCGTGTGGTTCTAATCTAAATGTGTTTGAAAAATCGTGAAATTAGCTGTCCCGCGCTGGACATTCAATTTGAATTAAAAAAATCAGGACGACCCGCAAAAATTGAGACGACTGACAACGTTGTTAACGAAAGACCACCTGTATATTGTATAATCGGTGGGTCACACTGCACAGAGCACGTAGCAAAGCTTATAGATTCGGTCGCAACTCGCACATAACCTGTTAAATTTGTAAATGTATGTAACCTCCTACATAGAAACATTAATTGAAGACAACATAAAATTTCCTGTGCAATTTATTCAGGTACCATTTCGAAGATAATTTTGATTTCCTGTGTTTGGCAATACATGTACAATATACTACATGGACACTATTAAAGTGGAGTTTTATTACATATAGTTGTGAAAAATTGTTAGTTTTTAATACGCGATGTTAATTATCCAACAGTAAAATTGTAATCGTTTTTATGACATCGTCTTTTAATCGTGCGGAACTGGTTCTTTTGCCCAGACGATCGACCGTGTGAAAAGGGAAACCGTACGGTTAATGTACAGGGGATTTCATTCACTGTTCATCTCTGATGATGCCGACTTCATCTCGTATTTATCTTGTATTATAATATGTCAGAGGAAATTGGAATCAATACAGTATCCTCTCGTTGATAGGCACCGACCACATGGGTGCTTCGGTGCTCAATCACCTATGAAATTTTTTTGTGTGTGGCTGCAGAGCACCTATGATTTTTTCTGATTTCAAAATGAACCCTTGCAAATATTCTTCCATTCCCAAATCATATATTTGTGAATTTGCATCGGATCCGAGCTAAGCGACATTTAAGTGAAAACTTGTAACGCGGTTTTGCCCTAAGTAATTCTAATAGTGACATCTCAAATTTGAAATTTATATTTTGCTTCAACGAGCGCGTGCGCTTTATCCAAAGACACAGTGGCGGACTTTCTATAAGGTCGACTAGGCCAAGGCCTAGGGCGGCCAATCTGCGCCCGTGGTTTATATGATCTTTAAAACTATCAGAGACAGAATTTGTAGTTCCTCTAGTTACCTATATGAAAGTGGCTGCCTTACTTTGTCTCTGACAATCAAAAAATTTAAAAAAATAGGTAAAAAAACTTTTACGTTAAACGGTTTTATTTTAAATCATCAGCTCTACCAAAAACCAGAAAATAATTAGGACACAAATCAAGGGACACTTTGTGTCGCTGCGTCAGCGGAATAAGTAATAAAAACGTGGGGCGTATAATAGTAAATATATGCTCGTTGAATTCAGCATATCATTTTTTATGAATATGCTGAATTTATAAAAGTTCTGAGAAATTTTTAAATTTTTTGAAAAAATACGTCGTAGAAAATGATATGCGAAATTTGAAAGACATAACCAAAATTATGTCCTGCTAAACTATGCAAGATAAAGAAGTGTGGCTGTGAATTTGAAAGACGTAAATAAAAAAATACTTAATACTTATTTAATACAGTAATCCATTTTCAACAGCGAATTTAAGATAACGTGCCTATTCGTTTCTCTGCAGCCCAAAGAAAATTCAATAAGCACAAAAATACGGCCTATAGTATTTTTGTGCTTATTGAATTTTCTTTGGGCTGCAGAGAAACGAATAGGCACGTTATCTTAAATTCGCGGTTGAAAATGGATTACTGTATTAAATAATTCAATCTTGGGTGACCGGGTTCTTTGTATAGGTCCTATAGGAAGTTTTTATCATTTGAGCCGTGTAGACATAAAACCAGCTAACCGAAATTATTTTCAAAAATAACTTAGCTGCATCATCACTTTGTAAAGATGTCAAAAAATTCGAGAAGTAAAGCGAATATATAAAAATATATGAATATAAAAATGTAAGTATGAAAAAAAACAGATATTAAAACTGCAATAATTTTGAAATGGTCATTTTGTGGACTCACTTTATTTTTACGCGGCACGTTTCTTTATTAATCATAATCTAAGGTTATTATTATTATTATTTTTTTTAAAGACCACCAATAGCTAGGTTATTTGGGCCCAGCACAAGTAAATAGTAAAAACAAATGTTTCCCTATTCTTTTTGTGATATTAATGATGTGCAAGTTGTTGTGAATAGATTAATTATTATTATTCGTGGTAAATCATCCATAAATAAATAAATGTTTAGACCTACCTATAAAACTTTGATTGAAGGCTATTTTGATGGTCATATGTCCTCCTTTACATGTAGCTGTGACTGTGGGAGCGAAATCCGTGTCTACTAGCTGTCCTCGAGCCTGAAACACATAAGGATAAAAAAATATTATTTTCTGCTATTATTATTGCTTAGCGTATTATTTAAATTAACGGTCCTCTTGTTAAAATGGCTGAACATATAAATTTAGTTGGGCACTACTTATAGTCATCTTGAATTTTTAAGCATCACCTTATGTTTGCTCACAATTAGTTCAACCATAGCGTCACTAAATTAATGAATGTGCCAATAACTTATTAAGGCCATTGTCGGGGAAGGCGTTGGGGTTGGCCTCACAAAAAATATATTTGTAGCACGAAATGTTATTTTTTGTAACACATATATGAAATGTACATTTCGTCTCTCTATACGGCTACTTAAAATAATATACAGGGTAATTTTGACATTTTTATATCAAATTTCTGCCGTTACAAAGCATGCAAAATTAATTTTAGATTTAGATGCAGAATTTTATGTTCTAAAACTGTTATTCGAAGATATTTTTCCTAAAATAATTAGGGAAGCAGGAAATCGCAAAAGTTTGATTTTACGGGTTAAATCCCTATTACCCGCAAAGCAATTCAGCACCCTGTATATCGCACGGTGTACATAACAATACATATTATGTCGTATCACATAAAATATATTTTATATGATACGACAATATAGAAAGGCGTAGGTACCTACGTAAAATATAAACTAAGACGGCAGCAAACTTCACACTAGTTGCAAATGCTAAGTTTCGTCCGTTGTAATGCAAAAATATACTATTATTCCATACGAGAAATATAGGAATATAGTTGCTATGGTAACGATGTAAATACTTTTAGCTGTCAGTGAGATTTCCGTGTTTGAAATTGATTCAATAAAGCTTTAAAGTTGAAATTGTTGTCCATTTCATATATGTAACAAAAAATAGTGTTTACTATTCGTAAAATATATAAGTATAAGACGCTCGGGGTGTTGGTACGCTCGTCTGCGGCTCGCATATTAACTACACCCCTCGCGTCTTATACAAAATTGTACTAGTTGGATAAACTACTATTACGCTGTTGCGAGCGAATGCGCCCCCACAACTAATATTTACCGGCTTACCACTTTTATTTTCAAAACGTTTCCCACTAATTCTAGTCAACTACCCCCCCACGCATTTTTTTGGGCTCGATTTTGATATCTATGGTGAATATATTGTATACCTATATATTTATACTTTTTATATGATTACGCTCAAGAGAACTTTTCAATAATGCGAACAAATCGAAAATACGAATTATATTTGATCTCAAATAGTTCACCATAGTCGACGCTCTACTGTAGTAAAATAAAATTCAATCAAGTCACACGTAAAGAGAAAAGTACTCACTGCTTTAAAATCGATAAAAAATAAACAATCTAAGAATATCATTGTTTTAAAATTATCATATATTAATTATATTATTAAATTCTTATGACTAGAATTTTTAACCAATCATTTTTGATATAAAATAGTTCTGTGTCATGTCAAGTATAAAAAGAAAAAAAAACTCAACGTCGTTGAACAATAACTTTTCTCGATGACGAAGGTCGATTAGTTTTTTTCAACTTTCGCCTTCAATGTATTATTATCTGTAACACCAGTAACACCGCATTCCAATTCACCTGCATGCGATTCATAAATTTATTAAAAATCAAAAACTTTTTCAGGATTTGGCAAGTAGGTTTTTCCATTTACGCTATGCAGAATAATGACTTCTTTCAATAAACATTTTTTAGATATGAAACGTCATTTTGATCAAAACAAAAATGAAATATACGAACCAACGCTAATACGTACCTACTTTTTTCCACTCATTAACAAAATTTTAAATTTTGAAATTATATCGAAACAATTAAATCAGTTGGCCTAGAAATAAGCCGCATACGAATTTCAAAGAGGTGCTGCTCAAGCGCTTCAGACTCTAACTATTGGGAACCAAGCAACTGGATATAAAAAAATTCATCATGGGTGGACTGAGCGCCTTCTCACGAGGCCACAGGACTGGTTAGGACCTAGTTAGATGTCGGTATAGGCCTGAGTGCAGCGAGAAACATTTGCGGTCCCCTAATTTATCTCTACACTATACCACTTACACAATTTGTTATAGGTGGTATTTGCAGACGGACACTCTGTATATAAGTAATTTAAGAATATGATACCTATGATGATGATGTACTTTGGCGCGACGTATCGCTTGATCAGATACGGTATTTTTTGTCTGCTTTATTAAAAAAAGGAAAGATGGGAAATAATGTGGATAATTTTTTTAGACAGCTTCCAGTTTTGATTTCATTCTATAATATATTATGAATCATTTCTTTTTTTATAAATTTTTGCTTTGAATTTTTTTTTGTTTGTTTTTTAAAAGACCACTGAACTGCAACATTATCTCAGCTCAGTTATTCAATCTTAATATGTATTAACATTATAAATGTGAAAGTTTGTGTGTGTGTGTGTGTGTTTGTACCACTCAACTTCGTAACGGCTGAATGAATTTTCATGAAATTTGGTATATAGTTACTTTAGGTCCTGGAATAGCACATAGGGTACTTTTCATCCCGAAAAATGTATAGTTCCTGTGAGATAGTAACAAAACGTAACTCTGAATTTTTTTGCATTTTAGCGTATTTGCGAAATCCTACTATTATAAACACCACCAGCCCGGCTTCGCTTCGCAGGGGGAGAATTTCTCGCAGGGGGATAATAAATTATAAATTCTTAGCACCCGGGCGAAGTCGGACGGGACCGCTAATTTATAATAATTTTTGGAATCAACGTGTTTCTATAAGCATTCTCAAATAGAAAAATATTTGAAAAAATTCAATTTTTGTGATTTTTAAGATATTTGAAAATATACGATTTTTGATAAAAGTCAAACTCTAACTAGAATCAATGAAGGTGTATAGTAAATGAACCATAAATGCCACAATCTAAATTCTAAACAATCTTGGTTATTTGTAAGACCTCACTTTGGATTTAGGAAGTTTTAAGATTTATCAGTAGTGTAAAAAAATCTCCACAATATTTTATTATATTCTTGGATTATTATTCTAAGAATTTCAATTGATATTACAAGTAACCACTGTGAGGTCATTAAGATTATACAGAAATGTAAAATTTTGTATTACGTGGCTTTGATGACCTCGCAACCATTACCAGTTAAAATTATATACCGCGTTTTACTACCATGCATTACAAGCATGAATAATTATTACACAGGTCTATATTAACTCATTCATAAACAAAGTGTAATAATTTTATATAGGGTTAAATCTTTATTTAGCTACTTTTAATTATTGTAATATGCTATTTGAAATTAATATAATTTGTGATCTTTAAGTGAACAATTGCGTTTCTGTGGTCATTTTACGTTAATCAAGAAAGAAAATTATTTCATAAGTCCATTATTAGAATTGATAAATAATCTAAAATAATATCTATACTAATATTATAAAGCTGAAGAGTTTGTTTGTTTGTTTGGTTGAACGCGCTAATCTCAGAAACTACCAGTCCGATTTGGAAAAAATTTTTTTTTGTTAGATAGCCCATTTATTGAGAAAAACTATAGGCTATATAATGTCACGCTACGACCAATAGGAGCGGAGCATCAATGAAAAATGTTTGCAAAAACGAAAAAAATTTTTCCTTTTGAGAGCTTCCGTTGCGTGCGCTGCGTAAACGGTTAAAGTTACGCAAAAATCATGTATGACGGAATTGTTCCCCTTTAAAAGTTCTAAAAAAAAGTCCGCGACAGCATATGTCTATCTTTTAAGGTTGACTCACTATAACTTTTTTTAAGAAAATCAAATTTGTTCGCAATTATAATATTCAAGCGAACGAGCGAAGCGACTAAGGAGTTTATTTATAATATTTAAGCGAACGAGCGAAGCGAGTGAGTAGTGTATTTATAACATTCAAGCGAATGAGCGAAGCGAGTGAGTAATGTAATTATAATATTCAAGCGAACGAGCGAAGCGAGTTAGTAGTTGTATTTATAATATTAAAGCGAACGAGTGAAGCGAGTGAGTAGTGTATTGCACCCGGGCTTTCTTAGCACTCGGGCGAAGCCGGACGTGTACCGCTAGTAACTATAGTATTATTATATTATCATTTTAAAAATGGAAAAAGGTATTAATCTAGAAAAGATGCGTTTCAAGACATAATATACTTAAAAAAATCTTTTCACTGTTTTGCTGTGTCCTTCAAAGAAACTATTAACTTTAATGCGGAGCGGATTTTTGAGGCAAAATAAAAAAGAAAACACAGCTTGCGGCGGATCAAGTTGCAAAATAGGGCTTGCGAATAGCCGAGTTCATGATGATCATTGTTTATACGACGTCTCATGGTTCGTCTCTATGGTTATAAACCCCCAGTTGCTACGTTCTAATCCAAGTATCAATAATTGTATTTTTTAAATTAAAAATGAATTGGTACTAGGTTTCGATAATCCCGACAGTTGGTGGTTTAAAATAAATAAAATAAAATCCTACTTTTGTAACAAAAATACCTACAGCCTTTAAATCTAAATAAACTCGCAAAAATTGTGAAATCCTCTCGGAGAGCCTCAGCGTTTCGAATTTATATAGACTCACACGTCCACTGGAGGTTAAAACAAACAGTTTTTAAATGTAGTTTAAATTTATAGTGTTTGAGGATATAGACAAAAATACAAAAAATTCTACATAAAACGGTTTTGCCTTTTAACTCAATGATAATAGATATTAATTGAGGGCTTGAGAATAGCCGAGAGTGTAGCGGCGCTGTTGTTTACATGGCGTTGCTATGGTTCCTCTATTACAAGTCCCCAGTTCTCGGGTTCTAGCCCGAGAGCTGGTAAAAGTGTCAATTGGATTTTCAATTTATTATTAAAAAAAAAATAATAATAATGAATTGAAAATATGAATTGGTGCTAGGCCCAAATAACCTTAGCTGTTGGTGGTCTTTAAAATACAATACGATATTAATTGATGACAATTGGTTTTGATGACGTCACAATGGTTATAAGTAAATCGCTCTATATTCCGATATTTGTTGAGTTTATGCACAGTGACAACTGACAAATCTGTATAAAATAGCACTATATATGTAAATTTATATACCTAATCGTGTTTCGACGTAGAAATAGTTATTTATTTGCAAGCACGTGCTTTAAATAAAACAAATGAATGCGACAGGTGCACATGCTAGCTAATCCTCATTACTATAATGTAATAAAAATGAGTACACTATAGTTTTTATTAGATGAGGTCTTTTAGTCTAATTGATACAAAAAATCACTTGCAACCTTTCCAATCATTATTATCATTGGTCTTGACATTTTGATACGCTATTTTGCGTATAATATCCGTCGTATAACTATACAATAAACTAACTCCTTTTCAGCCGTGTGCTTTTCAGTAGAGGATTTGAGATAATGCGTTTCTTTTTCTGTTGTCAAAACTTATTCTAAGCGTTTTTTCGTGTATATGGTTTGCAAAAATTGCATTATTTTTCATTTACAATGAATTTAATTATGCTTTTAAATGATTCGTCTGCCCAACCACAAATTTAATAACCGCGGCGGTTTTTTTATCCTCAACGATTGGCAAGGAATTATTATAAGTATAGGTAATGTTTGTTTCGAAAATGATCAAAATTTAATGTTATCTACTAAAAATTTGACAATACTGCAAACAGTTCAGTGGTTCTTAACCTTTTAGTAAGCTAAATATCCTAAAATATTTTATCTGCTCTCTAGTTGGATTCTCAATTTTGGATAGGAGTCGCGTAATTCGAATTTTTTATGTCAATCGAATATTTTTATTTTTACTACGCGTAGCTGTAGTACCTACCTACGTTTTTATTATCTGCACTACATTACACTGCGGAATTCAGATTACCTACTAATCCAAAACGATACAATTTTAAAAACTAAAAACGTTCTACACATTTTTTTTCACAAAAAAAACTTTTCGCGGCTCGTGGTTAAGAATCGTTGCGTTACTTTATGTAAAAGGATTGTAATTGTTAGTTTATAATATTACTAGCGGTCCGGTCCGGCTTCGCCCGAGTGCTATGAATTTATGATTTATAGCGGACCCGGATGGTATGAAATTATGACTTAATAGCGGTCACCCATTGCTCCGCTCACGTATATTTAGTATATTGTTAATTTTTTATCCCCCCGCGAGAATCTCCCCCTCCTGCGTAGCTTTCTATTAGTGAAAGAATTTTTAGAATCGGTTTAGTAGTTACAGAGATAAGAATTTATGATTTATTACCCCCCCCCCCGCGAGTACCCCCTCGCGAGAATCTCCCCCTGCGTAGCTTTCTATTAATGAAAGAATTTTTAGAATCGGTTTAGTAGTTCCAGAGATAAGAATTTATGATTTATTACCCCCCCCCCCTCCGCGAGAATCAAAATAACATATTGCGTATATCACTCAGGGATACTGTAGCTTTCTATTAGTGAAAGAATTTTTAGAATCGGTTCAGTAGTTTCTGAGATTACTTTTTTCACTCGGGCGAAGCCGGGTTTTTTTTTCGAGACAAAAGGTAGCCTATGTCCTTCCTCAGAATGTAATCTATCTCCTTACCAAATTTTATCGAAATCTGTTCAGCGGTTTAGGCGTGAAAAGGTAACAGACACACAGACAGACAGACAGAGTTACTTTCACATTTATTATATTAGTAAGGATTTATAACTCCAACTCTGTTAAGAAATATGATAGTATTATTAAGTTACTAAACTGAAACACATTTTTTGTTATCTGTATACTTACACATTGTTTGCTAGTAAAGACGCCTATAAAATTCTACGATGATGAATTTGCGAATTCGTGTGAATAATTGAATCGCGGTCCATGAAATTACAGCTCTGTGAGCATGCATATTTGTTTTATGGTTTAAAATCATTTCTTAAGATTATATCATCTATGTTGAGCCATGTTTTGATGATATTCGATATTATAATGGTAGGTACTTGTAGAGCACCGTTTTTAATTTACATTTATTAGATCTTCAGAATGTAGGTACAGTTACGCAAATAATATTAGATATTTCGCTCTAAAATTATTAAGATATCATCTAAAGAGCCTAAGAACATATTTTAATTTAAAGTATGAATATATATTTTGAAACAAAATGAACTTTACTTGATTTTTTATAAACGAATTAGATTCTGTAGATTTAACTTATAATTTAATAAGCGTTATGTAAATTTAAATTTTGTACCTCGAGCATTTTCAACACGCTTATATTAGCTTCACCTGTATGTTTGTGTGCTTGCTTGCTTGTTTGTCAGTTTGTAACCGACTTCTTTGAACTTGATTTTGACCAACTTTGAACGGTCAGATTTAGTTTAAACTTTGTCGACTTATCAAGGACCGACGACAATACAATAATTCCATAAGTTTGTCCCATTATCCTGACTAGGATTTCCAGGACTAAAAAAAAAAAGCAAAAAACTTCAGATTGAACTGAAACTTTGCACACTTATCAAGGACCGATTACAATACAATAATTCCATAAGTTTGTCCCATTATCCTGACCAGGATCTCCAGGACTAAAAAGAAAAAATAAATTATAATTTAAAAAAACTAAAAAACACGCTTGAATGAACTAAAAAGTAAAAAATAATTAATTTTATTGTAAAAAAGCGTGGGGTAGTATGAATATATGATACAAAGCACCCCACGCTTTTTTACAATAAAATTAATTATTAGTTATTTTTTTCTCTATAATATTATCAACATAACGGAGAAAATGTGCACGGTGAAGATAGTTATTATGCGAGTGACGTCTATTATGACGAATGGTAAAATAAGCTCCATTTTTTTACAGTAATAAGCATGCCATTGCCATGCATGTAGATGGTACGTTTAACCTTTCAACCAGCGTTATAGCTGTGTATATGAAGTGGGTAATATGATAAATTCGAAAACAGGTTAGAAATGAGAGGGATACTGGGCACTTTGTCGGTGGGTCAGTCCGCCTCTGATTCTGATTTCAAATAGTTTCGATTAATCGAAAATCTATCTGATGCCTTGAACGAGATTAGAACTTTCTTTGACTTTGGCTCTCTATTTATGAATATTTCTATGGCAACATAGCATGACCCATTACGTAATTACATTAATAAGAGCAATTCTCGTACGTAGTATTTATGCTCGGATTTAGTATCATATAGAAAGAGCCGTTGGAAAATTGCTGATGCGTGCGTTTAATTTGAATAAGTATTATGATGGACATACCAACACATACTCGATCTGTCCAGTGACCATACGGAGTTGCAGAATGCAGAACTATTGGCAGAAGAAAATTTTAAAATTCTGGCACGCACAGGAAGCTTATAACAAGAAATGCAAAATTCCAAATGCAATAGAGTAACACTTGAATAGAATTTTTGAAGTTATACTTCTTTTGGCGCGTTATGGAAAAATGGATGAGAGCGAATTTTTACGATTCTACACCATGAAACTAGTCAAAAGGAACATAATTAAGTTAGTCGTTAGTAACTAGAGTCGTTACACCAGTCAGAATGTGACAATAGCGTTTTCAGTTTTCTATACAAGAGCTGGTTTTTTGCCGCTTTCGTTGAATAAGAGTCCATACTCCAGCAGCTGTACTGCGCATGAATATGATTATAATACCCGATTATATAGCACAGAATGCAAGAAGTCTGTGGTCTAGTGGTTACCGTTCTCTCCTCAAACGCTATAGGACTCGGGTTCGAATCTCAACACAAACATGCTTTTATTTTTAATAAATAATTAGATATAAATAAAATAAATAAATATATTTAATAAATTAATAATTTATTAAATTAAATTAATTAATTAAACCTTCATCAATTGTATTTAATATTTTTATTTTTTTATTTTTCATGATTATATAATACCCTATTAAACCGATTCTAAAAATTCTTTCACTAATAGAAAGCTACGCAGGGGGAAAGATTCTCGGGGGGGGGGGTACTCGCGGGGGCGGGAGGAGGAATAAATCATAAATTTTTATCTCTGGAACTACTAAACCGATTCTAAAAATTCTTTCACTAATAGAAAGCTACGCAGGGGGGAGATTCTCGCGGGGGATACAAATTAGGGGGGGAGATATAGAAAATTAATTAATTTTACCTTCATCACCAAAGGAGTATAACTTCTGACGTGCGTACATAGCACACACACACACTCTTTTTTTATTATGTACAACGAAAATAATACGTGAAAAATATGTCAACAAAACTCTAAAATCTGAGAGATATGAATGATTCGTTGAAGCGTAATAATATTTATCAAAGTCGGTTAAAGTTGCTGTGCTATTTAATCAGCAATGTTGCGTCACTTAAGTGTAAGTCGCGTTACTTCAAAGGTGTTAAAAGATAAAAGTTATGTTTCTTGGTTATATGCTTTTCAATACTTGATTGTCAATAAAATGGCTTTACCAAAGCATTTTTGATGTTAGCGCGGTTAAGTGATGTCACATGTTTACTGCTTACCAAATCGTTCAATGTTTCTCAGATTTTAGAGTTTTGTTAAAATTGACCTATATTTTCGTTCTGTACAGAAAAAATGCGATGAAAAATGTCCATGTTAGTATAACACTATTCATTTATTTACAGTACAGTACAGTAAGTACAGAATTTCTTTGAAGTCGGATAAGGAGTTTAAGAGTTACGGCGAAACAGATGGACAGACAAAAATCTGAAATGACCAATTATAACTTGGTTTTACGCAAAATGCAGCCCAAAATGAATAATAATGAAATTTCTTTTAAAAAAAGAACTTACACGAAAATACCCTATTGTGTTATTACTAGTATTGTTAATTTTTTTTCACTCTTAACCTGAATATTTAGAATACTCACGACTGTGTAAGACATTTAAAAAATGCAAATTTTCTATTACGCCAATCATGTAATTTTGTAAAATAAATTAGTTTTTAAGTAATATAAAGTAAGATTACGTACTATAATAAATGCTTAAGTAAAATATATTAAGAAATGCGTTTAAGCACATAAAAAAAGAACAGGTAGTATATAATGTGGCAATTTAAAGGGATGCTAAATCGTTAACAATTTTTTGTTATTTAAAACTTTTTAAAGTACATTAAATATGCTGTAGCAAAATAAGTATACGGAAAGGGCTTGAATAGCCGAGCGTTTAGCAATGCTGTTGTTTACATGGCGTTGCTATGGTTCCTCTATTACAAGTCCTCAGTTCCCGGGTTCTAGCCCGAGAGCTGGTACAAGTGTCAATTGGATTTTCAATTTATTATTAAAAAAAAAAATAATAAAGAATTGAAAATATGAATTGGTGCTAGGCCCAAATAACATTAGCTGTTGGTGGTCTTAAAAACACAAAGTACACGGAAAGAATTTTTCCACGTTAATTTTAATATGTCATATTTCAATATAAGAATTTACAGTGCTGTTAATTTTTTGTCACTTTCTAACAAAATTACATAAGTTAAAAAATTTAACAGCGCTGTAAATACAACATTGGCCATACAGAATAGCGCCATTATTCTTATATGAATACTTGTAAATTACAGTCTTCTCTCTGCAGTTACACAAAACAACACTGATGACTATAAGCCAAATTAGTAAAAATATTCCGAAAAGGTTTTTTTGGTGATAAATGATTCCGTGTCTATGTCTATACTCAGATAATATGTGTTATCTAGCATCTACTGCTTGTTCTACACGATGTCGATATTATGATATTTAGAGTATAGACGCTCAACAACAGAGGTCTATCTTACCAGTACCCGAGGTATTGGTAGGTAGTTTCTATGGCGTAATTACCTTCACTGACCTTACGTAGTACAACTGGATATCCAAAACTAAGAGCTGAGAAGATAAAAATGAAATGAAACTGCATATTTTACTACTCATACAGTGAGAGCCAAAATGATTAGATCATTTTTAAAATGCCATAAAAAATATATAATTATCAATCGCAAAAATTAATGCTAACAATCGAAAAAGGATGCTTAGGAGATATTTTGACAATTGTCAAAATGATGCGTTGGAATATCCAGTAACGCATTTTTTGTGTTGAAAACTTTATTAGTTTTATTCCATAAATTATTGTACCTCAACGGTTATTTCGTCGTTAATTTAATGTTGGTGAAGTTCCGGCTCGACATGTAATTTCGTATTGGTTGCGTAAGTGGAAAAATGATGGGTCAGTTGAAAACAGAAAATCCACTGGCAAATGAAGAGCTGTTGAGACAATCAGAATTGATTGTCTCACCAGCTCTTCATTTTCGGGGTTACATGCGGATCTCCTCCTGCCAAATGACTTTCTGTTTTAACTGACCCATTATTTTGCCACTTCGCAACCAATACGAAATTACATTTTGAATCGGAACTTCACGAACATTAAACGTAATAACCGTTGAATTACAATTATGGAATCAAATTTAATAAAGTTTTCAATACGAAAAATGCGTTGCTGGATATTCCAACGCACCATTTTGACAACTGTCAAAATATTTCCAAAGCATCCTCTTTGGATTGTTATCATTAATTTTTGCTATTGATTATAAACTTTTTTATGGCATTTTTGAAATGATTAGATCATTTTGGAGCTCATGTTACTTAACAAAAGTTCAGTTTCCGAAAAAAATATTTAGACGATGAACGGTAATTGTTGATATAAAAAAATTGTGTTGTTTTAAAGCGAAATAATATCAATGAATTCGTCAAGTACCTACATTATAATATATACGACAATTTCCGAATAATTTTGAATTTCCATTCGGATTCGCATTCGGATTGACTCAGTATGCTTTTGTTTATTATTTTATTTTCTGAAAGTTTCGATCGCTTTGTAGCGAACTAAGTCGATTCGGAACGTATCCTATTTTCCGCTTGGTACGTAAAAAGTAGCAGGTATGTTTGGTTTTGAACCTAAAAATCTAATTGGAATTTCGAAAAGTTTTCTATGTATAATATTGTCTGGATCTAGTCTTCAATTATCTAATCGTCTTTGTTATTTGGGCATCTATAGATATCTATAGACTGCACTGTTATAATATGAAAATGTGTATGTATGCATAATTGCAAAAATGAATAATGCATTTGAGTATATGTATACAGTTAGGTTGTATGCGCAGTCGTCATGTCATTTTCAATGCATTTTTCTAGAAAATTACATTGTTTTATGTGTTCTACGCATCGCTAGAAAATTGTAACAAAAATACTTTATGCTGACACGCTATGTTAATCATTTAAATTTATCGCACACGACTTAACTATAATTACCTGTTCTTATTATGTAACGCAAAGCCATCTTATGTTTTTGTTTCCATATTCCATAAAGTAAGCGTGTCCGAGTCAGGCCTGGTGCTGACCGGCAATTTTTAGCTGCATGAGTGACTACCAAGCGTTCTTATGAAAATGCGCTCACCTGCAAATAGTTTGTGAATCATTTAGTTGGATCTGTGTACGCTGACCATCGATCGGCCGACCGAATAATTACTCAAAAAATATGCCTTCCAGAGCTTTAGATAATTCAAATGAACGTTAATGAGTTCTCACCCTCAAAATGTAAAAAAATGTAATTATCTGCTCGGCGAGGGTACGTGCGTGCGGAGCACGTCTGGTGGAATTTTCTTTCGTTCATATACCTAACTTCTGTGTAAAATTTCACTGATTAGCAAAATTAATTAGTTTCGCAATTAATTAATTAATTTCGCAACATGTTCATCTCATGTAAGGACACCAGGTCTATAGTTTTTGGTACCGATCGGGGATCACTGGTTTTTAGAAATAATTATTCGCAATTTTGTGAATATTTTGAATCTTTAATAATCATAGGCCATGATTATGACCATATATTGGTCGAAACGTCGGCAAGCTGTAATTAAGGATAAATAACACAATTATTCATTGTACTGAAACCTAAAAACTATCTGTCTGATACATAATATATAGTACACAAATATATCGAACTTTTAATAATATTGTTTATAAGAATCGTATGGCTTTCTGGATAATTCCAGTGCAATTTTTCAAATGAAAAAAAATATTTTGAAAAATAATTTTGACATTATAGTTCTTCATACCGACCCTTTATTTTGTAAAGATAACCAACTGCCAACCAGTACCGCACTCTTATCAGTATATAATTACACGGCGATATTTAAATGAGAACAAGTTTTGTGTGTAAGAAAAGAATTCTGTTATAAAACAATCTGTAGATACCTCGAAAAGATGTTGCATCGCGGTGGAATGGTAGCCTTAGTTGTCGGGCGTCTATAATCTACAATATCTATCTCTAGTAGTACTATATTACTTTCCGTCACAGTTGAGTGTTGGTATCTCTGATAAGAGAAGTTCTATTAATTGAAACATTGTGTTGATATCTTGAAAGGATATAGCGTCGCAGTGGCGTCGCAGTCGCGTATTACTACTGGTATAGCGGTTTTAGGTTAACGAGTTTGTCCGGTAACATTTGAATAAAAGCGTTTTATGTAATATATGTTTCCATAAGGTGTCTAAATTAAGATTAAATCAATAATAATTCTCATATGCTTTTAGTTCAGCTTAGAGAGTAGATTGTCCTCTGTGGTGATGCATAATGTCCAGTCTACAGGTAGATTACATCTGTTGATATGCAAATCAACCAAACTGGGCCACACTGGGCTGCGTACCGGTACGGCACGCTTGCCACAGGTCAGCAGTTCTAAACAAATAAACAGCGAGCATAATATACAGTAGGTATACAGATTGATTTACACCAGGAGGCGGAAATTGAAATTTCGTGTCCAGAAATGGATTGTAAGCATGAAATGTAAAATGACTTTTTTCCGATCAGTCTTTAGTAATATGTTTTGTTAGTTTTGGGACATCAATAGTCCATAGTGAAAAATCCGCGAAAAACTGTGATGGGGATGTTACATGGCTTAATTAATCAAGCAGCAGTCGACCGACGCTCCTAACCTAACCGGACTAGCCCCCAGCATCCCTAGCCACGCTGCCTCACCCTCCGCGAACGACTGCTGATTGATTAATTAACACCCCCTTGCGAAATTTTCCGGGCAATCACGTTGATTTTTCCTCGATTTTTCCCGCTTTTCCGGTTAGGTTAGGAGCGTCGGTCGACTGCTGCTTGATTAATTAAGCCATGTAACACCCCCATCACAGTTTTTCCGCGGGGGAAAATGCTTGGTTTGCGGATTTTCCACTATGGACTATGGATGTCCCAAAACTAACAAAACATATTACTGCCTTTGTTTTGGAGATATCGAGATTCAAACTTTTTAAAGATTAAGTTCATTTTTTTATAAAAACTAATAGTATGCCGTATTTGCCATCGGACAGCGTTGTTAATTAGTGTATTTGCCATATGGCACATACACTATTGGCGTCGGTCGGATGGCGGGACCTAGGGGTCGGACCAAAATTTCTCGACGTTTCATAGCCTCCTGAACATTTTGGCACCATTTTTGGAAATGTCTATTTATATATGTATATATATATATATATATATATATATATATATATATATATATATATATATATATATTTATATATATATATATGTGTGCGGGCAATAACTTTCGAAAGAGTTAATTGATTTTGACGAAATTTGGTAGGCACGTTGAAATCCATCACCGCACGAAGCCTATTTAAAATGGGCTCAATCGGACCATTTTAAGGGTAGTTTTTAGGGGTTGAAAAATGTTTTTGGGCCCAAAAATGCCGAAAAAATTCTCAAAATCGTTTCAAAATTGAAATTTAACCTTTTAGTAACGATTAAAATGTGCTGCCAAAATTTTAACAAAATCGGCCCGACAGGACCGGACTTACAAATTTTATGAAAACACTAGTTTGCGGATAGTGCTTTACTTACTGAAGGGTGTATTTAATTTGGTACCGAGGTTGCATTGATAAAAATATTGAAATTAAGAAAAAAAATATTATTTTAAGGGATGTATTAAGGGGTTAAATTTTTTATTTTGTTCAAAAACAAACTTAAGTTTACATAATAAAGCCACAATGCCAGTATTAGCAAATACACTATATTGTCGGCAGGGTTTTGGCACTGCGACCCGAGTTTTTTTTATTTATGATATAGATAAGACCATAAACTGCAAAAGTGGATACTCCTGCCAAGTCCAGTAGCTTGGCATATTAGTGAGGTTGTAAGATCAATAATGCCAATCCATGTTTTTATTCATAATTTGGGGGAATTGACAATGGTGTTATCTCGGGTGTTATATTATTTTAATTTATGACATCATTATTGTTTTTTGGTACTTCTGTTTATTCTACTGTTGTCTAAATGCAAAATGCGTACAACAGTAGCATCTAACTGCTATTTAGAAATACAGCGTTATCGTTGATCCGCATATCCTGCTTTCAATTATGTACAAACATAGCTGCATGAACAGAAATTCTGCATAATTGATAGATCGAGAATCATTCAATATTATTAGATTCACACGCCAAATAATATTGAATAGCGATGCTACAAAGACATTGTTTTGAAGGAAGAAAGACATTGTTTTGAAGGAAGAAAGACATTGTTTTGAAGGAAGAAATACATTTTTAGAATACAGTTCTCATTGTCGACGGCAGGAAATACGTTCCTGAAAAATTCCGCGGATATCAAATCCGTGGTTAGCAAGGCGGAATCATTTTAGGATGACCAGGTGTATTGTTAACAACCCACATAGTTTTCTTTTTTTGACATGGAATCAAATTTCATGTCTTCCCAAAACAGACATATGATGATACGAAGTGCTGCGCTGAATATTGCGAGTTACGAAAATATGTTCCGATAAAACATGTGATAGTCAGTAGCGGTTTGATGTTCGGCCATTACAAATGTGTCGTTCGCTGATCTAAAGTTGCACGAACATTGTTTCGAAGTCAAAGTTGAACTTTGTTAATAATAATAATTGCAGTGAGTCATCCTAAGTGAGCAATATTTTTGCGATTTTCTTAGAGGAAGTTTGCTTTTGAGATTAATATCTCAAAAACTAATGGTCGGTTTATCGTACATTTTAATCACGATGTGAAACCACCTTATTTGACCGCCATCTTGAAAAAGGGGTGCTAACAGGTTTTGCACTATATTTCCGTAACGATACATCTTACAGAAAAGTTGTAGAGAGGTTTTTTGTTTAGAATCGAATTATCAACAACTTTACTAGAAATAATTTTTGTCGTAAATTGAATAATTAAAAAGATAAACCTTATAGAAAATGGAAATTTGTCATAAAATTTTCTTTTAAGCGCTATAATTTTCTTTCTTTTAGTTTTAACAGAAAAACAAAAAAAATGCTATTTTCTATAAGGTATATCTTTTTAATTATCCAATTTACGACAGAAAGTAGTAGAGTTGTAGAGAATTCGATTTTAAACAAAAAACCTCTCTACAAATTTTATGTAAGGTATACCGTTACGAAGATATAGTGCAAAACCTGTTAACACCCCTTTTCCAAGATGGCAGCCAAATGGGGTGGTTGCCGACCCCGAAAACTCAATTTTAAACTTACGCCGGCCCTCCTACGCAACGAAAAAAAACCTTGTCGTATTCAAAATGCAAACAGTCTAAAAAAATGTAACATTTCAATGGACTAAAATGACATATTTTGACTTTTAGTAGGAGCAGTTTAATTGTCATAATTTTGAATTAGGTATTGTAAAACTAAACAACAATAATATTTATAATACGGAAGCAATAAAATACTACTTTAACCTTCAAAATCAGTGTCCTTGTCAGTTTATGGCGCGACAGTTTATAAAAATTGGTTTTTTATTAGTTCAGTAATTATAACGCGGTGCCAATTAATTACATTATATTTTTCCTTTTATTGACATTTTAAAAGGACAGGTTTAATACGGATTCTTTTGCTTTACATAATGTTACTTTGTAAACATACTACCAGTTCGATGAAATATTGTTTAAAAACTGTTTCAAATACTCTTACCTTTTCCAATCAAGTTAAATTAAAATACACTGGATTTTGTAAATTTGACAGTGGGACTTTTCAGGTAGGGGGCGCCGCGGCCGTTGCATTTGACCAGATTTTTTTACGGTGAACAAAATTTCAAAAAGATATGTTTCCGCACCTTATTCTTTCGAATGTGTCTAAACGTCTAAGATCTCAAATTTTTAAAATACAGGAATTGATAGCATAGTGTGATAATATAAACAGCAAGCTTAAAGTTTTATACGTTGTATTACGCATTTTAATTGCCTTTTCAAAATTCGGTATCTCACTAAATAAGACTCATTAAATGAAAAAATAAACAGATCGCGTTTCTTGGGATTTAGTTTTGCAACAAAAACGTTCAAAATCGGTGACCCCTTAGTTCATCTATCTAAAATTCACTGCGAGTTTTGACTTAAAGTTAACCTATCGTTAAATTCGGAAAATATTTACAATAAACTTACTCCTTTTACCAATAATTAATTAATTACTGAGACTGTTAGTAAAACAAGTAAAGAAAGTAAATAACTATGTTTTCATCTGTAATAGGTGTGTTGGTTCACTAAGTACGAACTATTTCGTTTACTATTTTCTCTGTAAAGTTATTATTATATTACTTTCTTACCCATTCACTGTTATTACTTTCTGTTTTAAGGCAAATTTTCTATATGCTAGATCTATAATTAAAGTAATGTAATTTTGTAGCATATTAACAACTAAATTCCTTATAGAATAAATTAACTTTTGTCTTCTGTTATTTTAAATACAAGATAATATAAGATACTAGAGCCATATTAATTAATTTCATGACATTTTCCCCAGCTCTGTTTACAACATTTTATACACACATTCAAACTTCAAAGTATGAGCTACAAGGGTTGTGTTAATTCGATGTAGGATTCAATATTTTAACGATATTATGATATTTTGATGCGTCTTTTTATTACTTTCAATCCCTTGATATACAAGTCAAAGTTAATAGCACAATATTTTTTACAATAAAAAAATGTAACTTTTCGAAATTGCATTATGAAAATTTTCATATTTTACCTAGCTTCTATTAATTTTAAAACATCAATAGATTTAAAAACAAGCCGTGAGGTGGGTCGTTTATTAGGACTAAAGTGCGACCCTTGAGGTCCACACGACGAACTTCCCAGTTTGATAAATATTTAATAATAATAATTAAATTAGATATTACACAGAAAAAATAATCATTTTAATCATTAAAACATAATTATTATTTATTTTTAACAATAATTAAAAAAAAAAAAAAAAAAACGGCTGAACCGATTTTTATAAAATTTATGTCGGATCAAAATGACGTTAACACGCCTCGATTGACACCCTTACGAAGTCGATATAATTTTTTATTCGCGAGATATTGTATAAAATCTACTTTTTTGGAGGTTATTTGGTTAAGAAAAAAGAACGGCTGAACCGATTTTGAAAAAATTTCTTTCAGATCATATTTATGTTAATACGCGTCGATTGGCACCTCAACGTAGTCGATATCATTTTTCATTCTCGAGATTTCGTCTTAGAAAGAAATGGACACATACGTACGTACGTACGTACGTACACACACACACACACACACATACACACACACAGACATCTTTCTAAAAGTAGTGTAAAAATAGTGTAGTGACCTTGAAATATAAAAATTTTTTTTCCTTTTTGATTTCGATTTTCGGACCCATTACAATAACTTCCAATGGGAAGTTAATAAGAATCGGGTCGCATTCCTCGTGTGATGGCCTTTAACAAAAAATATCAGAACTTTCTATGATCCACAGAAATAAGTAAACCACGATTTCGAATTTTTTAAAATCAACTTTGACCTTTTATAAGTAATACATATAGCTTGAGGGAATTTTGGTTTACGTGATATGCGTGTTTATTTATTGTCATCAAACAACCTTGCTTCTGGTAAACCGTAGGTTAGTATTTTAACTTAAACAGTCTATGAACATCAACGTTTCTGCCAATATGGTGGTCTTTTTCAAGAATTATTTTACAAATTGTACAAAATATAATGATTATAGAGAAATATAAACAAAAATTAGTACAAATAAAAATTGAAAGTTTGTTCTAATTTTTTGTGCAATGTATTTTTCTATAATCATTGTATTTTCATAATTTGTAAAATTCTTAAAAAATACCACCATATTGGCCGAGATCATAATAAGTAATTTTAGAAGATACTATACCAGTCTGTTAAATTGGTCAGAAAAAAGCAAAATAATAAATTATTTACATAGACGTTAAACATCCGATTATTATCATTCATAAACACTGATTTATGGAAGTTTTTAGTTTTAATTTTTCAAATTTATTTTACATTTCAAATTTGACAGTCTTTTCGGTTTTCAAGTAAAAATCGAACAAGCATACATTTAAACACAGATTTTGGTTTATATGTAATATAATAAAAAATGTTTCCAAAATAAGGAATCAAGGTTCAGGGGGGAATTTCATTAGAGAATAAATTGGAAGACAGGTGTAAATATTTTTAATTATAATATCGTCTTAGCAAGAGTAAATTGTAACTCTTTTTTAAAGTTTCATATTACGAGCGTCTGCAGCTACAAATGGTTTTATCGAAAAGTGTTAAATAATTTTTATTCGAATTTATTATTTTATTTAGTGAATTCCATTTCTGAAGTGAGTTGCTATCTTGGATACACCTTGTATAAAAATATGTAAACTTTTTACGAAATTTGAACTTTAATCCTCAACAGCAAATCCACTCGCAATTAAGTAATTGTAAAAATAATGACTTTTAAATAATTATAAACGTGAAGAAATATATGTAGTAAACTTAATTTTGTTTATTTTGAAAATAAAATTTTAAATAGTCAGCACACCTGTAAACTATATAACAGTTTATGGACGAAATCAATTATTCTATCACCTTAAACCTTCCGTTTACACATCGTTAATATAATTTAATGTTAGTTACTTCTTATCGCAAAAATCTCGCGTGAAGCATTTTTTCTGCTCTAGAAATTTGTAAACATATTAATGCTTTAATGGAAAATCTATATGAATGTACATCAATGTTAAAACGTTTAAAAATTATGTAGCTGCAATATATTTGGCACGACAAAATAAAAACGAAAGTTTCAATTACATATAAATACAATATGTAATATAATTTGTTTAATAATGAAATGTGTTACAGAAATCTTCAAATGAAGGAATGAAGATTGCAAGATTTTCAATTATGTCGTTAAAACATTTTATGATTTACCAAATGCCTACTGCCTTAATTTCACCACTTTTGGTGTAAATTAGTACAAACGAAGTTTGAAATTTTTCATGACTCGTACGAACATTAACTGAATATTATTTGGGCCCCAATTCGATTGAGTTCACTGGGGTTTAAATTATTGAATTTTAAAGTAAAGTTATGATAATCTACGATGAAATTATGTTGGTGCAGGTATACATAATTTTTGTAAATGTAAAGAGTCAAAAATTGCTTGCACCTAATATTAAACCATAAAAAATATTGTATGTTTTGCAGCTAGATGTGTTTTAATGACAATTTTGATTGTCCTTACATCCTTTTATTAACCGATTTAAAAAAAGGAGGTCCTCAACTCAATAAACATTTCGACAAAACATTCAAGAGACCGCAGTTCGTTATATACGAAAGCTTATATATATTATCTCATGAACTGATTTCACTTCGAAATAAACGTACACGAAGCCTATATCTCCATTAACACTTTTTTGTATTATGATTTGAAAACGATAAAAGTAACTAATTTAGATTAATCTTACAATTAATTTAAAATGATAGATAATTATATACCAACAGATACTCTCTCAATTTAATAACCTGTTTTTATACATATAAAAATTAAAATAATAGTCCGCTAAGTATTCGTTTATTAAATAAATTACAGGTAATATGTGTAAGGAATGTGCGAAATCATATCATTTTCGATATATTGGCTAGTCATGCCGAGTAATTAATTTTTTTCTATAAAAAAGAGGCATTTAATACTTTTTTATTCTTCACGTTTTGAAAGTACAATAAAACGTAATGTGTGGCATAGCTTTAATCTACACAATATCTATACTAATATAATAAAGCTGAAGAGTTTGTTTGTTTGTATGTTTGAACGCGTTAATCTCAGGAACTACCACTCCGATTTGAAAAATTTTTTTTGTTAGATAGCCCGTTTATTGAGGAAGGTTACAGGCTATTCGAGTTTTTTTTAAATTCAACCCCAAAGGGGGTAAAACGGGGGTGTAAGATTTTTTGACTATACTAATATACTACAGTACTATTATAAAATGTAAGCAAGTACGCGAAGCGAGAACAGCTGCAGGCGAATTCGCTTCGCAGGGGGAGAATTTCTCGCGGGGGGAATAAAACATAAATTCTTATCTTTAGAACAACTGAACCGTTTCTAAAAATTCTTTCACTAATAAAAAGCTACACTACCCCTGAGTGATATAGGCTATATTTTCTCGCGGTGGGGGGATAATTCCTATGGGATAGTAACAAAACGTAACTCTGAAATTCTTTTACATTTTAGCGTATAGGCGGAATCCTACTAATATTATAAACAGCATAAGCCTGACTTCGCTTCGCAAGGGGAGAATTTCTCGCGGGGGGTTAATAAATCATAAATTATTAGCACCCGGGCGAAGCCGAATGTGACCACTAGTACTAATATACAGTGAATTTTCTGTCACGTATTAATGTTTTCCATAACTACAAGCTAAACAAAACTCACCATGTTGCGTCATGGTGAGTTTTGTTTAGCTTGTAGTTATGGAAAACATTAATACGTTACAGAAAATCGTTTCACTTAAAATGCAGTATCATCTGAATAAAAACATGCATCACTGACAATAATGATTAACAATATTTTAATTTGAAAAAAACTGCTGTAAGTAATTATTTTTTTAAATAAAATATTGATAGTGATGCATCTTTTTGTTCAGTGGATGTTGCATTTTAATTGAAACGACTTTATCTATTGCATTACTGTTTTCTATAACTGCAGGTAAACCTATGTTGCGTCTTAAGTGAAATTCACTGTTTTTTTTTTTGTTTTGTTTGTATATGCCAGCGCTAACTGATTTCAACAATCGATTTTACAATTCTCTTCCCTACCTACATTCAATAAGAAGTCGGCGTAACTCAACCCGCTATGACTATAAAAGAAATAATTGCCCTGACTTCTTATTGAATGAAATTATAGGGAATAAGTTCGGGAATAAGTAACTGTAAAACGAGCGGAAAAATTATTTTATCCCTTTTCTGAAAAACATATTTTTATGTCATAACATCGTTTCTCGGCGGAGAGTAGTTGATAATAGTCTGATATCACATCTGCAGGTGATTTTTAACATTTCTCGAAAATAAGGTTAACGTTTTTACGACTCGACTAACGGCTTGGTAAAACTTTTAAGCTAAAATAATTGTACGAGTTATACAAAGCAGACGCTTTTAAATGCTTTTGTTAGTAAAACAGTCCATTAACGCTTAGTGTTTAGTTTTCCTGAACAAGTATTTAAACTCATAATATTACGAATATTGTCTGCACTACATTGTGTTATATATTATTGAAATATGATTTGAACATAACATTGTCTGCATAATAGACAGCATATGTATCTCTAATATAATTATGTATTTATTATTTAAATAGCTGTAACACACGCTATAATCCATTTGACAACAACTTTCTCCTCGTATTTTCACTTTCAAGAAGACACCTAACTCGATTGTGTGTTTGTAATTATATATCGTTCAATTTATCGCAGCGCCCAGCCCATTTTTTTACATCACAGTATATTGTAAATTGTACGGAAGGTCGTCGCCATTTGTGAAGCTTGAGAACTAAAGACAGAGAGAGATTTTTTGTAACTTTGCAATATAATATTACTTCTGTAGCTAATGCTCCGCTTCTGATACAACTTTCAGCTTTGAATCTAGATTCAAGAATTTAATTTGTTTTCAAATAAACGGAGATCTCAATTTGGTTGAAAACAAACTAAATTCTTAAATCTAGATTTATAGCTGAAAGTCGTATCAGAAATCCAGCATTAGTTTCATCTAGCGAATTGAAAGGCTGAAACTGTATAGGATGAAACAAATTTGCCTTAAATCTTGTTAGGCTGAAGCCAGTTCATTTGGAAAAATTGATCGAACTTCAGGAAAAGCTGTGTTCCGTTTTGAACGGAATACTGATGAATTGAAGTACTGATTGCTCTTATAGTAACAAAAATAGAGGAATATTTCTCTTTGCTCTTTTGGAAAATCTCTGCTTTTTTCTTCCAAATTACTTGCAGAATTTTGTACCGAAATTACCATATTTGTAGAGAAAAATTTCATTAGTGACCCCTTTATAGTGATACTTGCTAGTAGGTACTGCAGTTTTATATCATTTTGTTGCAGATGAATTACATTCTTCAGAAATCCTTATAAGAAGAAATCTGGAATAGTAAGATCGGGAGATCTAGGGTGCCATAATACTGATCCACGGCGACCAAGTCACCGCCTGTATAGTTTTGGCAATACTGACGACAATGATGATGGTAGGGCGCTGCACTTAGGCTTATGAAGAGACCACTGTACCTATGTAATATTTTACAAATACACCCAAGTTCCCGAGCAGTACTGAACCTGCTTTAGATTTCTTTACTTATACTAATAATGCTGCAGGTAACGTAAAATAGATTCAATACATCCTTGTCAACATGGCTTTAGAAAGAACCACTCAACAACTACAGCATGTTTATCATTTAGTAATTTTGTAAGCAAACAATTTGATGAAAATAATATTGTAATTGGGTTATTTTTTGACTTAAGTGCCGCTTTCGACACGGTTAATCATTCGTTTCTTTTACAGAAGCTTTTAGCAATGGGAATCAGAGGGCAGGCTAATGATCTGATTAGGTCTTATTTACAAAATCGATGTATGCAAATAAATATTCAAAATGTAAAATCATCAAAAAAAGATATTAATGTTGGGGTCCCGCAGGGAAGTAATTTGGGACCATTACTATTTTTATGTTATGTTAACGATTTGCCGGATTACATAACAACAGGGTCAGTAATCATGTATGTTGATGATATAGCCGTGTTGATAGCGGCACATTCATTCGATGAAGCTGTAACTAAAGTAAATAGTGTTACTGAGCAATTATCTGAATACTGTCAAAAAAATCAAATAATCATTAATATAGAAAAAACTAGCTGTGTGCAGTTCAGGATCAGAGGTCCCGTGACTGTTGGTGGCTTATTTACTACAAATTGCAATGCTGATATACAATTAAAACAATCTGTCAAATTTTTAGGACTACACATTGATGATACATTAAAATGGGTAACTCAAATTAATAACATATGTAAAAAATTGAATTTTTATTATTATTTACTTAAACAGATGAGATCTGTGTATAACAGAGACACATTACTAACATTTTATCATGCATTTGTAGTAAATACTATCAAATATACCATTCTTATTTGGGGAATGTCAGGAGATAGACACAGAATTTTTGTTTTGCAAAAAAGAATTTTAAGATTAATTTTCAATTTAAAATATAGAGATTCGTGTCGAAATCTATTTAAAGAAAACAAGCTACTAACTTTTTACGGAATTTTTGCTCATGAGCTGCTCACAGTTATGCATTCTAATAAGTATTTTTTTGAAAATAATAAACAAAAACTATATAATACCCGCAACAACAATATTGTTTTAAAGCATAACACGACATTTTTTGAAAAAAGTCCTATCTATATAGGCTATAAAATTTTTTACAAATTGCCAGATGAAATAAAAATCATAAATAAAACAGAATATTTTAAAAATAAATTAAAAAAACATTTTTGTAATACTGTGCCTTATGATTTAAAGGATCTTTTTTAATATGTATTATATTTTCCTGACGTTTGTATCCACATAAGTGGCTTTTCAATAAAAAATTATTATTATTATTATTATTAATAAGCTGTGTATAGTCGTTCTAAATACTTTGTTTTTTTATTTGAGTTATTCTGTCCTTCTGGTTGTCTTTATTTTGTTTGTTATATCTCAGAATAACGACTAATTAGCAGCAGTTTGGCTTTCATATTGAAAAAAATAATCATATGAGTGTTGTCTGGATTGAAGCGCAGATTCCACTTCAATATTGAAGACTATATAATTGCACCGGTGTTATGCCTGGATTGTTGTTAAATGCAAGTAATCGTTGTGGGCAGACCACCGTCTGATCGCGGCAGTCTGCGCCCCACAGCATCAGACAACAGCGCGTTATGTTAGTGTTGCCAGATTAGGGTTTTTCCTGCTCTGATTTGTGGTGTGCGGCCAGACAAAGAACATTGTTGTTGGTTAAGATAGCTTGGCGGAAAGCAAAGAGTAGTGCGGTAAACAGCCACACTATAAGCGAATTCAAAGGCTTATTGTAATGATATCCTAGATATTAAATTTTTAACGGTTAAATTTTAATCATCAGAGAGGGGCACATTGCCCGAAATTTAAAATCCGTGCCGCAGCTAGCTGTCAAAATTAAAGTGACTTCAATAGTGCCAATCGAAACACTTAAATATATTTTCGCAAAGAGGTCAATGATCCCTTAAAACCCCCAAAAAAAGTCAAAACAAATCAAGTTAATCAAGAATATCTCGGTTATGATGTTGGAAATGTAAAATGTCTTTGCGATTGAAAACTTCACTACAGACTGCGATAATATGTTTGACCGTTTACATATTAAGTATTGTATTGAATTGTATGCCTTACTCTCATCTCTGCTCTCATCTCAGGTCCATCGCTAGTGCGCTGTGTGGCTGTATCCCTACACTAATATTATGACGGGTGTTTTATTTTTCCGAAAGTTTAGTCTCAAATCTTATCCCTTTATTTCTCAGAAGATTAGACCCTTTAATCATTAGCTTGAATGCTATAAAGCGCATTTTTAACTTCCCATTGGAAGTTGTTGTAATGGATCCGATTTTGCGAATGACAAATTTTTGCAAGTTTTGAGGTCCCTGGAGTCCGAATATTTTTAGAGAGATGTGTGTACGTACGTTCGTTAGTACGTTGGTAAACTTTTTTCCCGCTCGCATATCTCAAGAACAAATACTGATATCGACTCCGGACCAATTTTGTTCGACGCATAATTATATAATAAACACCTGATAAAGTTTGCAAAAAAATTGAATTGGCGGTTTATAATAAAAAAACTACTTAAATAATAAAATCATAATGAATTTTCTCTCTTATGTCCACAGCGTATTCACAATAACCAAGCAGTGAATAATATCAGGCAGCGCTGCGGCTGCCCCGATTGTTTTGCTATATCTAAGAAAAATCAATATATGATTTAATTATTTATTTAGCATCCGTCCACCGTAACTAAAAATCTTGTGTTTATTTACGCCTTCCCTGGCCAAATGAGTTGAGATTTTAAGTATATAATACTGGGGGCCGTGTGGTCTGGTGGTTAGCGTGTCGGCCTCTAGATCAGACGGTCGTGGGTTTGAATCCCACCTGCGCTCATTGATGTTTTGTGATGTCATTTAGTTTTAAGAAAATTGTTATTTATAGTGTAGTTGAAAGACGCTAATGACCTGAGATGTCAACGCGTCTATAATCTACAATAAATAAATAAATACATAGTATACCTATAATAACTTGAAAATACTAGCGTTCGCATATGCATAACGAGTTGACATTTTCAAATAGTTATATAACAGCTTAAAATTTATTAGCACTCGCATGCAGTGCGTTTTCATCATTGAAATTGCTATATTTAAGAAAGAAACATATTCTACTTTCGGGCACTGTGGAGAAATTGGTAACTCATCCAGCGGGAAACTGAACTTTTTCGGGTTCGAGTCCCACCAGTGAAATTTGATTTTTTCTTAGATATAGCCAAATAATCAGGGCAGCCGCAGCCGCAGAATATGCTGTACACACAAGGGAGAAAAATCATTACGATTTAATTATTTATTTAGCATTCGTCCACCGTAACTCAAAATCTTGTGTAAAAAACTACTGCGTTTGTACAATGTTAACCTCTATTGCAAATAGTTTCTCTACGGTAGACTGGTCTCTAATCTCTAAGGGCCCCCTAATGGAAAGTTAGCAGTGTGGCTTTACCCGCACACAAAGCGTCTTTCTAAATTCTGGTTTAACCTAAAAAAAAGCTAGTCAAAATTGAAGATTCTCTCACCTGTAAGATCTTTTGGAATATTCGATATTATCGTGAGGAATCAAAAATACACATTTATTTGGCAACGCTGCATTATTGTATGTGTCGGCGTTTACTAAAAAAGGAATTGGTGGAACTCATCGGACGAACGGTTCGTGCATCGGCTGGTAGCCATCAGGGTGCTGACTGCTGAGTGCATGCCATGTACGGGTTCGTGCAGATCGAAGGTGGAAACGGCCATGATAGCGTGGAACGGGTCGGCCCACCTTTATTTCATTTAAATCTTCAAAATAATTTAAGAATAAAGGCTAAGAATTGCTAATTTTCAGCTTGCAAATTTTCTTCGTCAATTTATTCAAATTTCTTATTGCCTTCAATTTATACGAATATGCTTGTTTAACTTAAAGAAATACGGAACAAAAACAAATTATAAAAGATTTTAAAAATGAATTTAAATTTTAGAAACAGATTTTATTCGTACTGGTTTCTGTTTATTTGAACAAAATTTTCATTATATTTTGATATTGAAACTTGGTAACGTAGAAAATAACAGCGTAGTGTTTATATCAACAACAAAAAAAACATAATAGTAACGTAAGAAGAACCGTTGCTAGACCAATATTTACATAGGTATGAGAAAAGTAATTTTGGTAAAAAAATATAGAAACTTGAAATACCTAAGTGGTTTAATACTCTTACAAACGGTGAAAACAATATATTTACAAATATAATTAAGGTCTGAGAATTTGCCCCAAAAATTTTAATATTTTCATGATGCTTATTATTTTATAAAAGCGACGCGTCTATTATTTTAGAGATCTAAAATCTAGTGATTAATTCTGAACTGGTGTTTCAGTTTATTTTATTTATATAACATAAATTTAGATGTAAATCTTTTTATTATCTACTTAAAAATATCAGTTTAATTCTTAAAAAAATTAATAATGCCTTTTTTTGGAAAGGCAGGTCCGAAAACATTTTTGTGTGATTATGCTATTGAATGTTTTTTATCCTGGACACTTCAAGACTGTATTTAATAATACACTGACAATTTATACATTTGTTCCTAATTTTCTTCAATTATTCCAGATAATTTAATTTTGAGATAGTTTCTTAATTGACCATCCTTCAAATTTTCCTATTTTACAGCTGTTATACATCTGTATGTTATACCACTAGGTCGATATGACTTTAGCAGCTGGCACCTTTAATATGCAAAAAGAAACAAACAAATGTGTTATTTGTGACACATAAAAAACCCATGTTTTAGATTTTTCGCTCGATGACTCCCACATAACACAAGATCAAATTTGAAATTTTTAAAGTGTAATAAAGTAGTTTTTTATTATTTTGGATTCTTCGAGAGAAAACAAAACGAAGCATCGAAAAGTAATTATGTTTCTCTATTTATTTAACGAAGACCAGTTGGTAGAGAAGCGCTTTGGTATGGGTCAACCGTAAACATTACGAGTACAGGATTATTTATTGACCGGTCGCTTTGGCACTCGGATGCTTTTCAGGTTGATAACCTCTCTGACGGGGAAAAAGGCTGACGAAAACACTTAACAAATATTAACGTGAAGTAAAAACTGTTATTATATGGCTCAATTAGTTTATAATATTCGTCGACGTAACGTTAAATTGCGAGGAAAATATTCGTTACACTATATTGAGTTTTTTTTCAAAAAACGGAAAATTAAATATTATTGTCAAGAGCTAACTTGAAACGAATGTAGGACGATTAATTTTAAGTTTTTTGTTACATTTTGACCTTTTTTTTTGTTGCTACTGTTTTTAATATATTTATTCACTGAACACTGCATAGAACAGTCAATAGAACAAGCCGTGAGGTGGGTCGTTTATTAGGACTAAAGTGCGACCCTTGAGGTCCACACGACGAACTTCCCAGTTTGATAAATATTTAATAATAATAATTCATTAAAACATCAATAATTAAAAAAAAAAAAAAAAAAAAAAAACGGCTGAACCGATTTTTATAAAATTTATGTCGGATCAAAATGACGTTAACACGCCTCGATTGACACCCTTACGAAGTCGATATAATTTTTTATTCGCGAGATATTGTGTAAAATCTACTTTTTTGGAGGTTATTTGGTTAAGAAAAAAGAACGGCTGAACCGATTTTAAACAAGCCGTGAGGTGGGTCGTTTATTAGGACTAAAGTGCGACCCTTGAGGTCCACACGACGAACTTCCCAGTTTGATAAATATTTAATAATAATAATTAAATTAGATATTACACAGAAAAGTAATCATTTCAATCATTAAAACATCAATAATTAAAAAAAAAAAAAAAAAAAAAAAAAAAAAAAAAAAAAACGGCTGAACCGATTTTTATAAAATTTATGTCGGATCAAAATGACGTTAACACGCCTCGATTGACACCCTTACGAAGTCGATATAATTTTTTATTCGCGAGATATTGTGTAAAATCTACTTTTTTGGAGGTTATTTGGTTAAGAAAAAAGAACGGCTGAACCGATTTTGAAAAAATTTCTTTCAGATCATATTTACGTTAATACGCGTCGATTGGCACCCTAACGTAGTCGATATCATTTTTCGTTCTCGAGATTTCGTCTTTGAAAGAAATGTACACATACGTACGTACGTACGTACGTACGTACGTACACACACACACACACACACACACACAGACATCTTTCTAAAAGTAGTGTAAAAATAGTGTAGTGACCTTGAAACATAAAAATTTTTTTTCCTTTTTGATTTCGATTTTCGGACCCATTACAATAACTTCCAGTGGGAAGTTAAAAAATTCCTTTCAGATCATATTTACGTTAATACGCGTCGATTGGCACCCCAACGTAGTCGATATCATTTTTCGTTCTCGAGATTTCGTCTTAGAAAGAAATGGACACATACATACGTACGTACGTACGTATGTATGTGTCCATGTGTGTTTAATTATTGATGTTTTAATGATTAAAATGATTACTTTTCTGTGTAATATCTAATTTAATTATTATTATTAAATATTTATCAAACTGGGAAGTTCGTCGTGTGGACCTCAAGGGTCGCACTTTAGTCCTAATAAACGACCCACCTCACGGCTTGTTTCCTTTTTGATTTCGATTTTCGGACCCATTACAATAATTCCAATGGGAAGTTAAAAATGCTACTTACAGTGATATTCTATTTAGATATAGCACAAAAAAAATCAGTGTCGAATTTTGAGATAAGGGGCCATTCTCCTCCAATATTAAAGAAAATATTTTTTGAGATTATTACCTATGAAATGAAAAAAGTTAAAAATACTGCAGTTCTGTCGATAGTGTATAGTGTCTGGTTACAACATTTAGAGACACCAGCAGATTCCCATAACTATTTGCGGTGTCAGTCAATTTGGCGTGCGCTAACCCCGCCCCTAATTTTATTACACAATTGATATGACAGTTTGAATCAGAACTGGTAGTTGTGCTTGCTAAGAACATGACGATCGCTTATTTATACTATTAGTATGCGCGAATTAGGTTTTACACTTCGAGTAATTCAGCAAATATATTTCATTAAGCGGCGGTCTGGCCTTAGGCTTCAAATAATTCCTCGATCCCGCCCCTGTCAAAATGCAATGTTGTCTATTATAATAAACATATGGACAATTGGAATTTATTTTATTTTATTTATTTATTTATTTAACAATGATTTAAAATTTATAATACTTTGTAAGAGTATATTATTTTTATTGTTAAACGAAAAAAACTCGGGTCGCAGTGCCAAACCCTGCCGACAATATAGTGTATTTGCTAATGCAGGCCTTGTGGCTTTATTATGTAAACTTAAGTTTGTTTTTGGACAAAATAAAAAATTTAACCCCTTAATACATCCCTTAAAATAACATTTTTTTTTCTTAATTTCAATAATATTATCAATGCAACCTTTGTTCCAAATTAAATACACCCTTCAGTAAGTAAATCACTATCCGCAAACCAGTGTTTTCATAAAATTTTTGTAAGTCCGGTCCTGTCGGGCCGATTTTATTAAAATTTTAACAGCACATTTTAATCTTTATTAAAGGGTTATATTTCAATTTTGAAACGATTCTGAGAATTTTTTCGGTATTTTTGGGCCCAAAAACTTTTTTCAACCCCTAAATACTACCCTTAAAATGGTCCAATCGGGCCCATTTTAAATAGGATTCGTGCGGTAATGGGTTTCAATGTGTGTACCAAATTTCGTTTAAATCGATTAAGTCTGTCGAGAGTTATCGTGTACACACACACACACACATATATACATAAACATTTTTAAAAATGGTGGCAAACTGTTCAGGAGGGTATGAAACGTCGAGAAATATTGGTCCGACCCCTAGGTCCCACCATCCGACCGACGCCAATAGTGTATGTGCCATATGGCAGATACACTAATAAGATTATTATTTTTCTAATTTAAGATAAATTAGTACAGCTCATATACAAAATATTTTGTGCAACGCTTTTTAGCGTATCAATAAGAAATTGGCTTAGATACACCCCTATGGTTGTCGGTTGACATATTGACAAATATATGAAATTTCAGTCTGTGAAAACAATGTCAAAATTTATTTGGGTAATCGTTTTTGGCAAGGAGACACTGCATAAAACCTCCATTAATCGGCTAATTTGTCATTTTCTGAATCAGAAACGAAAAGTGATGAAAAACACGTTCGTATCCCGAGGATGTTAAAGTTACTGATCACTAGGACACGTATCTAAAATGGATTGTGACTGCCAACCCATTGGCCATTACGTGTCTTTTAGTTGGTTGAATCTACTAAAAATATGCTGCAAGTCTGCAACAAAAAGTTATTTGGTACAAATGACGTGGAAAATAGTAGGTGGTAGGTAATAACTGTTCAACGTTTGTGGTCGTTTTTATTAAAACTTTGCCATATTCGCTCGTTCTCTTTCAGAGTGAGGCAACAAGTTACTCACATTTCATATCTGATTTATCTTAACACATATGAAGTATTATATAAATAGCAATTACCCGTTAGCAAAAAAATCCTCGGAACTGCTTAAAAATTGGAATATAACCCTTTAATAAGGATTAAAATCTGCTCCTACAATTTTAATAAAATCAAACAAACGACCCGGACTAACACTATTTTATGAAAACACTAGTTTGCAAATATTGAATTACTTACTGCAGGGTGGATATGCATGATTTCGTGCAGATGTTGAATTGATAAAATGTGCGCCTAAAAATGAAACTGAGAAAAATTTGATCATTTTAAGGGATTCATGAAAGATTAAAAATTTGTATTTTATCCAGAAACAAATTTAAGTGTACGTACTTACTTAATTATACATTAAAATACCAAAATGCATGTACAATGTACATGTAAACCTGGATATATCGAGATTTTTTCTTTTATGCCTGGGTGTAATTCGCAGTTTTCGCCCACTGCCCATCCCCCTTTTGTTAAAGCGTAATAATATGTAGCCTATGTTGATCTTTTTTGACTTGCTGAAGAAACAAGATAACAAGTTGCTCCAGCTTATCTAAAACAGTATCTTTTTAACAGTGACGGTTCTCGATATCTACCGCGAGCGGTGCCCATCTGTATTTTAGGATTTTTTAATGCATTTTTACTATTAACCAAAACTGAAAAAATAGTTATTTAGTATATTCAGTTTTAAGTTTGAGATTTTAGAAACAGTTTGAAGGCTGCTTCTTAAAAATAATTGAATAGGAGTTCCTGAAAGACCAAAGATTAACGATCGCTAATCAAATCTTCTTTTCTAACGAGCTTTCGAATTAAATACTTGCGAGGTAGCTTATCAGTGTTATCGACTATTTATAATTTAAGTGCAAGTAAAAAAACTTTAAGATGACATAACAGATTACGCAAGTCATGCCAGGCTAAATCTAATGCGAACAAGTTATTAGGAACACCGCATCAACCTACGTACGTGTGTGCTGCCTTTTACGGTCGGATCTCGAGGGCCGGTTTCAGTGAAGGCAAGAGTGACTGTCACCGCCCGTAACCGTTACGTGTTTACTCACATCACTAAAAATTGTGTAAGTACAGTTTGCTTTAGAAATTGACCATTTTATTTATCAGAAAAAAAGAAAGAAAAAAAAATTTATCAGAAAAAATACTAAACAAAAAAATATATTATATTGTAGAAAATTAATTTATATTGTAGAAAATTAATTTTAGAGTGAATGTTCATTGATAATTGAGATAAATCGGACACTTAGATTATGAAAATCGGCCCAGTAGATTTGATCCTACGTGGTGAACTAACATATTACACACATAGACTATTAAAATCATAATCCTCTCGTTTTTCGTAGTCGGGTGAAAATGGAGGAAAGTACAATAGTTTAAAACGACTCATTTAGCACCAAAAGTAGGAGAGGTTTTAGGGGTAGATATAAGAAAAAACATTAGCTCAAAATTACCGTTGAATTATAACTACTAGCTATTGTATTTAAAATGGTGAAAATAACTAAGTAAAATTGTAAAGCTATTTTGCGAAAATGAGAAAATATTTTTTCTTTATCCACTAGCCGAAAGTACGGCTTTCGTGCCGCATTTCACTCCGGGAACAGCAGCTTTTGTGGCCTGTTAAATGTTGCTTGTTGTCATAGTTACGTATATTACAATCGTCCAAACGTTGCTGCAATTTAATGGATGAAGAAAAATAGTATACGACACATGGCCAGAAAGTTGGATGCCCTGTCGTATGTGGTATAAAACCTAGGCCTCGGCCTTTATATCACATACGCCAGGAAATCCAACTTTCTGGCCTTGGGTCGTAATATACTATTTCTCCATCCACTAGCCGAAAGTACGGCTTTCGTGCCGCATTTCACTCCGGGAACAGCAGCTTTAGTGCCTGTTAAATGTGGCTTGTTGTCATAGTAACGTATATTATAATCGCCCAAACATTGCTGCAATTTCGGCTAGTGGATGAAGAAAAATAGTATACGACACATGGCCAGAAAGTTTGATGCCCTGGCGTATGTGATATAAAACCTCGGTTTCGCCTCGGCCTTTATATCACAAACGCCAGGAAATCCATTTTTCTGGCCTTGGGTCGTAATATACTATATGGAATTTAATTTAATAATATCTTACAATGACTCATTTTTCCACTAGTGCAACGCTATTCTCAGGAGAACAAATAGTTTTAAAGGGTGTTTCGTTAGCAATGAATTTTGTAGTCGGGTGCCTATAACCAAAAATCTAATTTTTTCTTTTTCACGATTAGGTAGTATTTGAAGGAACGGACATTAAAAAAATATATAATTTCAGGATCGACAATAAAAAAGATAGGTATTAACGGGATTTAACTGATTAACGTTTCGATTAATGTAGAGTGATCCTCAACATCTACAATTGATAATAATAATTAATCTAGACGTTTCATATTATTAGAGTAAAAAAAGTGGGTGTGTGCTTATGACCACACGACAGATGTGAAATCTTGATTATATGCAAAACACACATAATATTATTTTATTATTATAATACGTAATAATAAAAACGTAATTCTTGAAACGATGCACTTCTTGTTAGACAGTAAACATGGTCACCGACCCGAGCGCGCTTGATGTCGAGTGGAGCCGAGTAAACCCGATTCAGCGTTACCGACCCGATCGTGACGGTTCACTTTCGTTTACTAGCTATTCAGAAAGAACGCAAAGTGCGCCTAAATAAGTTTTCACTTCAAAAATAGTTGAAATCTTTTGACGGCTCACGGTGGGTGTTTTGGTTGATTAAAACTACTGTTGATTTTAAATGTATTAATTAGAAATCAAAAGTATAGTTAAAATTTCTACAAGTCAGAATAAAATTCTCACGATTTCTGTGTCAAATATTCTATAATTAAATTCATCAAATGCTTTTTCAAACGCTGATCTTCTTAAAACGTAAGTATTTACAAGTATGTTCACTGAGTCTGTTTTTACACAACCAGTTTTCCAACGTTTTTAATTTAATATCGTAGAAGTGACGATATATCATACATTTTATGGAATTTTAGCGTATCGTTAATGTACGGATTTTATATAACCGGCCATGTTTTATGATCACAAATATCCGCCATTAAAGGCAGGTTAACGTGTACAGATAAATCTCTTTGGGAATTCGACATGCTGTAGGCCTATTAATATACTGACTGTTTCATTAAAGCAAAAGAGCAGTAGAATGATTTTCAAAAAAATCGAGATTGAAAATAAAAAACTCGGGTCGCAGTGCCAAACCCTGCCGACAATATAGTGTATTTGCTAATACAGGCCCCTTGTGGCTTTAATACATAAACTTGGTTTGTTTTTGGACAAAATAAAAAATTTAACCCCTTAATACATCCCTTAAAATAATATTTTTTTTCTTAATTTCAATATTTTTATCAATGCAACCTCGGTACCAAATTAAATACACACTTCAGTAAGTAAAGCACTATCCGCAAACTATAAGTGTTTTCATAAAATTTGTAAGTCCCGTCCTGTTGGGCCGATTTTATTAAAATTTTAGCAGCACATTTTGACCTTTACTAAAAGGTTAAATTTCAATTTTGAAACAATTCTGAAAATTTTTTCGTTATTTTCGGGCCCAAAAACTTTTTTCAACCCCTAAAAACCACCCTTAAAATAGTCCGATTGGGCCCATTTTAAATAGGTTCCGTGCGGTGATGGATTCCAATGTGTGTACCAAATTTCGTTCAAATCAATTAAGTCTTTCGAGAGTTATGCTGCGAACACACACATATATATATATATATATATATAAACATTAAAAAATGGTGGAACCTTTGGTGTAAAGATACGAAATGTTACAATTACCACAAAACACCAAACCATAACAAACACTCTCGACGTACGTTTCGCCAACCAAGTTGGCATCATCAGGAGATGATTAAAACTACATTTAATCATCTCCTGATGATGCCAACTTGGTTGGCGAAGCGTACGTCGAGAGTGTTTGTTATGGTTTGGTGTTTTGTGGTAATTGTAACATTTCGTATATAAACATTTCCAAAAATGGTGCCAAATTGTTCGGGAGGCTATGAAACGTCGAGAAATTTTGGTCCGACCCCTAGGTCCCGCTATCCGACCGACGCCAATAGTGTATGTGCCATATTATGGCAAATACACTAATAATATTAGCGAGGATTCTGTCTCATTTCGGTAAGAAGCGGCAAAACCGAGAAGATGATACCGAGACATCGAGACTTTACCTTGTCGTTACGAGAGTTCTTTCGATATTTTTGGAAAAGTATACGCAAAAAAGTCTTTTTACGACTAAAGTGTATTAATTATTTGGTTTATTCTTTTGATAATTCCTTATTAAGACGAGACGAGATAGCCATTTTGTAGGTACGAGTTGTCTACGACAATTTAGTCACTATACATAGTGCAGTCCCAGACGTGACTCTCCAGGCCTGATCTCGATTATTTTTGAAGATAACCCCATCAAAGCCTACATATTCGTAAATGGGATGAAATTATCTACAAGATGGCGGTAAATCATCTCCAAAATTTCTGTACAGGTCAGATAGGAAACACTTAAATTTTTTTCTTAAAAAGAACCATAGGTATTTTTTTAGCTAAGTATTTTGATAGAGTTTTTTATTCTCTTTTCAACTATGTAATGAAATAATAGTTTAATAAAATTTTCGAGATAAACACAAATAAACTTTACAGACAATACAATATATTATGTCCTGTACCTACTTGATCTTAAAATCAAGTCATGTATTGTATGTAATTGTATATTGCATTAAGGGACGAACGCAGCGTTTGCAACTAGGACAGCAATTCACATGCGTTGCAAACGCTGTCTTTCGTTCCGAGTAAATGCATATTATTTTTCACTACAACTCTATTGACAATTCGGTTGGATGCAATTTGGGCTCACAAAAAAGCCGTAAAAATAGATTTGTCAGATCCATGGGACATTTATGTGGGGTTATGTCTTTCATTTTGACGTTTTGGTATATAAATGCGAATTGAAGTTGGCGCGACTCAATCGCTCTATCTTTCTCTTAACAACGTTAAAAAACAGAGAAAACCAACAACTGAAACTTTTTATCCCTAGGGTTGAAACTCTCAATTTCAACCCGCTAAACTGGTACCAAAAATCGAATTTTCAATTAATAGCGGCAATGTGAAAAGTTTGTTTGCGTTTATCTCGGAAATTTTATAATGTTACTAATATTTTGTTACACGGTTGAAAAGAGAATAAAAAGTTCTATCAGAATAGCTAAAAAAATACCTATATAGGTACTTATATTTAAGAAAAAAAGTTGACTGTTGCTCGTCTGGTCTATATAGATAATACATCGTCAATGATTTACCGCCATCTGGTGGAGAATTTAGTTCCATTTACGAATATATTTCGACAGAGTTATCTTAAAAAATAATTGAGATACGGGCCTAGCGAGTCATGTCTAGGACACCCTGTATTATAGTTATTCTCTGTAATTTTGAAACAAAATTGAAATTGAAAAGCTTCGCATAATTTTGCCCTTGTTTAAAATAACGTCATAAAAATTCATGAAACGGTTACAAGGAGTTTCCGCTATGCGTCGTACATTTTGTATGCGTGAAGCGTCGAGGTCTTCTTGCGAAATGACATTCCGCGTAGGTTTAAAACCAACATAATATGTACGTTTGGTTTTGTTGTATCTGTAGGTTGATACCTCTGTTGTGATGTAAGTTCAACACTGGAAACACCCACGGCTTCACAAATGAACATTCCTTTAAGAGTAACTGATACTTGTTCGTATCCCGAGTAATGCTAACTGGTTATGACGTTGATTTTCGGTTGAACCAAAACAAGTAATCTTTTCACTTTCGATATCGATGGAAGACGAAAAAAAAATGCATAACGATGATTATTAAAGCAAATATATTTATGAGTTAAAATGAGCTAGAACATAGTGTTCAGTTCATTCTAAGCCAGCGATAACAGTAACATATGTAATATTTCCTGCTTGATTCTCCTTTCTAATTTCAATTTATTGGAGGTCTTATTGATAATATTGAAAAGTTTGTAGAGGTAAAATAGAATAGTACAATTATCACTAAGGATCATTTAGCACCATAAAATTAGCAGGTATTGGGGGGAAACGAATGTTGTTTTGACCCATCTTAAAGGAATATAATAATAATAATAATAATAGCTGTTAGTTCCATATTACTGCTTATAAATATCAATAGTTATTACTGGCTATACGTTATTTCACTTTTTTGATAAATATAGTTAAATAGAATCAGCCATTGATTTCGCAGAATGATTAGTCGTTTCTTTAGTTTACTTAATGCTGAGAACAACTGACTGTAATAATTAGATTATTGTTTAGTATTTGAGCTTAATGAGTTATCAACGAAACATAATGTCACTTAAGATGCTTAGTTACATTTAATTAAATTGTTTTTTAATATAATTTATATGCAATATTCCTACTCTAGAAGTTTTATGAACAGGTAGTAGTACTACCATTTCCATCTTATTAGCAGTGCCGGATTAAACTCTGTGGAGACCCTCGGCAAATTATCTCCTAATAGTAAATAAAATTTCGGAAATTAGCGCAGTACCTATTAACATATTTAAAATCGGTACGAAAAAAAATTGTTGTGGTTTGGCTAGCGGCGCTGGCGGCAAAACGTCCTTTCCCTGTCGCAGAGTTTTAAAAGGCGCGGGTCCATCGGTGTCTACTTTGCTTGTTTGATAATCCGGCAATACTTTTTAACTTCCCATTGGAAGTTATTGTAATGGTTCCGAAAATCGAAATCAAAATTTTTAACAAATTTTTATGTTTCAAGGTCACTGCACTATTTTTAAACTATTTTTGAAAAGCTGTGTGTGTGTGTGTGTGTACTATGTATGTTATCATTTCTTTCTAAGACGAAATCTCGAGAATGAAAAATGATATCGACTACGTTAGGATGCCAATCGACGTGCATTAACGTAAATATGATCTGAAAGAAATGTTTTCAAAATCGGTTCAGCGGTTCTTTTTTCTTAACCAAATAGACTCCAAAAAAGTAGATTTTACACAATATCTCGCGAATAAAAAATTATATCGACTTCGTAAGGGTGTCAATCGAGGCGTGTTAACTAACGTCATTTTGATCCGAAAGAAATTTTATCCAAATCGGTCAAGCCGTTTTTTTTTGTTTACATAAAACGACTGCAAAAAAGTAGATTTTATACGAAATCTTGCCTAAATTTTTTTATCAACTTCGTTGAGGTATCTATCAAAGCATGTCACTATGATCCGACATAAATTTTATAAAAATCGGTCCGTTTTTTTAATTTATTGTTAAAAATAAATAATAATTATTATGTTTTAATGATTAAAATGATTACTTTTCTGTGTAATTTCTAATTTAATTAATAATATTAAATATTTATCAAACTGGGAAGTTCGTCGTGTGAACCTCAAGGGTCGCACTTTAGTCCTAATAAACGACCCGCCTCACGGCTTGTTAGTTATTATATTTGTGTGATTAACCTTGTCCTCTGGGTGGACTTTTTGTAACGGTAACCTGTCTCTTAGAATCAGCAATATAGGTACTGGTGTAGGTACCTACATGATATTTAAAAAAGAATTTTAATAAAACTATAACAAATATTTTCATGTAAAAAACAACAGGTGAATTGTTTTTGTCTATCAAAATATGTAACCTTGCAGACTAAAAATTTACATAATATAAAAACCTTCTAAAATATCAATCGATATGCTAAATAAATCTATTATTATGAGCAATATTTTTTATTGCATCACCAGTCTGATAATTTTTTTATAATTATTGTTACTTGCAATTAGACTGTAGTTATTTGTTCTTCGGATACTGATGTCTTTGTTAATTCCCTTTATCATTATCAAAAAAAGTGAAAAAATGTAAGCCTTTCAGAACTCTGGATTGTTTTTGGTGTTAGAAAAACATTTCACTATATTCCACTTCACTCACTAAGTTACCGAAAACAGAATACATTGTGCTGTTTTAGAAGTTTTACCCGCTGTTCTTTCGCTAACAGGTTGTGATACCACAAGCAAAGTAAGTACCAAGTTGGCAGCTTTGAAGGTAGCAGAACCTTGTGCTGAAGACCTGTTGGTCGATTTAGGCAAGGAACCACTGACTACTCTTATACCAACACGGATGAAATTTTTGTACCAGAAATAACGGAGAATGTATCTAAACCTGAAGATGTCCCTAAGCCTTGTAATTGTTAGAAGTACTTTAGGGAAAATGTATGCCCCTGCAGACGACTGACCATCATACGTTGTGAATTTTGTAAACGCCAAGGAAGTGATTTGGATCAATGCAAAATCATTATTATTTTTGTAACTGTTATAGTTTTATATAGTTATTTGTTACGTTTAAAAATTTTTAGAAGAGAAATATTATTTTTTTCATTATAATAAAAAGAATTTTTAAAAATTATTTCTTACCCTTATTTTTTAAATATATACCAAAACCAAGCTTTATCGAAAAAAATACCGGCTTAATAAAAAAAAGTCACAAAGACTAAATCTATCCGTCTTTCAAAAATGTATAAAATGAACTTATCTGATCACGGGTTACAGAGATACAGTTAAACGAAAATATAATAGAATATCTAATATGGCGGCCGAATGACCAGGATTTGAACCATGTGACCGATACTTTTTGATACTTCTATGGGCGTATAACAAGAACCAGCAATAAAACTTAGGGCATATAGAAGTGCACACGTGAGATGAACTAGCTCTTTTACTATTATAAGCGCGTGTGTTTTTAATACGGAGTGAATATTTTTTTTATAAATAATTAATTTATTGTGTTTTGTATAAAGTATTTTGATTTTGAAGGAGTATACTAAAGATCAGCTTTATGTACTGTAGCAATTTGCTATTGCCGGTCCCTAAAAAGAAATATTATTTCGAGCCTATGGAGCATTGATACATTCATTAGATTTTAACATTGTAACATTTGCGACGGGAGATAACAAAAGCTAGCGAAGTAAAACACGAGAACTGTGAGCTATGAGAGGGGAAGCGAATTGAGAGGGGAGATAGACTATTTGTGTGTCGAACGAGGAACACGGCCCCTCTGGTCTGTTGGAGCTAGTGTGGCGAGCCGTGTGTATAGGTGAGAGGGGAGAGATGCTGACCAGCAGATGCGACGGTCAGAATTATTGCGTGAATTTTGATCGCTAGGAATTTGGTTTTTTTCTGGAGTGAATTGTGGTTGGACCTGGATTAGGGGTGCTTAAGGTTGTGGAATATAACGAGTTCTGCCCTCGATTCACAAACCTAACACAAAAATAATTAGCTTGCCCCATTGTTGACTGTGTGTTGGCTAACATTATTGAATTTACTGCGTTGTGATTATTATTAAAAGGTCCCTGTTAAAATAATTCGGTGTTTCATGTCATTCTATGATGTATTTAGCAAAGAACGGCGGTTCGCGATGATTGCCTGAAACAATATTTAAGCACGGAAATTTATTCTTGAGAATAGATATTATTTAACATCAGATTATTGATTTCAGTGGCGTCCGCATTAGTTTGATTTGCAAAATATACCGAATTAAGATCTTGGTTCTGGTTAAACCTGGAGGACCGTTCCCGGCGTGGGGCAATTTCAGTAGCGTCCCTTTAAATTTTAACTGAGCTGAGATTGTCAAGCTTGAGCGATTCCGTAGATTTTTTAACAACCGTTTTTGAAATATTGCTCGTATTAATTTACTAGTTGCACTACCGTCGCGGGCTGCGATTTTAGTCGGGATCGCTGTAATCGGACAAGGTTCGGCAGCGGGAATTATTCGCCTTAAAGGATCCCGCACTATTCTGGTTGTAGTGTGCAGTAGGCTAAACAACGCAAGCTCAGCTTCCATTCCAGCGAAAAGAATAAAGCTTTGAAATAGCGGAATGTTGAAAAGAAAAGGGGGCCCCATTGTCGTTCCCGTATTGGTTAATAATTTATTTGTTGTTGTTCTCTTTCTTTGAGCATTGTCAATTCCATGAGTGTTTTGTGTTGTGAATTGTCCCTTTTGTTGAAAATAGTGGAAGCTCAGTTGAGCTAGTTGTTTGAATTCGTGTTGGTAGCGTTGGGGGCGTTGTTTTATTTAGTTAAGTTTGTTAGCGTGTGGTGGCTTATTCCGTGTAGCTTAGGGATTGATCGGATGACTACTTCCCCGTTTGGACACCGGGTTTAGTTTCTGCGGCTTTAGTTGTCCTGGCGCCCTTTTAACTTGTAGTCGGTTGTGTTGCACGCAGAATATTTTCTATCAGTCGTGATTTATCTTTAAGCTTCACTATTGTTATTTAGTGGTGTTGTCTCTTAGATTAGATTCCTGGCGGAGTTAGGTTATTCTGGGTTGTGGGTTATTTTGAATTAAAGCAGGTTTGCAGCGTTTTTGGGATCTAGATTAAGAATTGTTATTGTGTTCGTCTTTTGCCTATTGTTGGGATTGATTGTTGTAGAAGGAAGTGCAGTTGGAGTGATTTTTGAGGGGACCGTGTTTGCTTAAATTTGTATTGCGCAACTTACCCCGCCTTTGCGCCGCTGAGTAAGCTAGCCGGTGGCATAAGTGTAGACGTAGCTCTGCGCAAAAATAACATCTGTCTTAAAGTTACGTCATAGTACATATGCACCTAAATAAAGAATTTATTACTATTTTTTTTAAGAAAACAGTCAATAAGTTGCATACAAAATATGCTATTATAATAATGCATAAAAAGCTGCATACCTATTATCATGTATAATTTTATTATAATACGAACTTTCATCTAAAATTTTATTAACAAATAGATCAAGGTTGTTTATAGAGGTAAGAACAAGAGTTTATTCAGCTATTAATAAACAATAACGTATCGAATTGATTGATTATAACTAGCATATCATTTAGCAATCGGTTACAATTTCGTTTACTGTTATTTTTTTTATAAAGGTTAACATAATTATATATTTTGATATTTAAATAAATGATAATCGTTTATTTCAGAATAAAATTACAAGCTGCAGAACTTTATTCATGCGTAACAATAAATGTATGGACATAAACTATAGTCAGTGCAGACTAACTGTTATTTACTTAGCGAAATTAATGTCCGTTTACTTCTTATGCAAATGAATACGCCACACAATTTGTACGCAAACTTTTAAATTGTTGCGAAAACATTACTGGAGCTAGGGACATTTATTTTTTCGACTGGATCATTTCGAGTGTGACGAGAAAATTATTCTCCCTACCACGTGTGAGGTCGAATGTACAGCCGCGAGTTTTTCAACTGCAGATATTTGCTGGTGTCTTCCTCCGAAAAAGAGGCTGGAAGTGTGTCGAGGAAGTGCGCCTTGTGGCGGGCAGTTCGAACAGTTCTACAAGTTATGTCGTATGCTATATTCTACCCTCTTCAGTCATTTATATAATTTATAAATATCAATAAGCTACAGGAAAAACTATGTTTTACAATTTTATTTCTCCCCTTGATAAAATTTGTTTCACTGTAGATAAGGCATTTTCCATAAGCAGGACGGCATAAAACTCTATTTGGTATGTATATATTTGCTCTCGGGATTATTTGTCCTTTGAGGCTTTGATTACTCGAGTCATGTTCCTAGTGTAAATAATTAATCAAAGGCGACGTAGTGTTTGCTCTCTGAGCCACTAGAAGTACATATTTTTATAATTTCATTTTTTATAACGTTTTTGGCCAGCTATACCTACTTTAAAATCTGGATATAGGGGTCATCCATAAATTACGTAATGTATTTTTTAAGTTTTTTATGCCCCTCCTCTAAGTAACAACTTGTAATAAACCCCCAGAGTTATGTAACATATCAACGTATTAAAGATATGAATTATTTATGGCAAAAAATAAATACAGATATATGTTTTTAGTAAAAAACAGGAAAAAAGGCTTTTTTACTAAATACATATTATATCTGTATAATTAATAAGGTGCTATCAAAAAAAATTTTCTGTAAAAAATAAATAGTTAATTTTAGCAACATAAAAACTTAACGTTTTGAATTGTTCTTTTTTTTACCAACTTTTTTACGTAACGTAGATCAGACTGACACCCCCCCCCCCGCTAGACATACCGAAACGTAACAACTTGAAGATCCCTACCCTCCTTAAAGTACGTAACGTAATGTATGGATGGCCCACTGTCTTGTAAATACTAGACTTTTTGTTGCCACCCTAAACAATATTTATTATTTATGAAAAATTCATTAAGAGGAAGAAACTTCACATTAAGGTCGGCTTCCCTATTAGTTTGCTCCAGAATGTTCAGAACTCCGGAATTTTAAATAGCACGGTAGGTCGAAAGTGGTATTGTTAAAAAGATCTTTAAAAAATAAGCAAGCTTTGTAGGAAATTTTTTTTATTGCAGCCACCCCTTTTCAGTAATATTTGTTTGAAATTACTATATTAAAATGTCATAATAACGAACTTAATTTTAAAAGTCGGCATTTAAAATCTATTTACCTATCTATCGATCATTAAACACTGAAGAAGTACTTAGAGACACTTACAGTATAACCAGAAGAGCTCAGTAGTATTTAAGAATAAATGGAAGACAGTTTGAACACTTGTGACATTGTCTAAGGTTGCTAGATTTTGAATACCGAATTCGTTCGTTATTAAATTTTAATTTAATAATTTCAAACGAATGTTACTTAACGGGGGTGACAGTAATTAAATAATTTTTCCTACAAAACTTGCTTATTTTTTAAAGAGCTTTTCAATAGCACCACTTTCAACCTATCGTGCTATCTAAAACTTCGGAGTTCTGAACATATAATAATTTGTATTTATACTTATAGAAGTTCACAGGGGTGGTAATAATTGAAAAAAATTTCCTACAAAACTTGCTTATTTTTTTATAGATCTTTTCAACAATACCACTTTCGACCTATCGTGGTATTTAAAATTCCAGAGTTTTGGACATTCTTTATTAGGGCTTTTATAACACACATTTTTGACACAACTCTCTACGACTAACCGTTTACGAAAAAAACGACTGATATAGGTGGTCTGCCTCACCCTGTATATGTCTGTAGCACATGTGTATTTGAAAAAAAAAATTACAAAAGGAAAAATAAGGAACACTAAACGTTAAAAAGACATTAAACGCATTTTATGATATTTGTATGAACACTTAATATAAAAGCACAACAATTATAGACACAGATGTAGAGGCGTAAAACACGATAATGGCCATAAATTTAAAACTAATATGTGCGAAGATAGGTATGTAAAGAATTCTACAAGAACTTCTTAGAACTCGTGAACTCTCTAGTATACGTTTTTTTATCATGATTATGTTTCCTGAAACGGTTTTATATTTAAGTGTTTATGTTACCTACTGATAACTATAAAAATTTATAGCTGAATTATTTCGAAGGAAATTTATTTCTGCATATAAAATTCCCAATTTAAAAAATTACAAAAAATGAGTTTTTTTTGTCTTTAACAATATTTTTTGAACTGAGTATTTTATATGTAGAAATTTTCTTTCGAAGTAATTCAGCAATACATTAAGAAATTAATAATAGTAGGTATTGCTCGTTCAGAAATGTACAAAACTAGTTTTGTGAAACTAAAAATGCGCAAAATTAGTTCTGCTCATTTTGTAACATTCAATATCCGATTAAATGTAAGATTTCGGGTTTGGGAAATATTCGTTGCTTAAAACTAGTTTTGCGCATTTATTTCAGGCATTGTCCGAATTCGAGTATTGAGCGAACATAGGTACATAGTTATCAGTTATTTAAAGCATGAATTTCTGAGAATAATTTGGATTAACAATTTTATTGGTATCTACTAGTGCTTGTTAGTTTTTTCATTGTTCATATTATACATACATTTATCTAGGGGAGTGTTTCTCAAATTTAGATATTTTGCATACTATTTTCGAAACCTTGACCCTGTTGACGTACAACCGAAATAAATAAAAAATCTTGTGGATTTTGATTCAACTTTATAATATGTAGGAAAAATTTAAGTCATAATATATAAACGGACAAATTAAATGCCAGTTGAATTATATATTATATTGAAATTGACTTTTTGCAGACAATTCATAAACTTTGAAAGTCCTTCTCTGCCGCGTACACCACCTAAAATTAACCGCGTATCACGGTTTGGAAAATACTGGTGTAGGAAAAGAGGTTCACAATTATTTTTTCAAAATTCAAACGTTTGGTTTTTGCATTTTACCTCCATGTTTTAGTTATTTCATTTCCAACTTCGTTGTTAAAACGCTTAAATACGTCAATCGCGTGTTTATTTGCATATTGACTCTGTAAATAACGCGGGCCTTCTTCTTTATTTGATTAAAAAGCAGACGAACAAGAATTCTAAACGGATTCAGTTGATTTTTAATTTGTCTCATCATGTTTTACATTTGTACTTATACGTAGCTGAGATAATATTAACATTCTTAAGTAGGTAGATAGGTTAAATTTGAAAGACAGTTACCTAGAATCGATAATAATCATTATAAAATATTTTTAAATATAAAAACAAATAATACAACAGGTTGTGGTGATTATCAATGAGGCCGCTATTATTATTATTATTATTTTTAAGTTCTTGTAAAAAACTTTTATAAATAAGACAATAAAGTATTTATTTATTTATAAATATAAACGCGATTTTCTCTTAAAGTTCGATTCATAATATTAAAAATTGCTTTAGTACATTTTTCAAATCCGTTTTGTCAATTTGTACAAATAAGGAAAAATAAATGTTACGGAAACACCGCATTGACTCTTTGGCTGAACTGCATCGACCACGAATTTGTTTGTCAGTATAGAGTAAACCAGTGTCGGACTAAGCCAGTCGGAGGCGCGGGGCAGCAGAACTAAATGAGGCCCCTGGTCTGCTTAGAAATTGATGTATTTGTAGTGTAAATTTCGTAAAAAATGAATAATATAAACGTAGGTAGGCCGTTTATTATAAATATTTGATTTTTTTGTCGGCCATTTTTTATTTATTTTGTATACGTACGAGGCCTCCAACTTCAAACTATCTCTTACTTACTAAACATATTTTGGCCTTGTTTGGGATTTGATTAAGAAGGACTTCTCGAGATTTGGAGGCCCCCAGGATCAGAGGCCCGGGACGAGCCCCCCTCCCCTTAGTCCACCACTGCAGTAAACTACCCTTCTGACATTTTTTCGAAACAAATGAATGGCCGTATCTTGAAACGTCAATAATGATTTATGAAATTTGATCGAAATCGATTGAGCCGTTTTCGAGAATACCTATTTAGTTCACTAAAAAGAGCGCTCAATTTAGTTCATCATTTTTCCGCGAACTAGTTCGCTCTTATAGTTCATTAGTTCGCTGTTAAAGACATTAAATTTGAACTATGAAAATATCTGATATTGATTTACATTACATGAAATTTTCGTAAAAATCTTATCGCTGTTCCAGAACTCCCAAACAGCCAAAATACATTTCAAAAAGAATTGACAGTCGGTAAAACCTCCATGGGTAAAACAGTCAATGCTGTCTCTTCCGCCTTCTTCAATGCGTGGTAGATAATCGAACTAACGAACTGATTTCTTGATTTGATGCGAACTAGTTCTTGTATTTCGCACATAGAATCGCTTTACCGAACTAGTTCATTCGTGAACTACACAAGTGTATATTGAAATTTTCGAATTTAGTTTATTATTAAACTTTCTCCTCTAGATTTTTCCGAAACATATGAATGATGGCATAATATTTTAGGGTCATGATCAAAATCGTTATAGTCATTTTCCAGAAAAGTGCAATTTTCTATCTTTGTTCATCAGTAAACTACCATTATTTAGGGGACTAGGAATAAAACATGAAAAAGTCTCTTGAGGAATCCTATAAAAATCTTAAGTTTAAAATTTCGTTCCGATCCTTTGAACAGTGTGTCAGCTAGGCCTCTCATATGAATGGACGCTACACCCTCGCCCGAACGGGCGGATGCACGCACGAGCGGACGGACAGTCAAATGTCGTTTTTATGCGGGGAGTAGGGACAATGAAACGTCTAAATCCATCGAAATCTCAAATTCTATTTTTTTCGCCATGACAAGTCTTTCTGCTCGCTCGAAAGTAAAAACGAGTGATCTTAGATAGCTGCGATCACGTTTTGTTTTAATGCATTGACTAAAAAATATTCTTGTTCAAGCCATGAACGGGCAGAGGAAAATATGTGCGTTGGAAAACAAAGGCGTAATAAATGGGATGAACGTATTGTCAAGGTTTTTGCGCCTACTAAATTCTTACGAGTAGTAGAATATAATATAATTATTACGTGCAATTATTGGAATATATACATCTTTATTATTACGTTTTGCAATATGTCACTGGGACAATTATAATAACAAACAATAAATTATTAAACTGTTACAGAACTGTTTTTACTGCCACCAAAATATTATGTAAATCAATAAACAGATTTTGTGGGATAATTATTAGTTTTTGTCTGTGATTTTGATCGCGTGAATGTCAATTTATATCAGTTTTAACCAGAGAGTCGCTGAATAAAAAGATACGATATATTTGAAGTTTAGGTTTTCGAGAAATGCCGGTACAAATAGGAAAAATCGACAAAAATTCTGGAAACGCTTTCTCTCGTAAAAAAACCTCCGAAAGAAAACGAATTTGATGACAAAGGTCCTATTACTTACTATTTTATTATACAGGAGGCTATCATATGGCGGCTTAGATTTTAGACCCATTGCTAAAAAGTGGATCACAACCTTTTTTCACTTATGAAAACTTATTAAAATGGCGCCTGTTTATACATTCATATAAATTGTTTAAGCTCTAATGTTCCTAAATTTTTCATTTTTGATAAGCACTTGCAATATTTTTATAATTTTAATCTGAAGATGTTTACAATGCGACACAAATAAATCAATAATTTGAGTTTAAAAATTTAAATTATATTTTCTATTTGTCAGACAGCAATTTAGTAGTTTAATCACCAAGATTTTTCATTTTTTGTTGTTGTTGTGTAGAATGTTATAAAAGATTAGGTACTGAAAATTATTTTTAGTAAATTTTTTCAAAGAATTAAATATTGTATGTTTTCTCCTGAACATGCGGTATATATTCACAAGAATCACATTAGCATACTAATACTTTGCAACGAACAACACAGTACGTCCTTGCGACAAATTGAAACAGTGTGGGCTGCTGTTTGTATAAGATAATATGCATTATGGATTGTTTGTGAATTTTACACATGGATGTTTTACAATAATACGTGGACTGTAGAATGAGTTTTATTGTCTTCTGCTTTCCAGTTTCTACTCCCGCCTGTATCTTTTATATATATTTTTATAGCGGCGACATCGACAAGTTTTCGTGTATCTGTGGCTACAAATCAAAATCGTTTATGTCAAATTTTTTAAATTTTTTTCTGTCTTCAGAGGCTGAAAATATTCAATTACTATCAACGTAGGTATATTTTAAAACTACATAAATTCACAAAAATGGTGAGATCCCCTCAAGTTTATTAAGGTCTGACGGGCAATTTTTAGTCGACCGACTGTTTAGTTGCTAGAGTGACTAGCGTTCTTATGAACATGCGCTGACCTGCAACTGTTAAATGGGCCGTTTAAATAGTCTGTGAGATAGTTTGTGAAATTGAATCGTTGCGCAACTTTCTTGTAACAAATATGTATATTTAAAAATTAAATGTGTCCGAATTTACTTACAACCAAGCAGTGTTTTGGCCAATATTAATATTTACAACACAGTGCAAAAGACAGATTGATGTGTATCGGGAAAGATTCACAGTTAAGAAAAGTAAGAAATATTTTAAAAAAATCAGATGGGACCGTAGATTGTTAAAATATTTATATTATAATTTTAATACACATCTATACAAAAATTTAACTAATGATGCCGACAAGTGGAGATTCCTTACATGGTTTTATGTTTCATACCCATACTCGGAAACTGAATTTCTCACTCGATTCCTAACAGCGGAAATATTTTAAGGAATATTTCTATGAAGTACCTACTATGATATTATTGAGTGTAAAAATAAAACCAATTGTCCATAAACTATGAATATTTTAATTAGTTTCAATACAGTGGAAAATAGAAACATACAAATGTTTTTTCTTTGAAACAAAATAAAAACTGCGTGAATTGTGGCGCACAGCGTGCGCTTGATGAGGACAATATTATTAGTCTAACTATGGAAGAAGCTGGTTTAGAGCAAATTTTCATAACTACTCTTTGGTTAGTTTCACTATACCATAACGCTGCGACTCATTATTTTTTTGCAATGAAAAACTTTCTATTTTATTTCTGGGATAAACTGCGTTCCGCAAAGATTTTGAACGGGACGGCTGAAAATAGCCCTAGAAACGGGACGTTCCGGAAAACCCGGGACAGTTGGCAACCCTAATCGTAAGTAGATATTAATGTAGTTTGTGAATTTTTCAATAACCGTTAAGTCGTTAAAGGGTAGAACCAATACCGCTTCTTTTTCAAAGACTATATCATCAGCCAACAGAATTACACAATTATTAACATTTGCCTATCAGTTCCTAGCTCCGATTGTTTAGTTGGGTCTGTGCAGAGACCGTCGACAGGCCGACCGAATAATAGCGCAATTAAAAATTGCTTGCCAGCGCCAGGGATTTCAATTGGTGAATGGATTTTGTTCGACTCGGTGTTATCAACGCTTTTGTGGTAGGGAGATGTTTTGAGGTAGCAGTTTCTCGTTCCAATGTTGGGAAATAGTAGATTGTATTTCTAGTGTCGTAATGATGTATATTACTGACGAGTAGTGACAGTAAGTTAAAACGAGCGATTTAGTGAGTTTTAACAGTCACACGAGTTATATCATTTTTGCCACACCCACTATAAAAAAGCAACTTTTCACTTCATTTTTAGTATTTTCGAAAATTTTTGACCGTTCATTTGCGTTGCCAACTTCACTTCTATAGTAGGCCGAGAGTATAGATGTCGCAGTGCGCACGCACAGTAAATAAACATAAATCACTATGGAAAATATTTACTTACCCCACTAGTGTATTTTGAAAACACTTTCAACACACCTGTCTACTAACTGACCCATTCCATGCATACATACATGCGTATCTATCTATCTATCTATCTATCTATGTAAAGTAGCTATTTTATAGTGGGTATGGCAAAAAATATTAAAGGAATTTGGTGATTAAATCGTCATTAATCTTATTTTAATGAAAATCTAACATAAGTCGTTTTGCTCTGTGACCACAAATAAATACTGTCTGTCGATATGACTAATGACCATATATGGCTGTCATAAAATCAGTGTCAGTAAGATAAACATACCAATGTGTTCTAGGTAAATACTTACGTCCTGCCGTAATTTATAATAGGGTTGACCAATGTGTCGAAATCGTAAGTTAGTTTTGGATAAAACAATAAGGTTCCGTATCACCTCATTTTAGAGAATTCTTTAAATTGCCGTGGTTGGTTATACTGAAGTATTTTAGTGAACAGGTGTATTGTCTATACTCGATTATGCTTTGAAGGTAAGATTATTTCGCTAACCGTGTTTATGTAAAAAAAATACCCATAAAATTGCTTTCGTACAGAGGATTGAATGCGTTATGTCAAAACCGCGACTGGAATACAAAGGGTTAAAAAATTGAAAAACTGTACTCATATGATACAAAATTATAATTTGAAAAGCATCTAATTTTTTCCTCTATTGCATTTTAGAAAAATAAACGAAAACAGTTTACTTTTCAATGTATAATTATTTTATTTAATATATAACTAAAGAAATGCTTATTGATTAATAAATCATTAAGTTTGCTTTTAAAATAAAAACTTCATAAAACAAAATAGAGATATAGATAAGGTAAATTTCACAAATCGTATATTAAGTGAAAAAGTCACGCACTAGCTTATTTTGATATTCCTCGTTTACTTAAATTTTAACGACATCAACTAAGCCGAACCTGACACGAAGGAATGACAAGAATTTATTTATATAAGGTATATCGTAATATAAAATAGGTACGTAAATGAATTTATATCCATCCGTTGTTAACACTTACGTAGTTTCGCAGTCTAACTCCTTTTGATGTATTGTAAATACTAAATACATATAAATGTCACTTAGAAATGTATGACCAAGATTGGGAAAACCGTTACCTATTGATATAATAAAGTCTATTATTATGTAAGTAATCTAGCGGCTATGAACTTTTGCTGGTGAAAATAATTTTATTTCGTAAACAGTTGAGCATTTTTGTCATAAACTAAGGTTTTTAAAAATTTATTTAAGGCCACTTACCAAGGTTATCTTAGCCTAGTACCAATTCATACTTTTAATTCAATATTCTTTTTAGTATTAAATCACTTTTCGTGTCCATTTTTACGTTTTACATTTTAAAATGGTTGCTGTGAAAACTGATTTTATAAGAAATTGTTTTAAATTAAAAAAATCATATAAAACCTAATTACAATAATATTAGAAACACCTGTTATTATTCAATATATTGGAAAAATTGAGCCAAAATTAAAAGAATGTTTATAGTTGTTAAACCAAATGGACAATAGGATATCCAAGTTTAAGTTGCTGAAGAAATCTCAATTGCAGACGAAACGTTAACATAAACTAATTAAAAATTTTAGAAGTTTTTATTGAATCCTTCTCCCTAAGATAAAGTTTATGTATATTCTTTTTAGTGTTCCGTGCAAACGAAACACTAATGGATTCATTTCGGTGTCCGTCTGTCCGCCCGTCTATCACAGGTAATTTTCTCTGAAACTATTTGACGTAACATTTTTTTTAATTAATAATATCTAAATTGAGAATTTAGTTACCATTTTTTAAATTTGTTTTTTATTACATTGGAACTCTTTGATAACAATCACGAACAATTTCAAGAAATTATTATCAAAAATAATAATAAATCGGAAATATGAATTGGTGTTATAGGCACAAAATAATATTCCTTAATAAGTTAATAAAGTTGTGGTTTGCATGTATATGTTGCAGTCAAAACTCTTAACCAGTCAAAAGTACTATTGACTAGCAAAATCAGTCAAAAGTACTTTTGACTGAACAGGTTGGTCAAAAGTGGTTTTGACTGAAAATTATTGGTTATTAGTACTTTTGACTGCAAATTTGCGGTTAAAAGTACTTTTGACTGACGCTCTTCGTCAAAAGTAGTTTTAACTGCAATAAAGCATCAGTCAAAAGCACTATTAACTCGTTAGATGTGAATAAAAAAGATTCTTTAGTCTACTGTACTGTAATGGTGTTTTCTTTTTATCAAATTTCGCGTCTTCCACATCCATTGCAAACTTTTCAAATTTTTCTTTTGTCATCACATTGAAATGACTATCTTTCATATCTTCTATCGCTAAAATTCTTTGCAAAAAGCGTTCTTTCTTTTCGTAGTCACTCATTTTTGTTCTAATATCAGCACGTTCTCCACTAATAATGAGTAATATAAAAGTTTATATGTGCGTTTGTCGTTATTTTTATCGACCACCTTAACTTTTTAAGAGTTTTGACTGATACAACCAGTCAAAACCACTTTTGACGGAATCACTTAGTCAAAAGTACTTTTAACCAGCTCCATTGGGCAAAAGTACTTTTAACTGTTATTTTAGACAAAAGTATTATTGACTAAAGCATACGGTCAAAAGTACTTTTGACTGATTTTGCTAGTCAATAGTACTTTTGACTGGTTAAGAGTTTTGACTGCAACATATATAAATAGTAAATGAAATTCCATTAACTAAAATTAATTTACCACTTTTCTTATTTAAAATGTCGAGCATAAAAAGAAAAAATTATAATAAAAAAACAAAGAATGGTACGGATGGCATTTGTTCAAAGCTGTAGTTCAGGAAGCAGATTTAAACACATTATTATTTATATATTATCGTAATAATTATTTAATCGAATTAAACTATTTAGTTAACTGTGACTGTATCAAATGGATAAATCGTGCATCTTTTAGATTGCATAGTCATTTTATATCAATATTAGTCATACTAAATTATTAAATTTATCAAAATACTAGAAATCTTTAGGTTTTGTTCTACTTCCTCATTTTTCTTCCGGTCATTTTTAGCATAATCACTATAACTAAAGGTTTGAAATCACGTTAATTATGTGAACAAACTTATTTTTACTAACTTTTATTATGTTATTGAATAACCATAGATATTTTTGATTCATTGCTTGCAACAATTGTGACGTAAACTACGAGTACCTACTATCTTTCTGTTGTCAAAAGCAAAATGATTAATTATGTCAGTTTTTCGGTTAAATAAGATCAAATACCATTGAATTTTAAATACGTGCAATTCTGGCCTAAAATTGGCAACAAGCAACAATTACAAACAACAATTACAAAAAAGTTTGGACATATGTATTATAATATTGTTTTCAGCAAATTGATTTTTTCAGATTTTTCAATTTTCCTGCGTAGCTAAGGTAAATAAATATGACATGAAATAATGTAGCCAATTGTTGCTACACTGTTGACATCCCGAGCCCATAGATTGCACTGTTTTTTTGACTGTTCTAGGAATTGTATGCAAATTGTCAAGAGTTGCACGTATTTACTTGTATCTACCTATAATATTTGATAAGATGAATTGCGGTTTATTCATTCAATTGATTTCATCAGTTTAAAAATTTTCGCTGCAGTTAAAAACAAGTTACATTGTCGATCACATGCCTATAGGCCCTAGAGCCTAGAAGATGTTTTACCACACCATCTGAATATACTCGAGACTAGCAAGTTTACTTAGATTTAAAGTATGTGATAGCGGAATCATTTTCATTCGGTAAGAAGTTCAAGACTCTCTTGTAACAGGAAGGAACCTCGACAATTGCAGTAAAAATAGCCTACTAGATGACCAATGAGTTGAAATGAAACATTTTACACATTTTCACTGTTGTAAAAACAGTAACATTCTTAAAATAAAATAATTGGTAATTTTATAATGTAATGGCAGAAGACATTTTTAAAGGATTATGAAACATTTTTAAAGAAATTTATTTGATCAAAGTTGTTATGAAGAGATATTATTATTATTATAGTGACATAATGCTTCAAAGGGAAATAGACTGTTAGTCGTTCGAAAATGTGTCAGTGAGCGATGTAATTGTAAACTCAGTCCGCCGCGACAGTGGAAAGTTTAGGGTTAGAATCCCTACGGTGACAAGGGTTCGAAAAACTAATTTTTCCCATGTTGCAGCATTATGTTACATCATACCAAATGGGTGTTTCATATACTAATTGCACACATGAGCATTATAAAAATTCGGTATATTAAATATTAATATAGTCCACGATGTCTTTAACTCGTGTTAAAACAATGTATATTATTACTATTAGTATCTATAATATCGGGCAAAAGATAGAGAAAAGCGCTTTTGCCTTGTGGTCATATGTATATGCACTCTTTTAACAACAAAGACTTACTTAATCATTGTCTGCTAAAATTGCGGAAAAGGTGATTAATTTGCTGCAATATTATGTAATTATTTGATATCAATTATTATAATTGCACAATCTGTATTATAATAAATTGTTACAATGTATTTATGTTTATTAAAATCTTGTTATGTTTTTAGACCATATACAGTTTTATTGCTTATTATATAACAAAAAAACATCATAAAATTTGTAATAAAACCACACAATTATTGAATATCTATCACAAAAAGTGCGTTAAAAATTGTGAAAACTGTAAACTATACTATTATCTAATTTTTATTACAACTTGCGTGTACTATAATTACTTTATACTAGTAATGTTTGTTAAATGATACATAAAAAATAATTTTAAGCGAATTGCTACAAACAATTACAAGACATATTATTGCAACTTATATGGTATGACTTTTCCGTGTTCATTGGTCATCAGTGAATTTAACAAATTTTTTTCAAGTAGGTATGAATTTATTATTGTAACATAAATGATTAGCTAATACATATGTATTTGGATTTTGAAATTAACAAAAACCCGAAAAAAATGTTTCAGATACGGTCTGAACAGACGTAAGGAATAATTGTTTCTGAGTATAAAGGTATAAAACATGGCTCCGAAAGGAACGGGTCATAAGATGAAGTTTGAGGATTTTTTTTGAAGGAAATTAGGGATTGTTTTATTAATAGTTAAGGTGAAGTTTGTGGTAAATCAATAAATTTTCCGTAATAACTTTATTTCTATAAATGTTGAATGATACTATAGAGTCCAGACTCTAGCGTATATAACGCCATCGTCAGAACCTGAGAATTATTTACGAAAAGTTATACTTTAAAGAAAATTCGTTAATATTGCTTGTAGTCCAGTAATTTTAGATTTCCACTGCAGAAAAATTCCCAGTTAGCTTATTTTTTTTTATTTACCTTCGTTATGGTGTTTTAAAAAACGTGTAAAAAGTCCCCATCGATATCATGCCGGCGTTGCCAGATATTCGAGGTTCAAGTTCACGATAGACGGTTTTTTGCGAATTTCTCGGTTCCGTTCCATTTTTTGTAAAAAATGGTTATTATCAATCTTGTAGAGGACGACATTATCTACAACTTTTGTATAAACATTTTTTGTCTACGATTTATAGTTTGTATTATTAAAGTACCCGCGGCTTCCTCCCCCTCGATTTTACATAACGGGATTATGCTGCTTCCCGAGGGCCTAACATAATAATTTGTACCATTATTTTAAGTTGAACTTAAAGCTAACGATTAATTATAATTTTATCGAAATTAATGCAGTAGTTCTCTACTTATAAGCAACCAAACATACAAATCGACAGCGCTTAAACAGACAGACAGCTTTAAGTTCAACTTAAAATAATGGTACAAATTATTATGTTAGGCCCTCGGGAAGCAGCATAATCCCGTTATGTAAAATCGAGGGGGAGGAAGCCGCGGGTACTTTAATAATACAAACTATAAATCGTAGACAAAAAATGTTTATACAAAAGTTGTAGATAATGTCGTCCTCTACAAGATTGATAATAACCATTTTTTACAAAAAATGGAACGGAACCGAGAAATTCGCAAAAAACCGTCTATCGTGAACTTGAACCTCGAATATCTGGCAACGCCGGCATGATATCGATGGGGACTTTTTACACGTTTTTTAAAACACCATAACGAAGGTAAATAAAAAAAAATCAGCAAACTGGGAATTTTTCTGCAGTGGAAATCTAAAATTACTGGACTACAAGCAATATTAACGAATTTTCTTTAAAGTATAACTTTTCGTAAATAATTCTCAGGTTCTGACGATGGCGTTATATACGCTAGAGTCTGGACTCTATAGTATCATTCAACATTTATAGAAATAAAGTTATTACGGAAAATTTATTGATTTACCACAAACTTCACCTTAACTATTAATAAAACAATCCCTAATTTCCTTCAAAAAAAATCCTCAAACTTCATCTTATGACCTGGGAATTTTTCTGCAGGTGGGTGATTTTAATATCTAAAATTAGCGGAGTATTGATTTTCCACTACCTTCATTTGAATTTTTAGGGAAATATATAGAAATAAACGTTATATTCTAGGCTTTGTAGCAATCGTTCAATTTAAAGTTTATTTTTTATTCCAAATGGTATTAACTTGATAGTTTTCTAAGTTTTTTTTAACGTGGATTCCAAACACATTTCATTTAAATTTAATTAAAATTATACATAATACTTATATTAATCTTTGTTGCCACTACAAAAATTAAAGAAAATAACACATTTTCAACAAATAAGTGCAATTTTGGTGCTAGCGAATGAAAGCGCCACGGATTTTTTTTTGTTTATTTATGAACACAAGCAATAAAGGTGTTTTTATAAAATAAATTTGCCACACAAAGCGTTACGTGTCCGTAACTCCGTTGTTACACTAAATTACTGGACGCATCTTTGTGAAGCGGTAACACCGTTAATGCGGGATCATAATCCACTTTTCGTTGATATTCTGGTGCTGACTTAAAATTGACAACATGGAACACGCAGCTGTTAAAAAATATGTACAATTCAATTTTACGCACGGCTATCGCACACAGCACGGACATTTATTAAATTCTTTTGTTGCAATTAACCACTTTTTCATGAGTTTTTTTGGAGGAAATTTTGACAGTTAGTCACGCTCAGATTTTCATGTCGTTGTACTTGTAAACTGTTAAAAAATCTAGGTTTAAGTTACACATCATAATTAGAACTCGAAGTAAGGTTTCCTAATACCTCGTTTCCTTATGGCCTCTGTTGTCTAGCACCTATAATTTGCAATCATCAATACCTTGTTTCTAGTAGGTATGTGCTAGATGCAGTTACGATAGTAGCTGAAAAGTACGAAAAGGATATAGGTACAGGGTGTCTCAGAACGAACGCCTACGGACAGTACAGTGAAATAGGGAAAAAAATTCTGAGCAGAAAAGTTCCTAGACATTTTTTGATCCGATGCACCGTTAATGAAATATTATCACGAATAATTTGAGCGGAGTATATAAAAATATTAAATATATAGGTATCTATTTTTTTTGGAAATAACTGCCAATTTTATTTAAAAAAAAATTAATTATGTTTCATGGACGTTTCGCCAGGTTCGAAAATGCCAAACCTGGCGAAACGTCTATGAAACATAATTCATTTTTTTTAATAAAATTGGCAGTTATTTACAAAAAATATAATATATACAATATACATATAATTTTACCTGCCGTATTAAACTCAATACACATAAAAATATTAATAAATTAAGGGTACATCGTATCAAAAAATAATTAATGACTTTTCTGCTCAGAACTATTTTTTCTATTTCACTGTAAGCTGTGCGTAGGCGATCGATCTAGGACTCTAGGCGTTCGGCTTTTGTCTTGTATTAAAATATGACGGCATCAGAAATATAATATATACCTACATTTGAAATTGAATTGCCACTTGACTAAAGTATAGTTTCAAGTTGATGTACGGCTTTTGATATCTTACGTCGAACGTTCTTGGAAGTGACTTTAATGATTGGTCAAGACACATACAAAATTAAAAATCGACAATACTGCTTTGCGAAGTCATTTATAAGTAATTTTCGATATCGATCACACGTCATGATATAAGAGACAAACTGAATAGACTCTTCGAAAATTATTCTTAAATAGTTTCTTGGAAGTGACTTTAATGCGCGGTTAAGCTACAAGCAGATATACAGGAGTCATTATAACAAAGGAATGTCCGGTTCAATATTTCATTTCATTCACGTATGCGCAAAATTTTTTTATGATGTTAAGGTCTACCATCAAGCAGCAAGGTTTAATGAAAAAGAGGAAAATTAACAAGAAAAAATAAATATTGCTTAGAAAAAGAGACTTCTGTTGACTCATCCCCCAATTGGAGGGTTTAATAAGTCGTTTGGAAACTAAGTTCAAATTTGAAGACAAAGCTACAAAACAAATTGACATTTAAAAGATTTTTTTTGGCTGCAGATTTATAAATTTTTATATTTGTAGTGGTATAAATAATCATTTATGCACTATTTTTCCGTCTTAAGGTACGTGCAGTACGCAGCTGGGATTCTAGATGGTAGCATGTATGGTAGATGGTGGCTAAAATTATAAGCGCTTATAGGTTTGCACAACGAAGCTTTGATACTAGCATTGATACAAACTTAAATCGCGTTTGAAATGTCAAATAGCGAAGACGAATATTTGTGTTCTTCTGCTACAAAGTGGTATATTTTAAATACAAATTTGGTTAGGAGCTATCATGTCCACCCTATTAATAGAAAATGATCTAAACATGGCGAATTTCATCATTTATACCAAGAATTAAAATTTTACCCAAACCTGTTTTTTGAATATTTACGTATGGAACCTAACACTTTTAAATACGTCTTAGAAAAAACTCAAAACAAATTAAATAAAAACTGGCAAAATTTCATTTATTAAACTAGTCACATCCATTGCGAAACTTGTAACGGCCATTTAACAGTTGTCACACGTTGATTGCAGTAGTCAGCGCACTGAAAGAATGGTGAGATACATTCTTGTATCTAGCAGCTCTTGTAACAGCGCTTTATACCTGCTATACACTCACTGCTTCGTTGTGTACGCTCGCATATATAACAATGCATTAATTTAAGCAAGCCCTGCTATGATCTACGCTACCATCTAGAATCCCAGCTTCATACTGCACGTACCTTTATAAGAATAAACTTCATAAGTTCATTTCGATTAAATATATGACGGAAAAATAGTGCATAAAATCCTCTAACATAACTCAAGGACTTATCGAACAGACTTTGAGATATTTTTATGACTACTCAGACAAGTTCTTAGTAAATAGAATGACACTTCTATAATAATATACAACACGTCTGTGGGTTTGGCTGTCATTATTATGTATGTAAATTAATAGAAAAAACATAACGCATATTCATAAATATAGCTATGACGTAATAAATTTTAAGTAGATATTTGTTCATTGTTGGTTTACTCTTTACAGAAAGTCTTTGACAAATAAATGACAAAGATTATTGAGAATTTACTTTAGAATAAATGTATACTAATTCCATTGAAACATGCTAAAAATATGGAATGACAATAGTGTGGAATATCTGTTAAAATTTTTTTCTTAAAACTTTATAATCATCATCTAATCGTAAAATCCTCAGTGCAATATAAGCAAAATATGAAAAGGCATTTTGTGACAGTTGGATTGTGCTTTATTTTTTCCTTTGTTGTTAAAGAAATCATTAATATAGTTCTATTTTATTTATGTATAGTTATTTATCTACATAAATAAATGAAAAGAATTACTTATTTTTTGGGTTAGGGCGTTCCATTATTTGATGGTGTTGAGGCACCTGTTTTTTCAATTCAGTGCACGGACATGAATTGCATCATATGAGATGAATTTATCGTCACTTCGCCAACAAAACTTTTCTAATGATTGATTCTTGGCGATGAAAAATAATCATTAATCATAGCAATAAGCATTACTCGATAGCATTATAATTAATGTTAATTAAAATAGGCGAAATCAAAAGTGCCTATGACACAATACGACGGCTTTTTGGTAAAAATAACGTATGATATGTATTCATAATGGATTTATTTTATATGCTAATTTATATTATAAACAATAAAATTATTTTGACCTTAAACCGTTTACATTGCATGTGAATTACAGTGGCTCAAGGAATTTGTTTTAATTAGGACTTAATAATTTAATAAACTTTTATATCTTTCATAAAAGATGAAGAATATATAATTTGTTTTTACTTTTTACTTCCCACCTCTACTATGGTAGGGAAGTAATGGATTCAGTCCGAAAACAATATTTCGAGATTTTAACAGATTTTCACGTTTTGAGACCCTAGCAATCGTTTAAGACAATTTTCTGACTGATGTCTGTATGTGTGTGTGTGTGTGTGTGTGTGTATGTGGTCAATTTTTCGCCTTCGATATCTTAAGAACGGAACAACATACGGGCATGCCGATTATTCTATTGTGTTTATCAGCCTTTAACTTAGATCTGATTAGATTTTGAGTCAAATCGGTTCCTGAGATATTAAAAAAAACGTCCTCAATGTCACGTATTAACATAGGTAAAAAAAAATATAAATGAATTCTAGATGTTATAATATGAAAAAAATGTAAATATTTTTTTTCTCTAAAATGTATAGTTTTCGAGAAAAAAAATATTTTACTAAAAAAAATAAAAATTGTACGTAAATCAAGGTAACCATGATTTTTGCTATATTAAGTTAGCCCATCAGTAGATCACCAAACAAAAAAGAGGGCCATGCTTTTTTCAAAGAATAAAAATTAAATTGTGTTTTAAAGACCACCAACAGCTAAGGTTATTTGGGCCTAGTCAAAGAATAAAAAAAAAGAGTGTTTATTTTTTGCAAATATTTACTAGGTGGGAAGTATAGGACTGGTCATCAGTCGAATTTTTTTTCTATACGATCCATTTTTTATGGGATAATAGCTTCATTTCAAAAGTAAATAAATTTGAGATAAACTTAAATTGTAAGTAATATTATTAATTATTATAATGTAGGTACCTAATATTTTACTGAATATTTTTTCGACTTTTTAACCGTTTGGAGATATGTTGTCATGTTCAAAGCAATTATAAGTGGAGCTATAAATCATGTTGTCAAATAGACATCGAATATTTTTTATTTTTTTGCCATACCCACTACAAAAAAGCTACTTTCGATTATGTATAACGGCCATTAATGGCCAATTTAACAGGCAGGTGTGCTGAAAATGGTTTACTTTCTGCACTAGCGCAGAAAATAACGGTTGCCATAGCAACTTCTGCTTATTCGCTCTATATATACGCCTGCGTACACTTGCGTGCGCCTCTCATTACTTACTTGCACGAACTTCGCGGCACACTGGAAGGAAAGATGGCGACGCAAATGAACTGTCGCAGAATTTTTTGAAAATGACGTGAAAAGAAGGTATTTTGTAGTGGGTATGGCAAAAAATACCATATATGTCTCGTACGTAATGGTATTACGGTACGTGTGACTGTAAAAAAACGCTATCGCTCGTTTTTACATACTATCATCACTCGCCGTAATATGCCCCATTACTTATCTAGATATACAATCTACTATTAAATGCATTCATTTTTTATAAGGATTTCAATAATAAGAAAAAAATTTAAAGCGTTTAGATGGTTCTAACATTTAAAAAATATCATTTTTCTTGAATTTAAAATAATATAATGTACCTACCTATAAAATTTCTAAACGTTCGATTTTTTTACAACATTAATTTTTGTAAAAGTCGTTACTTTTCCTTAATACCTACTAAAATCAGTTCATTCACACACGTAAATAATATGCAATAGTTATGGAATAATAACAGAATAAATATTATCGTTTTACTTGTTTTTTTTTTTTTGTATATTAAACTATTTTACATCACGTTCCGAATTGACTTTCTCTTAACGGAAACATAAATAATAACTATACATATTTTTTTGATTTTTGAGGATTTTTTATGTTAATTATAATTTCATTTTGAAACTAATAGTCACTTTCAATGTTTATAAATATTATTGGTATTTTTGTGCGGTTTAATTACACCGCACCATTTTGGCGGTGACTTTTTAAAACACGTGTTTGAACAATTGACTTTCTATTAAGTGTAGATAAAAAAATTTATTTTCGTACGATGAAACGGCTTAGTGCATGTTTATATACATATTAAATTAAAATGTCGCTTAATTTAAATCAATTTTTATGATATCTAGTTAACTTATCGTTAAAATGTCTTAAAAGTGTCAACTTTCTTGTGAGTTACATTGTTTTATATTCCAATCTGAATAGACATGTTGTTATGCAATATTTTGTCAAAAAAATAATTCTTACCTGACTAATAAGAGCAAAACACACTGCAAACACAATAAATAAACACTGTCTAGAAAAAACACTTGAATTAGTTAACTCCATTTTGATACTGTATTTGTTTTTTATCCAAATTGTCATGTTAATATAATTAATTTGTCAACAAATTAGTAAGAACAATTGCAATAACACTTAACAATAATTAAGCTGTTGATAACGTAACTATAACCAGTACATTGTTTTGTTTTTTAGTATTTAAATTAATGAAGTTATCAAATCACAACACTCAAAAATACGCATTTCAATTGTCCAACTGACATCACCTACGGTTACAAAAACATAACTAAATGGAAAGTGTATAACTATAAACTGTTATAAGTTGCAACTACAACAGAATTAAGTTTAGAGGGAATGATCAAATAAGCTACAACGGGTGTACGATCAAAGCCTGCAGTTATAAATATATATCTATTTTAAAGACGCGGTTTTCTCGAAGATAGAATGATACCCTACATGTTGAACTGTACAAAATTATCTAGTACATGTTTTTTTGAAAACTTTATGTTCTGGATCTTAAGGAGTTTTAGTGAGTGAATTTTTGAGATTTTCTGGAATTTTAAAAATAAATTAAGAAATGATAGATGGTACTAGAAAAGTAGCTAATTAATAATTACATAAATAAATGATATAAATAATACCCCGACGTCCTTTGAAATCAAATAAAATATCCATTAGGTGTGTATACTTATAACTTACCTCATTTTATTTACCTATTTATATCTGCTACTAGTGGTATCCGCCCGGCTTCGCCCGGGGGGTGTGAAATTATGATTTAATAGCGGTCACCCATTGCTCCGCTCACGTATATTTAGTATATTGTTAATTTGTTATCCCCCCGCGAGAATCCCCCCCTAATTTGTTATCCCCCCGCGAGAATCTCCCCCCCCTAAATTTGTTATCCCCCCGCGAGAATCTCCCCCCCTGCGTAGCTTTCTATTAGTGAAAGAATTTTTAGAATCGGTTTAGTAGTTCCAGAGATAACAATTTATAATTTATTACCCCCCCCCGCGAGTACCCCCTCTCGAGAATCTCTCCTACGTAGCTTTCTATTAGTGAAAGAAATTTTAGAATCGGTTTAGTAGTTCCAGAGATAACAATTTATAATTTATTACCCCCCCCGCGAGTACCCCCTCGCGAGAATTTCCCTCCCTGCGTAGCTTTCTATTAGTGAAAGCATTTTTAGAATCGGTTTAGTAGTTCCCGAGATAAAAAAAAACAAATCTATCCCACGGGAACCGTACATTTTTCCGGGATAAAAAGTAGCCTATGTGCTATTCCAGACTATAATCTATCTCTGTGCCAAATTTCATCCAGATCCGGTCAGCCGCTCTGGCGTGATTGAACTACAAACATCCATCCATCCATCCAAACTTTCACATTTATAATATTAGTATAGATAGATTTAGCTGTTTTGTCTTTACTTTCTTATTTACCTACATCTTATTCATATCTTTTTTTCATATCCTTTTTTCTGTAACATATTTTACGTTTTTTTAATGTTATAATTTTTGTTTTTTCAAAATTGAAAAAACAAAATTATCATGATCAAGAGTTTGCGTAAAGTGTGATCTGATTCCCGATGTCTATCAATTTTTTCCTAATAAAAGATTCTTCAATTTTTTCAATTTCAATTTAATAAATAATTTCATAATTTATTCATCAATTTCACATTGTAAAAATAACTCCATAAAGTTTTAGATCTGCACCTAGGTGATCAAACTCTATGTGCTAATGTAGAATTATAATTATGACATTATATTTTAATCAGTCATTTTCTAAACATTCTGTATATTCTCGCTAGTTATTTTATACTAAATTTTTTCCACTATGGGAGCAACAACGCGTTTCACATTAAAAGAGACCAAATGTGCAGAGTTAATAAAGTTCAAATTTGTTTAACACGGACAACCAGTTTTGCTTTTTATTCTGATTCATCTGCGAACCAATGTTACACCTGACGTTTCAACGCACGTGTATGTCTGTGTGTGTTTATTTAATGCAATTTTATTGTGTTCATCTTTGTCTAAAACATCTGCTCACCTGTGCGGTGAGAGACATCTGCTTGTCGGTAGCGTAATGTAATGCTCTACTCAGGTAAAAGTACCTGTATTTTTCCGGTTAACATTTTATATTGATGTCGCTTGTTCTAATGTTAAAACTTTTGGCAGCGTAGATAACTTCTAATCAACGTCTCTGTCTTTTATCACCCCAAGCAAGCATGAAACAATCATTTTTCACTAATGTATTTTTTCATAACTGCTATAGTAATTATTAGATATCTACTAGAAGTCTAAACATGAATACCTAAGAAAATATTGAACAAAATATTTTATAAATAAAAAATAATTTTTTTAATAATTTATTTATTGATAAATACCTATAGATTTGTTATTACTATTGCTGGGTAAAATTTTAGATAGATATTGTAAATTATAGACGCTTGACTCGACATCAGAGGTCATACGCGTATGAAGGTAAAATTTAAAAAAATTAATTGTTGCTTTCTTATCTGCAGAGTCTTACAATATTTATTTGAAATACAAAATCTTTATTATGTTATTCTCTATTGAAACCAGAGCTAATCCTGATAGTCTAGGAGGCAGTGACGGATTTTCTAAAGTGTCTACGTAAGGCAAAATAATCTCAACAATCCCTATATAAGTGTTCCCCATTTGAGAATCTGTAAGTCTGGCAGCCTTTCTTTCTTGTATTTTAGGTGGCAGGTAGAAATTAGATAAATTTTTCATGTATCTAATAATGTAACACTATTTTTTAATTATTAAATTGTAGGTACCTATTATTGAGTCATTGTTGTAATCTTTAAACAATTTCGTCACTACGGTACCCATCTAAAATTTGTTTCTTACGTTTTATATTATTAGATAGAAATAGTGGATTATCAATAATTTATTTCGAAGTGTTCGCATCAACATTTTGGTCTGGCATTTTAGAACTATACAGTATATATGCCAGACCTTAATATGTAGATACCAGAGCTGTGCCGATTACACAAAAAAAGTAATTGAGTACGATTACAGTTACTTTGCAATAAAATGTAATTGAGTACGATTACAGTTACATTTGTTTTCAAAAGTAATCGATTACAGTTACAGTTACATTCGTTTCGAAAAGTAATCGATTACAGTTACAGTTACATTCGTTTTTAAAAGTAATCGAATACAATTATACGATTACTTTTACGATTACTTTTTATAGCACTGAAAAAGAAGCGATTGAAATTTAAAACTACGTATATAAACTACCATTTTCAAGAAATAATATAAAAAAGAACAAATCAACCAACATTAATTAAATATTTATTATTATAATTAATTATCACTATAACAATTGTTACAGTGGGGTTTTAAGTTGTGTCATAAAAAAAGTAAACTATTTTTACCATATTTCGAAAATCGAAACTAATAAAATTTTTATAATTATTAGAACAAAAACATTTTTTTAACTTTTTAAATTTGCGTAGAAAGTAGAAACGATACTTATTTAAAGATTCTGAAATATTTGAAAATTGAATAAGAGTGACGGGACGTCAGTGTCATTCTTTCGGCAGTAGTAATGAAAGATAGTTTTTTACAAAAAAAAAATTATTACAAAATGGTCACTATGGTGAATAAAAAACTTAATCTTGGTTTCGTAAAAGTTGATGCTTGTAATTTACCGAAAATTGATATATAGCCCAGTAAAACAGTAGCGAAAAAACACCTCTCGTGGACAAAATTCAAGTAGTCGGTTTATCTGCGGTTCTATATGTTTTTTGGGGTGCTCAATCCAAATTTGAAGTTTGCAATAACCACGAAATTTTACCATTTTTTTGCTTTTTACCAAATATCTCAGAAACGGTCGATTTAAACGATTCTTCCACTATGTAATGTTTTAAAGAGGATTACATTTCCTACAATTTAGCAGAACCACAGAAAAGTTGTGAGAATGAAAATTGTAGGAAATGTAATCCTTTTTAAAACATTACATAGTGGAAGAATCGTTTAAATCGACCGTTTCTGAGATATTTGGTAAAAATCAAAACAGTGGTAAAATTTCGTGATTTTTCTTTTTCGTGAATATCTCGGAACGCTTCAAGGAGATTTTGTTTGCAAACTTCAAATTCGGATTCAGCACTCCAAAAAACATATAAATAGAACCGACTAGTTACTTGAATTTTGTCCACATACAAGTGTAGATGTACAAAGTCATGTATGAGGTTATGAGTCAGAGTTGTTCTCATTGTGCCGATTACACAAAAAAAGTAATTGAGTACGATTACAGTTACTTTACAAAAAATGTAATTGAGTACGATTACAGTTACATTCGTTTTCAAAAGTAATCGATTACAGTTACAGTTACTAAGAAAAGTAATTGGTAACTGTAATTAGTTACTTTTGCGCGATTACACGCCCAGCTCTGGTAGATACATGAATTTTTTTTTTATTAATTATAAATAAGCCTAACGACATGATAAGAATGACCACTCGAGCGGGCAATATTATTTTATATATTTTAAATTATTACTCATTAATATAAAATAAAAAAAGTGTGTGAATTATTAAATACATGAAAAATAAATATTTTACCTGTCTAATTACTACTTGTCACCTAAAACGCAAGGGAGAAAGGCTGCCAGACTCACAGATAATCAAAGGGGAATACGTATACGGGTATTTTTAATATTATTTTGCTTTACGTAGACACTTGAGAAAAAACGTCGCTAGCTCGTCTATGAGTTTTTAAGATTCAGAAGAAAATTTTGAGATTAATTTTTAATCTAAAATATACTGAATCTTGCCGCTCACTTTTTAAAGATAACATGATTTTAACATACTATGGGATTTTTGGTTATGAACTGATTACATAAATGCATAAATTAAATTACTTTGCTGCAAAGGATAGCAATTTGAAATACTATGATACGCGACCCAATAACAATGTTGCCATAAAACATACAAAATTTTATGAAAAATGCCCTACATATTATATAGGTTATAAAATATATGCAAGATTGCCTGAAGCTGTTAGAAAAGAAAAAAATTTCATTAAATTCCAAAAAGAATTAAAAAATATTTTCTAAAATCTGTGCCTTATGATCTTTATGAACTAATGTAATTTTGAACACTATTGACGTTTTGTATCCATTTATTGGCAGTGCAAATAAATAAATAAATAAATATGATAAACTATTTTGAAATATTAATGACCTTAAATAGTTTTTTTATTTGTGAAAATTTCGAGAATCTAAACTAACGGACGCCACCGAAATTAATAAAGAAACCTCGTCTAGGAATGTTGCAACACTATAGCGATACTTGGTATCGATACTTTTATTGCGATTAGGGCATGCAATTCGAATATTCGAATAAAGCGAATATTCGGCTGCATTTATTATTCGAATAGTAATTCCTATTATTCGAATATATTCGAATTATTTGTTAAGAATTAAAATTGTTTAAAAACGGTTTACGGCGGCGCTAAAACATCTTACAAACGCTACACTAGCTCTAAGTTCGCGCTAGGGCGTGGGAGGGGAATCGAAACGGGGCGAGAAAAGTTTTTTTTTGTTAATTATTGCATGTTTATTTGATATAACCATTTACTTACGTTACGTTACGTACGTGTACTTAATTGCTTGATTTGCTCTTCGCACGTGCTAATAGACGTATTATTTATTTGTGAAGTATTTTTTTTATAGGGGAGCAATACCCCATACTTTTGTTGTACTAATTAATAAAAATGCGTCTTAGATGCTCATTTAATATTTTTGTTTGAATAGGAAAAACAGAAAGAAAGAATTTTGAATTTTTTTGATTACTTAAATATGTTCATTTGATCTATGGTTCTCGGAAGCTATGTGCGCTCTAATATTTAGTTGATTTGATCTGAATTTTTACGTAACTAAGTAAAGTAAAAATGATTATTTGATCTCTTTTTAATTAGAAGTAAGCTGCTTTTGTTGTTAAAATATTGATTGGATTTATGGACGTGCAGTAGGCGTGTTGATTTTAAATAATTAAAAGTCATTTATTGAAGTTCCAGTGTCTTTATTATTTTTACCAATTATTCGAATATATTCGAATATATTCGAATATTGGCTAAAATTTGAGCGAATATTCGAATACCTGAAACATCCGAATATTTGCATGCCCTAATTGCGATCCTACTGCTTTAGACTTCTCATTTATATTAATTGAGAATAAGTCTGCCCCATCACTGATGAGATGTTGTAACGTCTTGATTGTGATTATTTTTGTAAACCGTGTAGGTATTCGTATAAATATTGACCTTATTTCTTTTTGCTACCCTCGGTTGAAAACTGTGCACTGTACTTCAAGTCTATTTAAGCTATACAGGGTGTCCCAAAAAGAATGGGATATAAAGTAACAGCTGATTCCTTACAAAAAAATATTGCGATAGACCCCAACTTGTCTATTCCGAAAGTTGATATTAAAAAAGATACAGGGTGTCAAAGTTTAATTTTTATTTTTGATTTTCTTAAATAACTCTTAAAATATTTTAGGCATTTTAATGAAATTTGGTATATGAGGATTTTTTGACATGAGAAATTCAAATCTGACCTTGGTATGGCTCTTACTTGTAAGGGGCGCCACTTACACACCTTTTCACTCATTAAAATAGTCATAACTTTTTTGTACGCACTCGTACTATTTTTTTGAATCAAAAAATTGATTTTTCCGTCATTTTTACGTAAAAAGGTATACTTTGTAAAAGTGGCTAGGAGTAACCTTTTTCAAGATATTTGCACTTAAAGTAATCGATGCAATGTGGCAAATTTTGAAAATGAACATAGGTGGCTTTGAAAAATGTGTTGAAGGTCATGGTTGTCATTTTGAAAACCTTCTAGAATAAAATAAATGTTTTTTATTCGCTATTTAAAATAAAATATTAATTAAAATAAGAAGTATTATTATTTAACTAAAATTTGCTATTTAAAACCACATTGCATCGATTACTTTACGTGCAAATATCTTGAAAAAGGGTACTCCTAGCCACTTTTACAAAGTATACCTTTTTTACGTAAAAATGACGGAAAAATCAATTTTTTGATTTAAAAAAATAGTACGAGTGCGTACAAACCTATCACCGACGGGATTCAAACCCGAAACTTCCAGATCAAACTATTAAGCTATAAATAAGTATATCTTCGACCCCGTGTATCCTAATGGCGAGGATACCGTTACTTCACCAGCGTAAGTATACCTTGGGCTGAAGGGATTAACAATTTTGTGGTGTTTTTACCATTATTTGCATATTCCATATATTTTATTAATAATTGTAGTTTAAATTAGATATATGAAAAAAATCGCTAGGTAATATATAAAATTTTAAGCGCCATTGAATATGTACAAGCATTTTTAAACAGTTTTTTTCAATCATATGGTATGTTATTATTTAAAAAAGTGATTTTTTATAACACTATTACCTACAGACAGTTTAAGATAGAAAAATTATGTATTATCTATTTTATCTTATAAAAACTTTATAATATATTTTTGGCAACAAAAACGACAAAGGCATGCTTTAATACAGGATCTGTTTTACAGGAAACTGAAAAATGAGTTTTGTGAACTTTGACCATTTGCAGAGTGGAATACTGTGTGGGTTTCGGTTGGCATTCTGCCAAACAGTTGCCTGTCGCGTCATCAGCTATTCCTCCTCCTTCCTGCTTGGTGACCAAACATATATATACCTATGGTTCATTCTACTCCTTTGTGGCTAGATTTAATCAAATATTTGATTAAATGAAGCTTTTTATTTATTAATACAGTGTATATGTTCTGAAAACAATACAGATATTCTTTAGTTTAACCATCGCCCTTAAACTAAAATTCACTCGACTTTTGAACTGGTGAAAAAGGCCGAAAAAAGATCTCTCTGTGTAATAACAATAGTAATGATAATGATAATGATAAGAAAATACTTATAGTTAAAATAAAAGACAAAGATATTTTGGATCATTGTGGAGTATATCGTTTGTTGTGTAAATGTGAAGCAAGTTACAAAGGTCAGACTGGCAGAAATTTCCGTTCTAGATTCAAAGAACACCTTACAGATTTTAAAAATATTTTTAATCATATATCAAGTTTCGCTTCTCATTTAAGTATTGAAAATCATAATTATAACCCAGACAATTATTTCGAAATTTTACAAATTAAACAGAAATTAATAAGTTAGAAAAATTCCACATTGTACTTTATAATTCGAAATCGGAACCATTAAATAATCTCAATGTAATTTTGGACGATGCACACAATTATCTGGAAATCATTATAATTTTTAACTTTCAATAAGTCAGGCTTAAGGGCGGTTGTTCGGTGGCGTATTTCACTTGTTCAATTTTTGTCAGTTACGTCTTGATGTGAGATGAGAGACGATTTTTTTCACAAAAGATTTGAATGTATTATAGATATGAGATTTGCAACCAACATGTGCTCCAATAAAAATGAATGGAAGTAGAGGCTAACGAATGAATATATTCAAATCGAAACCACTTCTTTAACACAATCATTGATTGACATTTCGTTTAAATGTATCAAAATATGTTCTCAAATCACGGGCACGTTTTCTTCATTTGAAATCTTTTTTATTATTATTTTATTTTGGCATTGCGGATCAATCGAAATATAAGCTTTGAACAAATGCAATCGTATATAGCCCTGTAGTTTTAGTTAAAAATCAACCCAAACTTTCAAACAATTTTTGTAAAGCTGAAAATTTGGTCATAAGTGCAAATAGGTGATGTGATGATTAACATAACCCCCAAATTGCAAGATTTTCCATGTGCGTTTTACAATTCTTTCAGCGCTCTTAATTACAAGGCATTAAGTGAAATATTAGGCTGATGTGTATATTATAAAGGATCCGTAGTTCTAAAATGATTAAAAATAGGAAACCTCAAGTTGTCATATAGGCAGAAGCAATATGTCACCCATATCGATGGCCCTTTTCCTGTTGAAAACCTCCAAATCAGAATTTTTAACTTAGGAACTTGTATTTTTAGACAGAGACGGCGCTGAAAAACTTGTTAAATTTGCCTATTGGGAACTGACGAACTGAGACATGACATCTGGTGGCAAAGAATTAAACAATCAAAAAATTGCAACTGTCTGGTTAATATATGGTGTTAACATTGATATTTAAATTTAATTAATTAATTATTAAATAAAAAAGGTAAAATAGAAGTTGAACGTTTTCTAGAACGTAAAAAATCAAAAGCTAGAGTTTGTTGTGTAGTAAACGGTTGTCAAAGTAAATCTATCAAAGATTGAGATGTTATTTTTCATAAGTTTTCGAAGCATCATACTGTTGGTATTGAAATGTTTTTTGATAATGTTGAAAAAATTGATAAATATATATAACGTAGAAAAATCTACTGAAATTAAAAGAAGTTACCCGAACAATGAAAATTTGTTCTTTACATTTAAAAAAATGTGATTATATACCACCAAGTAAGTTAACCTAAAAAGTAAATAAAATAATAATGTTTACAATGTTAAAAAGTGTATTATATACATGTTATTACATTTTTCTTCAAACTCTGCTTTACAAGAAAAAATTATTACAAATATTTTTCCACCCTAAGATATTATAGCTTTTATTTCATGGGGTTTTTCTTTCATGTTTGACGTTTGTAAACATAGCGAGTTTAATAGCTGTCACATCATTATCACTTTTTCACAATTTATTCCACATTTAATTAAATGTTCGACAAATAAAATTCGTTCTGCATGATGCATCATATATATTTTCTTGGTTTGGGTTATCACCAACCTAAGATATTAATTCACTCAAATTTAATAGCATTTTAATCGTCAACACTACTATCACATATGTAATTTTTAACTGAAATTTTTTGCCGGTCATGTTTTTGAAACCACACCCACATGTCAGTTCCCAATAAGTATGTACAGTTGATATGCTGTACAACATATTAAAACTCACAGTTTTTCTTAAGCAGCTTCACTTTTTTTCAGCGCATAAAGAATTCTATAAGTAATACACACAATTGGAATTTTTAAGAGAAAAATGTATATATTTTTGATATTTTGAATACACACTCTAAATAGGAGTACAAATAAAGATCTGAAGAATCTGAAGATCCCTTTTTATTAATGAACCATCCTCAGTGACATATCGCTGTTTTGTTGCGTTTTGTTTTCGAACTGTTAAACGAAAAATAAAATTCGAGAAAATTTGCCATTGAGAAAAAAAATCTATTTATAATTCTGTTTATCCGAACAGTAAATGAAAGTTCAAAGTAGTTTGGAGCAATCAGCGAAAAATCCGCCTGTCGGGTTTTTTCGCTGAGAGTATCTTATAAACGCCTAGTTTGACAATAAAAATTTTCAGGAAGGAAATTATAGCGCGGAATGTTTTATGTACGATACATTGATTTCCAGTTTGGGACTTTTATGCCCGCCTTTTTTAAAGGGCAAGTACGCAGCTTCACGATTTTCCCAAAGACGGGCAACTCGTTTGCTAATCAACACTTTAAACAATAGTTAGGTATACTCATGATCAATTTTTCATCTTTACAAAAATGAAAATGAAAGCCGAAAATTACTGGGCTATTATAGTATTTCTGTAGAAAAAAAATTTTTTTACGAGAAAATCTCAAATATTTACCACGCTTATTTTGAACGTCTCCTAGCTTAAGAACATATCAGCAATTCGCACTCTAATGTGTATCTCCTCCTCCTCACAAATATTTTGTTCCTATTTGTTCTTCTTATAACTTTTGGTCTGAAATAAGCTTAGCTGTTGAGTTTTATATACATTTTTGTGTGTAGGAGAAACCAGTTACTTGATATTTTTTTAGTTGCAGATATGTTTCTCAACTGCGGTTAATTAATATGATAGATAGTTTTTGTAACTTATAGACGCTCGACAGCAGAGGTCATAAGCGTCTTAAAGATTAATATGAAAGTTATCCTGCTTTAATTTTGTTTAGTTTTCTGGCATAGATTCAGTGTTGTTTTTTTGCTACCCCAAATCAAAATAATATAAAATATTATTTTTAATGTAATTGTTAACTCATAGTAAAGTGCAACCTTGATATTACAAAACTGAAGGGAATTAGAAAATATTCGTTATACCAAGTAATTTGTTACAGTGAGGTTTGTTATATAGAGGTTAGGTTGGACTACGATTCATTTTAACAAGGTTAGGGAACACCTTTTTCGTTTCTTAGCCATTTCAACTTTAAAACTAACAGCAGTGTTTACATTATTTAGCACCAAACAACAATGATTATCTTACGAAAAATTTAACGTGTCTGAACCTGTCGAGACATGAATTATTGTGGAATCGAGTGTGAATAATTGATAGGATACGTTATGGAAGGTTATATAGAGGTAAATAATACTTTCTATTTATATTTTCCAATGATTAAAAATTCGTTATAAAGAGGTTTTTGACAAATGTATTCGTAATGTAAAGGTATAGTTTGCATTAGCTCTTACGGGCAGTTCTAGGAGATTTCGAAACATTTGTTAAATCGAGGAAATCGTTATATTGAGGCTCGTTATATTAAGGTTACACTGTATATTGAAAAAATGCGGTTGCAATTATTATAGTCGACTGATGAAACCTATATTATAGAAAGCTGGATTAAATGGTGGAAGTGACGGTTGAATGTGGTGGACGGACTGGTATTGCATACAGTAAAACTAAATTGGAAATCTAGAAGTTAATAAATAATTAGAGATTCATAGAAAACATTTCAAAAGAATGCTAATTTGAAATTGATGAATGAAAAATTTTGTAAAGGCAGATGGAAAGTATAATTAATAACATAAAATGCAAGTATGTAGATATTATGTTTTGTAGCAACTAAAAAGGGACAATAAAAAATAATGGCTTCTCGTATTTTTAAAACATTTTGTAGTCGTAGTGTTGAAATCTTTTAGACAATGCTAACTTGAAGAATCGTTTACAGTCATAAGTACGCGACTTTAAACACCTATCCAGACGTTTGTAACCGACGACAGACGAAGTGAAGTTCTGTATTATTACGTTTGTAAATACACTGTGTCCCATAGGTGACCGTGACATGACGATTTCTATTTTTTTGACAGGATTATTGAAACGCTTTTATTAACTTTGAGTTTGATGTTTGATACGTTTTGAAGACCGAAAATTCCTGTATAACATACATTAAAGGTATTCAATAGCGGAAGTTATCCCCTGCATCCTTCATCTCAAATCCTTTTTCCTCGCCTATAAAACGGTTCCCGCTCCCTCGACGCTATTTTTACAGCTAACGGGTTCGGGTAAATGCCAAATGAAAGACTGAGAATCACTCTATAGATCCTTCGGGCGAATTTTTTGAAAAAAGTTTTGGAAACGTGTGAAAGATTACGTAATTTTTTAAAAAGTTTAAGTTTTTTCATGATTTTTTTCAATTTTTCGACTGTAGGATCTGTAGTGTGATTCTTGGTCCTTCATTTGGCGTTTACTCGAATCCCCTATCTTTAAAAATAGTGTCGGGAGAGTGGGAACCATTTTTGAGATGAAGAGTGCAGGGGGTAGCTTCTGCTATTGAATACTATTAATTTCGAATTATAGTTGTTGAAATTATATAAATCAAATATTCTATAGGTACCTACATGAATAAAATTTTCCTTAAATATTTTATTTTAAATGTCGACTACTTTGAAATCACAAAACATTAAATTTATGTTACATGAAACTTAATAATACTTCAAGGATTGTGATTATCAAATTTTGTATTTATGTTTTATTAATAATTTTGGTAATAGTTGTTTTGACATTAACGTAAAAAGTTTATTATTTTACAAATGTAATTCTATAATGTAAAAATAAGATTTACTCTTTTAATTTAAATAGAACTATTAAATAAAATTAAGGCATATGGGCAACTCTCAATTCCACCATATTGGTGTCTAGTTCAGACAGAGAACATCATTCCACTCTTTGAAATAGGGGTATTACGAATTCCACTTGTAAAGTTGAGACACTGTATAATACGTTGGTGTGTATGTATATACAACCCCTATTGAGCGTCGGTTATCGACATTTCTGTTTACCGACGTCGCCGTATGGCGTTGCTGGCGCCACGATCGATGTATGTTCACTAGTCGACAAACGCCCTCTGGCCAGTGTGTTCTAACGAAAGCACCTTATACTGATTCCCGTGTCTCGTTCTGATCGAACCTCGATTTTATTGTAAAATTTCGATAGAAATTTTGTAAATATATTTCGATTACGGTTTCTGTTCGGAATTAACGATTAAAATATTGTTATAGTAGTTGTAGAGATTCTAAAATAATTAATTGCGGTTTATTTGTATATTAGAAAACACTTTGTTACGTAAAGTTGTGGGACGTAGTATCGGTTACGTGATTTTAACATAAACGTGTATGTCTAAGGTTTATAAAGTGGCCGACAGAGTTTCGTCGGTTATTTTTCGAAGGTAAGTTATTTTTGTTATTACAATTCTTTAAAATTATTTTTAGTTTTGAAAATATTTTTTTTGAGTTATCGTTAATTCAGTTTTTTAAATATATTTATTAATTGATCATTTTAATATATTATGTATTATTGTTTATATTAATTTCGGACACAACTTGAATATAAACTTCTTTAATAAACGTCAGCTTAATAAATGCAATATTAACAGTATTTGCTTATTATTTTTGGATCCTTAAGCCATTTCAAAGCTGTCTTCTTTCATAAACTTCTTTATTTGATATAGAAATAGATTTTCGATTTATTTATATATTATTTATATTTAATTATAGTATAAACATACAGGATATCCGATATATTTTGAATCACAAATTCTGGGAAATATTATGTAATAAATAACTCTAGATTTACATCATGAAAAATTCAGAAATACTTTTGTCACTGAAATTATTTTTCTGATTTTAGAGTTTTTTTTAAATTACGACAGATTCAAACTAAACTTTTTGAGAAAAAAATGTACACTTGCGTCTAGAGTAACAGAGTTTTTAGTTTATTCAGTGTCTAAAAATAGTATTGCTATAGTACTATGTTTATTCATTCAGAAACTTTTGTCCTCCATGAATAGTGAATACCAAATTTACCTAGGTACTGAAAAATGAACGATCTACTTCAGATATTAATTTTTAATGAATGTGTCTCGGAAAATATTAAAACTTGCACATAATTAATGACAATAATGTTTTTTGGAACTACCTAAAAAGATGTTTAAAATTACTTTCGTGTCTAATTATCAATTCGAGTTTTTGTGAAAATAAAAATTTTCTTAACAAGTTAATGATCATTATTTTTTTGAAAGTAAGAAATATAATTGTATAAATATACATTTTTTCTTTTAATACTTATGCAGGTTTCTATTTCACAATTTTTTGGTTTATCTTATATTTTTGAAAAGAATTTCCTGTAACTTAAATATCGAAGCCAACGACCTCAGTTGTCGAGCGTCTGTAATCTACAAAAATGTAACTCTCAGTTTATGTATACAATATACTTCACTCTACATTCACTACTCTAATATTTGGTTTAAAAGGTATTTTGCATTCTAATTTATGATTAACTGTAAACACGGTGAAATTAAATGGAGTCAGAGTATAAAAAGTTCAACGATCAATTTCCTATAAGTGAGAGAACAGTTGAAATTCTCATTAGTTGATTGTATTTTCAAAGCCCGTTTTCAGTATAAAACTTCATGAAGTGTAAATTTAGATTTTTACAATATTACAAAAATGTACTGTTGATAGCTCGGTTGATAGTTTTCTATATAGATTTTGTTTTCTATTTCGGATCATAAAAATACTTATCGGACCTACATTTCGCTTTAATACAATTTGTATAAGCGGGGGTCTACCAGTAATATTATATAGTACAGTAGTATCCTTTTTCCACCGTACGATATACGTTCCTAAATAACTCTGAGACTAATATTACTCACGGTTGGTGAGACTAAAGCATTTTTGAATAGAAAGTAATGCCGCGGAAGCAAGATTTTCTCACAAAACGTATATAGGTCCGTAAAGAAGTAAAAAAATTGCGCATAAAAACTTGTTGGTCGCGAAAAACGAAACGCACATCTTAAATCACATGTTAGAAAACCCGTGGTTAAGATCAGGTTCTCTGTTTATTTTTATGCGATATATTGTTGGTCTAGACTCTAGATTCTAAAGCAACTTTTCCTAAATTGGGATCGGCGGACCCGTAAGGGGTCTGTATGTATATCCGAGGGGGTCCGCAGACTCATCTCTGGTATAAGTGGGCAAATCGGCGACGGCCGAACTGTATGAACGCCGTCCGGTAAACAGTGATTCTGTAGTCAGCGATTTGGATCGGCAGTTTGTAAGTGGGCAAACAGTGATATGTTGTTTATACTACACACTACAAATTGAAACTTATTTTCGTAAAATCTACATCTAAATGTTATAAATTGACATTTACAAAATAATATATGATTTGTTTTTCGATGCCATTGGTTACATCGTTGCAGTTTTTCGTCAGATGAATCTAATTAGCTCTACCGTGCGTAAAGATGTTTCACTTCTAAGAAAAAAAAACTCTTGATTTTGTTAATTTTTAAGGGATCTATAGGCGAAAAGTTTAGGAAACGCTGTTCTAGAGAATAGGGGCCGTTGTTTACATGGCGTTTGCATGACTCCTCAAAACAGGCGCCCAGTTCCTAGAATCTAGATTCTAATCCTTAAAAACTAGTAAGAGTATCAATTGAATTTTCAATTTAAATTATTACAAAACAATAAGTTGAAATTATGAATAGGTAATAAGCCTAAGTAAATAGGTCTAGCAGTTGCTTAAAATTGTTGGTATGGACTATAGTGTCTAGACATATTATTTACGTTTACGCAAATAAATAACTAATTATTAATAATATAGGTAATGAAATGGTTCTCTATCAAACTTTGGCGACATATTGTGAAGGGTTAACTTAATAGTGCTGGGAGAGTAGAACATAGATACACACGTTTAATTGACAGTCTGACGCCAGTCTTACCGGTCGGTAATTGCAGCGTCGGCGGTTATCGTTACGTCTGCTCATTTCTGCGTCATTATATTTTACGCTGAGGGAAATCACTCAAATTGTTTCATTATGTAAATAATATTAAATTCCGCACGCTGATAACAGGTATCACGTTGCAAAATCCAATTAAAAAGCCTGACTTTTTTTCTAAATGTATATGTTGCGGTCAATGTTGATCAAAAACAATCGGTTGCACTATTCTGTTGGGTGATGACAATTGACTTAAAAAAAAGAAAAAAATACTCAAAAAGAGAAGATATAGGCAGTGCTGGCTGCTATCTTTATTTCCTTTTCTAAACAGAATCGAACTATGAACTATTCTGTAATTTTAATCTCTAAACTACGCATAAAATATATAGATAGAAGTGATCTTTGGAAGTTCGATGTTATGAATAATTACATTACTCACTCGCTTCGCTCGTTCGTTTGAATTTTATTAATACAGTACTCACTCGCTTCGCTCGTTCGCTTGAATATTATAAATACACTACTCACTCGCTTCGCTCGTTCGCTTGAATATTTTTGCCTACTCACTCGCTTCGCTCGTTCGCTTGAATATTTTCGCCTACTCACTCGCTTCGCTCGTTCGCTTGAATATTTTCGCCTACTCACTCGCTTCGCTCGTTCGCTTGAATATTTTCGCCTACTCACTCGCTTCGCTCGTTCGCTTGAATATTTTCGCCTACTCACTCGCTTCGCTCGTTCGCTTGAATATTATAAATACACTACTCACTCGCTTCGCTCGTTCGCCATATATGTATTTTTTAAAGCTTAATATAAAAATCGCGATTAAAAATCAGGGGTTGATCGTATAAGGGTGAAAATTTAGAGTTGTATGTATTTTTCAATGCTGAATCATGAAAAAATTAAAAAAAAAAATTTTGTCCAAAAAATAAAAAAAAAAAATTTGGGGTGGACCACCCTTAACATTTAGGGGGATGAAAAATAGATGTTGTCCGATTCTCCACCCTACCCGATAAGCACACAAAATTTCATCAAAATCGGTCCAGCCGTTTCGGAGGAGTATAATAACGTACACCGCGACACGAAAATTTTATATATAAGATAATTGTATTAGCACTGACTGCAAAAAATGCAATTATAGTACCTATTGGATTGATTTTAAAAGTCGTCTTTTGACGTCACCGTGTTGATAACGTCACAGATATGTCCTGCTCACCTATCAGATCTCAGTATGGGGCATATTCTTAACAAAGGAAAAAAATAATGCTCACTGTAGAGTGCACCGCAGTATATGGTCCATTTTTTTCCAACACAAACGAGTTTGAGCTCCGACAATGACAATTAATTTTCCTTTATAAAAAATATGGCTCATATAGATTAGAATAAGTGATTAAATACCGTAAGATCAAACGAACTTACCTTAATTCAAGTTAATTTAATCATTTTTACCCGACTGCGCCAGAAGGAGGGTAATGTTTTTCGAGTGTATGTATGTATGTATATTTCGTTATCACGCTCTGTAGCCTAAGCGGCTTGACGGATTTTGAAAAATGAGGTGTAATTAGATTCGTCTGAATCCCTAGAGCGACATAGGGTATATGACGTCACGGAAAATTTAATATGACTGACGCTAGACGCCATTTTGTCAGAATTCAAAAGTAATTTTTCTTCTAAATACATTGATATAGGTCAAGGTTAGTAGAGTATAGGTTGCCTCATTCCGATAGATAGTAGTGGGGGGGATGACGTCACTCAGAATATACCATGCTTACTCATTTCAATAGAAAAGATCAGACGATGGACGCTGCTAATTTTTGGAAATAAAAATCACAGTAACCATGGTAGTGTGATATGTTTTTTCAATACCTAATAGAAACATGATTCGACTGTTAGGGAAAAAAATATGATAAGTTGTCAATTTTGCGATAGCTGTTAAGTGTTATGGCGTTTTGTGGTTATTTTTAATATTTTGTGAATATAAAAGATAAAATAATTAATTTATCAATTTGTTAGTTAATTCTATTCGTTTCTTAAATTTAAAAAAATAGGTAATTAACAAGATCTGCCATTTCTTGGGCATTATTTAATTTCTTGTTTGTTTATATTATAGATATTAAAACATAAATTTTGTAATAAAAATAAAAATTATCCTATTTTTTAACATCTATTCTTCTATTTATTGTCTTCTGCCAATTTTAAGAAAAAATCTGCACGAAGCACCTAATATAAATAAGCATAATCTTCAACAATTTTTGTACTTGATTTAAACTAAATTCTAGCTGACGTCATTCCCGCGCTTACGCTGATTGGTCAGATGGAATGAGGCAACCTGTACTCTAATAACCTTGGATATAGGTACCAAAATCAAAACAAAAGAAAGGTTTCGTTGACATTTCAAATAGGGTACATAACGTCACGGAAAATTCAATATGGCGGGCGCTAGACGCCATTTTGTCAGTACGCAAAAAATCGGTAAAACCTTGCGTGTGGGGTATCAAATGAAAAGGCTTGATGAGTAGATTCAACTAAAAGGAAGGAAATAAAAAACATTAAAAAAACAAAAAATCCGACTGCGTAAAAATCGAACATAAAAGATGGAAACAAGATCAAATGATAACATGCAGTCGGAGGTATTTCTGTTCAATTTGTTACTACTATGCCTCCGACTGCATGTTATCATTTGATCTTGTTTCCATCTTTTATGTTCGATTTTTACGCAGTCGGGTTTTTTGTTTTTTTAATAAATTTTTTTTGATACATAATTTTTCAAATCGCTAATAATTCAGCAACTATTTATAAAAATCAATGCTAATATCTTTCTGACTCTTTAAATCTATTTTTTTAATGAGTGAAAAAGTAGTTGGTTTCTTAATAAAAATAAAAAAATCTTAAAAGCATATTAATAATTATTTGTTGGCAGTTAACGGCAATTTCCGCTTTAATAATAATGACTGTAACATATGTACTGTGTGCACGATTGATTGACGTTATGTAATGAATAACATAACGTATGCATGCTGATTCTTCTATCTAAAGTTTTCCCTCTGTAATAATTTTCAAGCTTCATTTCAGTTGCACAATTTAAATAGATTGGTATTCCATTTCATTTGCATTGACAAAAAACTAATATATATTCATAATTATTGATGTAATTTTTTAACAACTAAACAGTCTGACGTAGGTTTTTGAATAAAATGAAAATATGTGCACTTAGACTTTTTTAAATTTTGTTATTCTTGGAACAATTTTTACCTTTGTGAAAGCAATCCTCTTATCTATTGTGTTATTTTTTTCTACGTATAGTAAATAGTTCAAAGTACAGATTTTTATAAACGTTTTGTATGAAGAATCACAGTCCTTTTATGCTTAATATTTTCTATTTTTCTTCAAAAATTTTTTTAGAAGAAAATATCAAATAAATATATCCCGAGAGACGATTCAGTTTTCAATAGAAAATCAAACGTGACAGTTTTCAAGATATAAAAATAAATCAATAAGTGATTGTAACACAATCCAACCACAAGGTGAAATATTTTATTTAAAAAAATATTTTGTTTCCAGTTTCAACTGACGCTAACTGAAATTGTTACAAAAGATGCAAAAATGCCGATAAAAATATTTTTAAAGCTGTTAAAAATTCAATTTTTTTTATCAAATTAATAATGGGGTTGAGCTACGTATATTTTTTAATCGACAGTGTTTTTAAATTTAAGGCTATCAAATTTTTTTCGGAGTTTTTAGACTTGGAAAGGCCTTAAAAAATAATAAAGTTGAAAACAGTTGGTCGGATGACGTCATAGGACTATGCTCGCGTTTGAATTCTAACAGTCAATAAAAGCCAGTCAAACACCTGTCAAGATTCAAGAAGCGTGTTTCAGTGTTTTTGTTACTTCATAAGTTCAAATATCTATAGTGTTATTTTTACACATTATTTTCAAACTTTTTTGCTGTGAAACTAATACGGAACTATTAAATAATTACGGAATTTGACATTTCACATCACAACGACAATGCTATCTCAGCCAAATTTCGATACTTGAATGCCGCCCGTCTTTTGATTGTCACTTTAACTAGCGGCTAATTTAAATTACTCAATTAATTTTTTTTCAAATAATAAACGCTTCAAAATTTCTACCCAAAATGGATGTTGATTATATACCTAAAGTACTATGATAACCGTAAAAAACAACAACTTTCAATATAGTGTTTAAACCCCATTTAGTTATCATAAATAAAAAAAAAAAAACTTAAATATTTAATAAAAAATAGACTTGTGCTCGATGTCTGGTAGGACTTTGAAAGTAGATTTAAGATAATAGTAGTTTTAGAATTTAATTCTACCAGTCATAAAAGTATTTTGAAAGTAGATTTAAGTGCTGAAAGTTGAACCAGAAACCGAGCAGGTTTAAATTAATCATTACTAGAATAAGAATGATACTAGTAGTGATTTATTTAACCTGCTGGGTAACACCCTTACAAGGACCTCATTTTTTGATCATTGAATCAGTTTTTAATTTAATAGGTATTTAATACTAATTATTCTGTCATTGAAGATATTCAATCTATTTAGAGAAACATTTAATTTGTTAATAGATTGATAATAAAAATCCATAGTCGATCATAATTAAAGCAGAACGTGCACTAAATCGACTCGGTTCGACCCGGAAAGTCACAGAACAATTAGGACGTTTAAAAAACAAAACATCTGCATCATGTCAGTTCGATTATCTCGTGCTGTTCCGGGCCGAGCCGAATAAATTCAGTAAATACGATGTGAATTTTGAAGTGGAAATCTTCTTGGCTTAAGGATCAAGAAAACGCGACGATATTGATGTTATTAAATTTGCATTTATTGCTTACGTTACGGGAGATTTTCTCCCATCTTCAGAGCTCAATAATGCCGTCCAAATAATCAGTAACTTGTCGTTGTGATCTAAAATAATTTATTTATTTATTTATTTACCAACGGACATTATTGTCCAATTACAGGTAAAAAACAATTCGTGCAGACAAAGTTAAAAATAAAATAGACAAAAGTAAAAGAAAAAATAATAATAAAGAAGTACCTAAGCCTAAATATATTAAGAAGCCATATTATGCAATTATAAAATAATTAATAATTTGATTTAATTTTAGTTTTAATTTGTAAATATGTATCACCAAAAAAGTCAATATTGTATTTGCTACAGTAAATATTACATATATTACACATGCGTTGGACTGGTGAATTGCACATATACATTTTTGGTTTTTAGTAGATATCAATTTATCTAAGTAAAATATTTTTTTTGGAAATTGTTAACCACAATTTTGTAATTAATTATGTAGTTGTTGATAAAATTTTACTTTAAAATCGGTCTTAGATAAACTGTGTTAAAGATAGTTGCTATTTTGAAGTGTTATTCACATTCGCAAAACTGATTTTAAAGTATAATTTTATCAACAACCTACGTAATATAGAATATATTATTGTGGTTAACAATTTCAAAAAAAAATATTTTACTTAGATAAATTGATACTGTTAACCACGAATATTTTGTATTACAATGACAAGTTTTTGATTATTTGGACGGCATTTGAGCTCTGAAGATGGGATCCTTAAGCCAAGAAGATTTCCTCTTCGAAATTCACATCTGCATTGCCTCCAGGATCGCTACCTGTCTACATTAAATTGTAGCAATTCATTTAAAATTGAATAAATGTCCTGATTAACTTCTTGAAAATCTATTTCTGCTTTCAGACATAAATCTGCTGTCGTCCCACCACTGTTTGACTGTTGCTTCATAATTAAATTTATAACGTGAAGCTTTCAGCGGCTGTGTTTGGCAGGTTTTACGTAATAAACATCACTTCACTGCAATGACAGAGCTTTACTTATGCATGAACGCGACATAATGGCTAAATGTGAAAAAGAAAATGTAATCTAAACTTTTTAAATACTGCACGACCATTATTCTATTATTATAATCATTACATAATATACATTATACAGTGCATTTTTTTATCTTTGCCTCACAGGGATTTATATGGTATTAACTTTATTTCGTGTTGATAGTTTTTCTATTTCGAATTTCTAAATGTTTTTTGGCACTTTTTTCTTTTTACATCATTTTTTACAAGTTCCGATAATTTTAAAAATGTGACTTACAAACTGGCGTTCCGAATCGCTGACTAGAATTAATGTTTGCTGGACGATATTTATACAGTTAAACTGTCGTTCCGGATCACTACCTACAATCACTGTTTGTCGGACGTATATAGATTTTGCGTATGAAAGTTTCACTTCTGTAATATGTAGTATAAAGTACACGGTCTTATAAGTAAATTAAATTTTACGGGGTACCTAACCGTTCAGTGCTGCATAAGGAGTTACGCTTTTACGAGTGTCACTATACGCATACAGTTTTTTTTGGTAATTAATGATAGAGAAGCTTTATTCCTTCAGCGAGTCTACTACTGAATAGTTTTAAGACACATGTCGGTTATGATGGTCACAAAAAATAAAAATTGAATCCTGCGTCGAATGAAGAAGCAAGATTAAATTTTTATTTGTATATGTTCCGTAAAGAAATGGAAGTATGGTGATAGAATAGAAATGAGGTCAGGTTGTGATTGTACCCCCAAATCTAAAGAAAGGTGCGGTTTTCTCCATGGTCGCTGTGCGTGCGTGAGACTGTCTCTGCCTGTGGAATTTCTTTCGTTCACGAAAAAGATTATTTTAGATCTAAGGACTCTAGGCCTATTGATTTTGATGCCAATCTGGATGTCGTTTTGGAAATGTACGTAATTTTGTGTATATTTTGTACTTATGATAAATAATAATGTTACAAATCTGTTTTCTGAGTTGGCAGAATAAATATTTATTTACAATAATTAAAAATACAATAACAATAAAGGCAACAACGAAAAGTCAGTTCTAACAATCAACACAAGTAAACAATAATTAAACAGTAATTAACACTTAACTATATACAATTGACTATATTTATATTATTGTTACGGATCATCCTGTTGCGGGCAACAGTTCTGAGAAACGGGGGTCTGCATACTGAACAACGAGTACCTGCCGGAATGTTCTAGAGAACGCGAGAACGTACTAGGCTGGGCTGCGCGACCTATATAAGCGAAGTACGAGTGAGTCAGGCGATAGTCCTGGTATACCAGACCCCGATTTCTCAGAACTGTTGCCCGCCGTTCATATACAGGATGATCCGTAACAATAATATAATCTAAGTATCGTGTATACGAACTTTTTGGTAAAGCGCCATTCGAAATTAGAGCTGCCATCTTTGCAAAACTTTAAATCCGTAGATCAAGAAAAAAACGCAGTCAAAGCCGGGTCCCGACAGCTATAAAACTCAATGTCTTTACTGTATTTCTTTATTGAATTTGACTTGACCGAAAATAATCAAATTATTACTCTAATAATGTAATATCTACTATCTCAATTAGCTTCTACCATCTTTGGTATTATTTGGCACGAATTACAATTTGGTATTCTTAATTATTAGCTCAGTTATTTCTTACTGGAATCAGCTTAACATTTAAAATCATATTTCTTGAAGCATTTATGCACACTTCGGCTAGGACTCGGAGAATTACGACGTTAACCCGAAGCCCGGACATACACCCGTCAAACTCGGAGACTACGGTTGAAACTCCTTATAAACAACGGAATTGCTACACGTTCGGCTGTTCTCAAGCTCACAAGTCTTTGTCTAGCGAAAAAAAATTTTTTTTTGAGGATGCATGATTTCGTTTTTTCAAATAATTTTTTTAAATAAAAATTAAAAAAATCGTTTTTTTTTTTGAAACGGTTCACTTGGTATATTGAAAGCAGGTTCAATGAACCAATACAGTTGGGAACATAGTTTTTACCACGTTTTAACTGAATAAAAATGATTGTATTTGTGAGTTTCGAGGTTAACGTCATCCTTCTTCCTTACTCCAACCATTATTCCGGCCTGTCGACAATCTTTTTCCAGTTTGGTTTTACCTCATTCTAAATGTATCCCAGTCATCGACCGGTCAGAAAAAACCCATATGTATACCACTAAAGTCGGTAGCTTTCGTTTACAACGTGTATAGGGTAACGAAGTACAACATACATATCTGTGGCCACTAGACAAAACAGTGTATGTCGATTTTTTGATATTTTTATTTTCGAGTGATCATAGGAGTGAAGAAACTTTTGTAGCGGCGAAAAAATCGAAGTAGAGATTTCGACCGATTAAAGCTTGATTTATATTATCCGGTCAGACACGGCACGGGAACGTAGCATTTCCGGCAAAACAAACATTTTTACATGCATTTCAAATACAAGTATTGCTACGTGTCTGAACGGACGGGATCCGTTTAGTATAAATATTCGTATTTGAAGTGCATGAAAAAATGTTTGTCTTGCCGAAAACGCTACGTTCCCGCGCCGTGTCTGACCGGATAATATAAATCGAGCTTTAATCGGTCGAAATCTCGACTTTGATTTTTTCGTCGCTACAAAAGTTTCTTCACTCCTATGGTCACTCGAAAATAAAAATATAAATAGACCTTAAGACGTTTCCCTACATACCTTCCGAAAAAGCGAGTTTAAATGTACGTCCGTCATTATGTGCAAACGCTTGACGGACACACCGTTCAACGGATCGAAAGCAAATAAATTACTGTTTTTAGGGAATTTATCATTAACGAAAATCGAAATTTTCGATTTTCGCGAAAACGACTCCAACGATTTTATTCATATTTCATAAATGTCACCATTCACTTGCGCATCGGGAAAAATCGGAAAGGGTAGTTTATTGGTGAACGAAATTCTGTGGTAGATGCAGTTGAGTGAGAAAGTCAGTACGGTGAAGGCGTACTATTTATTTCTATACTATGTTCAAATAGATATTCTAACTTTACACAAATTCAAAATTAACATTATTTATGTAGATTTAAAATGTATGTTGGTGAAATATGACTGAATTTAGTTTAAGGAATTTGTGTAGGTACCTCGACGATCAAATGAAGGACTGAATAATTCAATGTAAGCTATTAATATATAATAGCTTAATAACGGGAAATAAGTACATTTACATGTGCAGTTATGTTTTATTTTATTGCCAACGTTTCATCAACATTGTTGACTTCTTCAGGGCACTACAATGAATAAAAATACATAGAAAGACATATCATATACACAATTGGTAAATTACCAACCTTGAAGAAGCCAGCTTAATTTTGATAAAAAAAGCAATAATTTGAATCATTAATATTATTATTTTAGCAAAAATTCGGCATGAGTGGTTTGACCTTGTGGCCTTAGATATACATACACTCGTTCCTATCGTGTGTCCCAACTCCCGAGAGACCTTATCAGCCCTGTATTAGCTGTACATAAAGCAACTATTAGATTTCCAGATTTATCCCACGTTTCTATACGCAAAATATCACAGCGATGATAAAATTAATACGATACAGAAGACTCCACGAAATCAATTTATTAACTGAGGTATCGTTTAACGTGGAGAACATTTTGTTCGTTAGGTTGAATGTACAAATTCTTTAATATTGAAGTAGGGGAGATGGGGTACAATAATTGTAACTCGATAGAACTGTAACGGCAGCCCTGGAAATTTCTATTACCTATCATATTGTTAATTTTGAAAGTACAAGAGCAAAGTGCAGTTAGACGTAACTGTTGATGCAATATTCCTTTGTAAATAGTCATACTTATTCCATTTTACCATTTCAACTCCACATGCGAGGGTACATTTTGGCCAAAATTCACTTTTCGCAATTTCATATTTTCACTTGTTGAAGTCCTCGGAGTGAGAAAAACGTGCGTGTTTCTGCAAAAAGTTTATTTGTTTGTTTGTTTGTTTGCTGTGTGTCGGTCAACATGACTCAACTTAAACGGCAAAGTGGATTGAAACCAAGTTTTGGTAAGATTTTTGACACGTAAATAGGAAAAGCTCGGGAAACGTTTTATTGTTTCTGGAGAAAATGGTCTGCCCACAAGGGATATATATGCTATAGCTATCTTTTTCAAATAAAACGTTATACTTTTTATAACGATTTATTATTCTATTCATTTTTTAAAGAAAGTTTTGTGAAAAATTTATATTTCTAAATATTGTAGTTTCGTCGATATTCCCACAACTTTTCTCTGGTACTAATGGTAAGCGCGCTACAGCTTCTTGAAAATCACGCGCTTTTTGTAACCTTGATAACCTTTGGTTGAAATGTAATGTTCTTTTCAATAGCTTTATTTATTGCGTTCTTCATCGAACTTTAATTTGAAAATACACATGTTCATAAAGCAAGGAACGCCCTAAACCGTCCTTTTTGTCCCATATCGATATCTTTTAAAATTGAGAAGTTAAAGGCAGTCGAAGTTGAAATCATCACAGAGTTTTACGTGTTTTTTTAACACGCGTTTAGAGTATCCTCCATACCGAATAAAAAAAAATCCTTTTAGGAATCCATAGAAAATTCAATGCCCTGAACGATGTTTTTTGTCCTATCTCGATAACTTAAAAAATGTTCAATTTATAAGCATTTAAGTTTACTTCAAAATCAGTTTTTTTCTTCTATTTAGCAATTTTTCATTAAATTCGCTTAAACTTAAATGCTTATAATTTAAAAATGTCTGAGGTTATCGAGATAGGACAAAAAACATCGTTTAGGGCATTGAATTTCCTATGGATTCCTAGACGGATTTTTTTTAATTCGGTATGGAAGATACTCTAAACGCGTGTTAAAAAAACACGTAAAACTCTGTGATTATTTCAACTTTGACTGCCTGTAACTTCTCAATTTTAAAAGATATCGATATGGGACAAAAAGGACGGTTTAGGGCGTTCAACATGTGTATTTTCAAATTAAAGTTCGATGAAGAATGCAATAAATAAACCTATTGAAAAGGACATTACATTTCAACCATTGGTTATCAAGGCTACAAAAAGCGCGTGATTTTCAAGAAGCTGTAGCCCGTTTACCATTAGTACCACAGAAAAGTTGTGGGAAAGAAAATTGTAGGAAATGTAATCCTCTTTAAAACATTAGATAATGAAAGAATTGCTTAAGTCGACCATTTCTGAGAGATTTCAAAAAGAAAGCAAAAAAGGTGGTAAAATTTCGTGGTTTTTCGGCTCCCCCCACGTTAGCACAGGGTCCTCGAGGTCGAAAACTCAGATTCTACTTCACAGAGTACCCACAAGAAACACACCAAAATATCATTAACTTCGGAATACTTTCCAGGTAACCAGGTAACCATTTATTACCTGCCGCTTGGACTAAAAGTATTAAAATGAGCAGAAGTTTTATTTGATCGTATTCTATACTACACACGCAAGCTATCACTTAACGTTAACGTTAAATTTAAAAAGCTGTTAACTTTTCAGCTTAGAACTTCTTTATAATTCATTATTTTGATTTGCCTTATTATTATACTTTAATAACTTGACCAACTTCTATGCAATTATTGGAAAATTTGACACAGGCATTTATTTTTTTTTTTAATATTAACTCTCCAACAATTTTTCTTTTTAATAAAAGTTTACAATATTTTGAATGAAAAAAATATAGGCATGTATTTTAAGGGCTATCGATTTATTTATGCAAAAATATGAAACTTCAAAAAAACTTTAATTTAAAAATCAAATGACGATTATGAATGTCGTATAAAAGTTACGATAAAAAACTAGGGTGCGGTTTTATGAAACCACGGTGCAAGTGAAATTTTCAGCCATAACCTTAAACGCTTTTAACTCAAAATCACCTAAACTCTAAAGTATAAAATTTTGTTACTCATATTACTCATATTTTATAAGATATGAAAGATAAGAAAAAAATGTAAATATTATTGGAAAAATAACCAATCAATATTCTTAATAATGTAAATGTCCTATTTCCCGTTATTCAATTATAATTTATTATATATGATGGACGAAAAGAATAATAATAGGAATTATCAATAATTTTAGCTTCAACTTCTCAAAGTTTCACCTGGAAAATGTCAATATCTAGAGTCTAGACGACTAAATTAACCTAATCATATTGTACAGAGGTCAGTGAAGCATATAATTAGTTTGAGGAAAATCAGAAAAAAAAATAGTGAAAAGGTTTCTTCAGATGCTATTTTAAATTGCGTTAATTTAAATTGGAAATACGATAGTTATAATTAATGCAATTTATCCTCGTAATGATTCCTTTACAATTCCTTTGGGATACATAAGACATTAACAAAATGCTTTCCGTTTTCCTTTATCTTTAGTCGTTTGCCTCTGTTCATTCTAATCCTGTCCTATGTGGATACACAATCTAATTTATTTTAAATGGAACATAAAATAGCAATTAGTAAAAGGATAATAATATTTGCCTTTTCTTCTAATTTGCAAATATGATGAATAATTTTGGTGTAGACTTCTTCGTGACACCAAAATTGCTCATCATATACAGGGTGTCCCAAAAAGATTGGGACATAAAGTAACAGCTGATTCCTTACAAAAAAAATATTGCGATAGACCCCAACTTGTCTATTCCGAAAGTTGATATTAAAAGAGATACAGGGTGTCAAAGTTTAATTTTTATTTTTGATTTTCTTAAATAACTTTTAAAATAATTTAGGCATTTTGACGAAATTTGATATATGGGGATTTTTTGATATGAGAAATTCAAATCTGACCTTGGTATGGCTCTTACTTGTAGGGGGCGCCACTTACACACCTTTTCACTCATTCAAATAGTCATAACTTTTTTGTACGCACTCGTACTATTTTTTTGAATTAAAAAATTGATTTTTCCGTCATTTTTTCGTAAAAAAGGTATACTTTGTAAAAGTGGCTAGGAGTTTCCTTTTTCAAGATATTTGCACTTAAAGTAATCGATGCAATGTGGTTTTAAATGCAAATTTTAGTTAAATAATAATACTTCTTATTTTAATTAATATTTTATTTTAAATAGCGAATCAAAAACATTTATTTTATTGTAGAAGGTTTTCAAAATGACAACCATGAACTTCAACACATTTTCAAAGCCACCTATGGGCATTTTCAAAATTTGCCATTTAAAACCACATTGAATCGATTACTTTAAGTGCAGATATCTTGAAAAAGGTTACTCCTAGCCACTTTTACAAAGTATACCTTTTTTACATAGAAATGACGGAAAAATCAATTTTTTAATTCAAGAAAATAGTACGAGTGCGTACAAAAAAGTTATGACTATTTTAATGAGTGAAGAGGTGTGTAAGTGGCGCCCCCTACAAGTAAGAGCCATACCAAGGTCAGATTTGAATTTCTCATATCAAAAAATCCCCATATACCAAATTTAGTTAAAATGCCTAAATTATTTTAAAAGTTATTTAAGAAAATCAAAAATAAAAATTAAACTTTGACACCCTGTATCTTTTTAATATCAACTTTCGGAATAGACAAGTTGGGGTCTATCGCAATATTTTTTTGTAAGGAATCAGCTGTTACTTTATGTCCCATTCTTTTTGGGACACGCTGTATTTGCAAAATAGAAGAAAAAGCAAATATTGTTATTCGATGCTCTGATACAGATGTTCTTATTATCATGCTCGGCAATACGGATCACTTACAAAATGAAGATTTAAATATTTGGATGAATATTAGTACAGACAATAGCCAACGTTATGAAGGGTCCGGCAATCAGTACCGGCAGATTCGAGTAGCCTATGAAATGAAAAATAATTGACGTACGACTGTCAGTTGCCCGTAATTGTTAAACTTTTTCATGCAATTTGTCCAGTGATGGGTCATTTTCCAGCAAATCAGCGTACTTTCGTTGTTGAAAATTTTATTCGAACACAGAGCATCGTGCAGGCTCAAAGGAATTTTAGGCATGAATTTGAAGTTGCCAGGTACGGAAGAATACCAAAACGGGACACAATTTTGAATTAGGTGGGTCAGTTCTGAGTGGATGGTAGCGGCCAGGCACACTTCAAAATCTGAAAAACGCAATTCGGGATGAAATTAGAAATATATGACCTGATTTTTTACGAAGAGTAATGGAAAACTTTCTAGAAAGATGCCAAGAATGTTTAAACTGCAATGGCACTCATTTAAGAGATGTTATTTTCAAAAAATAGCGTATATTAATAAATTGCAGATACCGAAATTAAAAAGAAAGTCGTTGTTATATTTCTCACATTTCAACAATAACCATATACGAGGTGGTTTAAAACCACCAGTACTGATTGTCGAACCCTTAATAACGTATCAAAAATATACAATAAAAGTAGGCCAGATATTTGTAAAAGCTACCAGCATATCACGCCTTTACTCGATGTGGATACAACCCTCCATTTTATAGAAAAGGAAAAATTCATCAATTTAAACCACAAAACGATTTAATCGAGGATTTAAATGATTATAAACATATTTGATGAGGATGACATCAATTGCGAATTGCGATGCATTTGTGAACCAATTTTGCTGATTATTATTTTATTTAATAGGGCATACCTTCAAGATGGTCCCATATAAATTTTACTTAAATCGATTCAGTAGTTGAAATTCGACTGATTTTTTTATTTTTTATGAATATACACCGATTTTTCCTGCATTTGTGAACCGATTTTGATTATTCTTATTTTATTTAATAAGGCATACCTTCAGGGTGGTTCCACGTAAATTTTACTAAAATGCGTTCAGTGGTTTTCTTTTTTTAGTTTAGTAATCAAATATCAAGACAAAAGTCGGTTAATAACGTGCAACCCTACGTATTGTAAAGCCACTAAAAAGAAAAAACCTTTAGTAGGTACCTAAATTTTCACAACTGTTGAAATGATAACTCGAAATACATTGTTGGCTCTTTGTCTAGTTATTTATTAGAAATAGTGGGTTTATACTTTATAAAAATAGTGAGAGATGTATAGAAGTGATAACAGCGAGGATAGTGACGATATGTCTTCAAGTGTAAAATGGATAATTCTTAAAATCGCCGGTTTCATGCGCATCCCATAATTAATCAGAAAAGATAATATTTATAGGTGAATACAATCATCTGTTTAAACAGCTGAAGAGACATTCAGACAGGTTTTATGCATATATGAGAATTACTCCTGAAACATTTTGTTATATCACGTGATTAATGTGAACCAATGAGCTTGAATTTATCGCGATGCCTAGAGTTCTATCTCGATCAAGTAACAAACTATTTTGTTTTGTTATTTACATCGATGTAAACAGGCGAGGTAAGCGGCGAGGGTGAATTGGTGAAACATCTTTGCTATGTACGGTATCGTAAGAACATAATATATATTTGTTTTACAAAGAGGTGTGACATCGATGCAGAAACCACTACATCGATCTAAACCGCACCATGGAGGCATCTTCGGCATGTTCGTACCCTAAGACACATTAATATAGGTAAAAAAACTTAAATTTGTAGCTAAGAATAAACATTTTTAGATATGTGCATAGTGGTGCGCTCTGGCTACATCTCTGATAATGACCATTGTATTTAGTTTGGTATAAAAAAAAACAAAAAAAAATAGTTTATTAAACCGACAGATATTTGAGCCTACTACAAATAAAACAGGTCAATCTATTATTATTTTTGTACTTTATTATAGTTCGGCTTTAGCAAGTTTGTGTACAAAAACTTACGCTAATCCTTTTGTTAACGCCAGGACAGCTAGGAAAACATCAAGTCAAATGTACATCAATAATAAAGTTTTGACAGCACTGAAGGTGGAAAATGATTGATTGAACGCTTTAGTGTTTATTTAGCATTTAATTCGAGTAGTTAAAGTATTAGCAATTGAAAATGCTATCATATTCCAGTTAGACGCGAGTTCGCCGAAAAATCGGGTAGTGTAGAAAGAGGAAGTTTTAAATTTAGATGGGTAGGTACTGAAAAAAAATTTTAAGAACCTTTTCCACTAGGTGTAAAGTTTTCTCCCTATATTACTCAATTGAATTCGACTCGAAAATCTAGTATTTATTATATACTTGACTCAATTTGAAAAAAAATCCACCATTCATACATACCTATTTATTAATAACATTGATACCGGAAAACAGGAAATATTGGTAAAATAAGCAGAAATTAAAACCAAAATGTCAAAAGGTGCCATATTCCGTCAATGAGCTGATGTAAATAATAATAATTTTTAAAATGTTGACTTTTCGTCTAATATTTTATTTGAATGTTTATTTATAATTCATATTTTTAGAGTTATGTAAAACAAAAAATTTTATTGTAGATCTTTTATAGTATTTTTTAAAGTGTTTTCGTGGTATTTGTAATTTTGACTTACTGTATCCTGTTGTTTATCAAGACGCTCACCTAAAAATTTAGCAGTAGTGGATATTTTAATTTTACGATTTTGATAATTAAAACTGTCATGTATAGTGTTTGCTGAAATGAAAGAATAGCTTTCGAAATGTACATCCATCAATAAAACTGTTGTGGTAAGAAGTAACTATCTTTATTTTTGTTTTTATTCCAACCACAGTGCTCATATATTTTTATTAAAACTGTCATGTCGAACTGATATATTTTTTGATGGAATATTCTTAGTTTTATTTGTATTTAAAATTAATTTGTTCGTAGTGAACCATATACTTGCTAAGTCAAGAAGAGAGGTGATTTATTTTAGATATAGCTTCTTGCACTGTATTTGCTTGGACGATCAAAGTTGTGTCATCAGCATTAGGATAAATCATAAAAGTAAATGTGTATTAACTGCGTGTTTATTTAAGAAAACGGAGAGATCATTTAAACATAAGATAAATAGGAGTACCTAGTCTAAGGTTACTTCCTTGCGGAATGCCCCTTTTACAGTTCATCGCATCGGAGTGGTAAGAAACACCTTTACATTTTATCTTAACTTTTTGATTTCTCTCTGAGAGGATTGTATTCAATTTAAATGGGGCCATCTAATACCGAGTAGTTTAATTTATGAATGAGATGTTGTGGTCTAGGCATTCGAACGCCTTGGAGAGGTCTAACAAAACCTACAGAGCGACATGACCTGAGTCAAGTGCAAGGCAAAAGATGGCTGTTTCTATACTTTTATTAACCGGGTAAACCCATGTTGAAAATCATTTAATAGTTTGTATTTAATTATTTGTTTATAGAAGACGTTTCAAAGATTTTACAGACGGTTGTAATTATACTGATAGGGCGATAGTTATTAACAGATTTGGGATCCCCTTTTTTATAAATGGGACTTACTACGGCTCAGGAAACACTCCCTGTAATATGGAGGCGTTTACTATATGAGTTAATGGTTTTATAATGGCGGAAATAATTTTTTTGATAAGAAAATTAGATATTTCATCCTCAGTCGCGGAGTGTTTACAGTTCATGTCAGCCATAATTTCAGATATTTCACAGAGCACGAAGGAATTAACAGGTGAGTTTCATGCGTCATCAACTATAGATAGCTATTAGAAATAGAGTTTGCGGAAAGTGTCAAATTATCAGTAACACTTATAAAATAATTAGCTGCATCATATTTCGTAGGGTTTTTTAAGATCGGCACATTTACTTTTGTTTTTATTCAATAAGTAGTGCGAAATAAAAGACAAAATTAATTTCGTACTACATGGTACTACTTATTGAATATTATAAACAAAGTGTCTTATTTTATTTTGTTTTTATGTTCATTTATAAAATTGTCGAAATACCGTTACACTCTTTTGGTAGAATGCAGTAATTGCTTGTACTTTATTCTATAATTTTTAAAATAATTTTCGGAATTTAGAATAAGGTTAGCTAATTCTCGAAGAAAATTAAGTTTATCCTTAGCTGCTATTACTTCAGGCGTAGTCCATTTATTTTTGGCAAACCCATCTTGACTTGAAGATCTAATCGTTTTCTCCGGGATGCAGTGGTTAAAAATCTATCATATTTGTCATTGACAGATGAATGATTTTTATGCTCTATTTAAATTGATGTCCCATACAGTTCGATACCTAATGAATAATGCAAACATTGCAAATGCTTGTGACGATTGCGTGTATGTTAATGTTATTGTTGATGATAAACTATTGTTGGAGAATTGGACATACGCTGAAGTGGAATCTATTGTCACTCGACATTTAAATATTGAATTGAAAAGTAGCTGTAAAGGGTAAACGTAGATTTGAAGTTGGAGTGTGGAGTTACAACTCTTTGTATTCAAGAAAGTTTCAACCCTCGTTTTCGCCCCGAACATTGAAAATTCGTTGAACACGTATTTCACCGATTTTGACAAAGAACACCCAAGTGTTTTTCGTGTTTCTAACTCGGGCAGTTTCGGAATAATCCTATTTATTTTCAATCTTTTATAGAGGTCGAATTTAGAAAATTTCCTTCTTATAGTGAGTGCATTATGGAAGAAATATACTCCCCGGACTCTGAATTTAATTTTTTTTAGCTTAGGGAGTTTGGGCTGGGCATTGATGAAAATGTAAGTCAGGCAGTCGGTCAATCAGTCAATCAATCAATCAGTCCATCAGTCAGTCAGTTGAACAGTCAGTCATATGCATAAATATAGGTATACATTAAGATTGTAGGCGGTAATTTTCCCATGCGCATTGTAGGTACACGCTCAGTGAAGTACACCTACTTCCAAATATGGGCTTTATATACTTCAATGTGGCCGTGGGCGATCAGTGTACAACGAAGATACACGGCCTAGCGATATAGAAGTATAATAATATATTTAATATATACATATCCATTCCGTCTACAATCATAAAATCTTGAAATTTAAATCAGTACTTCACAAACCACGACATAATACACAGTACTTAGCATCATAATATTATATAGTGCTACGAATACTCAATGTGCAGTGTTTTTAAAAAATAATTGACCACACCTGAAGATGGCAACTCGTTGCTGAAACGCGTTGTGTAAATTCACAAGAAGTCACAAGACGGACATAATACAAGGTATTTCTAATACTTCATAATATTTATAATATATTTGATCGACGTCAGGTCAGTTGCTTTCCAAGGTTACACGACACATCGGACACTTGTTTGAGGTGTTACGTCAACGGAACCAGACTCTTTTGTTAATGTGATAACACATGTTTAAATGCAAATATAAGAAACGTTGATAATGTTTGCGATTTGTATTTTGCTTGTTAGTAATAAAAATATCGAAATATCGCAAGGTTTGATACATCGGTTTGGTCATTCGATTTTCGAAATAAAAATCACTTTTTGCGGCTTACCAAATTAGCTTTTAATACGCCTGGTGGCTGGTTTACTGAATTCTCTCATTGTAGAAAGTTTATTTTAATAGGATATTATATTTGAGATATACAAGGTGTTAAAAAAAGAGTGTAACATATTTAAAGAGGTAATAGTATGGACCAAAATAAACAAAACAGTCTTAGTAAACATGGGTCCGCAAAGTACAGTTTCGGAGATATGGAAGGTTATTCATTTTTAAAACATTTATTTGCAATTATTTATTAGTTATTTATTGTGTACAAACAAACAAAAGCTTCTAGCAAAACCAAAAAATAAAGTTACATAAGATGTTCAAATTGCCCTCCTTCCATATTCAAGCAGACACGACATCCTTGTCTGAAAGATATTAGAACTCTTTCTAAAACCCCCTCATTGGCTCGGATTTGTGGCATTTTTGATTAATTCGTAGCTGCAGCTCCTCGAGGCTATTTACAGGAGAACCAGGAGACTAATGTTTTCAAATATCCCCAAAAAAATAAATCTAAAGGGTCTAAATCAGGCGATCTTGCAGGCCATAATACAGGTCCGCCCCTTCCATATCTCCGAAACCGTTACTTTGCGGACCCATATGTTTACTAAGATTTTTTAGTGTATTTGCCATAATATGGCACATACACTATTGGCGTCGGTCGGATGGCGGGACCTAGGGGTCGGACCAAAATTTCTCGACGTTTCATAGCCTCCTGAACAATTTGGCACCATTTTTGAAAATGTTTATATATATATGTATGTATAAATTTATATATATATATATATTATAGGGGGCTAATTTTAGTCGTATTTAGGGGGGCAATTAGCCCTTTTGTACATCCAGATATAGCGGTACAATTTTAAGTTGAATGCATTTTATGTTTCATTATCAATTCATTGAGACTATTTTAACATGTAGATTGGCGATGATATTATGACGTCAGGTTGACTAGAGAACGTTTGATAACGAATTATAACAGAAATTAACATGACTGGCGACATATCATCTCTATAAGTGCGTGAGAAGAAAGTGTGTTTTTTGATGTATAGAAGAGAGAACGCCTAAGAAAAATACAGATTATTCGTGTAAACTTTTGCAAGTCAGACAGACGAGGTCTGGCGACCGTATCAGGCACATCGGGTGTTAAACAATCAAAAATGAAATGATTGAATATCTGACGAATAAAATACTTTTTATTTTGGGATTTTGGAGTTGGATTTGTGCGTTTTGTTTTGGAGCTATATTGTTTTTGGTTTGGAGTTTGGATTCTGCGTTGTTTCCTCTTTCGATTCCTGTATTGTTCGACCTTCCTAGTTTTCCTAATTCCCGAAAATTGATTTATTTTCCGTATTTCCATTGTTGGATTATTGTATTCGATTTAGTTAGTTTACCGTGCAAACATAAACCATAAAGGAGCCAAGCGCTTCTCCTAGTAGGGATTATAAGTTGCTGCTTTTGGATTTCCGTGTGGTTGTGTTGATTCTGGAATACGGGAATAATTTAATTTATTCCAGAAATTTTGAAGATTGTGCAATTATTCCGAAATTTTTAATATTCGCTATCATAAGTTACGACGCATTAAGTATCCCAGAATATTATCAAGTGTTTATCCCAGTGGGAAAGATATGGTACTACAATATATCCCGAAAATATTAAAGGATCAAATCTAATATTTTATGAACATTTTACATTTCTGAATGTCGACCACTTTGAGTAGTACTGGGTAAATTTTAGATATTTACGTCAGAATTAAAATGATTAATGTTGCGTCGATTGTATTCCTGTAGGATTTCTTGCACTACATTGGGAATTTTATGGAATATTTTGAATCTTATTATGAATTAAGTTTGAATTCCACGTCGCCGGTCTCGCGATTTTAAAGTGTTTATGTCTCTCGTATGCTATGTATTTTCTTTTCAGGCTCCGGAATTTCTGTACAGGCCCGGATTAAGTGTGAAATAATTGTTAAAACTTAATTATGTGAAATTCGTTATCGTTCCGTATCGATTCATTATTTATGAAGAGTTTTTGTTGAGAATTTCGCTATTGTTAGGTTATCGTTTTGAAGCAAAAGCCATTGCTATAATATATATATATATATATATATATATATATATATATATATATATATATATATTTATATATATATGTGTGTACACGATAACTCTCGACAGACTTAATCGATTGAAACGAAATTTGGTACACACATTGGAACCCATCACCGCAAGAAGCCTATTTAAAATGGGCCCGATCGGACCATTTTCAGGGTTGTATTTAGGGGTTCCAAAAAGTTTTTGGGCCCAAAAATACCGAAAAATTTGTCAGAATCGTTTCAAAATTGAAATTTAACTCTTTAGTAAAGATTAAAACGTGCTGCTAAAATTTTAATAAAATCGGCCCGACAGGACCGGACTTTCAAGTTTTATGAAAACACTGGTTTGTTGATACGGATTTACTTATGAAAGGGTGTATTTAATGTGGTACAGAGGTTGCATTGATAATAATATTGAAATTAAGAAAAAAATATTATTTTAAGGGATGTATTAAGGGGTTAAATTTTTTATTTTGTCCAAAAACAAACTTAAGTTCACGTATTAAAGCCACAAGGCCTGTATTTGCAAATACACTATATTGTCGGCAGGGTTTGGCACTGCGACCCGAGTTCTTTTGTTTATTTTGGTCCATACTATTACCTCTTTAAATATGTTACACTCTTTTTTTAACACCCTGTATATTTATAAATTTCAATTCAAAATCAAATATACTTTGTACCACCTGTGACAATTTTGTGAGTTATGTACAGCTATGAAATGTAGGTATTATGTCTGCAGGTGGAAAAGGACACGAAAATAATTAAAGTAATCGTGAAAATGTTTAAATCGGGTCACGTGATATCGTGTGCAATGTGCACAAAGGGCCTTATGTTCCGTGTATCTAAGACCACAGGATAAGGTGGGTTAAGTCGAATTTTTGTTTATTTCTTGTACATAAAAACAATTCATATAGCTTGATTTTATTTGTGGTGTAAAAACTGTATTTCAAAACAGCTTTTGAACACTTCATCCGGCCACGTAGTACCTAGTCATTTTTTATTGCAATTAAAAGATTGTTGTAATTTCTTGTTTATTACAGTGTGATCTCAAAAAGGGCTCATAAAACTACTCAAACTCAGTGATAAATTAAAGTTCTATTTGCTTTTCATTCAGTAACATATAATGAACACGTTAACATCAGAAAATTATTTTAAGTACACAAGAAAGAACCTCTAAAAATTAAACGCCTGTAAAAAAACAAAAACAGAAAATTGTCCTTACTTATTTTTAGATAATCGACAAGCTTTTTACAAATAAAATATAATTAAAAAAGAAAATTAGGCAGTCATGGGGACTGCCGACCGAAGTGAAAAATTATTATCATTAGTCTGGTTCTCACATCTATCGGCACTCCGAGCAACAATTATATACATTTTTATATGGTTTATTCAACGCGCCTAAAGAAGTTTTCACTTCAAAAATTATAATTAATGTCAATGAAAGAGTATAAAAAAATAAAAATATATAAATAAATATCATGTAGAATTTAGAACAAAAAAAAACACAAAAAATGGGTTTCGAACCGGGGACGTTATGCATACGACGCACAGACGCTGCTATCGTCGCCATCGGTACAACTGATTACCGTGCCGACAGAGACATTCTAGCCCATTAACATATCGGTGACGCGAACACATAAGATTTTCCCCTACCAAAAATCACTCAACGCGCCTTAAGAAGTTTTCACTTCAAAAATTATAAAAGCAGGCACATGTAAATCTAAAAAAATAAATTATCGGATAAATCAGTAAAATTATGAGGTAAATTGTTATGAGTTTTTTACGCTGAAAATAAATGTGGAATGATAGAATTTTGTTCTTGGCTAGTTTCGCGAGACCGTGTTGTCTCTATCATAAACAAATAAAAAAAAATAAAAATCAGCTTTCAAGTTCAGCACATTAGAGCAAATTGTTTCTCCTCGGTACAGGGCTTTGGCCCTAGTGAGGAGAAAAATATTTCTGAAAAATCATTGTACTTACCTGATTATTGTATGGATATGAAATAAATTTATTTATTATTATTATTATTTGCAGCGAAAATTAGATTACTGGAAGACTGCTGTAATATTTTAATTGAAGGATTATATCGCCATTACTTTTACCAAAAATTTGACATAAGTCATTTAGCCTTGCGCACAGACATAATGTGTGAATAGCGCATAGAGGTGATATAGAAACTCACGCATATATATTGATTGCATAGAAAGCGAAAGAGCTGAGAAACAGTGCGCGTTTGATACAAACCATAGATAGACTACTGTGTACGAAGTGTATAGTCACTCCATCGACCACAGATGATTAACCAAATTTAAATGTCAGTGGGCAAGCTTAATAAGCTAATTTTCATTAATTTTCGACAGAGAGTGATGATTACCCAATTTAAAGATTTATCGTAAACTCTTGGTGACGTCTTGATCGGTATTATGTATTGAAATCACATTTTCATTGAAGTTTCTCTATTATTGTTACCGAGTACCTGTACAGGCCCGCCGAACGCGCAAAGTTGTGACTTGTGTGGTGCACGACGGCGCTGAGGGGTTGAAAGACCACAAAATTTAAGAAAGATAATATAGCTTATTAGCTAGCGAATAAAATGTAAAATGACAAAAAACAAAACAAAAAGGAATTGCAATCTGTTAGATGTTTTTTATTTAGTTACCTACGTATTTACTATTGACTGAAACTTTTTTACCTCGATTTTTTTTTCGGTTACGCATGTCGAGGTCACGTCTAGGGAATGCAATCTCGAGCCGAGATTGGCAATTCGAGATCTCACGAGATAAGTCTGGGTTCGAGATTGGCCATTCGAGATCTCACCAGAGTACCTACATTGATAAATTACAAAAATAACAAGTGAATACTTTTTTTACAATTTTTATATCTCGTGTTTTTTAATTTTCTTTTTTTAAAAAGTGAAATTATTTTCATGTGGTCTTTTAGTTTCCAGCGACCGCATTAAAGCCAAGAAAGACGAAAACGAAAAAGCGATTTTTAGATCCGTCCGTTCAACTATCCCATATTAAGGATCGAAAACAAAATTTTAAACTTATGGTTTTTAGAGGATTCCTGAGTTTTTTTTCCATACTCTTACAAATAAACTTTGTTTACTGATGACTGAAAATCAAAAATTCAAAAAGGCTCAAGAATTCGTAAAAAAAATGTGTGTAGGTATTGCAATGAATCATTGTGATAATAGTTAATGACCTAAGTTGTCGACGCGTCTATAATTTACAATAAATAAATAACATTGTGATAATATAATGTCAAGAAAATGATGTTAAAGTTAAAAGTATTATTGTAAAATCAATATAAAATTACCCACAAGTATTTTTTGAAATAGCGTCATGAAAACGTCTTTGACTGCACTATAAACTTTTATCACCACCCCCACTGCAGCGCGGTCGACAAACTTTGTATTGTATTATATCTATTATATGTGCTATGTATGTACTACATCCCCTATTGGAAAACAATACATAAGTATTCGTTTGATCGGAGTATCATTGATATACGCATATCATAGACTATACATTCTAATACTCAAAAGAACAAAAACACTATTGACCGTTTTCTCGTAGCCAATAGGTAAAGTAGGTATCTTAGCTGGTCACGATATCTGCTCTTTTTATCAAAAACGACATTTTGTTATGGTAGAGCCGGTAGCGGTATGTTATAATAAGCCGATATTGCACTATTGAATAAGCTGCCAAGTATTATGCGCTGTTAGGTACCTACTGAAGATACATCTAGCCACTTTTATTCTACTGCGATGAGTAGAATAACAATCAATCCTGATGATGTATGATTACCTATAAATAGGCCAGACATCTAAGGTTTTTACCTCGAAGTATTCTGTGTAAAGCTGAATTTTTGTATAGTGACCTTATTGGCCACAGGGAACATCATATTAAAATTCTCATGTCAGCGTTCTCGATTTCCAGGCCTCAGTTTTGGGTTTTTAACAAAATGTTACCAAAATCCAGAAATCAAAAATGTATCTCTCTAAAATAGTGCAAATATTGTATAGAGTGTGGGAAAAACATATTAAAAGTACTAGGGTGTCCTATGACTCCTTCATCCCCTATTTAGCGAAAAGCCATCCTAAAAACGAAAACACAGCGATGACGCTGTGTTTTCTCGTCTGAGCTCCGAATAGTTAAATGGACAATAAAAGTGAACATAGGTAAAAATATTTGTCAATAAATTTAAAATAAAAAATGCCTTATTCATGATTCTGTTTATCCTTAAGGTGAGCCTACAACAAAGGCTCAAAGTCAAGGAGAGTTATTTTTGCATTGCAAAAAAAACGTGTTTTTCGCTCTATTATTGCGAGTATCTCATAAACGGCTGGTTTGACGCAAAAAGTTTTATGATGAAGTTCGGCGGTTTTTTCGAGCTAAGTCACTGCACTTATATACCTTATCTGTTCTTATATAATTATGTAGAGTGTAGACTTTTATCACAACATGACTTTACGTTTGAGTTCAAGTTCACGTTCTTATCCGAATGTACACTTAAATTATAATATAATATGTAAACGAATGATAACACTATTCAAAATTTAATGGTATAATAATAATCAATAATAATCAATTTACGTCAACAATCTAAAACAATGCGCTAAATCAATGCATTTAATTGGAAAGTCCTCAAAATTATTAGAGTACGGATATTTTTGGAGTCTTTGTGCATAATTGCCGACGATTTTGATTTATACAGCACCTTCCATAAGTTTGCGGTCATTAACTCATCAAAAATTAAGAAGTTTTGCTGCTACCAATTTTGTTACATATTTAAATTGTTTTCAGAGGTCTAATATTATACTAAGGCCAGACGCGCACGAATGATAAATCAAACGACAAATTTAAATATCAGTTAGTAATGACGATGGTGTTATATGTAAAAGTACGAATGAAATCTGCCGATTTTATGTCGGTTCATGCGTGCTTTTTCATATAACATACCGTTGTCATTACTATTCGACAATTCGATCGGCCGGTTGATTCATCGTTCATGCCTAACACCCATGGTTTCGCTTGCATTAATGTTTTTTTTTTTGACTACTGCTCATCCCCCTTAGTAGAAGCACGATGATATGATATTATAAGATGTGTTTGTTGGTCAACTCCTAAAATGGTTCTAAGACTTGACTATTAGAAGCACACTCGGGGATGATTTTAGTTAAAAATCCGTTCGTCATGGAAAACATAATCCTAATTAGATTATGTTTTCCATAGCGAATGGATTTTTAACTAAAATCATCCCCGAGTGTGCGTTTTGTGCAATTGTCAAAATATAACATAACGCTTAGAATAGGTACACGTTTACATTCCGTGACTCTTTTCCAAGTTTATTTAGATATAATTTTAATGTACGTTGGTAAATTGAGTTTGTTGTGTCGTTCACGATAATCTCGAATGTAATTTTAAGCACATAATCAACAGTTGAGTTAGAAGTAGAATTTTAATTTCAGACAGAAATATTTTTTAACACCTTTAACGATACTCTCTTCAGCTTTTATTTATGGTTTTTTGATAATGTCATTTGTCTGACGATGACTTTATATTATGTAAATTGTAACTGATATAGTAAAACTAAAATATCGCTAATAATAAGTAAAACATCTCTGTCAGTAATTCAACCCTCTCGGTTTTCATCAACATCAGTATTACATCATCATCTTCATCTTTACCCATCGCAATCTCGCGATAGACATCGCCACCAGTACATCATCTCCACTGTCTTCAACTCCATCATCATCAACATTATATAACATCCATCTTCTAACAGTTGATAGCACAGTGTTCTCTTTTTTCTTCCTTTTTAAATAACGCATAGAGCACCGGTGCATGCGCGTTTAAATTAAAAAAAAAGTAAAACATTTCCTTATGGAATTTAGATTGTGAGTTTTTTCATACTTTGTCAATGACATACATTTTTTATCCAGGAAGGGAAATTCATAAAAGCATTTCATTTTTGTACGACATTTGGAAATGTTTATCAAAGTACTTTTCTTATCAGACATTTTTCAGGCTGACTTTATTACTGTAAAATGAAATAGCCTCAGGTGCTAAGTACATATACCTAGGTTTTTTCCTTTATAGCTGTTATAAGCTTTATGTACCTACAGTGGTTTCGAACATTGTTCAACGGATATTTTTTTCATATAAACTTTTTGGTCTTTACACGTTTGTATACCTATTCAAAGGCTACTTTTACACATGTGCGTACCTGTTTGGGTTTTTCCAACAGTGTATAAAATATTACATTCTTCCATGTGAGTAATAATTGTGATGCTATCCACAAAAAGATGCTATCAGTTTCATAAAAATATAAACGTTTAAGCATTTTGTGGTGCTACAAAAAATTATAAAGCAGTTTTTAGTTAACCCAATGTTACTCTCATGGGAATATGACATACTGCAGGTAACATACATCTTGCAGTACTTGTCTACAACAAGAAACGTTAGTGCCACCTAGTATTCAGTACCCCTTAGTACCACAATCCAATCATAAAACAGACGTAAAAATACTTAAAAAAATAAAACCGACTTCTAATAAAAAATTTATTAAAAAAACAAAAAACCCGACTGCGTAAAAATCGAACATAAAAGATGGAAACAAGATCAAATGATAACATGCAGTCGGAGGCATAGTAGTAACAAATTGAACAGAAATACCTCCGACTGCATGTTATCATTTGATCTTGTTTCCATCCTTTATGTTCGATTTTTACGCAGTCGGGTTTTTTGTTTTTTTAATAATTTATTTTATTTCCTTCCTTTTAGTTGAATCTATTCATCATGCCTTTTCATTTGATACCCCACACACAAGGTTTTACCGATTTTTTGTGTACTGACAAAATGGCGTCTAGCGCCCGCCATATTGAATTTTCCGTGACGTCATGTACCCTATTTGAAATGTCAACGAAACCTTTCTTTTGTTTTGATTTTGGTACCTATATCAATGTATTTAGAAGGAAAATTACTTTTGCATTCTGACAAAATGGCGTCTAGCGTCCGCCATATTGAATTTTCTGTGACGTCATACACCCTATGTCACTCTGGGGATTCAGACGAATCTTATGACACCTCATTTTTCAAAATTCGTCAAGCCGTTTAGGCTACAGGGCGTGATAAAGAAATATACATACATAGATACATACATAAGTACATACATACACTAGAAAAACATTACCCTCCTTCTGGCGCAGTCGGGTAAAAAGGAAGGCCTCTAGAATAAATGATATTTAAATGATATTTCAATTTATTTTACAATCGCACTTTCCCTACCTACATTCATTTAGAAGTCGGCGCAATTATATCACTAATTATTGTAGTCATAGTATTTTAAGTTATCAGTAAAAAAATCATGAAAAAAATTATCAAAAAGGAAAATTTAGTTCGCTGGTAATGAAACGAAACCCCCCACTACGGGTATTTCAAAAATACAGAAAAAGTTTCTTTTATTTTATGAAAAGTTATTAGTAAAATTTAAATATATTTTCATTTAGAAGCTTGTATTGTACTTTTGAGTTAGCCGTTGTCGAAATTTTTGTTTTTTTTAAAAATTAAATTTTTCATTTTTAACAACACTGAATATTATATTACGCGAAAAGTTGTTTACACAGAAGTACACAATCTCAGTCTGTATAGCCACTGTATTATTGCATATAAAATAAATAAATATTGACACATCTGGTAGCGTTGAATTTGCAGCTATTTTATTTAGTGTTAAATTGGTAAGAATTAAAAAGTTCTTGGAAATGAGAATTATTGTCCATGCTGAAATAGTGTAGACTGTAGAATTTAGAGTATTAAATCATTGTTTTTGACAGATTCTAGTTGTACCACAGATTAGGTTCCCAAATTTAGGTAAAGACTTAATTAATAAGTTAATTTTCATTAATTTTCGACAGAGAATGATGATTAACCAATTTAAAGATTTATCGAAGGCTGTACGGTCCTACTTTATGGTACCACTGGAATCTGCCAAAAACAATGATTTATTAAACTACAATATTTCAGGATGAACTATAGTTGACAACAAAATTAAAAATTTCACTTATATTAGAACAAAATTTACACACCTGTCTGATTAAATGTAATGTTATTTTTTTATCGAGACATATTATATTTTGAATTAATATACTGTTTACTATTAATTATTATTTAGATCTATGTAAGCAGAGATGGATTTAACAGTAACGTTGTTTAAAAAAATATCAGCTAAATGCATTCTAGTTACTAATGAAGACAAAGAGGGTTAATAATTTAGTCAAGCTTATTCATTTTAATGACACAAACCTTAAGGCCTCTGGTCCTTTACACACGGAGGCGAAGCTACTCAAAAGAAACTGAATTGGTTTGTAATTGAAATTACTAACCGGTTACTAACTCATTAGTGATGCAACGCCGCACACGCGGCCGACTCAGAACTCAGAAGTGATCGAAATCGGTAGTTACTAGTTTCTTCTGTGTGGTCATGGAAGGTTATCATCGCAATCATTGTGTGCTATCATGGATAGTGATCCCATTGATGAACCGCTAATGACCTTAGATGTCGACGCGTCTATAATCTAAAATAAATTCCATTGATGAATCTGTGTTGCTATATTATAGTATTATCATTGCAGAAGAAATAGAATACGAAGATGTTGGGTTCATCCATGTCTTGAAAGAAATTCCAACCACCGATTATTCGTTTCAGCAAAAGAACTTCAATTTTTAGATGCAAAATTTTTAAACTTCTATAGATTGTCTAAACACAGTTATTTAGAAGATCTATCTGAAGCAGGTAAGAAACTAGGTGACTCAACTTGAAGCGACTCGACAAGTTGGGTAGCCTCAGACTGATTACTAACGCGTTACTAACTGGTTATAGTGATAAGTAGCGCCGTTTACAGTGTCCCATTCAATTACAAAGGTTTTGACTCATCGCGGACTGGTTAGTGATTTGCGTGTCACTGATTAGTTTCTTTTGAGTAACTCCGTGTGTATACACGGCCTAAATTTAAAATTTATTCTGGAGTAGTTTTTCTTGATTATATTATGCATAATTTATGTATAAGAAGCTTCACTGTCATTGACAATTTGACATGTCTCAAGACGCGCAAGAGCAATCGGGGGGTTTCAGTGCTTCGTGTTTATTTAGATTTAAAGTAGGCATGATTTTTATTAGTAAACAATTTTAAAAAAGATGTTCTCAGTTCGACGTGTACGTTTGTATGTATTATATGTATGTGCATGATTATTTTTAAAGCCTACTCTTTCTTGAGTAATATAGGCTATAATATATTGTCACGTTCAGAGAAAAGGGGATGAGTAGTGAGCGAAACATTTAAAGCCAGTCGAGTATATACGCTTGTATGTATGACCGCGATTATCGTAAGAACGGCTGAATCTATTTGGTTCAAACTTTTACCATATTGTGTATGAATATAATAATATGTGGAAGGACCTTAGACTAGTTGCAATATCCGACTTTATCAGTGGGACCTGGAATAAAATAAAATACAAGGATGCTGAAAAGTGCAAAATAATAGTAATTTATGCTACATGTGGGATAAGTAGCAAATAATCTGACAGTCGTGTTTTGCGACATGAGCGTAAGGTTTATGGGGCATTCGTATGAAGACGAGTGTGGTTTGTCGCAACGAGCCGTTAGGCGAGTTGCGACAAACCACACTCGTCTTCATACGAGTGCCTCATAAACCTTACAGCGAATGTCGTAATCACGACTGTCATATTTGCTACTTATCCCACCTGTAGCATACAATACTTTTTACAACTATTGCTCTGGAAGTTGACTTTGAGAGAAATAGGGTAGAAGTACCGTTTTTGGCCACCTTTGCACCGTTTTTGGACAGTTTAAATTTGAGTTAATTTATAAAAAATTGCAATATTAAAATGATTTTTTATTGAATTTTCATTTTTTTACACCTAATTTAATTACTATACATGAACGATAAAAAGTAAATTATTATCGCGACATTAGATGGCGTTTCAGTAGTCTCTAGTAAAGTGAAAAAGATAGAGTGAGTTAAGTACAGATTGTGTTCGTGAGGTTATATTTCTATAGTAGTATAGTTTAGGCGGAATCCGTGCAGTTATGTGATATATAACCGAACATGTGCGTTTATGAAACACATATAGTCAAGTATGCGATTATTGTGTATTTCGGAGATGACATACAGCGCTCGAAAAGTCAACTTCCAGAGCAGGCGTTGTAAAAAAATAATTGAACCGACTTTAAAAAATGAATGAAAAGTATAAAATAATTGTCACTTCGTTTTACAGTCACCTTCCCTACCTGCATTCGATTATAATTCGACGTAAATAAACAATTGAGACTACTTATTTGCTAGTCATCAATGAGGATACTTCTGTAGTAGAAAGGTGCATCGGGTTGTAACCGAAAATGTTTTCTTTCTTCATTGCACTGAAAAATAACTGGACTAACATCGAATTCGGGGACCCACTACCCACTGAAGGGTTTAAACAAATAAAATAGAAGAACTTGTTAAAAACTCTAGGAGTTTTGGCAAAATAAATCAGTCTTTAAACAGATCTCGATTTCGCCTCTGTAATAACCTAAGTACTTGCAGAATATCTGCACGCGTTTATTATTGATCCAGTTGGTGTTACAGTTGTCCAGTGGAATGTTACAACTTGACATACAGTAGAAAGCCAGTAACAGCGATTTGCTTTTTAGTTGACTTTATGTTCGTACACCGACTTCAGGAGGATAGGGATTGTTATACTCGAATTTATAGGTTATGTAGACGATAAATGCAAATTGTTACTGTTCGGGTAAAGACATCGATGTTATAATACAATAGGTAGGTAACTTTCTACTAAATCATAGACTTCTTAAAATTATAATTAAATCAACCGTACAAGAGAGCTGAGAGAGATCATTTTAGGTAGTTCTATATCCACGAATCTCTTGAACAGGGATGGAGCCATTGATGTGAAGACACTAAATATTAAAAAAAACTCGACTGCGTAAAAATCGAACTTAAAAGATGGAAACAAGATCAAATGATAATATGCAGACGAATTAAGGCATCAGATATTTCTGTTCAATTTGTTATTACTATGCCTCCGACTACATATTATCATTTGATCGTGTTTCCATCTTTTAAGTTCGATTTTTACGCAGTCGGGTTATTTTTTTAATAATTTTTTGTTGACGACTTTTTGGTTTTGTTTTATCAAATTTGATTTTGAAAGACCTATTCAGTGATATGCCACTCAATATGATACGCAATTTTTTCGTCTCTACCGCCATTTTGTATTTTGCGATCGCCATTTTGGTTTTATAAAAACAAAGCCTAGCCTATAACCATCGGACGATTTAGACGAATCGATTGACACCTTATTTATTAAAATCAATCCAGCCGCTGGGATGCTTCGAGGGAATAAAGAATCTCACATCCATACATACATAGATACGCCTGAAAAACAATAACCTGTCTTTGCTGTCGCGCAGTCAGGTAAAAAGACAGACAAGTGCGAGTAGAACTCGCGCCATGACGGTTCCGTACCGTTATAAGAATGTAATAAAAATTAAGTTTGTCACGTAATATTTACACATTATACATATAATTAGAAATTAATAATGTTTGGATTTTTTCCTTTACTTGTGCTGTTATGAGGTGAGATCTTCCTTTCGGACTTTATTATCTTCATGGGGTGCCAGAATTCATACTGCCGTAATCCCTTGGCAGCCATAATTTTTCAATTTTCGGTAGAATAAAAATAATAATTATTGGGCCTCCCTATTTGTTTGCCCAAATATTGCTACCTCACACAGACAAATTTGGCTGCGTATTCGACACGTAGGAAATCCGACAGTTGGTTTAGATTTATATAATATGGATTAGCCTTTACCTGCAGCTTTGCATGTGCTAATGCGGGTCAGTTGTGGGACGAAATAACAGTAACACTTATCTAGGAATTTTTTTTTGCTTTTCAACAAGATTTGGGAATATATTATTTTGACTAGGCTTAGCTCGTGTTTAGCGCTCGCGGTAATGTCAGATTTGATAGAAATCGTATCTAAACTCGATAGTAGTCGGATAAAAGTTAAGTTTGGATACAGTAGACAGTGCACCAAATTTAATTAAAATTATTCCAGCGGTTCTCGAGTGATGGTAGTAGACACACAGGCAGACATTTTTAGACGTTTCCCAGTCTAAGTACCTATCATACAAAATACAGAAAAATCAACAAGAAAACGAAATTACGGAGTTAGAAATCTAACTACCATTGTATTTGTACTGTTCAATGTATTTGTATAAAATAACAGGAAACTACAAATTAAATGATGCGAGTGGCGTCTGTTATAAAAGAAACAAACGCTAAACGCATTGGTAATATTTTCTATATGATTAATTCTTGCAACAATTAGGTATTATAGGTTTAAAAAAAATGCATAATATTATCTTCTCTCAAATGTTTATCAAATTTTATTTAATATCTTTTCTATAAAAAATTACAGTAAAAAATATTTTCCTACTTATCTAAAAAAATATATTTAATTATTGATTTATTGATACTGTTGACAGTTTTAGATCGAGAATAATAATAGTAATTAACAAACAGAATACAATAAACTAAAATTTCCTGTAATATAAATATGAGTTTTTTTGTTATAAATAAATTAAAATACTGACTTGATATACAAATATAGTACAAAAAACTAATTAAAATATTTGTTCATGTCTTTAAAATCCTAAAATTACAATTTTTCGTTATGATTTATCTTCGGCCGGAGGCAAACCTTTCAATTCTAATTGTATGGCTTCCAGGCTTTTGCCTTTAGTTTCCGGAACACAAAATATCGAAAACGCTAAACCGGCAACTGTCGTCGCGGCAAATATAAAGAAAGGCATATACATTCCAAAACTGTCAGCTGTTATTTGGAAAACTTTCGTAACGATACTGGCTATTAAACAGAAATAAATGTCCATAGAGGCCATGGCCATGGCTTTGACATTCGTTGGAAACAGTTCTCCAAGAAGTATCATGGGTACAGTGCAAAATCCGATGCTATACGAGAAAATGAATAGAACCATGATAGTTAACGGTAACCAACTTAATCCTGATACGTCTACACCAACTTCGGTTTTAAAATAAAAGAACAGTCCTTCTCCTAGTAATGTAAGACCGCTTCCAATCGACGAAATCATCAATAGTGGTCTTCTGCCTAACTTATCCACAAAAAGCGACGATATAAATGATAAGATAACTTGTAATCCTGTATAAATAATAGCTGAAATCGTTGGGGAGATATCACTCGCTTCAGAGAAAATCATCTGCGTGTAGAAAGCGAACGCTTGTGCACCAGTGAATTCTTGCATCGTCCTCAAACTCATCACGATAATAGACGCCTTCCTGTTGCTCTTTACTCTGAACAATTCCCAAAACGATCCTGATCCCCTTTGTTGTCGGTCGACGGCCTGTTGCAAGTCGTTCAATTCGTCGTCGACGTTTGTCGTTCGTCTTAATCTCTTCAAAGAGTCTCTGGCGTTTTCAGGCAGTTGTTTCATCAGATAGAAGTAGGGAGATTCCGGCATCCAAACGAAAGTGAAGAGTTGAATGATTGCTATCACAGACGATATCCATGCCATTACAGGAATTGATACGTAAGGCGCTATTGCATTCACAATCAACATTCCTCCTATTTCCATTACTGGTACGGCAGATGACAACAGACCTCTGACTCTCATGTCGGAGATTTCACTTATGTACATCGGAACGGCTGTATAAACAATGCCATCAGCTATTCCTGCTAATATTCTAGCAATGATCAGCATTGCTACTGAACCAGCGAACGCTATCATAACCCAAGTTATGAAATAGACTGGGATTGTAATAAGAATTGCCAGTTTACGTCCAGTTCGGTCGACAGTAACGGCAGCTAAAACGCCACCGACTAAAGCGCCTATTAGTGTTGATATGGCTATCCATGATCCTTCCTCGGGTGTTATTGGGATTGGTGAATCTTCGGCCATAAGTTTAGGAAGTGTTGGCGATGTCCAACCCAAATGTATTCCAAGTGTGATAATACTCAATGATGCTGCAACAAAAAATAGGAACTCGTTACTTATCTGTCATTGTTCCCATAACCTTATTATTTTTCATGATTATGTTGTTATTAACATGCAGTTAACATAATTAATGGCCAGGAACGCAATTTATATTTTTCCCTGTATTTTCAGTTGCAGAGAAAAGTTTATTTTAACATTTCTGCATCTTATAATTTTAACAATGTATTAATTATATCGAAATATCCAAAAAGAGACATTTATTAACTTCGTAAAATTATCAATTGATAATTGCTTTTAAAAGAACTTTTAAGAAAAAATCATTTTTAGATTTTAACTAATTATTTCCAAAAAAATTTTCATAGTTTTTTATTTAAAAAACATCAGTATGTGCTAAAATTGTACTCTGGTTTATGTAATGTACTTTATTTTTCCTTTTTTCAATAACTTGTATTCAGATAACCTGTAGATAATGGTAATTTTTTTGATTTTATTAATATCATTTTTGTCTGGTTTTATAATGTTATTCTAGGAAAATTGGATTAATCTGCCTGAAACAACAATGAAACAATAATTATGATTTGTTTAAATTATATGTGGGATTAATTAATGAATATTTTGATTTTATAGTTTAGTGATAAGATATATGTATTTACTGACAGATGATATGTTTTGAAAAGCCAGTATTTAACTATAAAATACTACGAAAATGTACATACTCGTAGGTACATTGTAGATAACGTAAAAATCAACAAATTTTTTTTGAAGCTAGGTATGCTTCTTAACGCACGTTTGATATAGGGACCTAACACACAAACAGCGAAACGTTACGTCACGAAAGAGTGTAACGCAGTTTCTATAGCTATTGTAAATAAATTCGATTTTATATACAACTAGCTGCTCGGCCCGACTTCGCCCGGGTGCCAAGAATTTATGATTTATTATTCCCCCGCGAGAAATTCTCCCCTTGCGAAGCGAAGTCGAGCTGGTGGTATTTGTAATATTAGGATTCCGTCTATACGCTAAAATACAAAAGAATTTCAAAGTTACGTTTCGTTACTATCCCACAGGAGCTATCCCCTCCGCGAGAAAGTGATCAAAATAAAATATAGCCTATATCACTCAGGGATAGTGTAGTTTTCTATTAGTGAAAGAATTTTTAGAATCGGTTCAGTATAGTCTCAGAGATAAGATTGTATCATTTATTACCCCCTCCCCGCGAGAAATTCTCCCCCTGCGAAGCGAAGTCGCCTGTCGTTGTTCTCGCTTCGCGTACTTGACTACAGTTTATAATATTAGTATAGATAGTAAAAAATCCTACATCCCAATTTTACCCCCTTTGGGGTTTAATTAAAAAAACTCGAATAGCCTATAACCTTCCCAAATAAACGGGTTATCTAACAAAAGAAAATTTTTCAAATCGGACTGGTAATTCTCGAGTTATAAGCGCATAAACGGACAGTATAGATAGTAAAAAAATCCTACAGCTCCGTTTTACCCCCTTTAGGGTTGAATAAAAAAAAAACTCGAATAGCCTATAACTTTCCCAGATAAACGGGCTACCTAACAAAAAAAATCAAATCGGACTGGTGGTTCTCGATTTATGAGCGCACAAACGGACAGACAGACAGATAGACAGACGTTGCATAGATATATAGAAGTGCGTAAGAAGCATAGCTTCTGTCGACTGTCCCACGACATACCTGATTTTTTTTAATAATTATGATAAAAATTCTACTATTTAACGACACAGATAAGTAAATAAACATGGTTATAAAAATAATCAGTTTGCAAAGTTTATTTAACCAATCTGGAAGACGAACTTAAGCATGAAATTCCAAGCATAAATTCATAATCAGTCAGTTATTAATTAATACCCGTATTCTATCAAACTGGTCGTGATGTTATTTTTATACAGACCTGTTTTAATTTCATAAACAAATAATAGATTGTAACGGCGTATTGAGATATATTACTAACGAGTAGTGACAGTATGTTAAAACAATCGCTAGCAAGTTTTAACAGTCACATGAATGATATCAGTGCGCACAAGGTATATGTTTTGGTATTTTTTGTCCTACTCCCTATAAAATAGCTGCTTTTGTCTTCGTTTTCAGTATTTTAAAAATTTTTTACTTTTGATATGTGTAGCGAACTTTACTTCTAATATTAGGATGTCGCACGCACAAATAGCACAAATTCCTATTGAATTGGTTAGGTTAGCGAGCCTACTACTTTACCGCACACCTACATACCTGTTAAGGGTCATTTTACATGCATAGATACATGCATGCAAATCAGCTATTATTAAAATATATTTGTTTAATAGAATGCCGTATTTTTTAAAATCAATATTAATTATAATTACGGAATGTTTGATGGCCGATGCAAAATAATTTCCAGATATTGAGGGACTTAAAACTTCACAATGAGTTATTAAAATTTAATGATAAATTATTAATAATTAAGAATGCAGTTCGTGTTTAATATATTTTAATAATGTTCATAGTCACCTTGTTTTTAATCACTGAATCAATTGAATCTGACTTTATTTATATAAATTAGTTATTGCATAGTTACCCTTAGTTAAAATATACGGTCAGATTGTAGAAAAGTGTGACTGTATATACAGTGAAGTCGCTAAACTCTCCAAAAGGAAAACAATCGTTGAAAATACATGACTTAAATTAATTAAATTATTAATTACTGTGAACTTGTCATAACTCATATAAAATTATTTATTTAAAAAAACTATACTTATTTTTAAATAGATAATATAAATATGTTGAAGGTTTATTAAGCAAAATAGTATTTATATTTTTAATACATTGAGAATATGGATTTGTAGTAGAGTCAAATCACTGTGGAAGTTACTATCCATTAAATAACTAAATAAATAATTTGTATTAGTGTCAATTTTTACTTACAGGTAAATGCGGCTACGCATTGAAGCCATATTTTTGATTCGTTTTTCGATTTCTTCTCCATTGTCCGTCAAATAATATAATCAACCAAGTCACAAATCACAATTTTCTTTTTTATACACAGTTACATCGAACAGGGGTACTTATTCGAATTGAAAACAATAGTCCTAATAAACAACTATTTCAGATAAGATATTGTCATAAATATTTGGTAGAATATTTTGATAAAAAAAACTTTTACTGTACACGAATGATAAACTGATAGTATCAACCATCTCAACACGGTATCTTTCTTTGAATTACATCACTTTACCGCATAACGGTTCCATATATATACAGAAGATAAACTGTATTATTTCACTGACAATAGCATGGAATTTATCCGCTAAGTGCACTGTAAATATTACACGCTATTGTGCTAAAAACGTTCTGTAATTTCCAAGTAAATAGGATAACTTTTAAAAATAGCAACACGGTTGTTCAGTTTTGTAAGGCATATTCCTCTAAACTGACCAACAGAGTCCTATCTATAGGCTTTGTAAAATGGGTGTATAGTTAAATTTTTTTACCTGTAAGAATAATAAGTCAGCGATAACCAAACAGTGGCAAGCAGAATAAAATTAAAATATATTTGTTATTATAAACTGTCAAAATCTCAGAGCAGGTAATAAGTACCTGTGCTGAGATCAAAATAAATTATGTTATGTATACATTTACTCTCGAAATTTCTAGAATTTAATTTTAAAATTTTTGTTTTTATGGGTTTGAATTTTAAAACAGTTAAAACAAAAGTTATGGTGTTTATTTAGGTAATATGTATTTCATTTTTCGATAACAGATTTAAAAAATCCATAAAAAATATTTTTTCCTATTTCTCCTCCTATTAAAACAAAAACAATTGCCTAGTTGCTTGTTTATTTATTCGTCGACAACTTAGGTCATTAGCGTCTTAAATGCAACAAATATCATAATATATCACTTAAAACTAAATAACATCACAAAACATCCATGAACAGAGGTGGGATTCGAACCCACGATAGTCTGATTCAGAGGCTGTGACGCTACCAACTGAGCCATACTATCCTCCCTAGTTGCTTGTTATTTTCAATTGGGGAAATGGGAAAAAATCGCGTTATAACCGAGAAAACCCATAAATAATATTATATATTTTGAAAGTTTGGTAAGGTAAACATTGTACTTATACATTTAAGGAGTTCTAAATCATGAGGTAATACATTAGGCTAATATTTTAGTAATATAAAAATAGGTATAATAAAAAATGGTGGAACCTTTGGTGTAAAGATACGAAATGTTATAATTATCACAAAACACCAAACCATAACAAACACTCTCGACGTACGTTTCGCCAACCAAGTTGGCATCATCAGGAGATGATTAAAACTAGTTTTAATCATCTCCCGATGATGCCAACTTGGTTGGCGAAACGTACGTCCAGAGTGTTTGTTATGGTTTGGTATTTTGTGGTAATTATAACATTTCGAAGAATAGGTATGTCGAGCAATCCCGTTGATGCGCCGTTAAAATGAGAAATTCCATGACACTCGGATATTTCTTGGGATTTATCCTCTGCCATTGACCCACTCACAATGTTTGAGCTGCATATTCTTGAGGCAATCGATCATTTAACATTTTTCTTAGTTGCTCATATATTCGAATTTTTTTCTACTCGCTCCTTCGGAAGTAGTGACGAGTTTAATATTATGGGTTTATATTTTTTGAAGCGGTAAAATCTTTTTTGTTCAAGGTCGAAGGATTAGCATTTTTTCGCTAATGAAAAATGATTCTCTTGATTTCGATGTAATTTTAACTGACGTTTAAACCTTGTCTGCACACACGCTACATTTCAAGACTGATGAGTGGAGTCTGAAACTGAACAATAGAGAAGTTGGAGTATAATTGAGATCGTGGAAAAGTTAAGGCACTGAAAAAACAAGGAAAATATTGTTGACAGACGAATTCTTGCGCAATATCGGATCATCTAATGTAATTTGATTTTTTTTTGTTTTCATAGTTAGATTTTTTAAATTTACTGATAAAAATTAAAATTGCTGAAAAGAAAAGGGGCCATAAGATCATTATAATCGAGAATAGGACCATTATATCGAAAAAAATGCATAGAAAACTAAAAAGGAATTGGGACCGAGGAAAAAGAGTGTTATAAACGGAAGCGTTGTAAAGAAGTTTTATTGTATTTGTATTACATGGAAAATAGATTACTTTTTTATCTAGTTCTGGATTTTTCAGGAGATCTTTAGTTTATAGTCTCAAGATCAACCCCAGAAAGACTTACTTCAATCATCATTATTGGTCAAAGGTTACAACACTTTTTTCTTAAATAACTTCAAACGGGTTTCCTTATGATAAAATGCTTAAGATAAAATATATGTTAAAGACAACTGAATTTCTCTATACAAAAGATTATTTTCCTTAGCACGGTAGCACGTGGTAAAAAATTGAGTGTGCGTTTAAATATTGTTTTTTTAGCTGTATTTTCTATATGAATGATCTTAATTGGTTAGCGCCTATGTCGACGAAAGCAGACAATTTTGATGGACTGAAAACATTGGCTGGTAGCGAATAGAAAATAATCCTCTGCTGTTTGTATTGGCAAACTGGATTAACGTTCGGATGATTGTTTGAGAAACACCGTGTTTCCAGGTGCATCATGGACATAGCATTATAGTTTTTCTTCAATAATTAATGTAATTTTGTATTTAGCTATCTTTTTCTATATCACGAGGTTATCATAACAACTTTTCCCCTATTTGTAATTATACTTCGAACATTTTAATCTTTTTCACATACCAGTCTTTATTCCCCTTCAAAGCGTATTTTGAACTCTATGATAATTTAAATACGTTTATTGTACACAGTGGTGTGTCTAGGAGGTGGGAGTAAAATGTATAGAAAGATATTTGTGTTATTTTTAAATAAAGTTAATTAATTGCTTATTATTATATTAATTGTTTATAAGAAGTGTCTAAATGTAGATTCTGATTTTTATAATAAATGGAGTATCTACCTAATTTTAGGGAAATCAAACGACATGATTCCTAAGTGAAATGAGAAATTGAATGCTATCGAAACGGCTATTATGAGAGTATTTTTCTATATTATAAACCCCGGTAGTCAAATAAACGTAAAATTTTAAGTCAATAAAAGATAAGAAATTCTGATGTTTTCCTAAAATATGTCTAGATAATTCTGTTTGTAAAGAATTAATAGTGAAGTGATGCCACTGATTTCAGTCAATTTATTGCATTTGTACGACGTTAGTTGATGTACTGAACACCAATTTGATATATAGAAATATTATTGTTAATTGATTTAAATAAACTGTTCTGCTTCAAACTAGAAAATACTGACTCGCTTATAAACGAGACCTAACATCTATAAAATTTTAAGGGTTTTATATTGAATAAGATTCATATAGGTGTACACCGTGAAACGAAACTATCGACGTTAGTCATTACGTAATCAAAAAAACATGTAGCGACAAGAAAGTAATTGTTGACAATGATCTTTTCTTTATTAAATGTTTCCAAATATATAATATTACATTCTGATTACATTGTATGTTATACAGTATACTGGTGCATTGTGTTAGATTATGTTAAAACTGACGATGCAATTATGATGCCACCATATTTAGTGGTCAGTACATCGACCTTGTGACGGTTGAGGTGATCAAATTGTTTCTTGTACAGCGTTGTCGCCACAGGAGCCCCTTGGCAGTAGGGAAATCTGCGAAATTTGATTGACTGCGATGACGTATGATGAGGCGATATACCTTGGCGCGGTGTGGATGGTGTGTTCTGCGTTGCTGAAAGTTGCTGGATGAATGATGAATGAAATGTTGAAGCCTGTTTTGGCGCACTGCAATTTGGATCGAATGCGATATCATAGCTGCAGTGATTGGTGCGTGTCATTGACAGGAAGAACCGCTGAATTTGATTGAGAGTTGAGACTTGTTTGAGGATCAGTTGTGAAACTGATGTATCGAAGAGTGTTTCTGATTGGGCTGTGTAGAACTGCAGTACCTGTGGTCTGCAATACCCTGTAGTCAGGTGCTTGGAGCCTGCTGAAACTCACAACTTGCACTTCAATTGGATAATTTCTTTTGCAACTAATGCCTCGACTGATACGTCTTCTACAGCCCTTGGACAGGCTGCATTATGATAGCCCTCCCAGTGAGTTTTTTCAAAATTGAAGTATGTCATAATTTTGCTCTAATACCTTTACATCATTTGGCTTCGTTAAAAATAATTTTGCTCCGCGTTAGCAAGAAAGATATTTGGAAAACTAAATGGGAGGAACTGACTTAACGACGCTCCCCCCCAAGCTCAACAATTAAGTGATTTCATCATGGATTTCGATTCGTTATATTTTGCACCATTTTGCTCCACAATGAAACATTTTTGCTCCAGTAGTGGGAGAGAAATGGGAAGCACCAAAAAATCTCTAATAGTTCCCCACTGATTTTTTTCAAACTCTTTTTGTACCATTTGAATCGCTATATTTTGCACCATTTTGCTCCACAATGAAACATTTTTGCTCCAGTAGTGAGAGAGAAATAGGAAGCCCCAAAAAATCTCTAATCTAAGTACATCGAAATCAATTAAGTAAACTAAATTATTTACAGTTTGTTTAAAATCTTGTTATCTTACGAAATATATATTAATTACAAACACATATTATATGTACCACATTCTAACAATTCACGCCTATTATATGCGCTAAATTGTGAGTTTAACTTTGAAATTTGACGCTAAAACATAATGATTTTTTTGAGATTTTTTGGGGCTTTACAATTGAATAGGGGGACCGGTGCAAAATCTATTAACATTTAGTGGGGGGAGGGAGCTATTAGAAATTCTTTGGGGCTACCTATTTGTCTCCCAATATTGGTGCAAAACTTTTTCATTGTGGAGCAAAATGGTGCAAAATATAACGAATCGAAAGCACTTAATTGTTGTGTGAGGGGGGGGGGCGTCGTTAAGTTAGCCCTTCCCATTTAGTTTTTCAAATATCTTTCTTGTTAATGCGGAGCAAAATTTTTTGTGAACGGTGCAAAATGGTGCAATATTAGAGCAAAATTATGACATACTTTAATTTTGAAAAAATTCACGTCGGGCGATACCTTAACGCAGTCCTGGTCAACACGATTACCCAAGCTGGCTCCAAGCACCTGACTACAGGATATTGCAGACCACAGGTACTTCAGTTCTATACAGCCGTCAATCACACTCTTCGATACACCAGTTTCACGGTTTCACCTCAGACACATTATATTGCATCATATAGTCTTAATTATAATAACTACTTCATTTAATATTGACTAGGCCATTTCCAATCGTTAAATGTTTTAGTTTTAGTGCATTTTATTTGCAATTTTAATTTTTAATTAACTTTGTACCTACATTTTTTATGTAAATAAGTAAAAATAAAAATAGATAGGTACTATACAGGGTGAGTTCGACCACCCGTATCAGTCGTTTTTTTCGAAAACGGTTAGTCGTAGAGAGTTGCGTCAAAAATTTGTATGATAAAAGCCCTAATAAAGAATCGAATGGTGATAATTTTTTTTGCCGGGAAGGTCGGCTTCCCTATTAGTTTGCTCCAGAATGTCCAGAACTCCGGAATTATAAATGTAACGATAGGTCGAAAGTGGTATTGTTGAAAAGATCTTTAAAAAATAAGCAAGTTTTGTAAGAAATTTTTTTTTATTACTGCCACCCCTGTAAATTTCTATAAGTATAAATATAAATTATTATATGTTCAAAACTCCGGAATTTTAGAAAGCACGATAGGTTGAAAGTGGTGCTGTTGAAAAGCTCTTTAAAAAATGGGCAAGTTTTGTAGGAAAAATTATTTAATTACTGCCACCCCTGTTAAGTAACAATCGTTTGAAATTATTAAATCAAAATGTATAATTAAACTAATATTTTAAAGTGTTTACTTAATTGTTAAAATATTAGGCAGATGCATTTTATAATTAGAACATATCTGCAGGTATCTAATAATACCTACATTAATTCTCTGAGGTGGTAGTTTGTAGTTACATTGTGAGTTATTTTCATACACAGAATGTAATTTGCGTGGATTTTCCATAATTATGAGAAATGCATACTTTTTGTTGATAAAAATTAAATAGGTTATATATATTTTAAAATTATTTATTATAGAACTTTGGAATATGTAAATCTTCAGTCAAATACATGTCACTTTGATACTACTCGTATAATAAATTAAAAAAACACCATGAGCTTCAGCCCGTTAAAAACTTATATTGTTCAAGATAGCAGAATTAAATCAATAAGCCAAAGTATGCAAAAACTCACATTCTAAATTTCAAAGGGTAAAGTTTTATATTAAAAAAAATCTACTGAGGAGCCGATCCTACATTTTCCATCTAGTAAACAATCGCCTGTTAGTGAAAACATTCCCAACAAAACTATTTCTCTTTTTATATTCTTAATATAAAAGGCCAGCAAAAAATTACAGACATATTGATTAGGCAGATAAAAAATGATTTTCGCGCAGTTTTTTTGGAAAAAACGTTTTTCTCGAAATTTGTACATTTTATAAAAAAATTATTAAGATTTTTTTCATATTTTATCGTTTAGATTTTGTTTCTATTCTGATTAATTATAGTTAATATACAGGGTGTTGAAAAAAGGGTAAAATATTTTAGGGGCGTATAGTATGACCCAAAATCAGTCGAAAAATTTTAATAAACATATGTCCACAAACGAACCGTTAGTGAAATATTTCCACTTATGTGTGTAATAACTTATTATTTTTAGAGTTAACAAAATAGTAGGCTTTCTCGCCTGACACATTGTCTTATTTATTCCGCTGTGATAAATAAGTATGCCTTTGTACTCCAACGCGAAAATAAAATTAAAATAAAATAAACCAAATTAAATTTAAAAAGCATGTTTCTTTTATTAAATGGAGGATAACTAACTTACGCTATTGCATACATAAGTGGAAATATTTCACTAACGGTTCTTTAGCGGACTTATGTTTTTTAAAATTTTTCGACTTATTTTGGGTCAAACTATATGTCCCTAAAATATTTTACCCTTTTTTTCAACATCCTGTATTGTTATGACTTATGACCTACCTATATAATTATTGTAGTAAATAGACAACGTTCAGTAACAGTCTAAAAGTTTATTTGTTATTACTTAAGTCTTTACCTGAATTTGGAAATGATTTGAAACAAGGCTAGGTACCTACTATATGGTAACACTGGACTCTGTAAAAAACAATGATTTATTATTATTATTACTCTACACTATTTCAGGATGGACTACACACAGAGACATCAACCAGAAAATGGTCTCAAACGATTATTATAGGGCATAGGCTATTAAAACGTGAATATTCATTAAAATAAAAAAAAATCGGACTGCTTCCAGTACTTTCCTACCATAGTAGAGGTGGGAAGTAAATTTTTTTTGAAAAGGATTGGCGTTTGAATCAAATGAAGTTTTTTATATACTGATTTTGAAATTCAATTTATTAGTTAACGTTTCGGAGAATTTTTGTGTCAATCCTCAGAAGTTAGAACTTTATATAATAACAGAAAAAATGAAAGAATAACATAATTTAAAAATTCTCAGAAACGTTAGCTAATAGTTAATGTATTTTCAAAAACAGTACCTATATAAAAAACTTCACTTAAAAAATCTCGAACTATAACTATATTAACTAATCAGGATTCAGAATTGAGTTCAGTATAGAAATATGCACTATCAAAACTAAAAACTTTTGCCTATCAGTTTTGACATCCATAATATTATGAAAACATAATTTTTCAAATAAGTGAAATTGTCAAAAAAGTGGAAATAGAAGGTAAAAAGTACATTTTGAATTTGTGTTTAAAATAATGTGAGAAAAGCGACCAGTTTATAAAATTTCTCCCTAAAAAATCGTAACAATACACGATTCAAATTTTGAACTACGCTTAAAAAGATCCTTAAATGCTAATAAAATAAATTTTTGTTTTGATGTGAAATAGTGCGAGTAGTAAACTATTTCGTCTATAAATAAAATTAAAGTAGTTAATATATTATATGCGCAACTGTTACATCAATCACAGAATTTCAATTAAAACATGTATTTTTTTTGCAACGACTTTACCTTAAGCATATTTTAAATTCTTGTATAGTACTATTATTTGCGTCAAAACAAACAGGGAATTCTATTTAAAGGCATTTTTACCTAAAAATATAACTGCTACATGAAGTAATATACTTTTCAGACAATGTTGTTTTAAACATTTGTAAACACTGTTCAGAAACATGCTTTAATTGTCGCGTTTATTTTTAACTCATATAACGGTCGGTTTATATACTTTGATAATTATTCTATTAATACTCGCTCTCCATCTTGTGATTATGGCTTACATTGTTTTTGGCCTGTATAAATTACCGATCAATTTAAGCAATAACAATTTTCTAAAATGTGTATGGCACTTAGATATTTTCCAGTCACTTTGGGCCTTCCAAGTTCCAATATTTGTTTTATTCGGTTTGTACTGCGGATCGTCTGCCGATAGCTAATCGCGATCTTTAAAAACATGACTTTTACTACTAATTCTATTATTTCTTATAGTCTCTGTTACTTGTTCTTTTCATCAGTACTTTGGCGTTTCTTTCTTTTACCTTGAATATCATTTTGTTTTTCTTCTTTCTCTGTTAAAATGCCTCTGTTACTTCTTCATTTCATGAGTGTCTTACCTTCTATTCTTTTCCTTCCTTAACTGCAGTCCCAGAAGGCTTTCTGTTCTCTCCTGTCCTCATAACTCAGGCTCCTTTTTTCTACACACTAAACCAGCCCTATTCATGTGTTTCTGATATTCTTGTTTCTGATTATGTCTCTCCTAAAGATCTTCTTAAGTCATGTGATGTAATAGTGTCGAAAATTAAAAAAAAAAAAGTTCTGCTATATTTTGTATTTTTTCTAATTATATTGATCAGTGGAGTAAGAAATAGAAATCAACGGTGATGCAAAAAAAATCAATATTTTTTCCTTAAACATTAACACAATACATTTTCTACGTGCGTTTCTCAAAGTCAGAGGGATAATCTTGACGATGAGAACTTGCAAAACGCATGTCGACTTAAAAATGTGTTGTGTTACTGCTTTAGGGAAAAATATTGTTCATTTTCAGTTGAATTAGCGTTATTGAATACTGATTTTCTGTTTCAGGCCATTTGATTCGTGTTAGAAAAAAAAAACAGCCATAGTGGTATCTCTGTTGGCGATCGTGTCAATATCGTCACGTGCGCGAGTGTTAGCATTGTGTGAGCTGGGGGAGCGAGTTCGAGGATTACCGACAAGATTTCCCGCTCCGGGTGTAATAAGTATTGTGGACCCGGCCAAGCTACCGGCCCCACCATTTCGTTCTCAAGTTTCAGGCAGTCTTTCACCACCAATGTCAATTACTTGAAACGACGGTGAGTCGAGTCTCAGTTATGTTCTTAAGCGCACACGATACGGCTTAGATGTTTTTAACACGCTTATATTAGCTTCACTTGTATGTATGTAAAAAAAATATGCAACTCGATTTTCACCCCCTTCCAGAAGTCCACTTGACGTGAAACTTTGCGGTCGTATGTAGGTTTGATGACAATACAATATTCTGATATTTTGGCTATAGTGATATTTACATGTAACAAGAAAAAACATACGGTGGAAGGGACGGTGTTGATGGTGGGAAAACGTGTCTCCAGCCGTTTAAAATTTAAAATATACCAATTTAAAAATAAAATTTATGGCTTCAAAAAAATTAAAAAAACGCTTATATCAACGCACTAAAAAGTAGAAAATAAATTTCTTTCTTCTCTATAACGTTTGGAAGCGTGAGGTACTCGATGAATTAGGTAAATGAAATATAGGTACAGTGAGTGTCCCACGCTTCTAAACGTTATAGAAAAGAAAGAAATTTATTTTCTACTTTTTAGTGCGTTGATACTGAAACTATAAATTTTATGAAACTTGATATTTTTCCATTCTTGAATGAAAAAACTCACAATCGAATTCCGCAATGTGAAATATAATATTTAAAAAATCTTTTGGTACTGTTTTCTACTTTCATATTATGAAGTCATCAATAAGAATAGGAAGATGTAATTGCCAAAAAGGTGTGAACAGAAGTTAAAGAAATTGTCGTTGAAGCCTTGAAGGTGTTAAAAAATAATTGCTTCATCAAATTTCTTCCCCTTGTAGCTCGCATGTTAAATGAGTGTTTAGTGTTTAGAAATTAACGAGAATATCGTTTAAAATGCTAAAAAAATGCTCGATGTATAGCTGAGAAATGTTTGTGTATTAATAATATCGTACATTTTTAAATAACTGCAGTAGTTACTAATTTAAAATTTAATCAAAAATCGTAAAATATTTATGAAAATTCCTTTCCTATTATAAAAATAGCGGTGATATAATTTAGAGTTTTCGGCAGATGCGTATCTATAATTATATTATGTAAATATTTAAAAATAAAGAAATTATACTACTTCTCTTCAGTAGATATAATTTATTACATTGCAAAAAATGTTGCAATGTGTTTAAGTGTTACATCAGCTTGGGTTGATTAAAGTAATTAATATCAGTTGGGATTTGCACTGCCACAGTTTTATTTAACTATTTGTAATGAACTTTACATTTTTATCGTCTGGTTAAAACGTTGCTTGAGCTTTTCAATAGTCCAATAGCTTTCAGTTTCTAATTTGGTATTTGGTAAGTTTTTCAAAGTAATTTTTAATATGAAAAATTTCAGTGGATTTGGCCAGAATGTCCTTACCTATACGATATGTAGATACTTAAATTGTTATAGGTACAAAATGTGCGCAAAATTGCGTATATTTTTACAAGAATGATCTGATTGGCAACAAAATCAGTAACTCTGGAATTACTAAGAATAAAAAATATTATTCAAACTGTGCATTTTTGCGGAAGGTTTTGTTTAGAAAAAAAATTCCACAGACACGCTGCACAGTCGCCATGCGGAAAACAGCTTTTTGCCATACCCACTACAAAGTAGCTACTTTCGATGCAAGTATACCGGCCTTTAATGGGTCATTTAACGGCCAGGCGTGCGGAAAGTGTTTTACTTACCGCCGCGCACTAGTGCGGTAAGTAAACGGTTGTCATAGCGACTTCTGTTTATTCGCTTTATCCGCCTGCGTGCTTCTGCCATTACTTACTCATAACCTTCACGGCATACTGTGAAGTTAAAGATGGTGACGCAAATGAACTGTCAAATTTTTTTGAAAATTAAGTGAAAAGTAGGTATTTTGTAGTGGGTATGGCAAAAAATACCATATATATCGCGTGCGAAATTGTATTATGACTCGTGTGACTGTAAAAACTCGCTATCGATCGTTTTTACATACTGTCATCACTCGTCATAATATATTCCAATACACATCTAGATATACAATGTACTATTTCTTAACGTTTTGCAGATAGTATAATCAGAATCTCACTTTATTTCAGACACGATTTTTCGATCATATGACTGGTCCTTATATGAACTAATGCTTTGTCTTATAACCTACTTCACTCTCTTAATAATCTTATTATCTAAAAGTGCTCAAATTATTGTATAATTCTTTGAGTAATCTTTTTTAACTTGCTAAGTTAAAATTATTGTATTCGTAGTGGTGTTAGTTTAGATTTCGTGCTATTGAAAAATAAAACTTTCAATATTATCGTGATTTATTAAAACTTTTATTTAAAAATTGTACTAAAAAGTAAAAAATAATTTTCGTACATCTGGAAACTAAAAGCTTTGAGGGATCTTATAACACTATTGCATAGTTACTTTGCTCAATTGACTACCCCAAAGCTTTTATTTTCCAGATGTTTAAAAATTATTTTTTACTTTTTAGTACAATTTTTTATTAAAAGTTTTTCTAATAATTTTTATTAACTTTATTTTTTACTTTTTATTCTTTAAAATGACGTCACTTAGCTTATTTTGAAAATTGTTAATATCATTTTTTTTGTTGCCAACGAAACAACGCGTCAGGTCTCTACCTTCAATTAGTTTATATAATATGTCGGCGGCAAACGCTGAAATCCGTCAATTCCGGTAATGCCTAGCTAGTACAGGGGTTGCCGGCAAACAGTGTAACCGACGAAATGGTTCAGTGTTTGACTAACGGTTTCAGTTATTCCCAGTAACAGCTGGTTTAACGCCGGAACGAACTGAGCAAGCTCCAGTTATCTTGTTTGCCTAATCCAGTCTTCCATTGAACTACAGTTGTGAGAGTGAGACAATAATTTCCTGATTTGTTTGCTATAAGAAAAAGCTATGTCGGATCATTCTGTGTTGTTTTATAAAAAAATTGACGAGTATTACTCCAACCAAAATATACCAAATACCAAGTAGGATGTTCGGCTGGAAATATTAAATCTTGGTTCAATCCGACAGATTTCATGCGTGCCAATGAACAATTCTTTACTGTAGATAATGTTCCTGAAAACCTTTTATCTAAACGTGAAGCAGTACAGTCACTATCATTGGCGGGAAGGCAAGGATATTTCAAATGTTCCTGTAAAGCCGGCAAAGTGCCAAATATATAGCTCAGCTACTGAAACGTCTCTAAAAAAATTAAACTCTATTCACCATCAAGGCCTACGTTTAGCTATTGGAGCATACCACACAAGCCCTACGATCAGCATTTGTGCAGAAGTCGGAGAACCTCCCCTCACATATAGGAGAAAATTTATCTGTGAAAAGCACGCATTAAAAATTTTATCCCAAGAAAACCACCCACTAAAAAATAGGATCAAAAACCCTCAATACAGCAAAGGCTACGAAATAAAAAGTAAACAACCTAGATCCTATATCATAAAACACTTATCAAATGAATTTAAGGATAAAATTCATATAAACGCTAAATTAAAATTACCTCCTTGGAAACAACTACCAGCCGAAATTGATCAAAGTCTTGAGCATTTACCAAAAAATTCAACGCTACCATTAATCTACAAAAAGAATTTCTTAGAACTAACTAAAAAATACAGTGAATACACTAAAATCTATACCGATGGGTCAAAAATAAATGACAAAGTTGGTTGCGCGTTCTGGTTCGACGATGAAGAACATCTCTTTAGATTACCAAATCACTACTCAATATACTCTGCTGAACTTTACGCTATCAAGAAAGCCTTTTCTATCATCTTTAACCAGCACAAAAAGAACTATATCGTATTTACCGATTCACAAAGTACCATTCAGGCCCTAAAATCCGAAAGACACAAACATCCATTAGTAATAGACATAGTTAACAAATTAACTGATCTACAAGAACAGGGGAAAGAGATCAACTTTTGTTGGATACCAGGTCACTGCGACATATTCGGTAATGAAACAGCTGATAAGTTTGCCAAACAAGCGGCCGAATCGGTGCTCCCTTTTGACACACTAGAAATCCCGTCAGAAGATATTTTTAGACAATTGGAAAAAACTACTTATGCAGAATGGGAGGAACTATGGCGAAGAACTACAAACAATAAACTCAGAACAATAAAAGACGACTCCAAACCATGGACTACTTCCTTTCAAAAAAATAGAAAAAACGAAACCACAATAGCTCGACTACGTATAGGACATACCCAACTTACCCATGCTCATCTCCTAAAAAGAGAACCTCCACCAAAATGCGAACCATGCAATAATGCAACTATAACAATAGAACATATCCTATTAACATGCTCCAAATATAATATAAATAGAATCTCAGCAAACTTACCAAACAACTTATCCGACATCCTTGGCGACAATCAGTATAACATTACTAAACTTCTTAGTTTTCTTGAGGATAGCAAATTGGCTCACCTCATTTAATAAAGTGCTATTAAAACCTGAAAAAATAATTTACTAATTAAAATATTGTATACAAAATTACAACATAAAATATTAAACAACCTTTACTTACCTATAAATACTGCAAATAACATAACTACTTACCTATAAATACTTACTTTACTTACCTATAATTAATACTGCAAATAACATAATTGATTAAACTAAAGTTTATAATCACATAACGGCGCATATAGCCTAGTTGCTGCGCGTCTTAAAATAATAAAAAAAAGCATTGCTTGTCTAATAAATGCGTCTGTTGCAAAAAGAAAGTACTTTGTAATTCAAGATGCAATAAAAGTGCAACTTGCGCCAACAAATAGCAATTTTGTTAACAAAATTGCAAAGAAAAATTTTATTTTTTTATGCATATTTGTATGTACTTTTTAACAATTTGTGGAGAATTTATAATTTCTTTTTGATAAAAAAACAATAAAGATACAAACATGTCGAAAATAATTTTTTATTGGATTGCTTACCAAAATTCGTTAATACGAGAAATGACTGGATTAGGCAGACAACGTAACTGGGGCTTGCTCAACTAGTTCCGGCGTTTTCCTGAAATAAACCAGCTGTACTAGGAATAACTGAAACCGTTAGTCAAACACTTCGTCGGTTATACTATTTGCCGGCAATCCCTGTACCAGCTAGATATTACCGAGATTGACGATTTTAGCGTTTGCCGCCGACATACATGTTGTATATTTATACGTTTGTATAATATTTCTCCACCCCATGCCATCCACGTTGGATTTGGAACGATATTAGATATACTATAATGCATTGTCACGGGACTTATACATGTTTGCAAAATTTGAAAGCTCTAGTTCAATTAGAACTAGTCGAAATTTTGAATGCAAGATTTGTAGCAGACAGACAGACAGACAAAACGTATAAAGCTAAATAAAAGTTTTTAAAGTAAATTTTAAACAAGGTTGTCATTTTGAAGCAACGTTTCGTCTTTAAATTAAGATTATTATTATACGGCGTTGCTATGGTTCATCTATTACAAGTTCTCGGGTTCTAACCCGAGAACTGGTATGTCAATTGGATTTTCAATTTATTATTAAAAATTAATAAATTGAAAATATGAATTGGTGCTAGGCCTAAATAACCTTAGCTGTTGGTACCTATGTGTGTATTTATGTATCTACGTATGTATCCTTGCATTCTTAGGCTGAGGCTACATTGGCGCCGTTTCCGACCAGATCAGATCTCGCAATTATTATAAAACCGTTCTCTGTGTCGTACAGCAATCAGAATTCAAATTTGTATTTTAAATGTTGTTTAAACACAAAACTAAGGTGTGTTGTAATATTAGACTGTCATCTTAATGCAGAAATAATATCTCTGAATAATAATTATTATAATACATTTTGTAAAGATTGTCAAATTTATAATGTTTAAATTCTGATTAGATAGTTTGTCTTATTTCGTCACACATTAAATTTACTTCGTAGTGAACATTTTTTTAATAGTCACGTTTTTATCCCTATTTCGTTATAAAATTACAATATAGAAGCGTGTTTCAGTAAAAAATGTATTTGTTTTTTCCCACTTTATCCGTAGAGTTGAAAATTGCATAACTAAAACAATAAAACTGAGTTACCAAAAATGAACAAGATTAATTTAAAATACATTGTATTTTATTTTTAGAATATGAACTCTACGAGACTTAAATTTTCGAAAAGCAAATATTGCTGTTCTATATTTAAATAAGATAAATGAATGAGTTATCTTAAAAATAAATTATTTACAAAGAATTACTAAGTGGTACTTTCACATTTTATTTCTTTAAATAGAACACCTTCAAATTGTGTTTTTTATTAAGACGTCTGTTTTTTACAGTTAGACTGGGCGCCAAGAGGTTTTCCGTATATTCATTCTGATTGTTGATATAAGTTTACCAAGCCATAAACATTGATTATATTACAGAGTTTGCCTGACCAAATCAATGGTCATTTTTTCATCGCCCGTTATAGCAGACAGTGCAGCGATTATTGATTAAATCGCTTTAGCAGCCAATGAAGAGTTGTTTATTACTATTGAAAGGTTGTTTTTATAGTATGAAATGAAAAACAATATGAATATTGAAAAATACAAATTTATTATGAGTAAAAAAATGTTGGTTCTTTGCAAAAACGTATAAATAAGTTGGGTTGACTGTTTATTTTTGTGACACCGTTAATGCAAACTGTTTCCAAGTGATTTTAAGCCCAACTTCGATTCGCAGGGGGAGATATTCTTGCAGGGGGTGGTAATAAATCATACTTCGCTTCGAAGGGGGGATAATAAATTAACAATATATTAAATATACGTGAGCGGAGCCACGGGTATCCACTAGTATTTCATAAACTCTACAACCCTACAATGTGCCACTTCAGAAAAATGAAAGAGGTAGTTTGGTGCCATCCATAAAATACGTCACGCAAAATTCACGCATTTTAACCCCTTCCTCACCCTTTGTCACGCTGTATCATATTTTTGTCAACCTATACCGAATAATACGTCACAAAGTCTACTTTTTCCCCTCCAATGAGTGATTACTTTTATGATTATTAGTAGCATATTAGGTACACAAATTATGTTCAAATAATCTCATGTATTCATAGAATTATTTTATTCTTTGGAGATTTACTGCATTGTATATTAAAATAAAAATTATTAATTGAATTATAAAATTTAAAACGTCGCGTCACGTCACGTTTGTTCGGACCCCCTCCCCCTCCTCGTCACATATCACTTTGAGCGATTGCTCTCACTCCTTTTTTCCGTACGTATTTTATGAACGGTCCCTTTACTGATGAATGAAAATCTGCGGTTGATGCAGTTCAGCGAGAAAGTCACTGTGGTGGATCCGTAGCATTTATTTTATTTTACTTATTTAGCGCTGTTCTCCAGGACTCTATATTATATATAGGTATTACACACATTCTAAATGTGAGCTAGGAGGGCCAAATAAATTTCATGCAGCATTCAATTTTTGAAGCTATAGTTCTTAACGCACGTTTGTTATAGGGGATCTAATACAGAAAAAGTGAAACGTCACGCAGCGATGCAACGCCTAAGAAGTATAGCTTCTGTCAAGTGTCCCACGTTGGGTTGCCAGATCAAAAACCAAGATTTTCAGGACATTTCTAAGGCGAAGGCAATTTATTTCAGGAGGGGGGAAGTTATTGTGAAAAAAATGTTTTATTATTTTACTATTTTTTGAATTTATCATTAGACTTGTCTAATTTTATTCATTTATCACACATCGTGCACGGTGAGATGTGGGACGCGCTTATGAGTGTGTAAAGCACGCGTAATTTCGTGTGAATCTTTAATAATTCATTTTATTGTTCCCAATTTGTCTTTACCGACTTAGAGTAAGTCCGAAGAATACAATTAAATACAAGTAAAAATATATAAAATATGTACAGAATTTTCAAATAGTGCTAAAATAAATACTACTTAGCATGTAACTTAGTGTCGTTTCTATAGCGATCGCGAGAACGAATTCGTTGAACTTATGCATTTCCGGGATAGAAGACTTAAATTTCGGGACACGGGACGAACCAACGAATTCCGGGACATTCCCGGAAATCCCGGCCATCTGGTAACCCTAGTCCCACGACACCTCATAACTTGTTGTTATTATATACTCTTTAGCAATATTTTCCTCAGCTTTTATAATATAAAATATTTACCTACATGATTTTAAACACACATTAATTGTCGAAGAGATAATTTTTCATACTTTGTCTAAATCTATCTGTTCTGTTAAAATTCTGCGTCATATTAATGCAGTCTCCTAATGCATTCTATGTATCGGAATTGAAAGCACAGTGATTTGACATTTGACCTCAACACGAAACACGTCATTGCCACGTTAGTATTTAATTAAATAGCTTAACTTTTGCACCTGACAACTAAATTTAAGCGGTCAATCGTCAATGAAATCCAACGGGCTACTTCCGATAATCTGCTTATAACACGTTCGTAACTCTGGGGCTGTAGCTTGACTAATTGGATAGACCGTGGGGATGGGGTTGGGTCGGGCTTGAGAATAGCCGAGAGTGTAGCGGCGCTGTTGTTTACATGGCGTTGCTATGGTTCCTCTATTACAAGTCCCCAGTTCCCGAGTTCTAGCCCGAGAGCTGGTAAAAGTGTCAATTGGATTTTCAATTTATTATTAAAAGAAAATAATGAATTGAAAATATGAATTGGTGCTAGGCCCAAATAACCTTAGCTGTTGGTGATCTTTAAAATACAATTACAATTACAATTGGGGTTGGGTCAATATAAATAGTACGTATCTGTATTACCTATGTATGTTGTTGTTAATTTTACAGTTAATTGATGAAAATTCAAGAATGTTAATGTGCATTGAATCCAAAATACATTTGGGACAAAATCCAACTTCGAGTATATAATATGTATGTACAGTCGCGGACTTAATAAAGTTTACACTTGAGTTTTTCAGTGTAAGTTCACAAAAAGTCAGTAGCTTAGCAACAAATTTAGTTTTTAATAGGTAAATGTAAATGTCAAAAATGAAAAGAAATAATTGTCGTTTAAATGCCTCGAAATTATTAAAACAATGAACAAAAAAGAAGAATTATTGCAAGATTGGAGGAAGGAATTTGCTAGAATCAAATATTATCAAATCTTTTTATGTTTCAATTGAATAATATTGAGTAATTTGGATTGTATAATAAACAACTGAGGTTTTTTGGTAATATTTTTTTATTGAATTTCTAGGATGTAACCTTAGTAATTGATACAATACTATCAAAAGCCAAATTACAATATGCAAAAATTAAAAAAACCGGTAACTAGATGATACAGGTGTAAACTTGTTTATGTCCGCGACTGTACCTATATAATATGTAATTGTGTTTTAAAGACCACCAACAGCTAAGGTTATTTGGGCCTAGCACCAATTAGGAAGTTTCCATTGGACGAAAATACTAATTGTGATACTGTCACATCATTATAATAAGGATAACCTTAAAAATTCTGAAAGAATTATTTTGATATCTTGAATTTCAACGGAGATATTCAATTTCTTGTACGTGGGGTCGCAAACGAAACTGATTTTTGAATATGACGTCACGCGGTACGAGTTTGCTGTTTTTGAGCTTTGTGAGTAATTAGAACCTAAGTTACTTAGTAACTATTTTGTTGTAATACAGACTTTTCTATTTATATTAAATTAAAATTAACTGTCAAAAATTTAAATATGTCAATATTTTCCGTCATCAACTGGTTTGTTTTTAGTGTTTCCATAACAATTTACGAGTTTAAAGAAAGAAATTTATCGGAAGTTACCATGTTAAATTACCACATATACAAACTGAAAATAACTTTTAAAAATATCGTGCCGCGTGACGTCACCTGGACTGAAAACGGAATTTCTTGGAGAACTGTCAATTCAAACTTTGAGGTAGCATAACTTTGTTGTTTTTAAAGATATTTCAAAAATTCTTCCGCCATTAATTTTATAATTTTTAGAACTATGATTAGGACTAAAAACATAAAAAACGGAAACTTCCTAATTCATATTTTGAATTCATTATTTTTTATTTATTTATTTTTTTTTTAATAATAAATTGAAAATCCAATTGACACTTTTACCAGCTCTCGGGCTAGAACCCGGAAACTGGGGACTTGTAATAGAGGAACCATAGCAACGCCATGTAAACAACAGCGTCGCTACACTCTCGGCTATTCTCAAGCCCTATATATAATATGTATGTTAGTTTGTGACCTGCTAGGGCCAAATCTACTGGACCGATTTTCATAATCGTAATGTCATTCAATTTTTCTTAATCGTAATAGTGTTATAGGCTATAAAATATTGTTATAAATTCAAAATGGCGGCCGTGACATGGAAATAATTTGGGTCTAAAATTTTTTTCGGTCAAATCAATCGAGTTGGGTGTCAAATAAAAGAGAATTTTGTGATGATTCCAAAAATATATATACTTTTCATAGTTTATAATAAATACGTTATATAAAAATCTCAAGAACGACAGAAAAAAGTATATGTGTTTGTTACCACGTAGAGCCAAATCTACGGGTCCGATTTTCATAATCGAGGTGCAAATCGATTTGTCTTAATTACGTGAGTGTTATAGGCTATAATTTTTTGTAAAATCAAAATTACCGCCGTAAGGTTGGAAAACTAAAAAGACTGCAATAAAATAAAGCTATAAAAACTAAAACCCGACTACGTAAAAGAAGTAAACAAGCTTCCAATATGAAAGTTTGTTAGTTATTGTACATAACTATATGGTCATTAGTGTCTAATCCAATATGAAAAGTAGTCAGGCAAAAAGATATTTGTTTTAGTGTCATCTAGTATATTAAAACTGTTGGTAATATATTTTTGCAAATTGGATTAGACTATAATAACCATTAGTTATCGAACGTCTATAACGCACAATAACTAACTTATTAACTTTCATATTGAAGGCTTGTTTACTTCTTTCCGTAGTCGGGTTTTAGTTTTTTTAACTTTATTTTTTAAGTCTACATCCCTGACAGAAGCGAACTGTTTAATGTTGACAAGTGGCAACACAGTTCATTACCCTACACACTGATCTTTATACTAACCGAATAGATGACACTTATGGAAACAAATCTGAAACATTGAACCAAATGATGTGCATACCAGAGAGAACGTTCTCTCTGGTGCATACTACTTTGATCCGACATTTTGGAAAATATAGACGCGCAAGCGCAATTAAGTATATTTTAGTTCTATTGTGTGGCGCTGATAATAATAACCATTCAAGTTAGGGATGTGACATTGAGTAAAAAAAATCGATTATTTAATAATCGATTTTTCTCTTTTCAATATAAATCGATTATTTAATAATCGATTTTTCTCTTTACAATATAAATCGATTTGTAAAAAATCGATTTTTGAAGAAATAATCGATTTTTGTGGAAAAATCGATTTTTTCTATTATTCGAAAACAGTCATACAGATGGCGCCGTTTTCCGACTGATTAGTTTACGTGTATTGAACTTATTTTACGTTTTTTCATCCGTCGCACAGATGGCGTTGTTTACAAAAATCGATTAAAACGTGTAATTTGTAAATGTTGGCTGCATTGGTTTTCCCAAAGCCTATATTCTTTCTTAATATTAATATTAATATTAATAAAAAAAAATAAAAATAAATGAAAAAAGTGTAATTTATATAATCGATTTAAAAGTGTAATTTATATAATCGATTTATCAAAAATCGATTATTATTATTAAAAAAATCGATTGTTAAAAATCGATTATAAGAAAAAAATAATCGATTAATATAAAAATCGATTATTTTTTCACATCCCTGATTCAAGTTCAGATAATGGCCGACTATAGAGTCAGCTATCTAGTATAGAGATCAGTGGCCTACACCCGATTAAAAAGGAGAATCGACTGTATTTAAAATAAAATAATGAAACTTAACAACATAAATGCTCCATTAAAATACAATTAGGTATTTAAGTTTAAAAAAAATTATTAATTTTTTAATTTTTTCTAATAATTTAACATAAATAATATTGAAAATCGAAAAGAAAAATTTTTTTAAAGCTATAGATAAATTACTAAAAATTAATTAAAATGTATAAAAATTTAAAAAATATCACGTGACTTCAAAACGCGCCAGGAATGTTTGTGACGTCGTTATGTTAAAATGTGTCTGCATTTGTTGGTATTTGTGTATATGTATTACACATACTATCAAAAATAATAAATTTTTAACTTGGTAACCATGGATACGAAGACCATAGATAACATAATGACGTCACACGCGTTCGGATTCTTTCGGCGCGTTATCGGAACTGAGTTTAAAAATTAATTTTTATTTAAATATAACTTTTTAATTAGTAAGCAAAAAAATTAAATAAAAACAGTTTTGCTATAAAACTTGTATGTGGTCCTTCCATTTAAGTAAAGAAAAAATTTCACTTAAAAACCCAATTGTCAAAGTTTGTCGACATGCTTTTAACGACATTTATTTTTTACGAGGCTATAAAGAATTATGAAAACGAAAACAACTTATTTTGTATCATTTCAAAGAAATAATACGGATTTTTAATATTTATTGTTAAATGTATTTTGATGTGAAAGCAGGGTTTTTCCATTTGAATAAATAACTTTTATCTCTCAACATTTTGTTTTATGTGTTAAATAAATACATGTATGAAGTTATTAACACAGAAAATGCTTTCAAAGGAGAAACATTTAATTGCTTTAGCAGTTAATTTTCTTCATTAATAAAAAGTTTGGTTTTAGTAAGTTATGAACAGGAAATTTTATTGTTGAGTGGAAACACCAGAACTACATCTGGCATTATTTTATGTAACTCTTCAAACATTTACGCAAAATTTCATAAACTATTTGGAATGCGCAATTAATATTCATACAGATGAAAAACAATTTTTTTTAAATGAATAAATCAGTTACAATTAAAAAAAAACATTGTATTGTTTGAATATATTTTTTTCACATGTTGTGTTTTTTAATGTACGTGGTGTATTGCGGAAGTGACTCTAAGCTTCAATGTCAGCTATATGCCCCTCCTTCTTGGTCAGTTGTCATTTTTTTGAGGTTATATATTAGCTGTCATCGTATTTGAATCAAATGTTTACACATCTTTTGAGAGTACCAGAGACTTACTGTTTTTTCCCCAATAATTGTTATTTAAATACTAATATATTAATTGATTCAAAATAAATAGCTCTACAACTGTATATTATTCGAAGTTCTTCAAGGCTAGTGCCAGAATATTTGAAAATCCTAGTTAGAATCCTAAACCAAATTTCAAATAATAAGTTAAGGTTTTTCAATTTTTTAGCACGACAGACACTTTGGAGAAACAGTTTGTGTTGTTTTGAACGGAAAACTGAGCTGAAATTCTAAACGCTTTGGCTCTAGCCATTGGCTAGCATAAATTTAAACAATCTAAAAAATTCAACTAATGAGCCAGTCTTGTACTTCCCACTAGTAAACAATCGCTCGTAACCGAACATTTTTCCAACAGCATAATTCTCTTTTCATATTTTTAATATAAAAAGTATGGACATCAGTTGATCTACGATCGAAAGGCCAACTAAAATTATAGATAATTTGATTAGGCAGATAAAAAATAATTTTTCCGCGCAATTTTTTTTAGAAACCATTTTTGAAGTTATACTTCTTTTGGCGCGGCATGGAAAAATGATGAGAGTGAATTTTTGTGATGCGCGCGCATCGCGTCACGAAAATTTAACACCAGGAAGTTAGTCGGTAGTAACACCATGAAGTTAGTCGGAAGTTCATGATTATAATACCCTATTATATAGCACTGCTAAGTAAGATGTACGTAGTGTAACGGTAGCACCGCCGCGTCATACAAAATAGGTCTTGGGTTCGAATCTCAACACAAACATGCTTTTTTTTCTAATAAATAATTAGATATAAATATAATAAATAAATATATTTAATAAATTAATAATTTATTAAATTAAATTAATTTATTTAATAAGTATCTTTATTTTATTATTTTATCGTCTTTTTTACAAACGTTTAGTACTGGCACGCGGGATAAAATTTTTGGAGATATTTTTGTTTTGTTACGCCGAAGAAGTATAACTTCTGACGTGCGTACATAAGTACACGCACACACTCTTTTTTCCCTATCTGTACATTTTTGATAAAAAAATTTTAAAATTTTATTTATATTTTAGCATCTAGAATGCATTTATATATTTTTTACCTATATATGTGACATTGAGAACTTTTTTGTAAATATATCTTAGGAATCACTAAGTCGATTTTGTTCAAAATCTATTCAGATCTAGTTAAATGCTGATAAATACAAAAAAAAAAAAATAACAAACCGAATGATCCTATGTTGTTTCGTTTTTAAGATTTTGAAAGCGAAAAATTTCACCACATATCACACATAGTAATCAGTAAAAAATAATCTCAAATCATTCCTATAGAGTATAGGGTGTCAAAAAGTGATTATTTATTATTATCATCCCGAATTTTTTTTCAGACTGAATTCAATAGGTACTTTCTTACCATAGTAGAGGTGGGATGTAAAAAATTATTTTGAAATTCCGATTAGCATATCCAATTGATCAAATTTCGACGTAAAGGGAAAACAAAAGCACAATATAAATTGTTATTAAAATCTCGATTAAAATACTTTTTCCAAGTTAAGATTGAAAATCAACTTGAAAAGTAAAAATTATATTTATCGATTGTGTACTATGCTTTAGAATTTGATAATGGTAAGTCAGAAAATGGGGACACCTTGTATATTTAGATTACGCTACTGAGATAATTTCCTGTACTGACCTCATCTATTGTTATGAAAGTGTAAACAGAACCATTGTAAACAAGCTTTTAGCAAATGAACTTATATAACATCATACGGTGTGCGTCAAAAGTGTTTCCCCTTGTGAACTTTTGAACACCAAGCTGGAACCAGTGCCGGGTTAGCTAACTTTACTGTCTTGCGCTGATTGAAGAATTGCCACAATTTGTTCAGCAATTTTCTTATATAAAAATTTGCTGCACTCATTAATTTGCCGCTCTAAATGTAGTTATTAAATTGAGAAAGCTGGAACTGCTTAAGAGCTTTTATAGGAAGTAAAGTACAACTCTTAGAAATATAAATAGTGAGGTAGTTTACTAAATTTTTAAATAGCACATGGGGCCATGTGACAGTTAATTCCAAAGGTCTATATTCAACCTCAACACGACTCAAGAATTTTGGAATATTCCATTGATGAATTTCGAATTGAAGGCACTTTCACGAAAATTATTTTTTACTTAAAAAAAGCGGCTGCGAAGAAAGAACACATTTTCGTTTATCAGTAAAATTCGAGGTAAAATTCAATTTTGATTTTGATTGGAAATGTTCATGTTTGTATATGGGGGCAGAGTTACGAGTTTTCGTTCAAGGCCAAAAGACAACGGTGTCGCGATCAAGTGAGGAGCAATCATGCAAAATTGAACAAGTGCAATTTTTTCGAAATGTGTTTTATATCATGTCTAGTTAATTGAGAGGTATTTGCGACGATCTGCGGTGTTATAGAGATAGAGATAGTTTTATTGGTTTCAAGTTATACATATAAATATGTTAAAAAACAAGTCAAAAAGGTAAATATAAACAAAATCAATTTCTATGGCACATTTTTTGCATCTAAAAATTCTTTGACAGAATAGAAACACTCCTTAAGTAAGTACTTATAAATAATTTTTTTAAAAAAATCTAGTTTCTTGTTCCTTGTTTCCATGGATATTTTATTAAATAATTGAATGCCTAAGTAATTAGGGCCATATGTGGTATTTTTATTATGGAAAAAAGGAACCAGAAGATTTTCTTTTTTTCTAGTATTATAGTGGTGCAGAGACATGTGATCTTGAAAATTCTCTGAATGTTTTTTAATAAATATCAAACAGTTAAAAACATACTGACACGGTAGTGTTAAAATATTTAATTTTACAAACATCGGCTTGCAAGTATCCCTAGGCTTAGCATTACACATGATTCTTATTGCTCTTTTCTGCAAAATAAATAGTCTATATGCCGTGGGGGCATTGCCCCAGATTTCAAGTCCGTATAATAATTGAGAATGGAATAAGGAAAAATAAGCCATTTTCAAAACATACAGATCTACGTTTTTAGTTAGCTGTCTAAGCAAATAGAGAGTTTTTGAAAGTTTACACTGTATATTTATTATGTGATTTTTCCAAGATATTTTGTTATCAATCGTGAGACCAAGTAAATTTATGGAAGCAATGCTATCACCACAAAAAAAGCGCATCGTTTGCGTTTTCTGAATATTAAGTGTTAGCTTATTCGCCGTGAACCACTGCAGGGCCTCGGACTGTGCATGACTACTTTTATTTTGTAAATTAGATTTATCTGAGTCTTGTATTATCATAGTTGTATCATCTGCGTATAAAAAAGTCGTAGCTGCTCTAATATTAGCCACAATGTCATTAATGTACACAATAAATAAGACAGGTCCGAGGACCGAGCCTTGTGGTACCCCGTGGCACATTAATTTTTTTTCCGATTTATTTTTTCCGCATTGAACGTATTGATATCTATTTGTTAAATAGGATGACATTAAGGTTAAAGCAGTACCCCTAAAACCATAAATAAATAGTTTTTTCAGTAAAATTTCGTGTGAAACACAGTCAAATGCCTTGCTGAGGTCCACGGCAACTGCTTCAGTAAACAATCCAGAGTTTTTCCCTTCAAAGACAGTATTTAAAACATTTATTAAAGCCTCAATAGTTGAACCTTTACTTCTAAAAGCAAACTGATGGTTTGTAAAAATTTTATTATTTTCAAGGAAAGATATTATCCTGGATTTTAAAATATATTCAAAAATTTTCGAAAAAATTGGAATTATCGAGATCGGTCGATAATTTGACGGATCATTAACATCACCTTTTTTATGAATTGGTATTACTTTACTAATTTTTAAAGTTTTAGGGAATACACTATTTATAATACAGCTATTGAAAATATGAGCTAAAGGTTCAGCTATTGTATCACAGACATTTTTAAGAATTCTACTATTTAATTCGAATACATCCCTGCACTCACTGGAGCTTAAATTATTAATAATATTTTTAATTTCAAATGCATCTGTCGGTGTGATAAAAATTGAGTTCGTATTAGTTATATCAAGATTTTCCAGATACGCATCAGCACTATCCACAGGCTGTGCATTTAGTTGTTTTGACAATTCATCTGCAATGCTAGCAAAATAATTATTAAAGTTGTCTACATTAAGTGTACCGTCAACTTCACTTTTTTTCTTTGTTTTACCCGTAACTGTTTTTATTAAGTTCCATGCACTTTTAGAAAAATTCGCAGATTTTATTAGCATTTCATTATTTGATTTTATCTTTGTTTCTAGAATTTTTTGTTTATATAGTTTTTTTAAATCTTTCAAATTGGTTATAGTGTCTATATTGTTATCAATTTTTACTATTTGCGATAAAAACCCCAACTTATCACGCATTTCACGCAATTCTTTGGTATACCAGCATTTGATTTTCTTATAAGAATTTATACTATTAATAACGATGGTAGTTTTCTTTGGAAATGCTATCTCAGTTTTATGGACAAAATTATCTAAAAAAATATTATATTTTTCTACAGGATCATTGGTAGTGTACACCTCGTTCCAATTATCTTTTCCTAGCAAGAAAGACAAATAATTTAGTCCTTCCATAGTGATTGGTCTTGATATTATATGTTCAATTCGACCCACAGATTCCCTATCTATATTAACTTCAACAGTTTGACCTTCATGGTCGGACATAAGACAGTTTAAAACTTCAGAGTTAAAGCTCTCTAAATTAGTACACACATTGTCAATGCACGTTTTTGTTTCATTAGTTATACGTGTATAATCTTTGACAGTTATGTTGACCCCGTAAGACGCCAACAAACTGCATACTTCATTAGATTCAGCCGAATCTGATTTAAAATCTACGTTATAGTCCCCACAAATAAATATTTTTTGTTAGTACGAGTTAAAATTTTTAGCAAACTAGTCAGTTGCTCCATAAAAGTTTTAAAATTGATACTATATGGCGTGCGATATATACAAACAATAATTATTTTTAATTGAATTATTTCAATTGCAGAGAATTCACAGGTTGATTCAATAGATAATTTGCTTATGTTAACAATTTTCTTACAGGTAAAATCATTTTTTACATATATCATTGTACCGCCTCTAATACTATTTGCTCGACAGAAGAAATCAGTAATGTCAAAACCGGGTATATTATATAACGATATTTCGTCATTCGATAGCCAATGTTCCGTAATAGTAATTACATCAAGGTTTGGTATTAAATCAAGGTACATTATAAATTCGTTGAGTTGGCCTCTCAGACCTTGTATATTTAAATTTAAAATTTTGAATTTATAATTTGTATTTTTATTTTCAATTAATTTTACTTTTTTAATTTTATTATTTAAATTATTAATTAAATTATTTTTGAGCAAATGTTAATAAATACTGTAGAAAAATCCATTTAAAAGTTAAGTAATCAAGTAAAAGTGAACGCGTATATAACAGAAGAATAATAGGGTTATTTCTGACAAAACTAAACAGTGCATTGATAAATATTGTGTGTATAATAAACAGTTAATTATGTTTCATATATGCTGTTATCATTTCCAATGTCCTCGATGGTTGCAAGGATTGCGAAATCTGTGAATTTTTTTTAATTAAAATGATTTCTAGACGTCAATTTTAAGAACAGACTCACCAAATCTAAAAAAAATGTAATATCTAAAAAATCACTCCTTTCTTTGCTTTTGTGTTATTCAAACTTCGAAGGTTAACAGAGGATGGGAACACGAATTTGACGTGCACTGTATATTTATACTACCTAATATTCGTGGGCTATTATGTAACATAATACCTATACATGCAAACGTTCATAATATTGTGATAACATCAATGTAACCAAAACATTAGTTAGCTCGCTTACGGACCAAACAAGTTAAGCAGTATTTGTTATTAGGGCTGTACAATACTACAAACTTTATTCGTTCATTTTGTTAATGCCTTAACTGAAAATTAAAAACACGTCGTAGTTCAAAATAGACCGAGAGCTAGTGACAATTTTTTGGTGTTATTCATTTAAGGCCTTATTTTTTTGAAGATTTTGAGGGAGGCGTATTAAAGTGCCCTGAGTAAGGGATTTTGATAAATAGCGGTATGGGAGGGATGCAGACCGCCCCTAACATGTAACAAAAAAGTGGTCACAATTAGGTATTTAAGTTTAAAAAAAATTATTAATTTTTTAATTTTTTCTGATAATTTAACATAAATAATATTGAAAATCGAAAAGAAAACATTTTTTAAAGCTATAGATAAATTACTAAAAATTAATTAAAATGTATAAAAATTTAAAAAATATCACGTGACTTCAAAACGCGCCATGAATGTTTGTGACGTCGTTATGTTAAAATGTGTCTGCATTTGTTAGAATTTGTGTATATGTATTACACATACTATCAAAAATAATAAATTTTTAACTTGGTAACCATGGATACAAAGACCATAGATAACATAATGACGTCACACGAGTTCGGATTCTTTCGGCGCGTTATCGGAACTGAGTTTAAAAATTAATTTTTATTTAAATATAACTTTTTAATTAGTAAGCAAAAAAATTAAATAAAAACAGTTTTGCTATAAAACTTGTATGGGTCCTTCCATTTAAGTAAAAAAAAAATTCATTTAAAAACCCAATTATTATTATTGCTTCAAGGCTGAAATTGTTTGTATAGCTTGTCGATAGCCCAATAATGCCATTATAATATTTGCAGATCAATCGGTCAGTATTAAAGGGGTGGCAGTCGGAAGATCACCCTAAACGTGTCATGTATCCGACAAAATTTATATTATTAGTTCAAGGTTCAAATTTTAATATGCTGTTACGGCAACTGTTTTAAGCATATATTTCAATTTGCAGAACAAAATGTCGGTATTAACCCCCTTGCAAAACGATATAAACACCTAGGCGAGCAAGTTTCCCTCTAAGAGAGGGGGTTAATACCGACATTTTGTTCTGCAAACTAAAATATATTATGCTTAAAGCAGTCGCCATAACAACATATTCAAATTTGAATCTTGAACTAATAATATAAATTTCGTCGGATGGATGACACGTTTAAGGTGATCTTCCACCCCTTTAATACTGACCAATCGATCTGCAAATATTATAATGGCATTATTGGGTCACCGACAAGCTATACAAACAATTTCAGTCTTGAAGCAATAATAATTGTGCATATTTTTTTTTGTTACATGTTGGGGGCGGTCTGCATCCCTCCCATACTGCTATCCAGCAAAATCCTTTACTCAGGGCACTTTAATAAGTCTCCCTCAAAATCTTCACAAAAATAAGGCCTTAAATAAATAACACCAAAAAATTGTCACTGACTCTCGGTCTAAAAACTTTGTCGACAGAATAATGCATTTCCTATTTAAATCCATATTATTCTATAGTATTAATTTTGTTTAGGGTGAGAAATTATAGCCAAAGGTTATTTTGATTTTCCATATTCGGAAATTGGAATAGGTGTGGTTTTTGCTGACAGAATTTCATCCTATCTGAAGGTAGTTTACATATTTTTGATTGCTGAGATAATTGGATTAGATTCAATCCTAGGATTGGTTGCTTCCATAATATTATGTCAATATTGAAGACAATACAAAATATATTTTATAAATACACATTTAAATCTTAGGAGGACAGCTTGGTGTAATGGTCAACTTGCTGGCTTTTGGATAAAGTTGTCGTGGGTTCGAATCCCACCTCGCTCATGTTTTGTGATGTGGTTTAGTAAGTAAGTGATAATGTTATTTGATGTAATTAAGACGCTAATGACCTAAGTCCTATGTTGTCGACGCGTCTACAATCAACTATAAATAAAAAATTAAAGTATCTATTATAAATATAAAAAATTAAAGTACCTACCTATTACAAATATAAAAAATTCTGAGATTGACTGTTGCATGAGTTGCTAATTTAAAAAACATTTTTGAATTTAGGTTGACAGATTAAGATTACATTTATGCCAAGGTACTGTCATGAAAGTCGTTTAATAAGCTAGGGACTAAAATATATGAGAATGATTTTTAAAAATTTGATGTGGTATGTGTTGGGATTGTAAAAGTACAATAATTATGTTGGGTTTCTGACATTATTGTCAACACTAATGCCAGGTTTATCGAACATTTAACACGCTGTTTTGTTAATTCGCTGTTAAAATATTATACTGCACATAAAACACACAAAACATACTTACTCAAATAACAGCGAATAAACAAAACAGCGTATTAAATAATGTACCATAAACCCGGCATAAATCCACTTTCAAAGTAGATTAAGCGTACCAGAAACCTGCTAGACCAAGACCAATGTTGCTAATCACTATGTTCGAGATATTTAACTTTTTAAACGCACGTTGTGTCCATAGTCTCAGAAACTTGCTTATTTCATCCAGCTTCTAAAATGGTTAAAACGCTAAAATTATTTTTTGGAATAAAAAAATATTGCTATTTTGATTGAACAGGTCTCATTTTTGAGTAATTACCAACTTTAAAGTCTTTCTCAATTTTATGGCTGGGGACAAACGGTTTTGAAAATTCATGTTCGAGATTGGATGTTTTGTTATTTTGATGCACATGGTCAGACCTATCACCGCTTAAAGTCTTACAGAAGATTTACTGAACACCCTGTATAGCTCTATCGCAAGTTCAGTAATTTTGTTAGGTTACATAATTACATTAAAAGAAATATTTTTAGATTTATATAAGGCAAAGTTTTTGAGCGAAAATACGTGCTTATAATATATCTTTCTACTTTGTTCTTATTACATGAGCTGTCAACAAAACTAAGGAAATAATTAACGTTCAATATTAATTTGTTTCAGGTTTAGCTCCGGGGATTTGTCCTCGGAGTGCGAAGATGGAGACCAGGTCGTCGATCCGTACGGTGCGCCGCCCACGCAACCACCGCCCCCTTTACCCCCCGGAAAGCCACAGCCGGGACACCCGGCGCCGCCACAGCCGCCTCCGATCACTAGCCAGCCTCCTCCAGGAGCTGGTATGTCGCCAATCTTTTATCTATATCTATATCTACACATATAGAACGGTTGACAATTCTACCTTAACTATATTTTATTTCGTGTGAAAAGAATATAAAAAAGATGGATATTTTTGTTTTTCGTAGTCGATATAACAAAAAATACAGTGCGATTTTTGGAATTATTAAAATTTTAATAGAAATTTCAGTTTTTAAAGATGTAAAAATTAAATGTATGTAAAAATTGTAGTGATTTATGTAGTTATATTAGTATATCTACTAGCCTGTACCTGTGGCTTTGCTAGCGTTAATTTCGCTTCTTTGACTTCTTTCCAACCTCCTTTGACAGAAGCGCGATGATTTGTAATTTATTTTATTCCCTGATTATCTAATGAAAGTACGATCAAAATCGGTTCAGTAATTTTTTAGTTAATCCGGAACAGACACAAAAAATATGCATGTTTATAGATGACGGCTTTACCTTGATTACAATTAGAATAGAGGTTAACGGGAATGAAGGTAAAAAGAAAATAATTTATAGAATTTCTAATGACAATCAATCGTCAATCAGTTTATAATAAATCTGACTTAAATTAAAAATATCAGTTCTGACATTTATCGAATTAGTGTTATTTATTTATGTTAATTATATGGAAGACTGTTCAATAAAACACTTAAGGAGACCATTGTACCAACAATTATAAAAAAACTCGGGTCGCAGTGCCAAACCCTGCCGACAATATAGTGTATTTGCTAATACAGGCATTGTGGCATTATTATGTGAACTTAAGTTTGTTTTTTGACAAAATAAAAAATTTAACCCCTTAATACATCCCTTAAAATTATTAAATTTTTCTAAATTTCAATATTAGACATGGATTTTATCAGTACACCCAATTAAATACACCCTTTCATAAGTAAATCCGTATCAACAAACTAGTGTTTTCATAAAATTTGAAAGTCCGGTCCTGTCGGGCCGATTTTATTAAAATTTTAGCAGCACATTTTAATCTTTACTAAAGAGTTAAATTTCAATTTTGAAACGATTCTGATAAATTTTTCGATATTTTTGGGCCCAAAAACTTTTTGGAACCCCTAAATACAACCCTGAAAATGGTCCGATCGGGCCCATTTTAAATAGGCTTCTTGCGGTGATGAGTTCCAATGTGTGTACCAAATTTCGTTTCAATCGATTAAGTCTGTCGAGAGTTATCGTGTACACACATATATATATATATATAAATATATATATACATACATTTATATATAAACATTTTTAAAAATGGTGCCAAAGTGTTCAGGAGGCTATGAAACGTCGAGAAATTTTGGTCCGACCCCTAGGTCCCACCATCCGACCGACGCCAATAGTGTATGTGCCATATGGCAAATACACTAATAATATTTGTTGTAACATTCAATGTATTTGTTAAATGCAGTAATTCTATTCACGCATTAAGGGTAAACATCTATAAACAGTACATTTCGAAATTTAGTTAATAACTTTTAATTACAAAATTATATTTTTATTTATTTGAATTGATAAACGAAAAAGATTTGTAGAAAATACTAATATAGCAAACAATGTGCAAAGTAAGCCTCTTTGTTCGAAATAATTAAAGTGATGTAGATAACTATTGTCAGTCCATTTTGATCTGGCGATATCAGAAACATTTCCAAATTTTCGATCTGTTCGAAGTATTTTTTTTAACTCGACTGCGCACCGGAAAAGAGGATTATGTAATAGAAAAACAACTTTTGGTATATCACAGCTGACGTTATTCGCACATTATATGAACTGACAAAAATGTGTTTTTTCTTTGTCAAATTCAGTCGAACGAATGTCGATAGCATTATGTCACAGTATTTTACTGTTTTGATGTATTTTTATAACACACACATACACATTCGTATTGTACATCAGTGTAAGTAAAAGAGTAAAAATAACAACACTTACAAGAATTGGCGTGGAAAATACGAGACCCTATTACAATTTTATGTTAGGAAATAATACAGCATGGGTATGAGTTTAATTCTACGATGGTTTTAGATTAAAATAATTCAAAACCAGCGAAAAGTTTTAGCTAAAAATTTGAAATATAATTTCTGGATGCAATTAGCGCAGTGAATTGTAAAAAAGAATTCGCCTTTAACAACATTTATTTAGAAAGTTCGTAAAATATTCAAATTATATTAAGGTCTACCATATTTTTTAAATTTATTCTTGAGCTGTGTATTTCATGTATGTCCTTCGGTGGACTATTTTAAGTGACCTCTATCATAATTAGTCAGTAACCGAATTCAAAAAAAAGGAGGAGGTTCTCAGTTCGACTGTATTTTTAACTTCCCGCTAAGAAAATTGAAAATGTTCAAAAATATGGAAGTTATTGATTTCACCCCGATTTTCGAAAATCGAGTTTTCATTAGATCTCGACGTTTTGTGATCTTAGAAAGTTATTTTGACTATTTTTACGATGATGTCAGTATGTCTGTATGTATGTATGTGTGTGTATGTAAACCTCTCATAACTTTTGAACGGCTTGACCGATCGAATCGAGATTTACGGCATTCGAAAGAGTTCCACTGAACTTAGATTTCCTGAAAATTTGAACCGATTCGGCCGAATAGATTTTCAGAAATTCCAAAAAAATCGAAAAAAAGTTGTTAAAACGATGTTTTTTCAAAATAACTTCTAGAATACTGTACCGATTGATTTCATAATCTAATCAGCTCTTCTCCTCAGAAAACTGCGTCGAATGCCGCTAAGCGGATCAAAATCGGCTAATCCGTTCGAGAGATATCTTAGTCAACAGATTTAGAAAAAAGTGTTTTTTCAAAATAACTTCGAGATTTCTCAACCAATCGATTTTGTACTTCTTACAATATTTTTAGAGCTTAAAATACTGCGTCGAATGCCGTTTTAAAGATCAAAATCGGACAACGCGTTCAAAAGTTATAGCCGTTTAAAAATTCTAAAAAAATGTTTTTCAACTGCGCGATTTTTTTTTTATTTATCAGTTTTTGTGTTAAAAAAGCTGTATTGAATAACGTTTGAAAAATCAAAATCAAACGACGCGTTCAAAAGTTACAGCTTTTCAAAAATTAAAATAAGTAGTGTTGTTATCAGCTATCAAAAAACTACTTTTGGGTATATTATCAAGTGCTTCGGACTCAAAGCGCTTGAAAATAGCGGGAAGTTCCAGGGATGGCCTGCAGGGTCAACCGATTTACAAATTTTTTTTGTATGTATGTTACGCGATTTCTCCTGCATTTGTGGATTTTGATGATTATTGTTTTATTTAATACATATAAATTTTACTTAAATCGGTTCAGTAGTTCGACCGATTTGAATAAAAAGTGAGTAATGGGATGTAACACCGTTAAGGTAATTGTCAAATATCAAGACAGAAGTCGGTTAATAACGTGCAAACTACGTATTGTAAAGCCATTACAAAGTAAAAAATAAAAAACTTTTTAACAAAAAAAAATCTCTTTCAAGGAAGTCACTAAAAGAAGAAAATAATAAAATTTTAGGTCAGCGTCAATTTAATAAAATATGAAGTCGGTAAAAAGTAGATATTAATTACTATACCTATTATATTTTTTAATCGACTTCATATTTTATTCAATTGGCGCCGACCTAAAATTTTATTATTTTCCTCTTTTGGTGGTTTTTTTGAAGGAGATTTTTTTTGTCACAATAACTTTTTTTAAAACCTTTTTGATCGCACACCGCTCGCTTAATTGGAATGAGTTCCAATCTTATTGAATAGCTGATATTTTTACCAGTTCTCTGATAAGACCCTGGCCCCAGGGAAATTATGGTTTGTAATAGAAATTGACGAATCTTCGTAGCAAAGTCAAAATTGTATTCAGAATTATTTATTTATTCAGAAAAAGGCAAAATAAATTATGAAATCAGAAAAGATTAAGTTTCCTTTTTAATTTCATAATTATTCTACTTGTGTTGACTTTAGAATAAAATTCTTCATTCACAAGATATTTGTAAACAAAATTTATTTAAAAGACATGTTTTTGTAACTTATGTACTTGTCATCATCAGGTCAGTAAAAAGATTAAATATATGAAATATCAATTTTTTATGTAAACGGAATGGCTTTGCTTTGGCCAGCAATTAGCCAGTGCTAGTAAAATATCAATTGCTGGAATAACCAATACTTCCATATAAATTTCTTATGCAAGGAGAATTGACATTAAATAAAATCAATTTAAATTCTAAAATGAATTATGTTTTTAAAATATGCGTGAACAACTGATACACAAAAGTTGATAAAAAGTAATCTGTTGATAAATATGTCTACACAGTTGTGACCATATATTCGTTTGAAAAAAGAACTATGTTTCAAAGGATGTATGGCATTATATAGAACTATTTTTAAAAATAAATGTATTTTTTTCGTAGATGATCAATATTCAGATCATACTGTACAATTTGCCAATTTATTTTGTTGCAAATTGAAATGTGAATGTAAAATTCCGGTCGTTTTTTATTGGAAAAAATGTAGTAAGTCGCGACTACGAGACTATAAAAGAGAATATTCACCAAAAATACTTGAAAGCAATTTAACACCCACGACATTTTTACATCATCTCCTTTTTTCTGCCGTTTCACAAAGCAAGCTATGGTTGCTGTCGAGTCTCGAGGACTTTAAAAAACATTTTGCGCTGAATATAACATTGTCTTGTCGTGTTCTTATATAATATTAATTTACGTACTTCCAAAAGAACACTTAAAAGATTTTTTTGTTGGTAATTCAGGGAAATTATTCATGATATTTAAATTTAATTGGTCACTTTAGAATATATATGCTAATAATTTTGCGTGTCATGTATAACTAAATATTTCATAATTTGTATTTTGTATATTCGTTTTGAATTAAAAAAAAACTTACGATGAGGTTACGTGATGTTAAATTTTATTTTTACGGTGGATTTTAAATTAAGTTTAGAATAAGAAACCTTCTGTCTTATAAAGTACTTCGTAAATAAGGAATAATTTTTAATTACAACATTTTTTTATGGACAAAATATAGATATTAAAAGCACGAGCATATAATTTGAATTTATTGTTGCGATTTATTAATTAAACGCTTTTATTTAGTTTCACTGCTACCTAACTAACTAACTAACTAACTAACTAACTAACTAACTAACTAACTAACTAACTAACTAACTAACTAACTAACTAACTAACTAACTAACTAACTGACTGACTGACTGACTGACTGACTGACTAACTAACTAACAACTGACTAACTAACTAACTGACTAACTATAACTAACAAACGAATTAAACGAATTTTCATCCACTTTCCGTTAACCAATTGAGTTAAAATTTTGCACACGTGTATGACAATACAATATTATGGTGACTAGCTAACCGGCCCGGCTTCGTCCGGGTATACAAATCGCACTTTTTTAGTTTCAAAGAAAAAAAATAATATTTAATTTAGGTTCATAATTATAATAGCGTGGGTCGTGACTATAGTATTATCATAGACTTTACGACCCACGATATTATAATTATATATTAATTAATATTTTTTTACTACATTTATGTAAAACCTTCCTGAAAATAAAATCATTTTCCTTGAAATTTTTTTTTACTTTATTTTATTAACAAGTTTATTTACGCTCTGGCGTAATAATTCGATAAAAAAAATTTTTGTTAATAAATATTAGACATAGCTTTATTATCATTCTAATTTAAATAAGTATTATTTATTTTGTTGTATTTTTATGAGATAATTTGCTCTATTATTATCATCGTTAATATGTTTTTTATTGTTTCAGCGACAGCAGGACAACATGGCTCTGCTCCACCAGAGTCTTTGAGTCTGCGACAGAGTTCACGTACGACTAGCGCTCCGACTAGTCCGGCTAAAACTCGCGAGTCACTTTTGCAAAGGGTTCAGAGTCTCACAGGACAGGCCAGAGATCAAGGAGCGTCAATATTAGGTACAGTTTTTTCCCAGATTTGTATTGCACTTATTAATGTGAAGCATATTGTCTGTCATTTACTGTAAATATTCGTCTACTGTATATTTTAACTAGGCAGCTTTCTCCTGCGATTTTGCTCACGTAAACATTGGTTATGTCTGCAGATTTACTTGCGTTAATGTTAAGGTTTGGACAGGAATCTTATCCGAGCGTAACCCTGTAAAAAGTACCCTATATACTTTGAGCTAGATCACTAATTGATGTGAAGTTTTTAAGTGATGCCAATAGAAACTACACGATCAGACAAACAGCTAAAAATCTGGAATTATCTTCTCTCGTCATATCAAAAAGACGCGAAAACCCGCCAATGAACTTACATTCAGTAGTTAATCGTAATATAATTTGTGTTGATTACATAATAGATATTTATGCAACAAGGGGCTTCAGTGACGGATTATATGACAGTCGCGATTTTGCTATACGGGCCTAAGGTTATGTTGCATTTATACCAGGACGAGTGTGATTACTACGCGAGCCGAATGCACAATAACCTTAAGAGAGTATTGTAAAATCGCGATTGTCAGATTCGTCACTTTAGCCATACATTATTTTTTTAAACTGCTTCAAAAGTTTAATTTTAAGCAAATAAAACACAATTTAGATAAATATTTTATTAGTGACATTATAGCAAAGTAATCTATAAAGTACTATTTTACGCACGTGTGTTATAAAGTAAAACAAAACAGCATTACTTTATAGAACGGAGTGCGTTAAAATTTACTTTAAACACTACCGTTCGAATGCAGTAGAAGTTTCCATAAAGAATCACTTTTCAAACGGTACAGAGCCATCTAATATTGCACTTTTGATGCAAGTGTTGCAAAAATATTTTTAGAGAGATAAATAAAAAATAATGCTTCACTTTTATTGACAAACGATCAAAACCAGTTAAATCTACTTACACTTTTTTCAGAAGTCAAATCCTTTTAACGAAATGTGTTCAAAATTTAAGAAAACATGGTTGTTATTAAACGTTGAGTTTTGAACTACAACTCCTCGAGGACATTGAAACAAAGTTATCGCGTCAACTCATGAGCTTTCCCTTGAAGCGATAATTTTTTTGTTGAGTATATTTACTGCAGGATTAAATAAAAAGTATTCACAGATTTGTCACTCGGCACTTGGTAGAACATGATTAAAATAATATCAATATTATAACACTTGGAAAAAATTCTACAAATAAACTATAAGTTTGACGATCGTTTCGGACAATTAGTCCATCATCAGAGAGTGTAGACCAGGGATCGGCAACTGGCGGACCGTGGTCCAAGTCCGGACCGCGGAAGGTCAAAAACTGGACCACCAAAATTTTTTTGAATTATTTAAAAAATATTTTTTTTACTTTCCGCTACGAAAGTTTTATTTTCAAATGCTTTGTGGCGGTAACAAAGAGACACATTTTGAAGAACCAATATCACTCAAGATTAACGACCGCCCACCTTGAAGACACTCTTCGCATAAGCTGCTCCCCGCGTGAACCTAACTTTAAAAAACTGACTCAAGACCGCAAATGTAATTTGTCCCATTGATTTTTGAATACAATTATGCCTATCTATTGTATTTCATATTATTTTGTGAGTGAAAATTAGAATAAAAAATTAGTAAAGAATATGAGTTGTTTTTTTTTTTTTGGACCTCGATAAAAATTTTCAACAGTATCCGGACCCCACCTATAATTACTTGCCGACCCCTGGTGTAGACTGATACTAAATGGGTTGAGGAAATTTTTAAGACGCTAATGACCTAAGTTGTCGACGCATCTATAGTCTACAATAAATAAATAAAAATTCAGGAAATTTTTGTCTTAAGTCTTAAGTCCAGGTATATTTAAGACAAAAACTTCCTCAACCCATTTAGTATAAGTCTATACTCTCTGATTTTGGACTAATTGTCCGAAACGATCGTCAAACTTATAATTTATTTGTAGAATTTTTCCAAGTGTTATAATATTGATATTAAATAAAAAGCTTGCAAATCAAATTATTTAGAAATGCAAAAAATATAATAATGTCGGTACTACTTTCACTATCAAATAATTAAAATAAAATATCAATTATTTAAACAAGAATCAATATTAACGATTCTCAGTTTCCATGTCTATTTTTTGAAATTGCGAAAAATGTCACCTAATTCCATTTATACCATATTAAGTGTTGCGTGACAGCCTTTTGAAGCAAATACTCGAGGCATTTTACGGAAGACATTTGTTGTAGCGGTACGTCCCTTAAAATCGAAAGGAAATTGCCAGGAAATTTCTAACGCATGTACGCAGACAAAGCAGATCTCGTGTATTGCAGACATACTGAAAGATGCGAGCTACATACAGTGTGTCTCATGTTTGTTGTTTTTTGAGGTTATTTTGGCGCCTATTTATAATAGATAGAGGAAAACTAAATATAATTACCATTATGGGTTGTTTTTTCGTGGAAAAATTTAGTGGTGCACTCAGAATTACGTAGACACGTTCCATTTTTTAATTTTAGCCGAAAATTAAACTTTACCCAATTATAACATTGTTATAGGTAATAGAAACTTTAATAAAACACCATGGGGTATAATTTTTTGTAGAATTCAGTGCCGGAATTAGTTTTTGAAGTGAAAACTTCCTTAGGCGCGTTACGCACTCTTTGCCTGGGTACTGAAAAAATGTGAAGCGTCCGAACTACTTCCGTAAGAATTCGCAACTACTTCCGTAAGAATTAGCAACCCTACCGTAAGAATTCGCAACAAACTTATATCATAAAAACGGCCGTTTACATCGTTTCGACTCATAGCGCAGTGGTTACGTCTTTGCGTTCTATGCTAGGAACCCGAGTTCGAGACTTGATGGCAGCGTAGAATTTTTGGCGTTTTTTTCCTAAATTCTACATGATATTTATTTATATATTTTTTTATTTTTGTTATATTCTTTCTTTGACATAATTATAATTTTTTTGAAACCAAGGTGGAATTAATTAAAAATACAATTTTAGTATTTTAGTTATAAATTATTTTTAGTTCATAAATGCGCTATAATAGATGACACCAAAGATTAGAAAATCTGAAGTTTTCACTTCTGTCGTGTGGTCATAAGCACACACCAATTTTTTTTATATTTACGGTAATATATGACTCCAATGTTAATGAAAAGCGTACCTAGTAGACGTTCACGTAGTTAACATGGTATGTTTGTAACTTAAAATAAGTATATATTTTTTTGCAACATTTGCATCAAAAGTTCAATTTAAAAGTCCTGTGTTCAGTGTGTTAAGTGAATCTTTATGGAAGTTTCTGCTGTAGTCTAACATTAGTGCGTAAAGTAAATTTTAACGCATTTCATGCATCAAAAAGTAATACTGTTTTGTTTTATTTTAAAACACGCGTGTGTTAAGTAGTACTTAATAAATAGGTTACTGTGCTATAATGTCACTAATAAAATATTGATCCAAATTGTGTTTTATTTGCTTAAAATTGAACTTTTGAAGCAGTTGTTGCAAAAAATATTGTATGTAACGCGTGGCAAAAATACCATTATCCTCTTTCAATCATATATTTTTTATAGCAATTTAAAAATGATCAAATCATTTTGGCGCTCACGTATTGACCTTAAAAATTCTATTTTTGTTCAGTAATCTACAAGGCGGTTCTTATGATTAATTCAAATAAAATCTTCAATTAAACATGTGTCCGAAAATGCTTTCTAACGGAAGTTTAGCCCGCCAAAGTTTAATACATATTGAATGTGTACAACTTTAAGACAATGTTTAGGTACTAATTTAAGTATTCGAACAATAAATAAATTGAAAGGTTATCAATGCATTTTTGGAGGATGCAAATGCGCTTTCCTCATTGCTACTCACTGAATTAATTAGACATTGCTTTATAACAAAGTAAATACTTTTACTTCGTGAAGTCGGTCGCGCGTTTTTTCCGTTCAATAAAACTTGAAATTGAGTTAAAACGTGTTTTTTTTCAATCCCAGGAGTACACTAAACATATTACACACGTACTTGAATTTTTTTCGTACATGCATTTTTGGTGAATACAAGATGTCACATATATTTTATAGGTATACGTTTTTTAACTTCGAAAATGTTATTTACTGTATGTCAACAAATATTTCATTTTGTGTGAACAGTGGCGCTTGCTTGCTTATAGCAAGCAATGATATAATAATTATACGAGTTCAATTCGTATTTTTACTTTTCTAGTATCGGGCAAAAATTACATTTTGAATTTCTAGTGAATATACACGGTTTTAAGTTCCCTGAATTAAAAAAGCGGCTCTTAAAAATGTCTGTCTGGATCTATTTGGCTCAAATTTTGTACAAATGCGTGTAAACAATAAACTCGAAATGCTGTGACCTTCTGAGTTGGTATTGTAATTATTCTCGATTCGTCGTTTGCGAAGCTCATTTTGTTGTAAGGCATTTCTAAGCATTTGATTGACGGATTAACTGTCTCTTTTCATAACAGAGTACAGTAAAATGGAGAAATGGATCAATTTTAGCAAATATTCGATATGCGGCGATTATCTAAACTAAATGAAATTATTATTATGTTGCACATCCCAGAAAAAGGTAACTTCGTCGTTCAAGTTTTGAAAACTATAATAGGTACCTATAATTAATTTATGCTGATTAATAATAAAATGGACAAATCACAATTCTAAATAAATTATAAGTTTCAAGATGTACTATAACATTTTTCTGCAACATACTTTCAAGTTTCAGTGTAATTCGAGTTTTCATTATGCAAAATTAAAAAATGTTACCTAAATAATTTAATATTCGATTTATGCAGTGGATTGCCGTCTGGTGATACAAGACGTAGATAACAAATCTTTATATAAAAAATCTTTAACTACTAATTATTCACTTGTCATGGTCTCTGTTAGCCATTTGATGGAATCTTGGTCTTACTTTATTCTTTCTGAAGTTTATTAGTAATCCTAGAGGACCATTTATTCTTTCTCATCATCGTAATGTAACCATTTCATCTCAGGTTTATTTTCTATACACACTTAACCAATTATATTCCTGAATCCTTACCGTTCGTACCTTTTTGTTCTTTCCTTCCGGAATCCATTTAATAATGCTCGAAGACCGTTTGTTCTCTCCCATGCTGAAAAGATATTTGTCAGCCAATGAACAGGGTTCACTGAAAGAAATATATTATAGTACAATAATACATTCCTTGAGAGGATTTGAAAAATCTGTTTCATTGTATGTATGGACAAATTTATTGGTGAAAAAAGCACGAATATTTCTGTTGTTACAACTTACCTTTTTGGTTCAGTGCACTACATCAAGTTTTTATTTTCTCGATATACATTCAACCAGTTCTATTCTATTTCCGCATTAATTACTTTTCAGATATCCTCGTTCCGGATCTTTCCTTTCCTAACGCTAAAATAATTAATTTATTTTTTGTTTAAATGTTGACGATTAATGAGTTATTTGTGAGTACCTTTGTATATAGTTCAGTCAATGAGTGCTCACAAGGGGAATGTGGATGGAAAAGTCGAAAGCAGAAAATTTGACTTAGGAACTTTGTTTGGACTAGTTAGGAGATAAACATACTATGAGTCCTTACCCCTCCGAAGTACGCCCGAGGAGGGCGGGCACAAAGAAGGTACCGTTTTTTGATTTTTTGCTTTTATCTCGAAAACGGTGCGTCGTACGAAATTTTGTTGTACTACATAATGAAAGCTGATAAAATTCTCTACAGCTTTAACTTTCACACTTTTTATCTATCTCCATTCTTTGCCTAGCTATGAGCTTCGAAAAACGGCCGATTTTCAAAAATGTGTTAAATTCTCTGTAGCATACTGTAACAATACGAATTTGCCAAAATCATTTCTTATTGCTCATCTACCTTATTAAAAAATGAATTATTTAATTCGCTGCCTCTTTGGCCGTGACGGGCCTGGTTGTGGTTCCTCAGCGTTTGTCTCTTCTTCTTTCTCCTCATCTGTCGAATCTACGGCTTAATTTCTTAGATAAAAACTAATTAATAATTAATAATTAATTTTTGTATTATTATTTTTTTAGCTCGATTCTGAAGAAAATCCAAATCCGGATCGAAACGTCAATTATTTGAATTATTTGTTGTAATTTTTTGTTAATACATTGTCTGAAAAATTGGTCGAGAATTTTATTCATTGATATTATTGGGAGTTTTATCCAGTTTAAAAGTAAACTGTTTCCGCCTTCACCGCGTGGAGGTACTCCCAGCTTGTTATTTTTTAATAGTGTGTGGGTGTTTTTAATAGTGTGGAAGAGCAATTAGAAATGATTTTGGCAAATTCGTATTGTTACAATGTGCTACAGAGAATTTAACACATTTTTGAAAATCGGCCCTTTTTCGAAGCTCATAGCTAGGCAAAGAATGGAGATAGATAAAAAGTGTGAAAGTTAAAGCTGTAGAGATTTTTATCAGCTTTCATTATGTACTACAACAAAATTTCGTACGACGCACCGTTTTCGAGATAAAAGCAAAAAACCAAAAAACGGGACCTTCTTTGTGACCCCCCCCCTCGGGCGTACCTCGGAGGGGTAAGGACTTTTAGTATGTTTATCTCCTAACTAGTCCAAACAAAGTTCCCAAGTCAAACGTTCTGCTTTCGACTTTTCCATCCACAAATTATTCGTTGCTTAAGCTAATACTACCATATTATAGGTACTAAGTTCATTATAGATTGACAACGTCAATAAATAAATATATAAATAAATAAAAAAAGAGTGTGTCTGTTGTGCTTACTTTGCTGCTGTTTGTTACGTTTATAACAAACTATGATTCAGTATCCTAGTAAATAATAGTTATAGATAGCTACTAACGGTATTTTCAGTACGTAGCATAGTTCTAATGGTTCTAGTCATGCATTTTTAACTTTGCATGGCGACTCTATAATATTATATTCTTTTTAATACGACATACCGACATTGTTATATAATATATTCAGTCACATAAGTTGTGCGGGAAATGTTTGGGATGTAATACCCTTATACAGGGTATGTAAATATGTTGGGAAAGTTCAAGTTTATAGCAAATAACTTTAACATACAAAATAATGTTCCTTTGTCGTTTCATTTTCTGTTACGGTACGAGTTTAATACAAAACACAAGGCTATTGATATAAATATTTTAAGACCTTGCCGTACATTTACTGCCTTCACACGTATGGTTAACGATTAAAGTGCAATATCATGTAAATCTTACTCGAGAAGTGTAAATAAATAATGGAATATAACTGGAATTTTCAAGGGAGGCTTTACCTTTTTCCTAGGGATGAAGAATAAATTTTTGGAATCGAATATCTAAAGAGCGAATTATCTCTAAAATTATTTTATAAACTGTTATTAATTGTAATTGATTAACCTAAATTTGTCACAAACTATTTGATAACTGTTTTACTTCACCTCGTCGAATCAAATATTTGTCAATCTTGAGTGAAAGTAATTTTAACACATTCTAATATATAAAATCTATGTAAAAATTTCTTCTTTCTCGTTTAAAATATGGTATGTTGATACAATCAACATATTTTAAGCGAGTTATTATGGTAGGTATTTCAACTTCCGTAATAATGTTCTTTGTGGAGATAATTTAATATGAAGAAATTTTTGTAAACAAAATTTTAAAAAGTACGTCCCTACAAAAAAAATCTAGTTGGGTCATGTCTGGGCTCCTTGGTGGCCATGCTATCAAGACGAGAAAACTTCCTTGAAAAGTAACGGAATGATACTTACATTTAAATATAAGAGACGAGAAAGAGAAGTGCCAGTTCTCGTTGAAACGAGACGTTATATACTACCCATAACCATCCCTAATTTTTATTTAGATGAATCCATAATATTCATATTTACTTTTACGATCCGCCAGATTGACGATTTTGTGCGAAATATTATTTTAATCAAAATCTGTGCACTAAATTATCTGAACTAACATTTCAGTGTCTTTGTTTTATTATTATGTTAGCTATGTGGGTTGGCATTATTAAGTTGTAAAAAGCAATGTTTTCATTTCATTCGCCGCTGGACAGTGCTTTTACTAGAAATGTTCTTGTGCCAACCTCAGCAACTGTAAAAGAAAACATTTGTGTAACTAATCACATCACAGACGATAAAATCCGCACTTTATTTTTTTCATGTTCGTACTGTGTTTTAAATACAAATTGTCTTTGTCAAATCTATGTATTTAACAGTTTCTTTACATAAGAAAGGTATTGTCGTAAACTTGGTATATAATATTTATTCCATTTTAGAATATTTAGGGTAGAGTAACCCATATTGTTTTTCGTTGTACAATCTTGCCCCTGATGTTTTTTTTTAATAAAAGTGTTGTTGTTTCGAGCGTACGTACTCACATTATACTAATTGTTTAAACGGTAGATCAATTTGAAGAACTGGGGGTTCAAATCTGGCAACCGGATCCTTATACATATAGTGAATCATTTGCAGATCTCCAAATTTTCTTTATGTTGAATAAATTAAGAAACAAAGGTCTATAGGACATAAGTACATTCCCGAAAGTGTAATTTAAATTTCCACAGCGTTTGAAACGCTAGAATTATTTTTTACGAATTATTGGCATTTCTTTGAAAAGTGGTTCAATTTAAGGAACTGTATTTTACAAAGAATGAAAAATAATTTGTTACAGTATCAAACTCAGAAAAATGAGAATATAGTGTATTTGCTATAATACATATGCATTATATTATAGTTAATACAGTTTATGTGATTTTAAATTTATTTGTGAGTTAAAAACAGCTTGATGTTCAAGAAATATGACCTTAACTAAGAAACCTTATGGTCTATCCCGGTTCGATGGGAAACGTCTCCTGCACTCTCAAGAGACGTGTAAACATTCCAATTCGAATACGATGATAGCTACATTATTACATATACCTAACTTCAAAAAAATTTGACAGTTGATCAGAAATGATAGAATATGGCATACCCCTGTGTATAGAACTTTTTAAATTGCCCGCCACAAGCGGTACATTTTCATGACATTTTATTACTGTAGCAGACATTTTTAGGATACGTACCTCAGAATGAAAAAACGGAATCCTTGTTCGTCTATCTGTCTGTCCATTAAAATCCTTTTTCTCAGGAACGGCTAGAGGATATCAAGTTAAAAATAATATCAAATTTTATTTACTAAGGTCTACAAATCTATAGTTCTGTAAACAATTGCTTCTAACTCAATGCAATAAAAAGAAAATTTTGGAGCATACAAGTAATTCAAGAATTACAAGGCGCGATATTTATGTAGGTATTGTGTGAAAACGGTTTTACCGAACATAGGGAAAATAACACTAAGAAGATCAATTTTGTAGTAGGCTATGGCCATAAGACCTAATGTAAATATGTATTGGATTACATAGAAAAAATAGTGCAGTGAATTTTTTAAACAATTTTCCATAGCAACGGTTGACTATTAAGCGAAACTCGGAACCTGCTAAATAAAAAAAGTCATGAGGTGTCGTAAGATACCCGACAGAAGCTATGTTTCTTACGCATTGTATATAAAACCGAATTTATCAAAGATATAAACAATACAATTAAAAAGTTATTATTTGACTGCCATTTTGAAATCTGACGCCATTTTATTTTTTTGCGTCTTATTAAACTCTCATATATCAATTTTCAAAAGGATCGGATAATTTTTACAAAGAAGTATATACCTATGGCCGCCATTTTAAAATATGACGTCATTTTATTTTTTTGCTTTCTATAAAACTCGTCAATATCTATTTTCAAAAAGATCGGATAATTTTTACACAAAAAGTACATATTGCCGCCATTTTGAAATCTGACGTCATTTTATTTTTTTGTGTCCTATAAAACTCGTAAATATCAATTTTCAAAAGGATCGGATAATTTTTACAAAAAAGTATATATAATGGCCGCCATTTTGAAATCTGACGTCATTTTATTTTTTTGTGTCCTATGAAACTCTCAAATATCAATTTTCAAAAGGATCTGATAATTCTTACAAAAAAGTACATATGGCCGCCATTTTGAAATCTGGCACCATTTAATTTTTTTGTGTCCTATGAAACTCTCAAATATCAATTTTGAAAAGGATCGGATAATTTTTACAAAAAAGTACATATGGCCGCCATTTTGAAAAATCTGACATCATTTTATTTTTTTGTGTCCTATGAAACTCTCAAATATCAATTTTCAAAAGGATCGGATGATTTTTACAACAGAGTACATGTGGCCGCCATTTTGAAAAATCTGACGTCATTTTATTTTTTGGTGTCCTATGAAACTCTCAAATATCAATTTTCGAAAGGATCGGATAATTTTTACAAAACAGTTCATATGGCCGCCATTTTGAAATCTGACGCCATTTTATTTTTTTGTGTCCTATAAAACTCTCAAATATTAATTTTCAAAAGGATCGGATAATTTTTACAAAAGTGACGTTACATTACTTCGTGACGTGACGTTTCACTTTTTATTATTTAGGTCCCCATCTGAAACGTGCGTTAAGAAGCATAGCTTCAAATAAAAATAGGTAAAAAAACTTTTAAGTTAAACGGTTTTATAATAATAATGTTTTAAAAAGAAAAAAATAATATTTAATTTAGGTTCATAAGTATAAAAGCGTGGGTCGTAAACTCTGTGATAATTTATTACAGTCACGACCCACGCTTTTATACTTATGAACCTAAATTAAATTTTATTTTTTTCTTTTTAGTACATTTATAAAACCGTTTAACTTAAAAGTTTTTTAACTATTTTTATTTTTAATTTTTTAGTGTGCTTTATTTTCTTAGTCTGATTTTATAACATTTATCCGATCCACTGAAACATTACCGGAGAAAGACCTTTTGCCTGTGAAAATTCATAATATTGTGTGCAAAATTTCAACTCAATCGGATCACGGGAAGTGGGTGAAAATTCAAAAGTACGATTAACACCCGGACGAAAGCCGGGCCGGTCAGCTAGTTACCATAAATTGTATTGTCACCGGAGCTACACATGTGTGCAAAATTTCAACTCAATCGGATCATAGGAAGTGGGTGAAAATTCAAAAGTACGATTTGCACCCGGACGAAAGCCGGGCCGGTCAGCTAGTTACCATAATATTGTATTGTCACCGGAGCTACACATGTGTGCAAAATTTCAACTCAATCGGATCATAGGAAGTGGGTGAAAATTCAAAAGTACGATTTACACACGGACGAAAGCCGGGCCGGTCAGCTAGTTACCATAATATTGTATTGTCACCGGAGCTACACATGTGTGCAAAATTTCAACTCAATCGGATCACGGGAAGTGGGTGAAAATTCAAAAGTACGATTTACACCCGGACGAAAGCCGGGCCGGTCAGCTACTTACCATAATATTGTATTGTCACCGGAGCTACACATGTGTACAAAATTTCAACTCAATCGGATCACGGGAAGTGGGTGAAAATTCAAAAGTACGATTTACACCCGGACGAAAGCCGGGGTATGAACGTCGAGAAATTTTGGTCCGATCCATAGGTCTCGCCATCCGATGGACGTCAATAATTAGTTACACGTCATTTTAACTCAGTAGGCCAGGGTTTTTAAACTTAAATTCAAACATCAGCAGTCAAAAAATTGAATAACTATATTAAAATAATGCAATATAAGACAGAGCATACGCTATCTTCCAATATCCATATTACACTGTGCAACAGACAAGGACAACCGAAACAAGTTCGCGATTTATTAGATAAAGTCGCATTTATTTCGTTTAATAATCATAAAAATCTGTATAAAAAAACTGTTTTGACACAATATTATACATGAAATCTATCTAAAATTTTCTGCTCTTTCGTTTAAGACAGGTTTCGAATCGATCTGACTTAAATTGAGCAAACTATAAGCAAAAAACACCGTTTTTTCTAATTTGCTCCCCTCTGGGGCCAAAATTCAAAAATCGGGCGACGTTAGGATCAAATAGACCCCGAGAGGAATCGAACAAAAAAAAGTTTTTGAAAATCGGTTCATCCGTTTGGGCTGTACGCGTGACACAAAATAGCGTGACAGATTCACAGATTCACAGATTCACAGATTCACAGATTCACAGACAAAGCGAGTGTATATAGGCGCTTCTAGCTTCGCTAAGATCGCGCCTAATAAAGAAAATCACGTATTTTTTTGATACTGACTCATTCATCAAAACCTATAGGGTACTTCCCGTTGACCTAGAATTTTGAAATTTCGCACGAACGGAGGTCTTATAAACGTAATTTTTAAGGTTCCGTCAAGACCTTTTCTCAGAAACGAATTATGGAGGTATCAAGTTGAAATTAATATCAAATACTAAGGTCAACAACCCTTGCATAGTCTTGTAAAAATCAAGCTTTAACTCAACGCAATAAAAAGATACGGTCTTTTAAAAATCACGTATTTTGATACTGATTCACTCATAAAAAATAGATAATGTCGAAAGTAAATCCTACGCGATGATTGTAAACCATATCTGAGAATTATTACATGACAAACTTATTTTCTATTAAATTGTTATAACGGTACGGAACCCTCAGGGCGCGAGTTCTGCTCGCATTTGACCGTTTTTTTCAGAAAAGGTGTATATATACACATTAAAAGTTAAGATTGTGTTTATACACCAAGCTACCAAGTCAATCAGATGGGGCATATTTTGCTTCCAGTAACTGGACTGATATCAATATCAATAATAAAACTGTAAAAGAAGGTTGTTTGTTTGTCTGTCCATCTGTTCCGTCATAATTCCTAAACCCCTAGTCCGTGACGTTCATAGGAACGAAGTCGCAGGTTTAGACTAGTAATATATGTAGTAATAATAATGTGCATTTACACGAGAAAGTCACCTTGCTATAAAATAGCCCTAATTTTAATGTCTCATAAAATATGCTGTCGCTGCAGTAAGTCTATGGATTAATATCATAATCTGTTTATATTTTAAGTAATAAAAAAAAATTCAGTGTGTTGTGTAGGCAATCTTTGCGTGTCAATATTTACTATGCCGCAGCAGGTAGATTGTTGAAAAGGGCTGCCTTTGATCGATTTCCCGTCAGTCTGTCCCGTCCCTTATATTAAATCCACCTTCTACAGTGTGTAAGTCTTCTCTTTAGGTACATGCGTCGACCAATATATTATACGAAGTGTTTGTTGATTCATTTGGATGCCGTTGTTTGTGGGATGGGTAGGCATGATTCGTCTATAGTCTACTCTATACAACGTTTCCTAAACTTTTTCGCTTACGGAGTCCTTAGAGATGAGCAAAATTGTCGCAGATCCCCATTTATTCAATTTTTTTATTGTAAATGTAAATTTATAACACAACAATTGTACAAGTAAGTTTCACTTCTATAGTGTGTAGTGAAACAACTATCACTGTTTGTCGGACAGCGTTCATACAGTTCGACCGTACCCGTCCGAATTGTATAACTAGAATCACTGTTTTCCGGACATATGTAGATTTTGCGTAAGTAAGTTTCACTTCTGTAGTGTGTAGTGCAAACTACACAGTTCATTTTTTTTGTTTCAATATATCCCAGAGATGAGTCACGAACCCCAGTTTAGAAAATGCTGGTCTTCACAAATAAAAAGGTACTTGCTTAAGAACTTGGAAAATAAATTATCAATTGAATTTTCAACTCATTAAAAATAATATTAAAGTTCATATTTTATGAAGGTTGTTTGCTATAAAGTGAAAAAAAATCAAAGCAACACAAAAAAATCAGGTCTGTATTTGTATATTAGAATTCAAGTTATCGATGAAATAATAGCCAGAGAATAAATAAATTATTCTGTTTAAAAATGAGATTAACATCTATGACACACTCAGCGGTTTGTGCCGAGGCGGTTGCCGACTTGACGATGACACACACAGCGGTGTCAATTCGGCAATCAGGCTTTCTTGCGCAGAACGATGTGTTGAGGCGGCCGAGAGTCGCCTTTCAGTCGGCAGGCAATTCTCGCCGCGGTGTGTGTTTGGCATCATTGAAAAACATTAACATACGTGCCGATTCAGCAACCACCTTGGCATAAACCGCTGTGTGTGTCGTCGGTCCTAATTATTAAAAAACTCGGGTCGCAGTGCCAAACCCTGCCGACAATATAGTGTATTTGCTAATGCAGGCCTTGTGGCTTTATTATGTAAACATAAGTCTGTTTTTGGACAAAATAAAAAATTTAACCCCTTAATACATCCCTTAAAATAATATTTTTTTCTTAATTTCAATAATATTATCAATGCAACCTTTGTACCAAATTAAATACACCCTTCGGTAAGTAAATCACTATCCGCAAACCAGTGTTTTCATAAAATTTTTGTAAGTCCGGTCCTGTCGGGCCGATTTTATTAACATTTTAACAGCACATTTTAATCTTTACTAAAGGGTTAAATTTCAATTTTGAAACGATTCTGAGAATTTTTTCGGTATTTTTGGGCCCAAAAACTTTTTTCAACCCCTAAATACAACCCTTAAAATGGTCCGATCGGGCCCATTTTAAATAGGCTTCGTGCGGTAATGGGTTCCAATGTGTGTACCAAATTTCGTTTAAATCGATTAAGTCTGTCGAGAGTTATCGTGTACACACATATATATATAAATATATATATAAATATATATATATATATATACATACATATATACATAAACATTTTTAAAAATGGTGGCAAACTGTTCAGGAGGCTATGAAACGTCGAGAAATTTTGGTCCGACCCCTAGGTCCCACCATCCGACCGACGCCAATAGTGTATGTGCCATATGGCAAATACACTAATAAAATACACACAGGGCTAGTTAAGTAATAAGTAATGAAAGTTGTACTAATTGAAAAATATTTATAATTTACAGATTTTGTTATGAAATATATTCCTGTGAGTAAATCTGTGTAATGTTTTTGTATTAGTTGTAACATTTTTTCTTTATGACGAAATTTTGTTGACCAAAATTATATACTGATTATACTGTAAAAGTAAATTAAGCCTAGATAACCCCGAAAGATGGTGGTCTTTACTTAATAATAAATGCATTATTGTTTGACTTCCATTTTAACCTTCTTTTGTAACATTTGTACTCGTGCGTAGTCATATCGATCTATGAGATACGAAAGCCTTTTTGAAATCTAAATAGCACTTAATATTTATTATTGTTATATTTTATATTTATTTAAGCAATTAGTAATCACAATTAAAGTAACATAATTAAAAAGTAAAATTTAGTTTTTAAAATAAAAAAACTTGTTTTTCGGTACCTACTTTAGGCAAGATCAGATAATCCGTCGTTATAACAATTTTCGCATAATATATTATTATTGATTTTAGTAATTATTTATCAACCTGGATATAAGCAAATTTTTGGTTTTTACATTAAAAACATGTCTTTTTATGCACTTAGTTTAGTGCGTGGTTCATAGACGTTCAAACTATGCATCGACTAGATAAAGGTTTAAATACCGAAATTGGAAAAAAAAACTTAGGTCGATAAATTTCAATCAGTTTGCAATTAAGAGAGCAAACACCAATTATAAAATAACTCTAATAAAACATACATTATGGGGTTTAAATGCAGCCGAAAAGGGCAAAAAATAATACTGTGCATAGGTCATAACGCAAAATAGTAAGAAACAAATGTTCACTATTTACACTTTCCCGACCTTATTTTTGAACTTCGATGGGTCGTTTTAGTCTTAAAGTGAAGTTAAAGGATGCGTCTAGGTGCGCCACAGGGTACATTTTAAAACTATTGAAAATATTTTTCAGTAGAGCTGACGTAATATGTAATATTCAGAGGGGCGTTGTGTCGCCTGAACTTGAATTTTTTTAATTTGGCCTGTCGTGCCCTAGAAAGGGTAATTACCTTCGACAATTTGACGTATAAAAATCTGTACTCGGATCAAAAATACGATCGGAAGCGTGTAATAAAGTTTTAGGCGGGTGGAGGGGGCTAAACCCTTCTTAAGAAGTGACTGAATGTGTTCATTTAATTAATTGTCGTCAAAAATAATGTAAATTATGTTATGATGAGCGAGTTCTAATAACATTAAATAATATTATGTATTGTAAATTAGCTTACACTCTGTATAGAAAACACAGGTTTACTTCTAGAGACCGTTGTTCTGGCTAACCAAATTCTAACCTCAAACTTTAGTTGTACATCTGCTTGCACTGTTCGTAAAATTAATTATAACTACCTAGGTAGGTATCCTTTATCTATGCCTAATTATTAATTGTATTGTATTTTTAGAACAGGATACCCATTATAATAAAGACGGGGTAGTATGGAGAACTTTGAGTTTAAGCTTATAAAATTTAAAAAAATATCTTAAATCTGATTATAATAAAAATTTGTACAATCTACACCGGTATATCCACCATGAATACCCGTTCTCCCACCATTTATTTTTCATTTTACTGTATCTTGCGTTATAATTTATTAGAGTTTATGGGTATTAAATATATACTAGTGTACCCGTGCAAAACTTTTTTGCGACGACTTAACACTGTCTTCAAAGAACAATGATTTAGTAAAGGCTATCGCCAAAAAAAAATGTTTGCCAACACAAACCTTTTTTCTCTGTAAATGTATATATTATATATAATATGAATCACTTTATTAAGAAAACAATAAGAAATATATATTTCAACCTTTCTCAATATCATTGTGTATACGAACGCGTGAGTAAAACACATAACCTAGCTTTTAACGATATGTTTTTAATATAATTTTTGATAAATATTTTTTATTCAAACATAACTTTAAAGTGTACGTAAAATAGTAGTTTTTTAGAAGCTATAGAACGTATCTATCAGTGTAATACTTACGTACGAATGATCTTCAGAAAAAAATCGATGAGTTTGTCGGTATTAAAAAACATCGGTTTTTCTTCGTATTTCAGCTTATATTATAAGGCACGAATATGAATACCTTTTTTCAGGTGTAGTTATAGAAGTATTGCAACACTGAGGTAACCTCCCTTCATTATAATGTCATTGTCAATGGACGTTTTGTCAATATAAAAAACTATTAATAATGTGTCTAAACTAAGTACTATATTTAAAAGAGAAAAAAAAATTTGCACGTACATATACATCTTTATTGTTTAATTTTAAATACTTTTGGAAATTTTGTCAATATAACCCTATTAAAATCTGGGCTCTAAAAATTAAAATGTACAACTGTCAAGTTGTTTCATTGTTTATTGTTTGCATAGCCTATCCACGACATGCGTACATATTTGCATTTCTCTCACACTCATGTATCGTGAACGCCGATGGATTTTCTCTGTTTACGTTTCTCTTCACCCCACTGCCCCCCTCGTCATTTTTACTATTATCGCTTGAAATCACCCCTTTTAAAGAAATTTCACCAAAAAAAAATAGCGATAACATATCTGTGAACTAAAGGCCTCAGTTTAAAAAAAAATTATGTCAATCGGTTGAGCAGGGGTTGCTGGCGGATTGTCTAGAGAAATAGGGCTTGTGCTTTAAATATATAGATAAAAAATTAACATGAGTGACGCATATTAACATTATTTTATTGAGACTCATATGATTTTCAGTAAGAACATCCATATTGAGGAAATTATTAAAATATTATGTAATATATTATGTATAGAGAAAAGCGTTACTATACACTATACGAGTGATAGAATCGTTTGAAATAAGCGTCTGGATTTCAAACACTTTTGGTCACATCTTTTTAAATTTGAAAATAGATAAAGCGAGAGCAATATATTTAATTAAGTTATCTGTTTTCGATTTTTTGAACACTCGTTTTTCCACCACAAATACCCGTTTTCCCACCATTTTTTATAGATCAATAATTTTTCCACGGAAACATACATAAAAGAAAAATAATTTACATTAATGAAAAACAAATTCATATAACATTGCTGTCACTTATGACAATGGAGTTATTAATATTATACAACACCTGAGGAGTCTTCAAAGTTTCAGTGGGTTTATTTCGATTTAAAATCAACACTTTTTACAATATTCTCCTCAACTTCTATATGCAGCAGTTTTTGTCAATTTGAATTACTTGATTATGGCGTCATAAAATGTAACATTTATTTTTAATGAAATATTTTGTCCGATAGATTTTGAATCGCTTTTTGACTCTCTCGGGAAAATTACTTAAAATTATCTCAATCTCATAAATAAATAAACAAATAAATGAAACTATCATAGATTAAACTCTGTTGTTGAATGTGGGATACAAATATACAACCCCTATTCGAAAATTGGGGGTGCTCATTTACCAAGTTTAGGTATAATAGTTTTAAATAATTATGTTGTATTAATGTCTGTATCAGTTTAAATTAAATTATTATAAATTAGCAACCAATTTCTTTTTCAAGCTTTTTAAAATATTGATTGAAATTAGGACCGAAACGTTATATTAAATAATAAAAATATTTTAAAAAAATCTGAAAAAATGTATTGATCGTTGATTTTAATTAATTTATAATAGTCCGGTCAATTTAGCCCTAAAAATAGTAGTAAAGACACAAAAATTAGCGGAGAGCTAAAAATTGGTATGAATGTTCGGAACACCATTATAAATGAGTGTTGAAAAGTCCCCAACGATCCCGTACCTGGAAAAAATTTTATTCAAGGTCAAAGTCTTAAAAATGTGTTTTTCGCGTTTTTCAGCAAAACGGTAAGTGATAAAAATAGCTCATACAATCTTGTAGAGAATACAATTCTCTACAACTTTTGTATAAACATTTTTTGTCTACGATTCAGAGTTTTACTTATTTAAGTACACGCGGCTTCCTCCCACTCGATTTTACATAACGGGATTATGCTGCTTTCCGATGGCATAATGATTTGTACGAGTAGGAGGAAGCCGCGGGTACTTAAATAAGTAAAACTCTGAATCGTAGACAAAAAATGTTTATACAAAAGTTGTAGAGAATTGTATCCTCTACAAGATTGTATGAGCTATTTTTATGATAACACTTACCGTTTTGCTGAAAAACGCGAAAAACCCATTTTTGAGACTTTGACCTTCCAGGTACGGGATCGATGGGGACTTTTCAACACTCATTTATAATGGTGTTCCGAACATTCATACCAATTTTTAGCTCTCCGCTAATTTTTGTACCCTTGCATGTCTAAATTGACCGGACTATAATAGTTATATTTATTTGTTCATTTAGAGAAGAGGGGGAGACATAGTGTGAAATATGTTGACCACATTGAAGTTAAGGTATAGCCTCAAAAATACAATAACTTTATAAAGAACTAGCTGTGTTTACCTGACGTTGCCCGGAAATGACAGCCCCTCTCAGTCCCCTGTTATGATAGCATATGAGATATAGTTTAAAAACTTCGCACATATTTTGTCTCGGTATGCGTGAATATAGTTTCTCACTTTTTCGCGTTTAGACAGGCAAACAGACAAATTACCTTTCAAGAGCGATGACACACACAGCGGTTTCACAGCGGTTCTGCGCCGAGAGGCGGCTGCCGCTTCGACATGACACACACAGCGTTGTCAACGCGGCATCCGGGCAGCCGTGAAATACTGAAAACCTATAATAAATTGGAATATATAATTGCCGATATAAAAACCGATGTGTGTGCCAGCGCTTATACAAAGCAATGAAAACAAGCGCCGCTAGAGCAATAAAACCGCGCGCAGTTCTTGTGGAGAGACGATGTGTCGAGCCACCGCAAATTAAAACAAATATTCACCACGCGATTTCCTATGCATTCGGCAAATTTCGAAATAACAAAATCATATTAATCATTTGCTATGGCGCGATGGCTACATAAACAAATTGGAAAAAAAATTAAGCTAAAAACGAATCAACTCAAAGCAGTGTGGTGCATTTATTAATAAATGGTGGAGCTTCATTTCGTCAAAATGTTTCTCATATTAAGGGATCATCTTATATTTAACATTTTCCTCTATTTATGTGTTTGAAATCTACAGCGACGGAAAAGGTATCCTTAAAGTTAGATCGTTGTTTTTTCATAGGTACTTCTCCTATTTTGCATTCCATATTCGAGAACATTAATTTAGTCCCAGTATAATATTAATACGTTATCTATAGACAAGCTGCGTACTTTGACATTTAGATCGTTGTGCCGCCTACTGGCAAAGTTAGACAACACTGGATCTTGAAATTATATGAACTGTCATATGTAATTGATAGAAGTTAATTACTAATTAGTTTATTAAATTAATGAAAAATGAACATTATTATTTATTGTGACGTCCAGTCCATTAAATTAAAGTTTTTTCCCCCTAAATCAATCACCAAAGCTTAGATTTATGATTCATTTTTAAATTATTTGGTTAAAAGTAACCACTCTGACTTTTATCTTCGAATACTATTTACGCGTAATATTTATAAAACTTTTACATGAATATTTAAAATTTGTGAATTTAACTTTTTTTAAGTGCATTTATCTGTTTTTTTCGTCGTTTTCCTTCCCAAGCTCTGTCAGGAAATCGATAAAATATTAAATTAGGATTTATTTTCTTTATATTATGAAGTATTAGAAATACCTTGTATTTTTTGATGTCCGTCTTGTGACTTCCTGTGTTTTAACACGCCGCGTTTCAGCAACGAGTTGCTATCTTCAGGTGTGTTTAAATTTTTTTTAAATTTACACATTGAGTATCCGTAACACGTTATAATATTAAGCACATACGTATTATGTAGTGGATTGTGGAGTACTGATTTAATTTTCGAAATTTTATGATTTATATAGTAGGTAGATGAAATGGACGTGTGAGTGTGTGTGTATTTAGGTAGACGATTAATGAGTATCGGGTGTTTGTGTGTTGTTAATTATTGTGTCGTATGTTATGTTCGATTTTAACGTTAGTTTGTCATTAAGAATGTTGGTATTGTTGAATTTTGTGGCTTTATATATTACATATTCTTCGAGGGTGTCCATGTGTTTACCTTTACTGCAAATATGTAGTGGAATAAAATTTGTTTTAAAATCGTGATATTCATGATTTTGTGAAATTATATTATGTTGGGCGTAATTTGATTTAGCATTTAACAAGTTTCTTTTAGGAAGATGTTCTTTGAAGCGTTCTTCAAAAGGTGTTCCAGTTTATCCTATGTAGAATTTATCACATGTGCTGCATATTATTTTATAGACTCCGGTGTGTTTGTTTTTAGGTGTTTTGTTTTTTGGGTTGAGGATTTTTTTGATTTTATTGTTTGTACGGAAGCTTACTGTGTAATTGTATTTTTTAATTGGTTTTGTATGGTGTAAGGTAGTAAATTGGTAAAGTTTGCAGAAATGTAGTGGTTGGCTGGTTTTGTCGTTTTGTTTTTTACGGTTTTTAGTTTGGTTTTGTGTCTGTGTATTAAATTATCGATCATGGAACTGTTATATCCGTTTTTATGGCTATGTGTTTGATGGTGTTGATTTCTTCGATGTAGTCTAAAAATGTATCTTATTTTCTTTGTATTTAAACACCCAGTCACACAACACATTGGTAATGAAGATTTTTTATTATTTTTTAATGTTTAAATTTATTTTTATTAACAAATAACACTGTTTGCATTAGTTCTCGTAAATGTCAGACGCTAGTAACACAGCTAGTAACATTAAAAAATGCCACTAGAGCTCATCACTTGAGCTACGCAGCTTGTCTATACTTTCGCGTTGATTTTGGTGCGTATATTTCAGTAAAGTTTGTATCTTTTGTATTATGGAAAAGTTGGGTCAATCACTGTCACTTAGCGCAGTGATCCTCTTGTAATATTATCCACACTTGATAGCTATGTACAACACGGGACTAAGAGCACCAGCTGTCAGACAGTGTCCTGTTACATAATGCATATCCTCGATAGGAACGATGCTGTGCCAAACTATTTGCGTCATTGCTGTAAGGCTGTTTCACACCTAAAGCTATGCTTAACTAGCTACGTGTCTTCGGGGGGATTATTCTTAAGCCCTCGTTTTACATTTAGTCCTCAACTGGCTACCTTGATGTTTTAGTTCGATGTGATTTGGTTTCGTAGTTTAAGGATTTTGCTACAATCTGTACAGCTTACAAAATCCATGTTTTTTAGACAGTGGCGTAACGACAAGAACCGGGGCCCGAGATTAAAGTAAAAAAAAGTGACCCTCGACTTTGCAAGAAAATTTAATTAACAAAAATAAAGGTCTTAAATATTAAAGGTTTATAGGTTCAAATGAATATGAAAATAGGTACAAAAACTTACGAAATAATTAGAAGTAAGTATTCGGAATCACAGAAAAGTTACAAAGGATATCACATTTATCAATTTATTAGGTAATATTTATAAAATAATTCAGCTTCTTGGAAGTCGGTTTGTGAGTTTTTCCTACTCTGCTTGAAACATAAATTTTGAATTTTTATCGTTAATAGTTTGTGCGAGTAGCATATAGCTTTTGGTGTATGTTGGTCTTTATTTTCGGTTTAGTGTGATGCTGCACTAAAGTCAACGTTCACTATTATTCGTTGAATAGAATATATGGATAATGAACAATGATTGGTTGTTGTAAAGTGTTTGCGACATTAAAATCAAAATTCATTATATTGTGCTACAAGATTTAACATAAAAAATCCCCTGTTAACATTTTAATTTACTTTTTTTTATTAACAAAATATATTATGTAGGAACCTATAAAAACTGAGGGCAGTATAGCCTAGTGGTTAGCGTGCTTAGTGCCGCAACCTCTGGACTGGACTGTCGTGGGTTCGAATCCCACCTGCGCTCATGGATGTTTTGTGATGTTATTTAGTTTTAAGATAGTTGTTATTTAGTGTATTTGAAAGACGTTAATGACCTGAGATGTCGACGCGTCTATAATCTACAATAAAATAAATAAGGAACCTAAAATACAAAAGTCAGAATAATCCGTTAATCAAGATATTCGAAAGATTCACATTTTTGTATATTTGGAAATAAAAATTCTTTAAAAGAAAAAAATTAAAAATGTTCCTTATAATTACCTACTAAAATGTACTAAAATCACAACATAGCAGTTAAAAACGGAAACACTTTTATTTATAACTCTTATATTATGTACTATCAAAATTTTGATTCAATTTTGTTTTGCGTATGGAATTAATATTAATTCACCGGCTTGTTGCGAGAATGTAAAGGATCATATACAGCGTTACTCATTTTCCATCAATATTGTATACTTCACTTTTTAATAATAAGTACGTGTTTTATATGTGACTATTTCGTTCTTTTATTTTTATAGGAGCGGCTGTATCAAGTGCGACGCGTCCATCCTATAACAAGGATAGATGCTTTATATTACTTGTCATCGACGACCAGAATACCGATTGGTCCAAGTACTTCCGGGGAAAACGACTTCACAACGACTACGACATACGCGTCGAACAAGCTGAATTTAAGGTGCATGTTTATTATTTGCGAACTGATATAAATAATAAGCCTCACAAAGGGGCCTCTTAACTGGGGTTCAATTTAATTGACTTATTTCCTAGATGTCGAATTTTGAAAACTCGAGGAAAGCAATTTGAATTTAATTTTATTCAATTCGGTTTCAGTTAGATTTAGTTATGAAGATAGACAGATGGGAATATAATTATTTGTTCATTTTAACTAAATAAATAAAACACAATAAAGTTTGATTAAAATTGAATATTGATATCACATTGTATAATATTCAGAGTGTTGTAGAAATCAAAACAAAATATTGTGTCAACAAATACCTATAGACTGTAGACCTTTTCACCACTAGTTAGGCGCAAGCGCCGTCGCCATGGTTATGATCTCGGCTTTTTTGTACACTTTTTGACGCAATGACTAGGTCAGAAACGTTTTCCAATGTTAGTTTAGATGAAAATGTTACCGACTGTGCTAAATTAGTGCACAAAACAGTGGAAGGACATACTTGTGCTAAATTGGGACGGTGGTTGAAGTGAAAACTGGTGGAAGTAAACGAAAATTGGTTGAAAGGTTAGAATCCTACCTGTCATAAATTGTTTATCGTAAAAAGTTTATCTTTAAAAGTACTCAAATATTTTTTTAGGGTGTTGTACCACTTCTTTAAATAATATTTCTTATTAGATTTCTATTTACTTTTTTCAAAATCATTCCCTTGCCATCTGCCAATATGACAAGTCTCTGAGGGCTTGAGAATAGCCGAGAGTGTAGCGGCGCTGTTGTTTACATGGCGTTGCTATGGTTCCTCTATTACAAGTCCCCAGTTCTCGGGTTCTAGCCCGAGAGCTGGTAAAAGTGTCAATTGGATTTTCAATTTATTATAAAAAAAAAAAAATAATAATGAATTGAAAATATGAATTGGTGCTAGGCCCAAATAACCTTAGCTATTGGTGGTCTTTAAAATACAATACGACAAGTCTCTGAAAAACATGATGGAATTGGGCATATGCGCAGAAAAAATTGATAATGAAAAGGTCTATAGAGCACTGATCTCTGACTATACTAACTGGATCAAAAATATTCTGTGAGACGTCATTGCGGAGAACTAAAAGCTCATTCGGCGCCTCGAAATGGTGTAAAAAATACGCTTGCGTTGCTATAGTAACATCCACCCACTACTTACCATCATGGCAGCGCTCTAGTGCATTAACATGATATTTAGAACTTTTAACACCATTTTGGGGCGCTGAATGGTCTTCAATTCAGAATACTCTCGCCGTCTTCAGCCCATAAAGATAGGCCAATCCAGTTCGTACAGAAGGTCAATAATGCAGAGTTTAAATGTTGACAAATGAAGTAACAACTGGGTGTTATCTGTTATCTAGGAATTATCACTGACTGCTAATGGCGATTCGGGAACTCAGGTGTCGATGGCGGTGTACCGCAACGGTACCAAGGTTATGCGATCCTTCCGGCCGGACTTTGTACTTGTACGTCAGAATTTGCGTGACGCCGGAGAGGATAATAAGAACTTATTATTGGGATTCAAGTATGGCGGCGTCCCATCCATCAACAACTTGTCAGCCATCTACAACTTCCAGGTATGCATTTAGAATATAAGAATCCGACCGAAAGCTTATAATCCAATTTTATTTAAGAAACGTTCTGACTATATTTTTTGATCTTATGAGTAGAATTTAGGTTTTCCATTACCTAGTCTTCTTTAATATAATTTATTTTGTCGTCGCCTTATATTTAGTGTACGTCTCTATAAACGTAAAGTTTTCAATAAGATTATTAGAATCATGAGCGCCGCGAGGCAAGGAAGTGCGATTGTTTTCCTTAGAGACGTAGACGAGAAAAATAAAAAATTATAGAAAAATATATAAAATATTCGCCTTTACTTAATAATAAACTCTAAAATACCTACATTTTCCCCCATAATAGTGGCATGTGAATATTTTACTATAGGCACTAGGCAGCATAGACGTTTGATATTTTTTGTCTTGAATATATACCTATTCAAACAGAAATGAAGAATAACAAAGAAAGTATAATATTAGAAAGTAGAAAGCTGTAAGCTGAAGTTTATCTGTTCATCGTACTTTTAAAAGTTTTTAATGAATTATAATTTTGCGTGCTGTTCGAACTTTTGTCTTAGCAAATAAAGATGGCTCAAAAATGTACACCGGCTGATGGAATTTCTCAGATTTAGACTTTAATATTCGAAGTACTTGGTGAATTAAGCACGTTCGATGCGCCGACACTTGTTAGTGATACACATGCTGATGCGTCTGAGTATATAGGTCACAATAGGCATTCATTGTTAATGAATTAATTTTTAATTTTCTCTTCAGCGTCAAATTTGTATGATTTTTGAAATTGCTGAAGTTTATTTATACTTGGTTAAAAGTGAAAAAAAATATAACTATTGTAAGTAGGTATGTAAAATTTACAATGAAAACCTTGACATAGTTAATTCTGCACGTGACATAAAACTTTTCTTTCATTTATGTGACATTACAGTGCAAGTATTAGAGCGTATTGTATGGTTTGTTGTCAAAGAAAATAATGAAGTTGAAGTATGACGGAACATGATGTTTCATTTGTTTTTTTATGGTGTGTGCGTAATTGCTTATTAGTGGGTGCTTAAAGTTCGATATTCGTATAGTTTTTTCATTATTATTGTTTCCATTATGGCAGAGACATAAAAGATTTAATGTTTGACCCTTGACATTTCCAGAATTGTGTCACACATCGACCATTTTCAAAACGCCGTTTAGGCGACAGAAACATTATTTTTTTATGGATACTTAAAGTTTCAAAAATGAAAAAATAGGGCTTATAGATAATCTAGTTGTTTCTTGTAGAGTTAAAAATATCATGCAAATTCCCTATTGTAAATTTTTGATAATTAAAAGTATCTGTTATCTAAGATGCAAGTCGAAGTAAACAGAAACTTTTTTTAAATAAAATATTTTATACTGTGGAAATTGGATCGTAAGTTTTTTTATACTTTGCTTAGGCACAAGTTAGATTTTTTTCCCGTAGCGATGTAACGAATAGTGAACAGAAGCATATAGGAACCGAATATTTGGCCGAATACCGAATTTTTGACCGAATAGGGTATTTGACTAAAATTTTTTTTGTGTTATATTAATAGAGCAGTAAATTCTGAACAAAATGACACCCAAATAACTTCATTCTGATTTCAAATTAGCTCAAAAATAATTTTTGAAATATTTATGTTAGCCCCGCCCGCTAATAATCGTTTTTACTCTACGAACCTATGACGTCATATTTTTATGAATGTAGGTACGTTTATATCTACTAGCTCGATGCTAATTATATCAGAAACAGAGTGTTGAAAAATACCGTTTTGTACCTATGTGAACATGATGTAAACAATCTAAGCTCCGTTTATATGGATAATATATACATTCATTTTTTACTTAAAAATGGCGTCACACGTTCTCACACTGTGTTTGAAATCATGTGACACATAGATTAAAAATCATGATTTTATTTATTTATTTAAATATATTTACGATACTTAATTAATAAAAATAAAAATTCTAATAACTATTTTAGAGCATAAACTTTCATTATAACAAAGTTTTATATTTTATTTTGATCACTGGCAAATACCCTATTAGACTTGTTAAAATTACATGGACGTGTAGTAAGCACTTATAGTGGCGTTAGGTACGTCGATCTAAAAATGTCTAAAAAAAATAAAAAACGTTAACTTGTGCGGGAGTATTTTAACATAGATTACGAAGATAATATAAATATCATATTATTATGCAAAACATGTATTTCTCGCGGAGAAACTGAAAAATATGCTACTATTTCAATAGTGAAAATTGTTATCTTATTCTTTTGACATGTGCAGCACCCTATCTAGCGGTCCGCGCCAGGGGCGCCCGAAGTGGAGAGGCGCTGGGAGACATAGTAAAATATTCTATTTTATTGCAAAATGCAAAACAGCGCTTAGCCGTTTGTCAAAATTACGCTGTTTTGTTTTGTTAAATAGTTTTAATTCTAAAATTCTGCCTTATATGAATTTTATGACATGAGGTTTGAGAGGGCGTCAAACCCTCTTTTCGTCAGGGGCGCCAAGTCCCTTCTTCTCTAGGGACTCTTATGATATGGCACTGGATATGTGTCCATTAATTTTGATTTTTGTAACCGAATAGTACACACTATTCGGCATTTAATAACAAAGAAGGCCGAATATTCGTAAAATATAATATTTTCAGAGACAACCTTTATAACTGGATTTTATTTTGAAACCTGTTGAAATTATTGCACATTTTATTTTCAGGACAAACCGTGGGTGTTCGGCCATCTGCTACAACTCCAACGACGACTCGGCAAAGAACACTTCCCTCTTATTGATCAAACGTTTTATCCAAATCACCGAGAAATGGTGAGTCACTTATTTTATTCCATATTTCTTAAGGGATTTTTTATGTTTTTGTACTTTCAATTTTAACGAGAAAAATATGACACCTGCGCAGCAGTTAAATATCAATTTATTTCGTTTCTAACAAAAGTGTACCTATTATTTATTTCTATACCTTGAAAACACGTGAACGTAATATTGAATACGTTCACTAAAAAAATTATATTTCACCTTATCTTATTCTTACCGATGACATCTGGCATATGACCTTTAAAGTGGTATATCAATAATTAAACGGTAATTTATACCTGACATTTGCTTATTGTCAGTTTTGATTTAAAATATCGTATTCTTTAAGTGTGAGTGCTAGTAGAGAGTACGAGTATATATATACCAAGTTTCGTCAAAAATTGGTCCAGCCGTTCTCGACTGATGCTGGTACAAAGATAGAAGGACAGTAATTCTGGAATTACGTTTTCCTATTTAGGTTTCATACAAAATACTCAAACAAGCCGTGAGGTGGGTCGTTTATTAGGACTAAAGTGCGACCCTTGAGGTCCACACGACGAACTTCCCAGTTTGATAAATATTAAATAATAATAATTAAATTAGATATTACACAGAAAAGTAATCATTTTAATCATTAAAACATCAATAATTAAAAAAAAAAAAAAAAAAAAAACGGCCGATTTTTATAAAATTTATGTCGGATCAAAATGACGTTAACAGGCCTCGATTGACACCCTTACGAAGTCGATATAATTTTTTATTCGCGAGATATTGTGTAAAATCTACTTTTTTGGAGGTTATTTGGTTAAGAAAAAAGAACGGCTGAACCGATTTTAAAAAAATTCCTTTCAGATCATATTTACGTTAATACGCGTCGATTGGCACCCCAACGTAGTCGATATCATTTTTCGTTCTCGAGATTTCGTCTTAGAAAGAAATGGACACATACATACGTACGTACGTACGTACACACATACACACACACACACACACACACACACAGACATCTTTCTAAAAGTAGTGTAAAAATAGTGTAGTGACCTTGAAACATAAAATTTTTTTTTCCTTTTTGATTTCGATTTTCGGACCCATTACAATAACTTCCAATGGGAAGTTATAAATTTGCAAGTAAACGAAACTAGAGGCGAGATCCCGTTTAAGATTATAGTTTTCTAAGCCTACTAAATTAAATTTTAGTTTTAATAGTAAACTGAAAGTTCAGTTGATACTTTGTCAAATTGAAAACTGGAAATCAGAAACTCAGCAATTTGGCAAGAATAGGTGTTATTAAAAATATCTAAAGTTTTAAAACAACTTATTTTGTAAATATGGAACTACTAGCCGTTTTGAAGTCTGTTTTATGAAATAATCAAAAACGAATGTGTTCTTAAAAAGCATTAGTTAATTTGGAGGCGATCTGAAGCAGTTGAGTAATGACTAATGAATGATCTAAATTTTAAATAAAAAACTCGGGTCGCAGTGCGAAACCCTGCCGACAATATACGAGTAGTGTATTTGCTAATACAGGCCTTGTGGCTTTATTATGTAAACTTAAGTTTGTTTTTGGACAAAATAAAAAATTTAACCCCTTAATACATCCCTTATAATAATATTTATTTTCTTAATTTCAATATTATTATCAATGTAACCTCTGTACCAAACCCTTCAGTAAGTAAAGCACTATCGTCAAACTAATGTTTTCATAAAATTTGTAAGTTCGGTCCTGTCGGGCCGATTTAATTAAAATTTTAGCAGCACATTTTTAACTTTACTAAAAGGTTAAATTTCAATTTTGAAACAATTCTGAAGTTTTTTTCGGTATTTTTGGGCCCAAAAACATTTTTCAACCCCTAAAACCCACCCTTAAAATGGTCCGATCGGGCCCATTTTAAATAGGTTCCGTGCGGTGATGGATTCCAACGTGTGCACCAAATTTCGTTTAAAACGATTAAGTCTGTCGAAAGTTATCGTGCTAACACATATATATAAATATATATATATACATATATATATAAATACATACATATATATTATATACATACATATATATATATATATATATACATATATATACATATATATATAAACATTTCTAAAAATGGTGCCAAATTGTTCAGGAGGCTATGAAACGTCGAGAAATTTTGGTCCGACCCCTAGGTCCCGCCATCCGACCGACGCCAATAGTGTATGTGCCATATGGCAAATACACTAATAACAACTGGCAAACAATTAAATAAGATAAAATTGAAAATCATAGTTTGCTGTTGTAATCAAGATAATAAAATATAGTTATACCTAATGTTTTAGTTATGCAACTGAAGAAAGGATATACCTTGTTGATAGTTTTATTAAAATAATAAATGGTTTCAGTGGACACTGGACACCGTCTATTTCCGGCCTTTTAAATTGTATGACAAATTAAATTGGTTTGAGTAATTTATATAATATAAAAGTTGTCTCGACTTAAAAGTTCCTGAAACGCTTTAATACACCCTTAGATGATCCTAGTAAAGATAGACAGAGCATAAAGTGTTTGTGTTTGATGCCAGCATTTTACAAACTCTTAGATGGTTGATTGGTTGATAGATAGATAGATATTCATTTGATCACAGTCGACACTGACAGAATGTATGTGACAAGTCAAAATAAGTATATGTTAATTGAAATCATAAAATTCTTTCAAATCATAAAAGCAATTCACAATCAGGAAATTTTTCAATGTGCGTTTAAAAGAGCTAAAATTGCTGTCTCGAATTGATATAGGCAGTCTGTTGTAAATTTTACACCCAGAACCAAGTGGTCCTCTGCCGTACAATGATAGTCGGTAGTTTTGGATATATATCTCATTGTTTTGACGCGTTTGGTGACTGTGAACAGTGCTAACAAAGGTAAGGTCAGATATATTCTGTTTAATAAATTTACAAATTTCATATATATAAATGCACGTGAAAGTCAGCAGATTATTTTTAACGAAAAAGGTGCGACATGAGACCCTGCGACCAATATTGAAGATTACCCTAATAAAGCGTTTTTGCAAAATAAAAATTCGATTACACTGGCTGTTATTACCCCAAATCGCAATGTTGTAGCTCAAGAGAGAATACACAAATGCGTAATACACATTAATTAATGTTTTAATGTCACAGTTTTGCTTTAAGGAGCGAATGCAGTATAGGTGATAATTAAGTTTTTTGCACACAAATTCAGCGTGATCATGCATCAACTATTCCCAGTTGTTTGTGGCTCATAATATTATGGTGCTGCAGAGAATTTGAAAATTGAATAATTAGCAGATGTAATACAGGCTAATAGGCGCTAATGACCTAAGCTGTCGAACGTCTATAATCTACAATCTAACTCAATACAGGCGAATTTCTATGTACAAACTTTCAAGGAAAGGGATAATTTATAATATTGAACATTGCATGAACTATCAATTCATTTCAATAACACCGAACGGCCCGCGTTTATGAACATTTTTAATTGACCCCCGACTAAAAAATGGCGAGCTATGCTTTTGACCTGTACGTTTGTTTGTTTGTAGCATCAATCGATTTCAATGCGGATTTTATTAAATTATTGTAAATTTTACCGATATGCTTATAGGATATATATAATATTATTAGATATGGATATTTGACTTCCATCTTGGATCTGCCATAATGAACTGCTCTAAAAATTATTGTCTGATTGAAGTTAAATTGAAAATTTGGAGACAGCTTTGACAACTAAAGTCTTTATTATGTTTCCAATTTGTTTCTCAGTTTTGTTGTGATGTAAAATACATTATATACCTAACTTAAAATTTACAATTTAACGAAAATGTATGTCGCTCGACAAAAATTGGAATTTCGAAAAATTAAACATACCCAGTGCATCTTTGATTGATTTATTATTATTTTTAACCAACATATAATAATATACCAATTAACGTTAGAACTCTATCCTTTAAATTTTGAATTTGATTTTGAACTGCAAACAGATAATATAGAGGTGCGAAAATTGGCGTGTGCACCCCAAAAGGGAGGCAAAAAATTCATAGCGTCGCGACGTGGGTTTACCGCTGTCACTTATATTGCCGTGTACGATTATCTGAATCAAACGAATTCGTAGTTCTTGCTTCGTTTTCTATCCAACTCCAATTTAATATATTTAAAGACTATTTTCTCACAAGTAGGTAAAAATAAACAATATAGAAACTTTATTTTTTATGAGAATTTATGATTTATGACCTTACTGTTTTCAAATTTTTATTTTTTCTGCAAACCAAATTTATTCTTTGCTCACATGAAACTTGGTGGAGGGAAAATTAAAGTAACTCTAAAAAGGGGCGCAAAATTGTTTAAGTCCGAGTGTACAAAGGAACGACGACGCGACGTTCCGTCTAGGTACCTTTTAAGATATCTATGCTGAATTTACAACACACTGTAATAATTTAACTTCTCATATTTCACTAGTGTAATACTGTTTCAGAATTACATAAGCTGATGTACCTATGTAAAATTAAGCTTTACTAATTTACTGCTGGTGACTCTTTGATGATATATTCACAATGGAGCTATGTTTTAAATATTTGATTATTATTATTTAAATACTGTTTCCAAAATTTAGATAATAATAATATATTAAGTATACATACCTACATTTATTTAAAATTAATTTTTAATGTAAAATTGAAAAAATACATTTTTATCTTATAAGCTGCTCATTTACTGTTTTCAAACAACATTTTTGATTCTTGTAAGAGAAAATAGATACAGAAAAAACTTCCTTAATGCAGTGGAACTATTGTTTTCTAACCTGAATTGTTCAACTTAGATTAAATAAAAGATAGCTACCAAGCAATGCTTATAAACAATGAGAAAATCGAGAAAAGTGATAATATATTTTTGCCGTACCCACTATAGAATAGCTGCTTTACAAGCGTTTTTGTATGCATGTAAAATGACTTTTGACAGGCCGGTGTGCGGAAATGTACCTTTCCCACACTAGTGTGGGAAAGCAAACCATTTCCATAGTGATATATGTTTATTCGTCCTCTTCCGCTTGCTAATACCTACTGACAGCTACTCTTGGCCTACTATAGAAATAAAGTTGGCGACACAAATTGAACTGTCAAAATTTTTGAAAATACTGAATATGAAGTGAAAAGCAACTATTTTATAGTGTGTATAGCAAAATACCATATATATCTCGTGCGTAATGATATTATGACTCGTGTGACTGTTAAACCTCGCTAACTCTCGTTTTAACATACCTACTGTCACTACTCGTCAGTGATATACCTCATTACGCCACTAGATATACAATCTACTATTACGTTATCAGCATCCCTGGTATAAATTAATTATAATGCACATGAGTATGAATGCCACCTAGAAAAAGACACTGGCTAACTTCATCAACGGAATAAAACTAAACCGAAAATTCGTTTTACCTACTAAGAAATTCAAGAATAATTTTAATGAAAAATAATTAGCGCTGTGTTATCAAATACCGTTTACAAAAAAAAAGAGTGTGTGTGTGTACTATGTACGCACGTCAGAAAATATACTTCTTTTACGTAACAAAACAAAAATAACTCCAAAAATTTTATCCCGCGTGCCAGTACTAAACGTTTGTAAAAAAGACGATATAATAATAAAATAAAGATATTAAATAAATTAAATTATTTAATTTAATAAATTATTAATTTATTAAATATATTTATTTATTATATTTATATCTAATTATTTATTAAAAAAAGAAAGAAAAAAGCATGTTTGTGTTGAGATTCGAACCCGGGACCTACTGCTTATGACGCGAGGCCACTACCGTTACACCACGGCACACATTTCATATACCAGTGCTATATAATAGGGTATTATAATCAAGAAAAATAATAAAGTAAAAACAGTACGGTTTGGAGTACGAACTCATATTTAACGAAAGCGGCATAAACGAGCGTTTATATGGGAATAGCTTTTATTAATGTTATTCAAAACTGAAAACGCTCTTGTCACATTGTGATTGGTGTAACGACTCTAATTGAAGTTTTACTAACGACTAACTTCAAGGTGTGAATTCTTGCAGCTTCATGGTGTTAATAAATTTCGTGACGTGATGCGCGCACATCCTAAAAATTCACTCTCATCATTTTTCCATAACGCGCCAAAAGAAGTATAACTTCAAAAATTTAAATGAAAAAAGTGAAACGATTTTATTATATGATTTTTTTTTCACAAGAATGTGCTTACAAGACATATCTGAAGTTTGAATGGGCGACAAAAACTTCATCACAGTGTGATACACGATTTCTCGATGCAGTTATTATAATGCAAGGGCACAGAGTTTCGTTATGTCGTACGAAACACGCAACATGAATAATTACATTTTGATGTAATCAAGTTCAAATTATAATGAAAAATGGTATACAAAAAGTATGAGCCCAATATTTCTGTGGTCGCAAACTAAAACTGCTTATGTAGATTTACTTTCCAGACAATCACTATTTGCCGAACGACGTTCGAAAATACTTCGGCCTACATATCAAAAAAGAATGATCGAAGAGAATGTTCGCCCGTTTTCAGACCCTTAAATTTAGAACTGAATTAGGTATGTGTCAATTAGTTATGATGAGATAGGTAATAATCATATTACGTTGAATATAATAAAAATATTATAGAGAAATTTATATTGATATGCAGCCAAATTATATAATAGATTCTGCAATATCGGAAAAAATCATTGTTACAGTTAGGATTCAAACCAAAACTTTTCCACTATTGCGGCGGACTGAGCTATCACTTACTCAACCGTGACATTATTAAATAAACTTATTTTCCAATATATATGCAGAAAATCATTAATAATTCCACTATATGCGAGTGTTAATTAAATAAATATAAATTAATTAAATTTGATCATGTCACGGTTGACTAAGTGATAGCTCTGTCTACCGCGATAGTGGAAAGTTCGGGTTTGAATCCCGATTGTAACAATGGTGGATAAAATGATTTTTTCTGATATTGCAGAATCTATTATATGCATACCTATATAAATTGCTTTATATAAATTGCACAATCGTACTAGCTTCACATTTTAATAATAATTATATGATTGGTTTGAGAAATAGTAAGAGGGTTAATCATCCTTCATTCAGTAAGTATGACTATTAGCTTGTTACAGCACTATGTTGCACCTGATCCATTCAAAAAATCGATACCAATATAATATATTATATGGTGGTGCTGGGTATGTGTTCGCTCACAGTAAGCTTAACAATTAATCTGCGACCCAAAAAGCCTTCACATACTACCAGAGACGTTTCTTGCAGTAAGTCATACTTACGGAATGGAGATTGGAGGGTGTATTTCTAAGACTAAAACCAATCATATGCTCAAATTAAAAGTTTTCTGTGATTATACATACTAGTCTCAACATAACTAATCATTGAACAATTCGGTTCTAAATTCGAGTGCCCGAAAATGAGAACTTTTTTCGGTCTTTCTTTGCAATTTGCATTCAAAATGTGAATTACCAAATCTGCCTGCTTTGCTTTCAAACGAAAAATGTAGTGTTGGTTCAATAAACAATCCTAGTGATTAAACCGTCATCAATGTTATTTCACTAAAAATGCAACATAAGCGGTGTGACTTTATGGCCACAGATATCTAAGAGGGTTATATTTGCTTATATTTTAATGTTAGTTCAGTTCGTTCGCATGTAGGGATGACGAAACCTGTTAGTAGGTTTACCGATGTCCGCAATCATTGTATGACCATTGAACCCGTATTTAACCATTTCGATGGTATTTTGATTTCGGACGTTGGTAAACTCCAAAGTAATCTGCTGGCGTTAATTGTTCAAATCGAGTACTGGCATGGAATAGTTTTTGCCTTTTAAAAACGTTAAATATTCGGTTAATTTAATGTATTGTAACGCATCTAGCGCACCGTTTGACGTCAACCAACGTACTAGAATATTTGATCGCGCAGCCTTGAGCGCAGGGAATATTCTGACGTGGCAATAATGAAGTAACCGCCATCCTGGCCTGATAATGAATTAAAAGGTTATAAATATATGTGCATCGATTGTCGGAGACCATTCTACTCTGGAAAGTCGACGAGAGCAGATGTGTGAACAGTGGCAAATAAATACCAGTGCTAAATAAATACAGTGACAGATAAATAAGTGGCAGAAAAAATAAGTGACTGATAAATAACAGTAAGTGAACATAGTGGACAAATAGTGGTCAAGAACACTGGACATAGTGGACAATTGGTGGTCAAGAATAGTGCACATAAATGAACAAGTTGATAAACGATAATAGGGTATTTGCCAGTGATCAAAATAAAATATAAAACTTTGTTATAATGAAAGTTTATGCTCTAAAATAGCTATTAGAATTTTTATTTTTATTTATTAAGTTTCGTAAACATATTTAAATAAATAAATAAAAACATGATTTTTAATCTATGTGTCACGTGACTTCAAACACCGCGTGACGTCAATTATAAGTAAAATGTAAATGTATCCATAGCAACGTAGGTCATATTGTTTACATCATGTTTACATAGGTACAAAATGGTATTTTTCAACACTCTGTTTCTGGGTTTTTAGATAATATTATTAGCTAATATAAACGCAAGTTCATAAAATTATGACGTCATATATCAGTAGAGCAAAAACGATTTTTTAGCGGGCGGGGCTAACATAAATATTTCAAAAATTATTTTTGAGCTTATTTGAAATCAGAACGAAGAGATTTAGGCGTCATTTTGTTCAGAATTTATTACTCTATTAATATACCACAAAAAAAAGTTTTAGTCAAATACCCTATTGTGTTGGTTCGATGTACCGTTGTCCTCCCGTTTAAAATATAGAAAATAAAGATTTTTGACATAGCAGTTTTATTATAGTATATTTTCCATTTTCCAATAGGTATTCCCCAAAAATTATGATGATTACTATTATTCTTTGTGTAACTGCGGGGTTGTCGGGGACGTAAACACTGGCTTGTAGGGTTCCTCCTTTCTAGACTCCATTTTCATTTCAAATCTTATATACACACAAATTTAAATTATAGATCAGATTACTAGTCGTGTCAAGTTACACGTACATAAGATGAATCGCGGCGCGCAGGAGTAGGGTTTTGTTACAGTCGAAGTAATAAAGTGTAGGAGGGGAAACGCCCATTTATAGAGTTCGACTTAAGGGTAGCCAACTGTAATAATGTAAAACATAATATTCATAACACTGTGTCATGATTGGTGAATAAAGTCATAATTACATGTAAATTGTCGAGCGCATATTTTTTTTACTGTTGACAAGCACAAAATAAGAAAATAATACGTAGGTTCTTAATTTGATGTTGTTATCGGGAATCCGGATATTATCGGTCCAGTAAACAGAAATGTACACCGGTATGTTTCAGAATCGAGTAGCTGAGTATCCATCGTCACCCGTAGACCGTAGTTCGTAATATTTCAAAATAAAAAAAAATCCCGATCTATTTATGAATTATTAGTTTTAGTTACAACTTACAAGTGGGAATAATTGGTAAATCATAACAGAAACGGAAAAATTGAATGCTGGTTAAATTCTGTATTTTGATGTTAACTTTATTTAAAATTTCTCTGCCGCGTACCATCTAAAATTGTTCGCATATCATTAATGGTTCTCATACCATACTTTGGGAAACATTGATATAAAATATTAAAATTGGGAGAGGCTACACTGTGGCTTCGCCTGCATATTAATAAAGTATGAATACTTGGGAAGTTTTTGCGAACTAAGGGCCAACGCACACAAACTACTTTTGCGACTAAATCGCTTGGAGATCGTTATATATAGCTTCCAACAGCGTAATCGTTGACTCTAAGTCTTGAGTTAAATGCTTTGAAAGAAAAAATAACATACAATTTAATATATTACACATTTATTATAATACAAAAATAAATATAAATGATACTTATAAATAGATACTTTTTTACAATTTTGAAGTATATAAAACAATAATTCAAATGAAATTGCAACTATTTATCGTAATTGTAATTGTATTTTAAAGACCACCAACAGCTAAGGTTATTTGGGCCTAGCACCAATTCATATTTTCAATTCATTATTTTTTTTTTTAATAATAAATTGAAAATCCAATTGACACTTTTACCAGCTCTCGGGCTAGAACTCGGGAACTGGGGACTTGTAATAGAGGAACCATAGCAACGCCATGTAAACAACAGCGCCGCTACACTCTTGGCTATTCTCAAGCCCAAAAACTATTTATCATTATCACGTTTTGCAAAAAAAAAAAATGCTTTTTTTAAAATAATCGATCAATTCTTGCATTTTTACAAATGACCTAAATTCAGAGGAAGTCAGGTTCTTTAAAATATGGCCTTTTATATTATAATGTTTGGTTAATGAAAAAATAGTTTGTTTTTACAAAAATAAATAAATAATTTATTTTTTCATTATTAAAACATAAAATCAGACCAGAGAGGCTAAAAATCAATTAATTATTTAATAAGAAAACAAGAAATAAAATGACGTCTTTAAAAAACATTACTCAAAAGAGAAACGAAATCTGTTCTAAAGTTGCAATTTATTATTATTAATAATAATTATAAAACTAGAAGATCTAGGTATTTGTTGTAAAAATCAATAGTCAACAATAATGTAATTTTAATTAACAATATTTTTATCCATTACTCCATATCTTTAAAAATAATAATACTTTGTCATAAAATTGTCTGAAAATTGTGTAAAAAATTTGACAAAATTAAACGAAATTTATGTGTAAAAAAAGAATAAATATTTAATGAAAATCAAGCAATGAAGGAAATACTCAATTTTCTGTTGTTTGTAGAGCCGTTCGTAAAAACACTTCATTTCCATTATTTGTACTTCTAACTATTATCAGGGTCGGCTCTGAATACAAGCGAAACAGGTATATTTTTAGAGGCGCTTGGGCGACATTCAATTTGAAATAAGCTCGCAATAAAACTAAAATATTTCTAGAGTCTAGTCTAGAAAAACCCACTATTAAGAGTCCATAATTTTGACCGATTGGAAATAGTTTTCTACACAGGGCGGCAAATAATTGTTTGTTTGGGGCGGTTAAGACTGAGCCGGCCCTGATTATAACAAAATATTAGCACGCAGCTTAAATATTTCTTGTGCAGTTCACCCAATTCCTTGATAATTATTAAAACTTTTCGCAATGACAATCAATAAACTATAAAAGTAATAAATAATAACAAAAAGTGGAGTAAGTCCGAGTAATCTGACAAAAGTTTTTAAATTATGGTTATAGTTCGCGACAGAAATTGCAAAATAATGCGGGTTATGAATTTAGAAGAGAACACATTGTCAGTGATATTTTGGTAGGTACGAGACATTTGGTTGGACCTGACTCTTTCTAAAAACCTTAATGTTTGCGATATATAGATTTTAAGATTTATATATTTCTGGAAGTGAATAATTAAAATCTTAACATTCAGGCAGATTACTCCGACTCAATTAATCTTATAAATACTTAATTATTTTCAAAATGTACAATTACTAAATTTTATTTTGTACTTCAAATAATAATAAAAACAGGATTACGGTTTGATTTTTGGTGACTTGTTAAATTTTTTAAAACCTTTTAATGTTCCCATTGAAGAAAAATAGCAGGTATAATAATTAACAATCAAAATTGCCACCTTTCTTTAAACATGTATACTTACATTATTTACGTTGGTTATTAAAAGGCATAAGTGATTTGTAATGTCAATACAAAAACTTAAATCAAAAAGCGCAAAAACTTTTTTAAATGTTTAAAGTAAATATTTAAAATAAATATTCAGTTTGTGTATAAAGCTGAAGATATTTCTCATCTATAAACAAATTGACACAAGCTCGTTTTGTGACTATAACAACATTATTCCACTTTGCTTACACTTTAATCTTATATTTTTTTCAATTTTACACTTCTTAACTTCGTGATTAATAACATTTTCGTAAAAGTAATGTGAAGTCGTAATTTTGGCTTAACTAGCCGAACTTTAATTAAAATTTTAGTTATTTTTTTGTAGACATTTTGTTTGTACATTTACAATTAATTACGATATGTAGAAAACGTTATCTATAATAAGAAAACATGTATTTAACATCTCTTATGTGTTAATTACTTGATTTTTTGTTATCCTATACAACTTTGAACGACATGACCATCAATGAAAGAATACCAAGACGAAATGACCAATAATTAAACGGGATTACTATAACGAGATCGTCATCAGTGACACAAAAAAAACACCATTAGTCAATCGATAGGTACCGTCCTTTTTCTTTATTGAGATTAAGAAGATATTTTCAAAAATCTCGTCTGGTTTTGTATCGGGTGAAGCCCTACTTCTTACTGATAGATTCAAGGGCGGATACAGCATTATTTTCTGGGGAGGGGTACAAGGACCAGACGGACAAGCATGTCCAGTGTCCTCATAGACTGTTTGGGGGGCCCGCGCAAACAGACAAAACGTCCGCTTACGTTCCGTTAATTATTGGGAATCTTAGATCAATAATACATATAAGTATTTAATGGTCTAAGTTGGGATTTTGCAACTTGCAATAACTTGTCCATAAGTACAGAAAACGTAAAGAATGTGATTATCCTTGTACTCCTTGGGTTTTTTGTATTGTCGGTTAGGACCGTCGGGGGGGGGGGTGCCCCCTTGAATCTGCCCTTGGATAGAAATGAAATAAATCCGGACTTGTGCTACACATTTTTTGACATAATTAATTTTAAAATCTTTAGTGATATAATTAATTTGATATTATATAGGCAATAAAAAAGAAAATGTTTATCCTCAAACTAGGATCTCCGCTTAAGATGTGCTTCATTCTTTCCGTTACAAAGGTGGCAGGCTATCTTTAATTTGTTGGAAGTTATTTGTCTTTTACAAATGAGACGTGGAGTTAAAACAAATCTTCTGCGATCGAAGTTTATTGTCGAATTGATGAGGTAATCTGTTTCTTAATTCGCACGCAATTGTGCGCTTGCCACATTTTATTCTTTTTTACAAGCAAAGTTTCTAAACCCCCATCAAAGCTGATGAAGTTGGTATTTCGTCTATCCAAGTTTGAAAGTTTAATTGCATTAGAGCAAGTAAACACATATTTAAGTAGTTTTCGAGTCATATTGAAAAATGATTAAATTTACAATAAAAAATGGTCTTGAAAACTGGCAGCAAAAAAATATAAAATCAAAACGTTCCAAATTTTTCATAACAAAAACAATATTTCAAATTACTACGTTGAAGACTGTAATATTTTTAAGGCTTAATACAACCTTAAAATAAAGGAACGTTTGACACATTAATGCTTCAAATTTTCTCAGTTTATATTTGGGTATAGATGACTGATGATTTTGGTTATCTACTCAAAACGACCGTAAGTTTTATTAACGCTTTTAGTTAGGGTTATCGTTGCGTTTGTAAAGGAAGAAAATATATAAAACGAACAGTTTGTAACATTTCTTGGTAGCAGTCAAACGCTGCCAAGTAACTCTAAAAAGTGAGAACGATTCGTTGAGGCGCAATTATTTATTTAATTTTTTAGAGAAATTATGTAATCACAAACAGCGTGTGACGTGACACGTCACAGCTTTGTAATAAGTCTTTATCTTGGTTTTTACCTAACTGCGCGTAAGCAAGAGGGTTATGTTTTTCATGTGTCTGTATGTATGTACTTATGTGGCTGAGATTCTTTATTAGATAGTAGGTATCATTAATAGATAATATATAAACGCACGTCCTCTATATTTGAGATGTGACGTCACGACTCAGTTACAAGCAAAAACGTTTTATAGCGGGCGGGACTTATTGACTTATAGACAAATATTTCAAAATTTATTTTTGTACTTATTAGGAACATAATGAAGTGATCTAGGTGACATTTTGTTCAGAATTTACTGCTCTATTAATATAGTACGAAAGAAATCCATGCAAGTACCCTATTGGAATTTGGTCCTGACCGTTAAAGTAACAGCCGTGAAGAAGTTAACGAAGCTACGAGTAGTAATCTTGTTCATGGTTGGATCTTCAGCTTCACAGCCAACATTATGTATAACGTATAATATAAGTCCGACAAACACGTGATTATTCATGGATCTTCGACACGTTCTTCCATCCTCTTTATCTTCTCGCAATGAAGTTGCGGCGTGTTGCGTACCCAGTGACACTGGTTTTTCGCATTGCGCAGACAAATACCATGCTTCTCTTGGCATGCGTCTCTTTGCATATTCCACATGCACTTGTTTTCGGCCGGTTCCGGGCACTCTCGATACCATGGGCATTGTACGATCTGTGAAATAAAGAACAATTGAGAATTAGTAAACCTGTTGTAACAACGGGTTAAGAACTTTTCTGGACTGTGGACTATGAAATGTGCGTGCGTGTGAGGGGACGGCCAGGCGCGGATCTATAAAAAGGCTTTTTGGGCTGCAGCCCAGGGCCCCGTGGATATAAAGGGCCCCCAGCCCCCATTGAAGGCAATGGATACCCTAGTAGAAATGAAATCTAGTTTCTGTCTAGTAACTGTATAATATCGAGTCACTGTACCTAGAACATCATAATCGAAAACAGTTTTTTGACAAAATGGCAGTTAGTTGATTAATTAGGAAGGCCCCCAAGTTGTATTAGCCCAGGGCCCCACAAACTCACGGTCTCCCCCTGGGAGGTGGGGGGTGTACAGTGCTTTCTATATTTGTAGTTTTTAAATGAGGTGAATTCCGTTCATAGCATGTAAAGCGTGTTATTAAAGGGACATTAAAGGGACTTATTCTTGGTGTAAGTTATGGGCGCCTTATTTTGAAATTCATAAAATATGACCTGTTTTATAATCAACTATGACTGTTCACGAAATATTAAATTAAATGATTTGATTTATTATAAATATGAGAATTATAATTACAGAATTGCAAACACATTTATTTTTCTTTGAGCGAGCATTTTGAGGTAAGAGAAAAATTCATGAGTGCTCGAGTATCCCACGTGGTCGGGTGTTTTTATTTTCAATCTCATATCAATATTTTATTATGTTTGATGAGACCTTTTAAAAACATTCCTTTTAAATAAAGAAAAATAGTGTGTGTGTACTATGTACGCACGTCAGGAGTTATACTTCTTTTACGTAACAAAACAAAAAAACTCCAAAAATTTTATCCCGCATGCCAGTACTAAACGTTTGTAAAACAGACGATAAAATAATAAAATAAAGATATTAAATTAATCAATTTAATTTAATAAATTATTAATTTAATAAATTATTAATTTAATAAATTATTAATTTAATAAATTATTAATTTAATAAATAATATAATAATAATTTAATAAATTATTAATTTATTAAATATATTTATTTATTATATTTATATTTAATTATTTATTAAAAAAAAAATCATGTTTGTGTTGAGATTTGAACCAGAGACCTATTGCGTATGAAGCCACGACGTTACCGTTACACCACAGAAGCGTCTTATAGCAGTGCTATATAATAGAATATTATATAATCAAGAAAAATAATACTGTGAAATCAGTACGGTTTGGAGTACGAACTCATATTTAATGAAAGCGACACACACGAGCAATTGTATGACAAAAGCTTTTATTAATGTTATTCAAAACCGAAAACGCTCTTGTCACATTAAGACTGGTGTAACGACTAGTTATTACTAACAACTAACTTTATGTTGATAAATTTTCGTGACGCGATGCGCGCGCATCCTAAAATTTCATCCTCATCATTTTTCCATAACGCGCCAAAAGAAGTATAACTTCAAAAATAAAAATGGGTGCTGTTGAAGTGAGACTTATATAGCATATAATACCCGTAACGATCAAACTTACTCTATCGTGAAAATGCAAAACGCGGCTAAAAAACGTTTAAATTTAGGAAACGAAGGGTTAAAGTAAACAGTAAGTATACGGTATAGCTCTTTAAACAGTTTTGTGTCCCGAATACGTGGATGGAATATTCATTTAAGTCTGAGATTTAAGTCGACATATTGTAGACAGCTTTTCGCGGGAGTGAGGCAGTTTGTATGTTTTATGTTTGCAGATAACTCTGCCGATAACAGAGCACTTTAATGTCGGGAAAATGCCAGTTAAAGGATTAAAGAGTTACGAGAATAAACAGGCTTCCGTATATGGATGAACATCAACTATGAACACTAATGATTTATTGTCATTTGCGTGCAATATGTAGAAGTTTACAGTAGCTCCGTGATACAGTGGCGAGACAACATTAAAAAAAAATTGTTTATATAACATCCCTTTTTTGTGGGGGGTTAAAAAGTGAAACCTATTGATAATAACCATTAACAACAATGCGATATGATTTTGATTTAATTAATTAAACCTGGTAGTTATGGAAAACATTTAGTGAAAATCGTTGTTATTCATCACTATCAATATTTTAATAAAAAAAATGAATTACAGCAATTTTTTTTGTGCTTGTTCAGTGGATGTTGTATTTTAAGTGTGGTAACTCCACACAATCGGCCATGATGGGCGATTATAGACCATCACGATTGTGTGGAGGGCATAATCGCCTGTAAAATTGCCCATGATCGCCCATGATGGAGCGTGATCGCCTCTGTATGGGTTTTTCGGCCATGATTGCGTGCGTTTCCACACGTTCGTCAATCACTCAGTTCATATTTGTTTCGATATCCATGTCGGACAGATGCCAATTCAACAAATGGCACGATTGTGGGGACAGATGCGCAATGATGGTGACAATCATGGCCCATTCTGTGAATGTCCATCATGGCCGATTGTGTGGAGGAGGCATAACGATTTTCTTTACCCCGCCTGTGTTGCGTCTTAAGTGAAATTCACTGTATAGGTACGCTATAGATTATGAGGTGTTAAAAATAATAACTAATGATATAAAAAGGCTTTGCAATCAAATATTTTAGAGATATTTTAAATTAAGAGTTAACATCAATATTAAGTTATATGTTTCATTTCATTTGGTAGCTTATAATTTCTGAAGACTTTTATTCATGCCTTAAGTAGTACATGAATATCCTTAATTTTTACCAAATTACAGTCACCTCTCCCTAAAAACAACGTCCCTCTCAATTTTCTCTAGCTACTATAAGCAGGAGACGTATATGTAGCCTCCCTTCCTTTCAGAAATCTGATCATTGTTCGATGCATCCCTGTCTTCTTGTGTTTTTACTAACAAGTATAGGTATCTAGGCTCGTAAGTGAAGGCCTCTCTGTAAAAATGTTGACTCGTTAAGGGAAAGTAATTTCGATCCAATAGCATCATTCTTAGAGAGAGCAGACTGTAATTAAAATGTAAAAACTGAAGACAATTTGAGCACCCACGTAAGGTTGTAACGGCATTATTTAACATAATCTAGCCTTCTAGCGTTTAATAATAGCTCTTAAGGTTGAGATAGACGGTAGCAAAATCTTGTTTCATGGTGCAGTTTGTTTATATTGTACAATAGCGAACAATAAATAACTTTAAAGTTTAAGTAATAGTTCAGTTAAACAGTTAGAGAGGGAGATCAAGATAAATATTTCAAAGTCAACAAAAACTTTAATGTAACAAATCATCAGGCATTAATAACAGAAGAGAATACTACAAAGGTGTGTTTAGCCGCTCTCAAATATAATACAGTAGAGTGTAGACCCTCCATTTTTGCGGAGGTTTGGTTAGCGTTTTCTGCGGATATCTGAAACCGAAGATTATAGTAACGGACCACTTGTGAGCCTCAGATTTTTGCACACATGTGGAAATTATTTAAAAGCAATTTTTAATTGTGTAATATCGCAGACAATAGATTGCTTTCTACGTTAATTCGAGTAAAAATAAATAAACAAACACGTCCATGTGTTTAGCAATTAAAATAAGCGCGATTCGACAAGTTTTACAACTTCACGCGATTTATGCGCTTTTTTACTGTAAAACATTCGGAAACATCCGCATTCTTTTGAAGCATATTTATTTCAACTGAAATATTAGCACCTATATAAAGTGAAATATAATACCTATTCTACCTCAACTTTCGAGCGAAACTGCAAATATCTATATCTATACATAAAACAAAAGAAAGTCTCAGTAGATGTCTGTCTGTCGGTAGTCTGTACCTGCAAATCTCAAAATACAGAACGGATTTGAATGCAATTTTTATCATTCGATAGCTTATTTCTTAAAGACGGTTTAGGTCTACATCTACTAGTTACTCGCCTCGGCTTCGTCCGGGTGCAAATTCCAAGTTGGATTGGATGTCAAAAGCGATGTGAATTATAATATTATACCCAACAATAATAATAAGTCGTGGGCAATTAATTATAAATTCGAGCGAACGAACGAAGCAAGTGCACCTGGGCGAAGCCGGGCGGGGCATCTAGTAAACTGTAATAATCCGCAAAAAGACATAATGCGCGCCACAGACGTACAAGTATGTCATTCAAAATCGCGTACTTATGAACAGTATCTTCGTGGAAAAGCGAACGTCCATACTTAGTGAGAGATGCACGCACGTATATGCACGACAGAGATGCATGAACGTAGATGAATTCGCGCTTTTCAATAACTTACTTGTCTTAAGACATGTAAGTGCATCTGTGACGCTGCTGAACTTAAGATGTACAACTTGATTTTTTTAAAAGTATAAGGCAAAGGCTTCCAGATCTACTCTTGGATCGGGAACTCTGTAGTGTAAGCGATTTTTATTATACAGGGCTCAGCAAATTGTATTATTCATTTAAAAGCTTACAAAATCTAATAAACTTAAAAAATAAAGCAAATGAATACAAATTTTCAAACGAAGAGAATGGGAGTTTTTTATGTTCTGAATATGGTGTCTCGTAAATGACCGCCATCCTCGTCTTTCTTCTGAGGTCTAAATGATAGACAAAATTTTGCATAACAGCTTGAAGGAGGTACCGTGGAATAGCATTTATTTCATTTCATTTTAGATATTTGAGCCTATTTCACATACACTCTACTTTAGCCTCAGAGAAAAAAATCTGGAGCTGACAGTTCCAGAAATTTGTCTCCCTTAATAAAATCATCCGTCCTTGTAGAAGACGCTCATCTTTAAGATTTCCAGCTAACTGAATACTTTGTTTGAGTAGTATTAAAATTGAAATAAGGACTTCGAAGAAAAGAATATATTGTGTGATAATAATGGCGAAGTGCAACCCTGCAAACGACACAAGTGTAACAGCTTTAATCTTACGTAATAACAGTGAACGTGACTTGGGTTGCCTTGCGCTGTCTCTTCTCAGACAGCTTTATGTGCTTTTATAAATATGTTTAACAATTATTATTTATGATCTTCTATTAATTTTAACACATTGAAACCGTTCTCTTACTAAACGAAGACTTAAATTGTTTGCCTAATTTAGCTCTTTCGAATCTAACGGTGTATTGTTTCTATGTACAATCTGGCATAGATTTTTTGTTCTGTGTATTTTATGAGACAATTAATATATTACTTCTATTTCTTCTGTCATAACATTTGCAACCATATGTTTCACACACATTTTAATTTTTTAATTTTATGGTTAATATTAATGTTGCTGTTTCATCTCGTCTCGTCTCGTCTCGAAGAAAAATGGTTATTCTCGTTCTCGTTTCGTATAATAGAAAAATGATATTTTTCTAACTGAAAAATGTTTCACCGTGTGCTAATAAAATAATCTCTTATTTAAAAGTAATTACTTAAAATATAATAATTTGTAGTAGGTAGGTACTAGGTACATATACTTACAATGTTTTATTTCAAGTTGTTTATTACACGTTAACGAGAAATAATAGATGTTATATAAAATAACATAAAACTGATATTGGAACGACAGAAGTCATAAAACTGGAGCCAACGTAATCTAGTTTCATATTGTGCAGAAACTGGTGGACTACGGAGTTAATAGTTCCTATGCAGCTACTGTAATAGAACATAGGAAGCGAATAAACACTAATGGGATCTAGTAAGTCCCCTAGGGCGTTCCAAGGCGTTGCTACTACACAATTACCGATTAACATTCTCGGAGCTCAACAAACATTGGAACTCCATTCGAGACAATCTTTTAGGGTTAAAGCAAAAAGGAATACATGGTTGAAGTTTTCACAGCTGAACTAATTAGTTCTAAAAAGTAAATTAATCAGTATTTTATAAACCTACTGAGTAATTTAATTACGTAAACATATTACTTTCTTAATAATCTTAATGTTGGTTGTGACTTGTGACGGGAACCTTATTGCGTATCCGGGTGGAAAGTGCCCTATAGTATTTTAGATTTAGGTACAAGGCTTTGTTTAATACCTTTTGCGTTTTTGAATAAATATTTGACATTTAACCGACATAATTATCTCTAAAATAGTTCGAATCTGGGAACGTTGAGTCATGTAAAATGAACACCTTGTATAATATAGTGATTTAGTTAATGTGATGTTTACATGTCACATTTGATATTACTTTCGAATATTTCACAGGCAAATGGGGTATTCGAACGCCTATAGAGTGATCGTTTTATTAAGATAAAGATGCGTGCATTCAAACAGATGGGTTTCGTCTCACTGCACTGTCAGTCTGCCGGTGTAATAATATCAACTTGACAACATAGAAACATCCCGTGCCGTAAAATAGATAAAAAAGCAATACTCCTATGCATGTCGGTGACAATATCCTACACTTAACGCCTACAAGTGGCGTGAGATTAAACTTTTTCGGTTTTATGTCTCATGAATTCTTATTGGGTTTGTGTACACATGTTTAGTTTTGAAACAACCATAAAATGCAGGAATGCAGTAATGTCTAGATTAATATGTAATGTTCTAGAAAAAATATATTTTAACCGTTTCACTTCCAAACTACGGTGTCTTCAACAACCTATATGATAGATTTTAATGTTTTGATTTTTAAAGAATTGGCTTCTTCAATAGCAAAATTTAAACTTTAACAAAATTTGTATAAACGAGGTCGTAGAGACAACAAATTATCAGACCATAATATAAAAAACTCACACAGTGATACATTTAAGAAAACCATAACAACTCTTTATAAAGGAATGCCTGTCCACAACACATGCATTTTTAAAAATTAATTTTTGTACGTTTTCCGGAGCGTAATAATATATAGCTTTGTTACTCTGGATAACGTATTTTAACATAAATCGAGAAGGGAACGAAGCCGACGTACCGAGCTGAAAATAGTCACAATCACATTCATCCGGATTTGCCAAGCACAATAAACTGTGTCGATTTAATGACGGCAGGGCTTGTAGAGATTTCGTGTGACAAACGGATATTTTCTATTTTATAGTTAAGCTTGGTATTTTTTAATTTTTTTTGCCATACCCACTACAAAATAGCTACTTTCCATGCATGTAATACCGGCCTGTATTGGGTCATTTAACAGGCAAGTGTGCCGAAAGTGTTTTCATATCATAACTAGTGCGGTAAGTAAACGGTTGCAGTAGTAACTTATTTTTATTCGCTCTATCCATCTGCGCTATTACATACTCACGGTCTGCTGTAAATGTAAAAATGGCGACGCAAATAAAATATCAAATTTTTTTGAAAATATTGAAAATGAAGTGAAAAGTACATATTTTGTAGTGGGTATGGCAAAAAATACCATATAACGTATGATATTATGACTTGTGTGACTCAGACTGTCACTTCTCGTCAGTAATATACCCATTACGCATCTAGAATATATATAATCTACTATTTTACCATTTTTATACAATGTGTATTTAGTCTTATAGAGTGGCCCACACACAGAGAGAGATGATAATACTGTATAATTATTGTAAACTTTAGAAAAACTAACCTCACAATTACAGCCCTGTTTGTAAAGCAGTCTGAATCCTTTCCGTTGACGCGGCGTAATTTCCGACCATGGCTTGACGAAATGACATAAATTGGTGTAGGCTTGCAGGTTGAGCACTTTGCCGATGATCAGGTACGTTTGATCGCGCTCCAGTTCGACGCCGCACGTGCTTCCACTGGATGAGGTCAACAGACGACCTAACTTCAATGCCATCCTTGCCTTCTCTGTCGTCTGTGAATTATTAAAAACACATAAATAAATAAAACTATTAAAGAACAAAAAGGTTCATTTATACTTTTCTTTTTTTACATAATATAATTCTTTTTGTATTTTCAACAGGGACAAATAACTGCTTGTCTAGTAGTCTATAGTTAGATGTAGGTATCTATATTATTTTTTAGATATGTAAATATTGCGATGCTATACTAAGTATGCATTCTTTTTTTGGAAAAAGAAATTAAATCTAATTCTAAAATGTACAGACGGTCCATGGCCGTTCCATGTTCGTGCCATGTTCAAGCGTGTTGGGGTAATATTTTTTTTGAGATGTAACCTGGATGCGTTGGGGATAAATGAAAGTATGAGAATTCAAGTCTTTACTAAACAGTTCTGATGTACTACTAAACGAAGAAGAAGAAACAAAACAACAAAAAAGAAGAATTTTTAGTATTTCTTAAATTGTGAAACAAAAGGGGAATTTTTGGTTTATAATTAGTTGATTGACGATTAACAAAAATGTTATCCACACTTTGATGCAGAGTGAGGGAATATTCATTCTAGATAAACTGTATAAAATTAAACATCCGATATTCAAATGCCTGACCGAGGAATGGATGATCGTAAGTATAAAATATTAGATTTAAAAATATGGTAACCTATTTTTATCCGGCCGGGATACGCTATATGGAACGAATGTGTATAAATGGGCCTTAAATTTGATATACGATATTTCCATTCTCGAATGTGAAATGTAATGTTGGCAAAGAAGGAAAACTCCAAGCAAAGTAAAATATTTAAAAAAATATTTTGCTACCAGTTTTGGCTTACATATAAAATCATACATAAGTAATTGAAATAGTAAAAAAAATTCAATTAGAGGCCAATGAGAATATTGTACATGGTGCTAAAAATTAAATTCTCAATCAAATTAATATGGCCGCTGTGTTCACTTTGAGTTAGGATTCAATTTGTTTAATATTAATCTACTTACTTTGAATTCTTTTCGTATTTTAATGCGGTATACCGTGTGTATATCTTTATGGATAACATGGCGCACCTTGGCTACGATTACTGTAACAAAATGTATTAATTAGTAATGAGTTACAGTAAATTAAAGTGATTTATTTTGTTTATTCGATGCTAAAAGAACAAAACAAAGTTTCTCGCGTGAATGTGGTTTTCAACAACGTGATCCTTCAAGATATGGAATAAAGCTTTTTGAACTTCTACTTAAACTTTAATTTAATTAATTTAATTCCAAATGAAAATTTCTGTATTGCTGAAAATTTAATTAAAATCGGTGTTACTGAGGACATTGGGTCTAAGTTCTATTCAGACTTATGACACACACACACAAAAAAACGCAGTTTGTGAAACAAAAAATACCTATATAGAGGGTGTGACTTAGAAAAAGGTAACATAGGGAAAATAACATTTTTCATTCAGTGTCGTCACATCCGGTGCACTACATTAGGTCTTATGGTCCATAGCTTACTACAAAATTGTAAATGTTCTCAATGTTATTTTCTTTATGGTACCTTTTTTAAGCCACACGTATACTATTATATTTGTTAGTTTTTACGTTGGTGTATATATAAATAAATTACTCCTCGTTTAGGTGAATACCTAATTGCTTATATAGTACTTATTATTAGTACAAAAACCGAAGTTCAACCTTTGGTTTTTACACTTAGCTGAACATAAAAAAATTAAATATATAATAATGAAATAATATACCAGTGTTGCTTTGCAATCATTTAATTATAATTTTTAAATTACAAGAATTAATTATTTATTGGAAATATATTTTGCTACAAGTTCAGCGGGAGTGTATTAGCCCCTTAACATTTTTGTTATCTAATATTACGGAAATTTTTTAGAAGCATTTCGTTAAAAGTTGTATTTATAAAAGAATTTCGTTCCCTACATTGGAGTTATTAATAAATCGCGATCGAATGGAATGCTTTGAATGACTGCGTTATGACGCATGTTTCTAAGCGATCGTTTACGTCGTCATCGTTGGCGGTAAATCAGAAGCTAATTAGATCTGCAGTTCATTTAAAATCGTTGAGCGGCAAATGCTATATTATGAGACCGAACAAGCCCTTATTTATTGTAAGCGGCGTATGTAATGCTTTTGATAGGTATACGAGTAAATACATTTAACGCATACTAAAAATGAGGGGTTAAATCTTATCATCTCGATCCTATTATGAGTAGGACTCATTCTAATATGGTATTGGGTAATTTAAGCACTACACGTTTAAGATCTAAAACTGGTATTCACTACATAAATATTATGGTGGTACTATTCTAGTATATCAGGCTGTTAAAATTTTGTCTTGTTATTCTAACTTTCCAAGATAGTCTTTAATCCTAGGTCGAGCTTCACCAAATCGGAAAAAAGTGGCAGTTTTATCAAATTCATCATTTTCTGCATTTTGTGAAATTATTTTGAATTTTAGAAATTGTGTTCATATTATGTAGTATGAACAATATTAATAATTTCCCTAAATCGTTAAATAGGGTTGGGAATGTTTAAAAGCATGCCCTTTTAGCTCGAATATAACACAATGTCGTTTATTTCATTTTGTTTTTTTATTAATAACGATTCTTCTTTAAATCGAGAACTGAGAACCAAACTAATGAAAATACGAATCGGATCCAGTAATTCGAGCGAATGTGAATAAATAGGGTAACTATTAGAGAAGTTATTTTTTTCATTATAAATATTTTCTTATATCCATTATTAAAAAATAATTGTTTCAATTTTTTTTAAAATTCTTTAGGTATAAAAAAAATGAACTGATCGCGTTAAATCCGAGGCCACGCGATATTTAGGTTAATACGGTATACTGGATTTAAATCGTTTCTAAATGTTTAATCTGGTCAGAGCGAACGATTTTATCCCAATTTCAAGTTTTCCGTGCTCATAGTATTTCAGCAAAATTAATATGGAACTGAATAAAAATTTGAAGGAACACTGATGAGGTGGAATATTCGCTGTAGATTAAACATTGGTCTCAAATGATTTTTAGGGTATCAAAAAAAAATGAATTTATTATACAGGGTGTTCAAAATAATGCACTTCTTTTACCTACCTTCAATCACGTGTAACTTTTGATTGTTAAATACAACGAGGTTATTTTTTTGCTGGAATTGTATTCTCTAAGATATTTACTAACACTTTTATTAAGGATTGTCCATACCTAAACCTAATATTTTCGTATTAAAATATTTGGTTTAGGTATGGACAACCCTTAATAAAAGTGTTAGTAAATATCCTAGCGAATACAATTCCAGCAAAAAAATAACCTCGTTGTATTTAACATTCAAAAGTTACACGTGATTGAAGTTAGGTAAAAGAAGTGCATTATTTTGAACACCCTGTATAATAAATTCATTTTTTTAGGACAGACATTGATTTGTCCGTCCATTATCTAGTGATCCTTAAAATTTCAGTTTGATAAAGGTTTCTGTTTTGACTATGTCGAACTTTAGGTAAAGGTCTGCACGTGTCAAAAATTTCTAAAAAACTTGAATAACTCAAAAATTACTGAATTTTCGAGCATGGCTTTCCTTACTTTTTCTATTCACATTTAGGTGCAGAATTGAAAAAACAAATAAAAACAGGGTGCTAGGTTAAAAAAAACATAACTTTGATCATTAAAACCATTAAAATTTATACAACTTTTGTATTTAAACTTCTTTTCTATCTTCACCCAAAATCAATATATCGGCCGACAACGCAAGTCTTGGACACCCTGTATATGTTTATTTTGATTAGAAATTACCTCTCCTATCACCTCACTTCGTTTAAAGGTCGACTTTTGGGACACCCTGTATACGGTCAAGGTATATATCTGCATCCCAGAAAATGAATTACTACCGGAACATAATATAAAATTACTAAAAATGTTAGTACGTATAGCATTAATCACCCAGCGATGTAGCTTAGTGGTACAGCACTAGACTCGCATTGGGAAGGTACTGGGTTCGAATCCCGGCGGGGGCAGATGTGGCTGGAACTTTTTCCTACTGCCTCACGCCGAGAAACGGTAATTCCTGTACCGGCCATCTTGTTTGAGGTTTTCCATGGTTTCCCTCAATAATTCCAGATGAATATCGAGATGGTTCCTTATTCAAGGCCATGGCCGATTACCTGTCAAATCCCTATGCTCCCAAAGTTTCCTACCTTATCCTAATGTCCTATAATTCCTCCATTCGCACATTGCTATTAATTAAGTTGAAGTATAAAAATGTATAAAACGGGAAGTGGTTAAAATGGAAAATATAGTAATGGTGCGAATGGCGTCTGTTATGACATAATGTCGAGAAACGGGCGTTAAACGCATTATTATTATTATTATAGCATTAATCCCTAGCTCTGCTAGATTGGCGGAACTCGTCAAACCTGTCGTAAAATCTAAAATGTGCTGGAGGAAATCGATGCCTCCCATTTATGATTTTACAATATCTGATTTGTTAGAAAATGACAAAAATTTACTAACACCGGCTGTAATGAAGAAATAACGTAAACTTACCGAAATCAGCCTTGCACACCTGAGATTGAGGATGCGAAGGCATGCAAGTACACGCTTCAGCATAATTCCACATCAATACTCCACTCACCAAGCTGATCATTAACAGTTTCAAATCCATTTTCTGTAACAAGAAGATATTCTAATTAATAATATCTAATAAAACAGGCAATAAATAATGTTCTTTTACAAAATAATCTTTTATGCTGCGTATTGAATCAACTCTCAGTCGCGATCTATTGTTACATAATATGGTTTGTATTGCTGAGGTGTGAATATAATACTTTACAAATTACATGAACACAGAGAGTGGATACGACTACATTAATAACAGGTACCTACAATAATTCTAGACATATACGAACAAGGGTTGGCAGGGACTACAGGGAACGGAAATGTTCAACAGCCAGATCTAGCACACATCTCCTAACACAATACATATTAAGTCATCATCAAATACCTATAAAGATAGTTACTTCTTACCACAACAGTTTTATTAATGGATTTACATTTCGAAAGCTATGCTTTCATCTTCAGCAAACACTATAGTGTTTGCTGAAGATGAAAGCATAGCTTCGGCAAACACTATAGTGTTTGTTGAAGATGAAAGCATAGCTTTCGAAATGTACATCCATTAATAAAACTGTTGTGGTAAGAAGTAACTATCTTTATTTTTATTTTTTTATCAAATACCTATCGAAATTCTCCAAAAAGTGCAAATAGAATAATATCTTTAAAAGTGTTTAATTCTGCCTCAAAATAGAAAACCCGCTTAGGAGAAAGTAGAAAACAAGTTTCCATATGAAAAGTATAGTCCGGTAAAAAGACGCAAGTTTTATCTACTTTTCATATTGAAAGCTTGTTTTCTATACTTACTTTTACATAGTCGGATTTTAGTTTTTTAAAGTATTGTTTTTTTAGAACTTTTCAGTTTTGGAATCCGCTCGCCAATCCCTTTCATTTGCTATCTTACACGATATTATTTGTAAATATTTCTTTTTCCGTGATCAATAATTTGCCTTTATCATCCACCATATTGGATCCCGGGTGACGTAATTAACCCTATAACACGGACGTCACCAAGACGAATAAATAGACACCTTAGATAGACAGACAACTTATTTGTCAAAATCGGTTCAGTAGTTCGAAGTATTCTCTATCGGAAGTTATCCCCTGCACTCTTAACATCTCAATTTCTTTCCCCTCGCCTAATAACGTTTACCGCTCTCCCGACGCTTTTTTCAAAACTAAAGGATTCGGGTGAACGCCAAATGAAGGATCAAGAATCACACTACAGATCCTACAGGCGAATTAAAAAAAAAGTGTTGGCCACATGTGAAGAATTATGTAATTTTCAAAAAGTTGTAAGTTTTTCCAGGAATTTGTTTTCAATTTTTCGCCTGTTGGATCTCTAGCGTGATTCTCGGTCCTTCATTTGGCGTTTACCTAAACCCTTTAGACGATTTTTTTTGAAAAAAGTTTTGGATACGTGTGAAAGATTACGTATTTTTTAAAAAGTTGTAAGTTTTTTCAGGAATTTTTTTTTTAATTTTTCGTCTAGGATCTGTAGTGTGATTTTTGGTCCTTCATTTGGCGTTTACCCGAACCCTTTAGCTTTAAAAATAGCATCGGGAGAACGGGAACCGTTTTATAGGCGAGGGGAAAGGATTTGAGATGACGGTGCAGTGGGTAACTTCCACTATTGAATACTCTTAAGAAGCTACGAGAAAACAATATATTATACCATAAATACACATGCATAGATTATTAAAATCGGGCACTAATTACACCGGCCCTTGTAGCTCATATATTAAAAGTGTGTTTAAATTCTTGTCCACATTAATAATTAATACTAATATGTCATGTTTTGTATGATTGTATCTACTATCTGCCATTTTGTGCGTGTTAATGAATTTATTTGAATGTGGACGTATGTATCGCATGTGAACGTACACAAACATCGCAAACGTTGTCGGTTTTCTTAACAAGTTCAAAGTGATTTGCGCAGAAACGTAGTTATAGTGTGAAAGTATCGGAATGTGAACTGATTTATGTTATGAAATTAAATACGTGTTGATTACAGGGGGATAGCGTAATTTTTTACGTGGGAAAGACATTTAGCTTATGGCAAAAATGTCTGCATCGAGGCTTAAAATAATTCGCGGTTGTCGCGAACGATGCATCGAGCGGAATTTTAATCTTAATATATAAATGCGAAATACCATTCACTCATTCACTCACTCACTCATTCATTCATTCATCACGAAATCTCAGGAACTATGAAGCCTACAAACATGAAATTTGACAGGTAGGTTCCTTATAGGACGTAGGCATCCGGTAAGAAAGGATTTTTCGAAATTCAACCCCTAAGAGGGTCAAAAGGTGGTAGAGTTTTTTGACAAAATTTTCATATCTCGCAAATCGTTAAGGTGGAGATATTGAATTAAACATTACTAACTCTTTTTTAAAAATAAGCAAACCCATATTCGAGCATTTTTTTAAATTTCACCCCTAAGGAGGTAAAACGGTAAAACCGCTGAAGTTATAAACTTGAAATTTGGACAGTAGGTTCCTTTTGTGACTAAGAAGGTATTTTTCGAAATTCAAACCCTAAGGGGGTGTATTGTTTTCAACAAATTGTTTATGTCTCAAAAATCGTTAGTGAGAGGTATTGAATTCAACATACGAACTCTTCATTAAAAATAAGTAAATACTTGTACGATCGTTTTTTTTTTTAATTAATTAACCCTGAAGGGTTCGATGAAGAGTTCGATGCTCGACAAATTATCGAAATACTTATACTAAGGGGTGAACACGGGGGTGGAAACCTCCATGAAGAACACGCTGTATCTCTGAAATTGCGTAAGCTAAAAACGTGTAACTAATCATAAATTCATAGCATGCGGGCGAAGCCGGATGGGACCGCTAGTAAATAAATAAATGCGAAACAAAACCGGTCAATTGAGAGTGTACTTGCGCACCGAGGGTTCCGTGCAACTAGCAAATGAATAAATGTACGTAATTAATTAAATGAACTTACATTTCTTTAAATTTTAACCCTAATAACACAAATTTGTAAAGTATTAATAGTTTAACGTCTTTGTATTATTGAATTACAAATTAGAAGTGATTTCGTCAACTTCAGGGCTTTGTTTGGACTGGTTAGTAAAAAAACATATTAAAAGTCCTTGACCGTCGGGTGGGCGCAAGAGGGGTGGGGGCACCTCAAAGGTCTCTTTTTTTGATTTTTTGCGTATATCTCGAAAATAGTTGGTCCTACGAAAAAATTCTATGCATCAAAATTGTAGCTGACAAAATTTACTACATTTTTTATATTTGAGGTTTTTTTCTTTCTTCAACCTTTAACGAGTTACGTACGCTTCTGAAAACCGCTTTTCATTTTACAAGAAAAAGTTGTAGAGAATTAAATTTCCATCAAAATGGTAAGTATATCAGTTTACCATTTTATCTTAACTTGATCCAAAGTTTTCAGAAGCGTGTAACTCGTAAACAGTTGGAGATAGAAAAAACCCCAAACATAGAAAATGTAGGAAATTTCGTCAGCTACAACTTTCATACATGGAATTTTTTCATAGGACCAACTGTTTTCGAGATATAGGTACGTGAAAAACCAAAAAAGAGACCTTTGAGATGTCCTCCACCCCTCTTGCGCCTACCCGAGGTTCAAGGACTTTTAATATTAAATAAATAAGAGAAAATTTTTACCCCGGGTATTATATATTAGAAAATAACAATCATTACGATTAGACATTACAATTATGTCATATGCAACGGGAAAGGGATTTCTAATCGTAATGATTGTTATTTTCTGACCTTTAATATGTTTTTTACTAACCAGTCCAAACAAAGTCCCGAAGTCGGTGTTTGCGCTTTCTGATTTTCCGGCTAAAGGATCATTCGTTGACTAGACTATGTACTACCCCACTTTTTTATGTCGAAAATTGTAAGTGTTAGGGATATGGCTCTATTTTTTGTAATTTCTACTATAACTAGTGTAGATATTTTTAAATTTTTTTACCTATAAAGTTCAGATATACGGGATGAGGGTACACTATGAAAACGATTTAGCTAATAATTATGTCAAAAACTACGCGACCTAAAATAAAAAGAAACACCGTTATGAAATCTGTTACATGTTAATATAATAGCCCACTTGACCGGGTGAAATAAAATAAATATTATCATCAATTTTTAGCCCCCAAAATAAACAAAAAAGATTTTTGTGATTCTGACTCTTGGACTAGTTGTGTACACATACACTTTATAATAATTATTGGTGAGAAAATCGGCTGTTATACATACAGACAAATAACGAAGTTTCACCATGAGTTCCGTTTTTTACCATTTTGGTCACGCCACTCAAAGTTTATTTCACACGAAAGCTGCATTTATTTCCGTGCGAGTCATGCGTCAGCTTTACGTCTGGAAACTGTGTAATATGGTAGACTCATAAGCTCTGCTTTATACATGGATTGTGTAACGAGAGCAACCGTATTAAATTTTACGGGTTCACTGGCACATAACATGTAGGTAACTTTGCACAAGAGGTTCGAGAGTTCGACTCTCGACTGTAATAGATTACACGACAGTGAACTTCTGAATAATCAATTTCAGTTTATATATAGAATGTCACTGAATTTTTTCCATATTTAATTCTTTTTGTATACAGTTTTAACGTCTGCTTATATTTTTGGAGTAACACTTTTTAGGCGTGAACTTCGTTCATAACAGCCTAATGAAAAAAACGACACCGTCAGGATTTGGAAAAATGAGCTGCTAGCGGGGAACCTCGATATAGGCTGGAGTGCGTTGAGGGGGAAACTCCGATTGGCTGGCGGGTACTGTAGGTAATTCGATCGACACACCCTTTTATGTGGCTAAAAAAATCGTCATCCGTTCTTGTCACACTTACTATAGGTACCTACTCAAATTTCAAATTGACAGGTTATAAAAATTAAATACCTATTTCAAACAGCTAAATTGTATTTGTGACATGTAAATAGTTTAGTATAGTCATCTGTGATAATTTGTATGACATTAACTATATAAATAAATTACCTATGATCAGAACACCTGGAGTATAGCGAGCCGCAAAAAGTACTTATAGTGTAGCCATAGGCTGCGATGATTATTTAATTAACTACCTATACAGCGTGTCCACGAAAGTTCTTTACAAATGGAATTTTTTTTTATTAATTATTGGAGCAAAAATTTTTTTCTGTGGAAAAGTTCTGCTTCGTCCAAAACCTCTAAAACACCAAAGAAAATTTTGGAAGGAGAACTGTTCTTTGTATGGAGAGAGATGGAGAACATGTTGAATTCTGATTTATAATTCTGAATAAATAATTACTTAGAAGCTAGTTATGTTATAATTTTGAATTAAATTTGATTATGTAACTAATTTTGCGAAAATCTTGAATATCACATAATTTGTATTTTTAGTAAAATAAAACTTTTTGATTTCCCTCGTATAACTTTAGGCCGAAAAAAATTTTCTTTGGTGTTTTAGAGGTTTTTTGCATGAAGCAGAACTTTTCCACAGAAAAAAACTTTTGCTCCAATAATTAATAAAAAAAAATTCCATTTGTAATGAACTTTCGTGGACACGCTGTATAAATTACCTAAGATCAGAATCAACATATATTAGATGAAGCTGTTTAATGTTTAAACATAATAATTTATTTAACCAAATTATAAGGAAATATTTTAGTGACACATTGTAATAATTGCGAGACAACTGAAAGTGTACAAATGTGCTCTGGAATGAACATGAATAATGCCGATTTCGATAAAGCTTAAGTTTTACATAATATAAAGCTAGTGTTGAGATTAATAAAGTTTGGGAAGATTAGTAAGTTATAACAACATTTGTAGTAGAAACGCGTTGTCTGTGTCTGTTTAATGTTTACTTAGGAAGAATGTCATTGATTAAATTTGAATTTTAATCGGTAGGTACTATACTGATAGAAAAATTTCAATGAAGAATTTCTTTCAGAAATTTACGAGGATTAAAAAGCTATTAAATTAATTTTCGCGATAGTACGCCGAGATTAACGTTTTATCTGTTCGCATTTTTTTCAGAAACGACTGTTATCCATTAATAAAAAAATTCGACTGATGATCAGTCCTATACTTCCCACCTAGTAAATATTTGCAAAAAATAAACACTCTTTTTTATTCTTTGAAAAAAAGCATGATACATACCTGGAAAACCTCTCTCCAAATCATGGATAAATGTCTTCCAGGTACCTATGCAAAAAAGGCAGATGATGATAATTGTAAATAACTGATTTTTCTAGCTATACAGAAAATCCGATAATCCTCTTGTTACAAAAATCGATGGTCAGAATTTCGGAAAGGATTCAGAAAGCCATAATATACTTATCTAAATGTTGTGAAGAAATTCCAGCACGTGGAAACATTCCTGTGGATTAACTGGTAATTTTTGGGTGACTTGCTAGTCTCTTAATAGGAACCATTGTAAGTTATATATTTTGTGACTTGTATTCGTATTTATTATCTCTACATAGTATAAAATGAAGTCGCTTTCCGCGCCTGTCTGTCTGTCTGTCTGTATAACAGCTAACTCCTCCTAAACCACGCAACGGATTTTGATGCGGTTTTCACCATCGGTTAGATAATTTTTCACGGGAGATTTAAATATATAGCGAACGAGCGAAGCGAGTGAGTAATGTAATTACAATATTCAAGCGAACGAGCAAAGCGAGTGAGTAGTGTATTGCTCCCGGGCTTTCTTAGCACCCGGGCGAAGCCGGGCAGGGCCGCTAGTTACATATAAATTTACAAGTAAATAATTAAAATTTTATGTTATATAATATTATAATAATGTACAACATATTTGGAAGTCAAGTCGGTATTCATTTGATGAAACTAGACTCGTTCATAAACTGAACGATCATCTATCACGCGATTTGATTTATGTGTAAAATACTACCCCGTAGCCGTATTCAACAATACAAGTAAATACACTCACCTATATCTATATCAGGAATTCCCAACCGGCGCAAAATTTCGTAGTAACATAAAAAATAGAGTAGTTACACTTTTACCCGCTGGCTGCTCATAAACTTGCGTTCCAGATGAAAAGTTATGTATAATTGCTTTACCAGAATCATTATTTTATTGATGGCGTTCATATAGTTTGACTGGCGCCGGCCGAACTGTATAACTTTACTCATTTACAAACTTACGTTCCGGATATATAATAGATAGATAGATAGATAGATATATATTTAACAACATTTGGTACAGTTAGTACAATAGTTGCAAGTCTAGATATATACAATTAAAATTTATGAATTAAAAACTCTTCCACAGAATAGAAGCAATTATCAGTAAGCCATTTTTTAACATAATTTCTAAATTTTTGTAAATTATATTCTTTTATTAAAAATGGTAATTTGTTATACAATTTTAAGGAATAAATAGTCCGGGGCGGTGCGTGATCTCGCCAGTCGGTGGTCCGGAAGACGAAATTTATTTCTGTCTCTGGTATAATAATGATGACAGTCAGCATGACTCAAAATTTTTTTTGTGCGAATGTATATATATAATTTATTATATCACCGATTGACTAAAATTTATTACTGTTTGTCGGACGAATGATCTGTATAATTTTTTATCAATGATGCGAAATACTGCGTTGTGATAATATAAGCAATAATAGTCTACAGTCGAATGTGCAGCCACGATACAAGCGACTAGGCCCTGCAGTCAAAAAATTGTTTGGCTTTTATAGAAAGAATTAGATTTGTAATCTAATTCTTTCTATAAAAGTCGAACAATTTTTTGACATTTCAAAATAAAACCTAATTTAATATTATTATTTGAGATATTAGGATGCCCAAAATTTATACAGTAACAGTGTTCTTGAGAAATTGGAATTGAAAAATAAACTTTAATTAAGTTTTATTTTGAAATGTCAGAAAATTGATCGACTTTTATAAAAAGAATTAGATTACAAGCCTTATCTGAAGTTTTTATTCTAATTTTGTGAACATTAATGCCTGTCTTGAAGAATATGCATTTGAACATTGTACAATGTACACATTCAAAACCTATTTTTTAATCGCTATCAATTATCCATATTAGTATACAGAGTTCACTAGTTAGTTGCTACGTTCATTTAGGTGTCTGGGTGTGTGTCAAACGACATCAATATGGGGTATTCGACCAATCAGAATGGACCCTGACTGCAGGGCCTAGTCGCTTGTAGCCACGATAATATTTTTATAATAATACTAGCGGTCCCGTCCGGCTTCGCCCGGGTGCTAAGAAAGCCCGGGTGCAATACACTACTCACTCGCTTCGCTCGTTCGCTTGAATATTATAAATACACTACTCACTCGCTTCGCTCGTTCGCTTGAATATTATATTTACATTACTCACTCGCTTCGCTCGTTCGTTTGAATTTTATTAATACACTACTCACTCGCTTCGCTCGTTCGCTTGAATATTATAAATACACTACTCACTCGCTTCGCTAGTTCGCCATATATGTATTTTTTAAAGCTTAATATAAAAATCGCGATTAAAAATCAGGGGTTGATCGTATAAGGGTGAAAATTTAGAGTTGTATGTATTTTTCAATGCTGAATGATGAAAAAATTAAAACAAAAAATTTTGTCCAAAAAATAAAAAAAAAAATTTGGGGTGGACCACCCTTAACATTTAGGGGGATGAAAAATAGATGTTGTCCGATTCTCCACCCTACCCGATAAGCACACAAAATTTCATCAAAATCGGTCCAGTCGTTTCGGAGGAGTTCAATAACGTACACCGCGACACGAGAATTTTATATATAAGATTTTTTATAATAATACTAGCGGACCCGTCCCGGCTTCGCTCGGGTGGTATGAAATTATGATTTAATAGCGGTCACCCATTACTCCGCTCACGTATATTTAGTATAGCTGATCCGGCAAACGTTGTTAATAATTTCTAGGAATAATTACATTACTCACTCGCTTCGCTCGTTCGTTTGAATTTTATTAATACAGTACTCACTCGCTTCGCTCGTTCGCTTGAATATTATAAATACACTACTCACTCGCTTCGCTCGTTCGCTTGAATATTATAATTACATTACTCACTCGCTTCGCTCGTTCGTTTGAATTTTATTAATACACTACTCACTCGCTTCGCTCGTTCGCTTGAATATTTTCGCCTACTCACTCGCTTCGCTTGAATATTTTCGCCTACTCACTCGCTTCGCTCGTTCGCTTGAATATTATAAATACACTACTCACTCGCTTCGCTCGTTCGCCATATACAGTGTGTCCACAGACTCATCCTCAACATGGGGATCTCCGTTGTTATGGGAGATAGAGATTTGGTTAAATGAGACAAAATGTGCAGAATCTCCAGTACTACTACCCTGCGTAGTCAAACTTTCCATATTTTGCTTGGTTCGCGACCGACAGTTGAAAAACGAGATTTACCCATTTTCGTTTTTTGTTTATAACTCGCTTATTAAGTAAGTTAGAAAAAAAATATTTTCACTTTCTTAAGGCCCTTTTTTACGAATATTTCAAATCTCTTTTCATATTTTTATTTACTTTTATAGTCTTAGAGATACTTGTATTAACTTTGTTTTTTTAAATACACGTCAAAGATGGCCATGACACCATTCGAAAGAGATTTTTTTTCTCTTTAATTTGATATGAGGGTTGATGGATTTATTTTCAAAAATAACAGAGTTATACGCAAAACACTGATTTTTAATAGTAGGCTATGCTAAATTAATTGATAAAACAATAGAAGGCTTAGCAAACAGTTGAAATTCGCGTTGGCTTAGTAAACGGCTGTTTTGTTTTAGCTGTCAAAGTGTAGTTTGTTGCTAATTTGTCATTTTACTAAGTGATTTATTAAATTTACTTTTGTTATCATGGAACCGTTTTGTAACAATGAAAAATAAGCGATTTTCAACAATTTATCGTAAAACAGTAGGATTGTCTTCTTTACTTATTCGCGTTGACTTAGTAAACGGCTTTTTAAATGATCCATAGTTTATTAAATTTACTCGTAAGTTTCTGTAAATAGACGAATGAGGTTGTCTTCGTTCTGGATACTGATCGAAGTACATTTCTGCAGCTCTGGTCGAATTCTTGTGACATAGAATGTATAACAAGATAACATATCAAATTTTTCATTGTTACAAAATGGTTCCATGATAACAAAAGTAAATTTAATAAATCATTTAGTAAATTGACAAATTAGCAACAAACTACACTTTGACAGCTAAAACAAAACAGCCGTTTACTAAGCCAACGCGAATTTCAACTGTTTGCTAAGCCTTCTGTTGTTTTATCAATTAATTTAGCATAGCCTACTATTAAAAATCAGTGTTTTGCGTATAACTCTGTTATTTTTGAAAATAAATCCATCAACCCTCATATCAAATTAAAGAGAAAAAAAATCTCTTTCGAATGGTGTCATGGCCATCCTTGACGTGTATTTAAAAAAACAAAGTTAATACAAGTATCTCTAAAACTATAAAAGTAAATAAAAATATGAAAAGAGATTTGAAATCTTCATAAAAAACGGCCTTAAGAAAGTGAAAATATTTTTTTTCTAACTTACTTAATAAGCGAGTTATAAACAAAAAACGAAAATGGGTAAATCTCGTTTTTCAACTGTCGGTCGCGAACCAAAGAAAATATGGAAAGTTTGACTACGCAGGGTAGTAGTACTGGAGATCCTACACATTTTGTCTCATTTAACCAAATCTCTATCTCCCATAACAACGGAGATCCCCATGTTGAGGATGAGTCTGTGGACACACTGTATGTATTTTTTAAAGCTTAATATAAAAATCGCGATTAAAAATCAGGGGTTGATCGTATAAGGGTGAAAATTTAGAGTTGTATGTATTTTTCAATGCTGAATCATGAAAAAATTAAAACAAAAATTTTGTCAAAAAAATAAAAAAAAATTTTTTGGGGTGGACCACCCTTAACATTTAGGGGGATGAAAAATAGATGTTGTCCGATTCTCCACCCTACCCGATAAGCACACAAAATTTCATCAAAATCGGTTCAGCCGTTTCGGAGGAGTTCAATAACGTACACCGCGACACGAGAATTTTATATATAAGATTTTATAAGTGTGTTCTGAAATAAAAAAAGGTTGAGAATCCCTGATGTAAATTTTAAATGTATCTACGTGAATATTAAATATCTATATTATTAGAGCTTCTTTCCTTTTGATATAAATCTTAGTTTATCTCGTCTAACCTTTACAGTCACGTTCCTTTTAATACGTTTGAAGTATATAATATACATCCAATATTTCGAATTCACTATTTGCCTTCTTGTACGTCCTCGATAATATATTTGACTGAAATTTCTTTAACGACTTAAAACTAGCAGGATCTGTAGAGTTCGCTTCCTCTATATTTTTAATTTAAGAATCATTTTTGGTCTTATCATATAAGTTCATGAACTGGATGGCTGGGGAAAGGGAAAGCTTTGAGTACTCCGAGACTCGCTTTTCCGTTTTTTATTCGAATTGTTGATCCCAAATTAATATGACACCTCGATTATGAAAATCGGCCCAATAGATTTGGTCCTACGAGGTAACAAATTAACATATATGTACAGTGTGTCACTTTGTATGGGGCTATAAAATTGCATTCTAAAGAACTGTTTTTAATGGAATTTTTTTAAATTAAAAAAAAAAAGGTGCGTATTCTTGGTGATTTTTACAATTTTGCTTATAAAACACCTTATAGAGTAGTGTTGCCAGATTTTTTTTGCCTGTAAGAGATAAATGCTCAATTTGGCAAGAAAAACGGGATTTCATTTTTTTACCCGAGACAAATGAGAAACAAAATTATTTTTTGTGATTTATGTATTGCTCTTTATTATATTTTAATGAAGAATGTGTAAGTTTTAACATTTTTTTGTTTGATTTTACATATTTAAAAAAATCAATGCAGTTATAATCATAATTGAAAATAGTCATTCACTTTTTATCAAATTCGGGGTACATTTGTTTCGTACATCAGTCAACAAGGTTGAAATACGAGACAGAGCTTGTCCCGGCGGGACATTTAAAATTATGCCTGTAATGCGGGACGTCCCGGGAAATACGGGACGTCTGGCAACACGACTATAGAGTATTATATAGACGACCGAATCAACTCATTTTATGCTATACCTTAGTTTTACATCAAGTTGGACTCGATCCGCAAAGGGCAATCTGAAATTTGAAAATTTCTTGTACATTACACCTCTTGAGTCTTGTTTTATCTATTCTGGGACACACTGTATACATAGACTGTTAAAATCTTAACCCTTCCTTTTTTCGTAGGTAATAAAATATCATATTAAACTTTATTCGGGTGAACACTTTATTGCATTTATTGACATTTGTGTCAACCCCAAACCACGTGGAGGAGGAGGGTTGCTCGCGTAACTAATTTGTATACGTCATATTTTGGCGTAAATGCAAAAAATGTATGCCAAATGTTGTTAAAATCGGTGTACTAATTTGGCCGTAATTGTGATACAATGAGAACAGATATAAAACCAGAAACAAATACCGAAAGACCGAGTTAAAACAGGACATTATTCGCTTCGGCTGCTTGATATGACATTTGGATGCTTTCAATCTCATCGAATTTTAATAGAAAAACCTGTTAAATGCCCAAAGAACCTAAATCATATTAATTAGTAATCAGGGGAAAGTGGACTTCTGAATGATAACACTATAGATTATTATGAGCAACGTTTTGTATGTAAATCATACTTTTTCAAGCTCTTAATTTGTTATAATGTACTTGTTACTATTATTGCACACATAGAAAAAAATATTTTTTCTAATTATTTTTGACAATCAAACGTGTGTAAATAAAACTGATACACGCTTGACTGTCAAAAATAAGTTTCTAGATTATTTGTATATTTTAAGTATTTAAGGTTAAGATAAAATGTTCTAATCAACTACAGAATGGAATACGTAAATTGTCAAATATGTACCTACATTGTACAATAATTTAAAAAACTGTTTTTTTCTATATGTGTGCAATAATCATGGTCATACAAGTACCTATATACATTATAACTTTAAGAGTTTGAAAAAATATGAATTACGTTGCTCATAATAATCTATAGTGTTATCATTCAGAAGTCTGCACTTTCCCGTGATCTACTAATATTCAAGAAACCATGGACATGATTAGCAATTTCTAAATCATATTCTTTATGCTACAAGCTTTTGTCTGCAGATTCGTTCTTGTCGTTAGTTTTGATGGGAACCCTATCTTGACTCGAGCATAGCAAGGTAAAAAAGTACCCTGTCTTCTAAAAACAATGCTTTTTTACGGTAAAATAAAAAAACTTTAAGTGTATGCGCAAAAAAAATTAAAGACTTTTGCACTATTTATTTATTTATTGTAGATTATAGACGCGTCGACAACTTAGGTCACTAGCGTCTTTTGTACTATGGCGTGTTTGTTACTATAATAGGAAAAGCCTCCTTTTGTGCACTTAGGTGCATTTAGCGCGAAACTAGAAAATTCGATTCTTAATTCCAACGTTGACATCGTTTCTTGGATGGTGCTAACTTATTAAAAATACGTCGGTTTACGATACATGGGTACGCTAAATCAAACAGTCTGTATATAAAATGCATGTCAAAGGTTATTGGTGTAGGATGTATTACCGGCCACGTTTATATATCCATCCAGGATAACACAGGGCCGGCCGTTGGGGACCACCCGGAGGGTCACATTATCGAGTTTAATGTTAATGCTGTTATGTGGCACATAAAGAAGAATTATTCCGACTGCGTGTGAGAAAAAATAAATTTACACCCTTTTCGCTCGTAAATCACTGTTTAAGCCATTTATGCAATGAAAAAAATTTGTTCTTGTTAAGTTTTTTAATACAGTGTTAAAAAGTAGGTTTCGATAAAAATGAATCACTGTAGAGTGTAGATATAAGTGTCCTAGCGAGCGAAGTGAGGGAGTCTCATTTTTGGCTAGAAAGCTTGGTATTCAATTCTGTTTTATTTTTAGGTTGTTTGTTTCATGATCACCGCCAAATACGTGGATAAACTTTGACTAAATTTAACATCAGGAACATTCTTAAAACATGAGCTTAATGATGCATTTAAATGCAGGTTTTGCGTTCAACACATCCCCGTGGGTTGGAAAGGTTTAAAGATTCATACATGAAGAAAGTGTAATGGGCAACAAACAAGTAACCATAAATATTTATAGTTATTAGTGTATTTGCCATAATATGGCACATACACTATTGGCGTCGGTCGGATGGCGGGACCTAGGGGTCGGACCAAAATTTCTCGACGTTTCATAGCCTCCTGAACACTTTGGCACCATTTTTAAAAATGTTTATATATATATGTATGTATATATTTATTTATATATATATATGTGTACACGATAACTCTCGACAGACTTAATCGATTGAAACGAAATTTGGTACACATATTGGAACCCATCACCGCAAGAAGCCTATTTAAAATGGGCCCGATCGGACCATTTTCAGGGTTGTATTTAGGGGTTCCAAAAAGTTTTTGGGCCCAAAAATACCGAAAAATTTGTCAGAATCGTTTCAAAATTGAAATTTAACTCTTTAGTAAAGATTAAAATGTGCTGCTAAAATTTTAATAAAATCGGCCCGACAGGACTGGACTTTCAAATTTTATGAAAACACTAGTTTGTTGATACGGATTTACTTATGGAAGGGTGTATTTAATTGGGTGTACTGATAAAATCCATGTCTAATATTGAAATTTAGAAAAATTTAATTATTTTAAGGGATGTATTAAGGGGTTAAATTTTTTATTTTGTCAAAAAACAAACTTAAGTTCACATAATAATGCCACAATGCCTGTATTAGCAAATACACTATATTGTCGGCAGCGTTTGGCACTGCGACCCGAGTTTTTTCTATTTCTAAATAAAAAAAAAAAAAAACTTCAAACCGATCCTCTTTCTGGTTTATGTGACCAAAATAGGTCGCAGGTTTGTGTGACACGTTAGCAGTGGCGGCGCCAGACGGTGGGTCAGGTGGGCCATGGTCCACCTTAGCCCACCCTGTCATAATCCCCAATGTCTAGGTTATCTTTTAAATACGTTTTTAAGCCTCGAAATTTCATCAATTTTTCTTGTAAATTCTATAGCAAGTAATCTGGGTTAAAATTTTATCGAGCACTGAAATTTTGGGAATAAACCCACCTTCGGATCACTATGCCCAACACTGGGCCACCCTAACAAAAAACCCTAGCGCGGCTACTGCACGTTTGTGAGCAGGTTTACTAAATTCCATTACGTTGAAATTTAGTAAAAAATGGCGATTCATAGCACTGCTAGTTTTATCTATAGAGTACGGTTATACGAACGAGAACTAATCAGTTAAAAAATATGAAACAAAAATAGGAAACAATTAGATTAACAATCAATATTGTTATTACTTCCTATACTGTACAAATTCACTATTTTAGTGAAATTAACATAAGGACATCAGACGATATTAATCGCCATAACATGCCCTTATTATTGTAGAAAGGCTACATAAGAAAAATTTAAATGCACCGCCGGGAATCGAACCCGGAACACCCACTCCACTCCACGGTGCCCATGGCGTACACTTAATCTTTTCTTATATATATATATATATATATATATATATATATATATATATATAGCACAAATACACCGCAAATCCACAAACTGCGAGAGCTAATATTATTTTTATTTTTATAACAACACTACAATGAATGTTGCTTTTCTCGCAAATAATTGAAAAAATAGGAAAGTTTATTTAAAAGAAAACGGTAAAGTAAATTGTCTTCTCTATTTATTCCTGCTCAGAGTGTTGAAAAATAGCGTCGGGCAGTTTTGAAAAAAAAGTAATGGGTTTGAAAGGAAGACTCTATATCTAACATCAATTTATGAATAACGCGTTCTTTGAAAGTTATTTTTAATTTGTTAAATTTTTATAGCAAAATGTTCGTAAATGCGTAAGTTTGTATTTGTTAAGTAAATTGGAAGTCGCAATTTATTAAAAGTGGGTAAATTATCGTAAAATGTTTGTAAGCGCGTCCGTGGTAATATTAAATGGTTCTCTTCGAAGTCGGTAAGTAGAGGTGTTTGTCTATAATACGTTTCTTGAAACTCGATATAGCTATACGTTAATATCTGAGCGTCCATAATTGAAATCTCGTTGAACATATTTTATGAATTTACGACATACATCTCGGTTTATAGCTGCTGAGTTCATGTTTTGAACAGTAACTGTTTTCTATGAATGAATTTCACAATGAAATATGTGTGTATCTATTGAATGCAACGATTTATATAAATGCGATACTTAATGGTTCTTGTGAATGAATGTTATAATGAGAAACGTTAAATCATGCGAGTATAATTTATGGATGCAAAAAGAGTTAATGCTATTTTTTAAAACGCTGAAAAAACTGCCCGTAAGTTTTTATTTAATTTAATTTAATAAGAAGTGCATTTACGTGTCTCTTACGTTCTAAAAGAGATACAGTTGTGCGCGTGTGTTCATTAAAATCAGCGTGTCTATTTCTAGCATTTTTAGATCTAAAATCTAGTTCAAAAACCATATAATAAAAAGTCTTTTTTATGATCAAATTATTTGTGAAATTTAAGACAAATTTCGTTTTTTTTTCTTATCGACGTGATTTGGTCTATGTCATACTTCCAGAAATATAGGTACCTCGATAGGTACTTACTAAATAAGCATTGAATATTGTTGTTCATCTGCAAATGCTAATTTCTTTGAAATTATCTAAGTGCATTTGTATGTTTTTGAATCTGTTTGCTTTTAATCTGTTTCGTTTCAATCAATTCGCAGTTTATCTGAGCGAGTTGCAGCCTTCGACGCCAAAATCTTTGACAGACTGATGTTTGCGTTGGCTTTCTTTTGAAGTTCTGACTCAACACCTAAGTATTTTGTAATTATATGCACTTTACAAACCGCCTACACTTCGCAGACTTTTTATAATTTGCGAAAATATCCTTTATATTGTAGTTATTAGGTAGAAGTGGAAGTAATAAATTTGTCTCATCAAGTCAGCAGTTCCCAAGAGTTTTCTTTTATGAGTCATTCAGATAATGCCACTTGTGTCTTTTAAGTATCGAGTTATTAATAATGTGTTTCACTGAATAGTATTGTATATAAGATGTTTTTGAAGTAAATGGAAGTAAAGAAAAAAAGACACACAAAATATAATAGCTGTACCTACATATTAATGTACTTAAATAAATGAACAGTAAGTTTCTCGAATGTTACAATATTATTTATTCTCACATTCCTTTTTTATAAATACTTTAGACAAAGTTACTTTAGAGAATAGAATACAGCAAATTATACACTACAATAATTATGCTCATACGTAAACGATATTTTGAAGTATACTTCCAAGGCGTCCACTTTTCATGTCACAAAATTAATTATGCAAAAAATCAGTTTACAAAACTGATTGAAAATCGTGACGGTCTATTTAGAACGATACGAGAACATTGCTAATTCGAATAACAAGTCAGTTTGATACGTTTGTTCCAGAACTGTCAGTGTAAAAGTGAACCAATTATTTATGATATTTGCCAAACCATTGATCTTTTTTAACACGCTTATATTAGCTTGACTTGTATGCTGTATGTTGTTATATGCTTGTAAAAAAATCTTGCAACTCGATATTCACCCTCTTCCAAATGTCTAATTGACGTGAATTTTTGTAGTCGTATGTAGTTTTGATGACAATACAATATTCTGATATTTATATAACAAGTAGAATACGAAACTAAAAACATGTGGTGGAAGTGACGATGTTGATGGCGGGAAAACGTGTCTTTAGTCATTTAAAATTTAAATACGGCTAATTTATTTTATGCGAAACATGCACAAATTGTCAATCGCAACTATGGATAAAACTGGTGTAGGTATATATGTTTCGCATTAAAATAAATTCACGGTATAATATAATATTAATAGATATATTATGTATAATGACTAAAAATTTGAAAATATAATAGGTACCTGCATATTAAAAAACAAAAATAAAAAACACGCTAACGCACCAAAAAGTAGAAAATAAATATACTACCTTCCTCTCCTATAACGTTTAAAAAAATGAGGCACACGATGAATATAAAAAATATAGGTACAGTGAGTCCCACGCTTTTAAACGTCATAGAAGAGAAAGAAAATTATTCTCTACTTTTTGGTGCGTTGATATAAGTGTGTTTTTTATTTCTAAAAAATATATTTTAATACACTGACAATCCGAGGACAGTACATCAAACAGATCTATCGCAACTTAATGACTTTCTGACGGTACGATATAACCAGTTACTTACGAGCTTTCAAAAGGGGAATTAACATATTTTATGGACATTACACGGCCTAACAAATTATGACTCCCATTTCATGTAATGTGTCCCGTGATAATGACCATCTGAAAATAAATTCATTTAATGAACATTTAGCTTACAAACACATTTCATAAGTCGGGGTTCGCCTGTACAAAGATTTTTTAAATATTCAAAGGGGGAGTTATTGAATAATCAATTGCATAAATAAGCGATCATGCATGGCATGTTATGATGTTATCTAACAGCAGCTATTACACTATACTGTGACATGACTGTTACTACTATATCATGGAGATACTCACTGATGTAGAAAGAGCATGATGTCAACGAGCTAATATGTTAATGCCTCAATGGCCGTAGGTGCGGATCTCTTCCCAAATGCTTGTGCACCATACTGCACAAGGGCTGTGAATGACATGAATGAATGACACCAGAAATAAGTAGAAGTATTGCAAAATGCAAAATGTTTTAATATCCCTACATTCAAATATGGACGGAACGGATGGCCGTGTTAATTAGACTTCAGAAGAAAGGAAAGCCAAGTGAAATGTAGAAGTAACAAAGGCTATGAAAAGTATGAGCCTCCAGAATTATTAAATGGGCTTCAGAAGAAAGTAAAAAGAAAGGATTACTAAGACGTTCAAGGAGTGAAGGAGTATCTAATAGTGATAAGAAAAAGTAAAGAACTATAAGTAAAGATATTTTGGGCAGAGATAGAATTTGCGTTGATAGTGCCCCTGGCGCCATCTTGGGATTTCCAAAAACAAATTTATGTGATAAAATTTTACCTTGATTTTGTCAGGAATCTTTAAACGATATTGCCCAGCCCTGGTCGTGAGCTTTATTCTATACTATGCGGTTTACAATTTGCAAGTAAAATCAGCAAAACGCTAATACTGCAACACCACAGGCGGGGGTCGAAAACAATGTGGATTAAATTCAACGAATTAACATATCCTTAATATTTCACACATACAGTTTAATCATTGACTCAACTGGATAATTTTTAAAACAACATGTCACTGTTATACAATTTTAAATTATTAATTTTGTCATTTATCTGAGCGTAGCGAAGACTAATCCGTCACAAAACCTATCACGTATGACGCGATTTTTCTCATGCTTATTTTTAATAAACTCCATTTTGATGAAATTTTATTATAATGCTTAAAACAGTATGAAAAATGCCTGTTTAGTTTTTACAACCTCAAGGATAAATTTAACCGGAGGTAGTGAATATTACCAATGAGCAGAATATTTAAGAAGGCAAGAGAATCTTTCTTCAATTATAATATTATTATATTATTGTTGAATTGAAAGTTTCTGATGATTTAGGAATGTTCTATCGAGTCAATTTGGTACCTATATTTTAGAATTATGTGAAAACTTTTCGAAAACCCTAAAATACGAGATTTAGAAGTTTTCGGAATATCTTTGTTGATCTAGGTAAATTTGAAAGTTTTAGAAGGTACATAGGTACATTAAAAAAATACGCAACAAATTGAGAACCTCCTCCTTTTTTGAAGTCGGTTAAAAATCAATACATTTTCAATCTCTGAATTTTATTTGAACTGATTTACCTTCCGAATTACAGGGAAAATTTTCTTAAAACTAAACTTTTAGGACCAAAGTTCATACTCCTCAAAAAAAAAATACATAGTATACGCTCGATTTGAAATCTTTTGTATTATATTAAATGGCATAAAAATTTATAAAATTCTTCCAGCACATAAATATTAATCGTATGTTTTTTTAAGAAATTTTGAAAATATTTATGTATAAGCTGTAAAATATTCTCTATCGAATAATTTTAACGTCAGTTAAAGTCAGCAAAACGAGCGTTAAGGGAATGTATGGATCGGAATCCTTGACAGAGAATATCCTTGATTTCTAGAGCCCCGTTAGCTACGCCTATGGCAACATCTGACTTCTGAGTGAATGAGTCAGTTGTACAGAGATATCTAGACTCAGTTGTGAACAATATGCACAGAATAATTTGTGTGTAAATTTGGCAAACATTTCATTGAGTATAATTATTGTGTTGCTTATTATGCTGGCTGCCGAGATCGCGATTGCTCTGTGACGATAACATCTGACGGTCAATGTAAAGCCACTTGTTTAACGATGGAAACCTCTTACGTGCGGCCGTACTTAAAATAAAACGTGAACAATCGGTTGTTTTAGTCATCCTGATATCAGGTGAACGCTCTCAGCCTCACAGATGCACATAGCGATGCAACTGGTGCAATAATACGGGCTCAAAGCCTGTTTTAGACACGACTAAATTTGTAATCAAAATTATGTGACCGCATAAAATAGAAATTTTTGTTGCAAAACCACATTTACAATAAAAATACCTATTAAATTTGTATCGCAATCAATATACAGTGCACGTCTAAAGCGTCCCCCCATCTCTTTTGAACGAATTGAGTTGAAGGGTTTAAACAAAATCGAAGTAATATTTATCACATAAACTATCTTTTGAAGATAAATTTGTTTTTGGAAATTCAAAGATGGCGCTGGGGCACTATCAACTCAAAATTTTTAGTTAACAAGGGGGTCTTGATGCACCTTATATTAAAGATGTCTCGTTTAACAGAAACATTTAGTAAATATTGTCAAAAATGACAGTGTAAGCACTGTCCTTTTTGACTAAAAGTATCATAGTATGAGTACTTTGGTCATATAATGCGGTCACAAAAATATAACCTACAGCAAGTTATACTAATTGGCAAATTAGAGCAGAAAAGACCCAGAGGTAGAAAAAGAAAATCGTGGCTAGATAACTTCATCCGTACTGTCAAGGTCAGAGTTAAATGGAATTAAGTGGTCTTCAACGTCCTCTAGGGGAAATGGAACTCATCATCATCGTTTAATTTATTGGGATTATCAATTTAGGTAGGAGATGTTAAATAAGTTTGATATACTAAATTTAATTACGTATTTATTTCTGCGAACAATAAACCAAGTAACTATTAAAACTAATTACTGAGGAATATTATCTTTGAAGTATATAATTACATTATTTTAGTGTTAGTTTGAGTTATCAATTGCCGTTCAAATGAAGCTAATAATAATAAGTAGCTGCGCGTCATCTTAAATTAAAAAAATAAATAAAATAATAATAATAATCTTGCCAATCACTGTCATACTGTACGTTGGTTATATTTAAAGTATAGTTAACTGCCAATATCATTTAAAAATTTTGGTAGAAAATAATCTAATCTAACTAATATTATAAATGTGAAAGTTTGGATGGATGGATGGATGGATGGATGTATGTATGTATGGATGTTTGTTACTCAATCACGCCAGAACGGCTGAACGAATCTGGATGAAATTTGGTACAGAGATAGATTATAGTCTGGAATAGCACATAGGCTACTTTTTATCCCGGAAAAATGTACGGTTCCCGTGGGATAGTTTTGTTTTTGTTTTTCATTGAGCAAAGGATCGACATGATTTTTTGCATAGTGGTAGTTTAGGGGTCAGAGAATGTTATAGGCTAATTTTTATCCCGGAAAAATGTACGGTTTCCGTGGGATAGATTTGTTTTTGTTTTATCTCTGGAACTACTAAACCGTTTCTAAAAATGTTTTCACTAATAGAAAGCTACGCGGGGGGGGGGGGGAGAATCTCGAGGGGGGATAACAAATTAGGGGGGAAGATTTTTGCGGGGATAACAAATTAGGGGTGGAGATTCTCGCGGGGGGATAAAAAATTAGGGGGGGAGATTCTCGCGCTGGGATAAAAAATTAGGGGGGGGATTCTTGCGCTGGGATAACAAATTAGGGGGGGAGAATCTCGCGGTGAGATGACAAATTAGGTGGGGAGATTCTCGCGGTGGGATAACAAATTAGGGGGGAAGGTTCTCGCGGGGGGGATAACAAATTAGGAGGGAAATTCTCCCGGGGGGTAACAAATTAGGAGGTAGGTTTCTCGCGGGGGGATAACAAGTTAGGGGGGATTCTCGCGATGGGATAACAAATTAGGGGGGAAGGTTCTCGCGGGGGGATAACAAATTTTGCACAGGAGTTCCTTATATAGGTATCGTAGATGAGCAATAATGTATTAATAAAATTCCAGCGAACGAGCGAAGCGAGTGAGTAATGTATTATTAATATTCGAGCGAACGAGCGAAGTGAGCGAGTAATGTATTTATAAAATTCGAGCGTACGAGCAAAGGATAACAAATTAGGGGGGAAGATTCTCGCGCGGGGATAACAAATTAGGGGGGGGGATTCTCGCGGGGGATAACGAATGTAATGTATTATTAATATTCGAGCGAAGCGAGTGAGTAATGTATTAATAAAATTCGTGCGAACGAGCGAAGAAGGAATTAATAATATTCAAACGAACGAGCGAAGCGAGTTAGTAATGTATATAGGTATTAAAAAAATTTTAAAAAACAGTTTTTTGACGTTATAAAACAGTGTCGTATGGTGAGTAGGCTTTGGAAAAAACAAACTACTTTGTGTCAAAATATTCTGACAGTTAATCGTTTCGGAATAATATTCTGAGAAAATAATACAAAATCAATATCTCACAGTAAGTACTATTTTTATTGATCTCATAAGAGCAAAGCTCGGTCACCCAGATATTTGTAGTTAAGTTAGTTATATTTTCTGTTTTCTTATAGGTTGAAGTAGGTACATTGTATTGTATAATAAAATTTTTTTAAAAACCCTCGATTCCAAGCAATCTCAATCTCGATCGATAAATAAAATTATAAATCGTAAAATACGTGGGCGAAGCCACGGGTAACGGCTAGTAGTTAATAAAAAACACAACAAACAGACCTTACCCGATTCTGATATATTCAATTATAATAGTAAAAACAAATTATAACGAAAACGTTTCGACATTAAATTTTGTCATCTTCAGTTCAAAAAATTTTAAAACTTCAATACAGATACAATTAATTATTAATATTATGCCTAGTCAGTCAATCAAAATTGATGTTTTGACTGACTAAGCATAATATTAATAATTAATTGTATCTGTATATTGAAGTTTTAAAAAGTTTTTTAAAAATGTACTTGTATGGTTTCGTTTAAAAACTTTATATAAGTAATATATGATGATGTTATAATGTGAGTACTACATATTCAGATTTTTAGTTTTTTATCACAGGTTTTATTAACAATTTTTGTAACACAATTTTCAGAGTTTGAATTATTTGAACTGAAGATGACAAAATTTAATGTCGAAACGTTTTCGTTATAATTTGTTTTTACTATTATAATTGAATAAATCAGAATCGGCTAAGGTCTGTTTGCTGTGTTTTTTATTAATATTCATCACCGATTTTCGTTGGATCTCGAAAATAATAGTTTTAAATATTTTTTACCATTATCTGTTTCCCAAAAAAAATTCCTCGTCCAATAATTTATTCAAGATCTTTTAAATAATATTAAAAAAATACCCAACATATATTAAAAAATGTGGCTATTTTCTTCGCCAATCTATGTCTAAATCAATGGCTGGAAAACAATAGAAACATTTTTTGTAATTACTTATTGTTAAGTCCAGAAAAATGTAACGGCAATCATATTCCTCCAAAGGATTCAGTAGAATAATAATTTAATAAGCCTTTTCGCATTATGGCTAGAAGCAAATTGCAAACAATTTTCAGCACTGGCTATTGTGGAATTAATGAAAAAAAGGCTTTCGAGTTTCGACCACCTGTAAGTACGTATCTATTGAATTTTAACTACAATCGATAAAAAATGGTCGGCATTGTATTCTTCTCCATGTTTGCAACAGGTTATAATATAATATTTCATAACCCGTTAGATGTAAAGGGTGTGGGAAAAAGTAATGTCAGTGTTTTGTTTGGAAACTTCTCAGTTTGCGAGTTTCAATACAGAAGTCTTTCGATAAATCAATCTGGAAGCATTGCTTCATTTCAGAATTTGATTGCTTTGGGCAAGTTCACATTCTTGCATGCCGTGGACCATTCTACACACATAACCCGAGTCTGATACGACTAGAGTACCTACTAACCTAGTTGGAAATTCAAATGTGTATGTTGGATTCGGAATAAAAATGGAGCCTACAGCAGGGTAACCTGTAAGTCAAGTCACTGCTTACTTCCTCTAGTTCATTGTAATTAGAAATTAAAAAAATGTCCTTCGAAAATGTTTTCAAGCTGAACCCTTTATTAAATTATATTAGGTACCTATTTAAATTTTTCATTTCGACATGTCACTTGCGACGATCATGAATGATAATTCGTGATACATTTAATATGTGAAATATATTAATTTGCTGCATGAATAAATTAATATGTCTTTAACATTCCTAACGATAATCTTCTCGGCTTGTATTTACACTTCAGTTGTGGAGTGTTTATAGGTAATTTGCTATATCTATCTTGTATCCTTTTTGACAATTTCAATACTGTTTATTATGAATTCAAATGTAAATTGAAAATAATAATATTTTAACCAAAACATTCTATCTTGTGAGAGTTGAACTTTTTTTTCAAATTATGAAGACAATTTACGTAGATTTAGAAAAACCACAAAGAGAATGTTAAAAATGAATGTTTAAAACACTTGTGTTTTCCGATTTAAACTAATCAGTTTTTAAATAAAAATCTTTTTGCAGACATTCTGTATATAAACACATGGCGCAGTTTGCACGGTGTAATGCCTTCAGGTTAAAAAAAAGTGATCAATGAATTCCATATGCGGGGGGCATTTCAATCATTTTTCTTTCTATGTTATATACGTGCGAAGTATTCACAGTTATGTAAATCAGATAATCCTATTCTAGATTGTGTCTGATTCATAATAATTCTTTGACCCCAGACCGTAAACAACGACAAAAAGGATTATGTTTTTTTGTGGATATATTATAACACAAAAGTTACTATAATTATAATATAATCATAGTAACTTATGTACAAATTCGTTTATAACTACTGAAATATAGCAGTGTTCACTGGTTATACCACTCTGTGCGTGGAAAGCGAGTAAAGAAAGACATGGTTAATTGGGCCACTTGTCCTTGTTCCACTACAGTCATAATAGACTGTAAGACAGATGGCCCTATGCCTGTCTTTACTCGCTAACAGCGCGTCAGTTTACGTTCCAGAATTTCTATATTTTAGTGTTTATAACTAGAGAATCTCTGAACCGATTTGGATAAGATTTTGTTATATTATGTAGCATTCTTGTTTTCTTAATTTAGAGCAGGGGCTTATGTAGTTCTGTCGGATTTTTAATGAAGGAATAGTGTGACTACGTGGGATCGATAGTTCATAAGTCACACAATCAGGTATTACCCGGTGTTTTGTCCAATTTTTTGGCGGACGGCTGTATGACAAAAATCTTTTTTTTTTGTCTCTATAAGTCGTTTGCGGTTGGTTCTAGGCAAATTTTGATTAAGACCTTTTTTGTTGTAAATAAAATAAGGAACAAAACAGGTTTTAACAATTTTTTTGATATATGTTACCGTTTTGGAGATACATAAATTATAATCATATATACTTACAGGATATTTTTAAAATAGGGGGGCAAATTTCTACAGCGTGTAGAATTCATCAAAATAAGTATGGCCTAAAATACACTTTTAGGGAGGCATAGGCCCTTAAAGGGGTCTAGATGAAATTGTTTTTTTTTTTTATTATTTGAAGAACGGTAACAGAAAAATAGTCAAATTTCTGAGAATTTGCTTAATTTTTCATGCTGAATAATATGCACTAGTTCATTTTTGGTTATTAAAATCTGGATAAAAAAGTCTTTGTCCGCCCCTAAAAGAGACTCCCCTGATATTAAGAACAAAAAAAAAATGAACTAGCGCATCTTATTCAGCATGAAAAATTAAGTGAATTCCCAAAAATGTGACTATTTATCTTTTATCGTTCTTCAAATAATAGAAAAAAACCATTTCATCTGAACCCATTTAAGGTCACGTGTTTATATGAACATTTTGACTTATTTTGATGAATACTACACGCTATAGAAATTCGACCACCTATTCAGAAAACACGCTGTATACATGAATATATGTATCTGCGAAACGGTAACAGATATAAAAAAATTGTTTAAACCTTTTTTGTTCCTTATCTTATTTACAACAAAAAAGGTCTTTAACAAAATTTGCTAGAACCAACCGCAAACGAGTTATAGAGACAAAAAAGAGATTTTTGTCATTTGGCCGTCCGCCAAAAAATTGGGCAAAACACCTGGTAGTATTTGATTGTCTCATAAGCTATCTATTCCACGTACTCACACTATTCCTTCATTCAAAATCCCATAGACTAGGAAATATTTACTCATGCCCCTGCACTAATTGGATTAATAAGATTTTTTTTATATGCATTGTTTCCTTTATAGAATGAAAAACATCGAAAAAAATTATGGTAAAAAAAAGTATAGTGAGTCAATTTCTAGAATGTATCGGCTTATTTAAAATTCTAATGGCAACGGAATTTTGTCAAATATTGTGCCAACAGTGATATAACATAGATAAGGTTGACGCATTATTATTATTATTCCCGAACAATTTGACTTTCTCTGTCTCTATGTCCCTTTGTACGCTTATAACTCGATAACCACTGATCCGATTTACATGATTTTTTTTCAAGTAAATAACTTCTTATGCGACTGCGAGTTTTAAAATATTCTGACATCACGCAAAAGCAACCGAACTGATTGTCAAATAAAAACGTATGTTCTGGCTTCACGCAAAAATAAGTAGGTAGTAGATGCTTTGTTTTTTAAACGGTGGTTTTATTTAGCTTGATCCCGTATATTTGTTACAAATCTTGCGATCGATTGAGTTGAAATTTTGCACACATGTGTAGCTCCGGTGACAATACAATATTATGGTAACTAGCTGACCGGCCCGGCTTTCGTCCGGGTGTAAATCGTACTTCTGAATTTTCACCCACTTCCCGTGATCCGATTGAGTTGAAATTTTGCACACATGTGTAGCTCCGGTGACAATACAATATTATGGTAACTAGCTGACCGGCTCGGTTTCGTCCGGGTGTAAATCGTACTTTTGAATTTTCACCCACTTCCTATGATCCGATTGAGTTGAAATTTTGCATACATGTGTAGTTCCGGTGACAATACAATATTATGGTAACTAGCTGACCGGCCCGGCTTTCATCCGGGTGTAAATCGTACTTTTGAATTTTTACCCACTTCCCATGATCCGATTGAGTTGAAATTTTGCACACATGTGTAGCTCCGGTGACAATACAATATTATGGTAACCAGCTGACCGGCCCGAGTTTCGTCCGGGTGCAAATCTTACTTTTGAATTTTCACAGGCAAAAGGTCTTTCTCCGGTAACGTTTCGGATAAATGTAATAAAATCAGACTAAAAATTATTAGATCCTTTTGAAAATTAATATTTGAGAGTTTTATAGCACACAAAAAAATTAAATGGTGTCAGATTTCAAAATGGCGGCCATATGTACTTTTTTGTAAAAATTATCAGATCCTTTTGAAAATTGATATGTGAGAGTTTCATAGAACACAAAAAAATAAAATGACGTCAGATTTCAAAATGGCGGCCATATATACTTTTTTGTAAAAATTATCCGATCCTTTTGAAAATTGATATTTGCGAGTTTTATAGGTCACAAAAAAATAAAATGACGTCAGATTTCAAAATGGCGGAAATATGTAGTACTCCTTTGTAAAAATTATCCGATCCTTTTGAAAATTGATATTTGAGAGTTTCATAAGACACAAAAAAATAAAACGACGTCAGATTTAAAAATGGCGGCCGTATGAACATTTTTGTAAAAATTATCCGATCCTTTTGAAAACTGATATTTGAGAGTTTCATAGGTCACAAAAAAATAAAATGATGTCAGATTTCAAAATGGCGGCCATATATACTTTTTTGTAAAAATTATCCGATCCTTTTGAAAATCGGTATTTGAAAGTTTCATAGGACACAAAAAATAAAATGGCGTCAGATTTCAAAATGGCGGCCATAATATGTACTTTTTGTAAAAATTATCCGATCCCTTTTGAAAATTGATATATGCGAGTTTTATAGGACACAAAAAAATAAAATGATGTCATATTTCAAAATGGCGGAAATATGTAGTACTCCTTTGTAAAAATTATCCGATCCTTTTGAAAATTGATATTTGAGAGTTTCATAAGACACAAAAAAATAAAACGACGTCAGATTTAAAAATGGCGGCCGTATGAACATTTTTGTAAAAATTATCCGATCCTTTTGAAAACTGATATTTGAGAGTTTCATAGGTCACAAAAAAATAAAATGATGTCAGATTTCAAAATGGCGGCCATATATACTTTTTTGTAAAAATTATCCGATCCTTTTGAAAATCGGTATTTGAAAGTTTCATAGGACACAAAAAAATAAAATGATGTCAGATTTCAAAATGGCGGCCGTATGTACTTTTTTGTAAAAATTATCCGATCTTTTTGAAAATTGATATTTGAACGTTTCATAGAACACAAAAAAATAAAATGACGTCAAATTTCAAAATGGCGGCCATATGTATTTTTTGCAAAAATGATCCGATCTTTTTGAAAATTAATATTTGCGAGTTTTATAGGACACAAAAAAATAAAATGATGTCATATTTCAAAATGGCGGTCATAGGTACCTATATATTTCTTTGTAAAAATTATCGGATCCTTTTGAAAATTGATATTTGAGAATTTAATAAGACACAAAAAAATAAAATGGCGTCAGATTTCAAAATGGCGATCAAATAATAACTTTTTAATTGTATTATTTATATCTTTGATAAATTCGGTTTTATATACAATGCGAAAAAAGCATAGCTTCTGTCGGGTGTCTTACGACACATCATGACTTTTTTATTTAGCCGGTTCCGAGTAACGCTTAATAGTCAACCGTTGCTATGGAAAATTGTTTAAAAAATTCACTGTACTATTTTTTCTATATGTAATCCAATACATATTTATATTAGGTCTTATGGCTCATAGCCTACTACAAAATTATAAATCTTCTCAGTGTTATTTTCCCTATGTTCAAAAAACCGTTTACACACAGTACCTACATGAATATCGCGCCTTGTAATTCTTGAATTACTTGTATGCTCCAAAATTTTTAAGACTTGATATACCCCGAAGGAGGAATTAAATACAGGCAAAGTATATAATATACCTAACAAATTCAATATCCAACTTTCCTACGAAGTGAAATATCTTATTTTACTATTAATTTCAACTTATATGAAGACAATTATCAAAGATTAAAAATAGAAGCTGAGGAGATAGTATAAAAAAATTGAATCCTTCATCAAAATAAAATATGGTCCTTAGACGTCACCGTAAGAGATAATTGTCTAAAAGCACGTCTTTTATAAATTTCAATTCCAAGAAAATAAAATTAAAAGGTGTAGCCATCGTCATAATTTTTTTTAACTTCAAACAATTACAATACAGGCACAGGAGGCACTTGTAATAAACGAGCAAGAGGAAGAAATTAATTGACGTGTTAATAAGGTGTAATTAGGTATATTCATATATTTTCCAACGTTTCAAATATTAGCTGTATTGATATCCAATTAAACAAAAAAGAAACTTCGTCTTAAAAATTAAACGCTTTAATGACGCAATGAACTGCAAAATCAATCATGTTAGTCATATTATTTTTATGCAATGACTTCAGGAACATAAACATTTTATTTTACTGCCTATTGTATTTCTTTAGATCTTATATTTTTTCGTATACATCATTTCTATTTTAAGATTGTCCACACAAATTTTACATATCGTATGTTTATGACACAATAAAATTTAATACGACGTATTTTGGATATACTTTATATTTATAAGTTGTTGAATTTTACTAATTTGTCATAAAAAGAAAGTTAATTCACTAGTATACAGGTGGTATTTTAGAAATTTTGTTAGGTTATGATTTCTCAATCCAAATTATCCTTTACATATTTAAAAAATGATCTCTCTTTTATAGATGATGATTATAATACATCTTTTTTACAATACTGTAAGGAATTTTGAAAACTTGTTGGGTTTCCTCATAAAGACTTCCACAGACTAGCGGAAGCGGAACGGGAGCATTGCGGGGTGAAATTATATGGCGGAATATGTAAGCGGGATATCGCTAGAGTGTAAATGCTAATATATATTTCTCCATATAATTTGGTCCCGCAATGCCCCCGCTCCCTCAATCCCGCTTTGGTCTGTGGGACCGAATATGACACGACGTAATTGTATCCTAAACTTTTAAGTTGGATCGATTTTAAGATACCTATTTGCAATTTTTGTGCAGAAATAGGTCTAGCTGTTTGGCGTGAAAGTCGAAAAAAATCAGAGAGATAGCCCATACTATAAACATTCCATGATTCCACAATCCACAATCTGTGATTTTTTTGTTTTAACAATAGGTACAGTAATTTATCAAAAAAGTAACTAGTTTCATAGACATTCAGTATCTATTATTTTTGCTCTGTATAATATACTTCGCTTACACATGCAACGGAGCAGAAATATGTAATTTCTTTCGCGCAAACATTTAAATAGGAATTTTATTTCTGGATATGTCATTTTAATATTCTTTATTCTTAAAGAGTTTTTTTATATTCCGTATTAAATGTTTTTAAATAGGTAGTTAAAAGAAAAATAAAATAATTTTCTTTATACAGGGTGTATCACAGAAAACCGAACATAGGGAAAACTCCATTGTGCAAATTAGTTAGGATCAACGATTACTTTGGCCACATATGAGAATGGGTACCATGGTAATGCTGACTAACCATTATTTAATAACAATAATAGCTAATAATTAATAATTAGAAAAATCAGTTAAAATAAATTCTTCAATATTAAATGAATTTATTTTTATTAATGAAACAATTTTTTATTAAGAAGATATTTTTTTAACTAATAATTAAACAAAACAAACAGTTAAATTAAAAAATTAAAGCAAATGTTCAAATAAACCTCCATTTTGAATTAAGCAGTGGCTTAATCGGTTACAAAAACTTTGTCTCACTTTATCTAACATTACAGGAGTCATACTTCGACGATTTTGTCTTTAAGTTCATCCAGATTTTGTCAAATGAACAGCAATATGCATTTGTTACTGTATACGTAAACCGTGGTAACCATGGTAACGACCTTTGAATAGAGGGCAAAGCAATCTCTGATCTTAACTAATTTGTACTGTGTACTTTTCCCTATGTTCGGTTTTCTGTGATACACCCTGTATACAAATCGTGGAAAATAAGTTTTTTTATGAAAACAAGACAACATTATTTAATAACGGACAAACAACAACGAAGCGTATAATTTTCAACGAGGAACTGAAAAACTAAAAACAAATATAATATAAAAGCTTTTTTAAAGTGATTAGTAAATTTAAGACATAGGCCAGGCGTCAGGTAGTTTTTGATCCGAATAAGTCAGGAAGTTTTGAAACTTGGTGAATTTGTAGATTTTTACGTCCTGAATGAAATATTACATTTTGTAAAATCCGATTGTTGCCGCCGGTGCCGCCATATTGGTAAAAAGGCGTCAAAAATCGTTTTTTTCAGAATATCTCAGAAACGGTCGACTTAAGTGATTCTCCCATTATGTAATGTTTTAAAGAGGATTACATTTTCTACAATTTTCATTCCTATAATTTTTCTGTGTTAGTAATGGTAAGCGCGCTACAACTTCTTGAAAATCATGCGCTTTTTGTAACCTTGGTAACCAATGGTTAAAATGTAATGTCTTTTTCAATAGCTTTATTTATTGTGTTCTTCATCGAATTTTAAATTAAAATATATATGTTTATAAAGCAAGGAGTGCCCTGAATCGTGCTTTTTGTCCCATATCGATATCTTTAAAAATTGAGAAATTATAGGCAGTTAAAGTTGAAATCATCACAGAGTTTTTTAACACGCGTTACGTGTACTTTCCATACCGAATTAAAAAAAAATCCGTCGAGAAAGTAATAGGAAATTTAATGCCTCAAACGATGTTTTTTGTCCTATCTCGATAACTTCAGACATTTTTAAATTATAGGTACTAACATAAAAATTTTGAATAAAGCTTTATAAAAAGTTAAAGCTTTTATAAATTTAATATTTTTGATCGTCCATTTGATATGCTCATGCCTTGAATAGCCTTTGAACTTTGTTATATTATTATAAGAACGACAAACAATGACATGTCAACAAATTTAATTTGAATAGAAAGTGTAAAATGATTTAAATTCACCATGTCTAATAGCTCGTTAAAATATGAATAATCAACAATATTATTACAATAGAGTAGATAATTAACACATAATTGCTGTGATAATGATTAATTTATTATTTATAACCCTACGAAAACGCGGTTGTAACGTTTCGACGAAAATTGTGTCTTATAGTTAAAAGATGACTTCCAATTACCGTGTTTCAAATAATATCCAAAACTTAAGATAAATTGACTGAAGACCATGAAGTAATTCTCATGATTTTTGAAGTAAGCTTCTTACATTTGGTATGTAACTGGTCCGTATGGCTCGAAATATTAAGAATCTAATTCAGATTAGAAATGTTTTTTTGGAAATTTTATGAGGAGTAAAATTTATATAAGCGTTAACTAAAAAGCGTAACTTTTTTGCGTTAACTAAAAAGCGTATAACGTTTTGTTTTGTATGTATGTTTGCCTACTGCATAGTGATAAGAAGTAAACTCCAGTCGTGCGTCGGAGTTGACACACACACTTTTTTTGTAAAATATATATCTTGAAAAACAAAGGTAAATCTTGTCATAATGCGCGTAACATAAAACGCTTCTCTGATTGGTAGATATGATAACACAATACAATATTATAATACCACGATACTTTCAAAGCGTGCTTCTAGGGTGGCTTACTTTTGGAAAATTCAAGTTGTCTAGCAATTATAGTGCAGTTTAGCAAGAAACAGTTTACCAAGTATTTATTGGAAAGCCATATCATGCTTTCCAATAATTAAAAAAAATGTTTTATCTTTGGAATTTCTTAGGTTGCTCTTACTAGTAGGTAACACGCGACGACGACGACACCGCAACTTAGGTCTTTTCAAGATTTCTACGCATTGTTTCAAATAGAACTTCACCAATTAGAGATACTGAGACTCGAAACTCATTTGTCGCTCTCCCATCAATATTTGTCACTATACGATGTCATTGCAACGCTACATCCTTTCAAGATCTCTATACTCATTGTTTTAAACATAGTATCTAAGGCCAGTATTTATAAAACCGTCAAATCTTTTATAAAATATAAGAGCAGGAATTGTTATATGTTATAAAAGAGACCACAGTAATATGTTGTAAGATTTTATAAAATATTATATTATAAAATATCTTTGTCAAAGTTTTTTGGAAGTGTCAAACCGACTCCAGACGACATATGGTTAACGTATGCCAATGTTGGCGAATGTATTGCAGGCGACCAAGGTTGGGCGTGGTTGGGCATGTGTGATCATTTGAATATGTCTAGTATCCACACGACAGGATTCTGATTGGCCAGCGTTGGTCAAGCTTAGTACACCCAATGTTTAGCGAATATACATCAACATTAAACAAAGTGGATAGAGAAGATGACGCAATTATTGCCAGTCCTTCAGCGGTAATAATTTCTTGTGCTCACCTCCAAATACATGTTTCATACAACTCATAAATCACAATAATATACATACACTGAACACCGAAAACTACCCAGTCGTCTGGATGAAAACAAAGTCATATTATTGCAAGTCGAGACCATCGTTGGCCAATCCCTTTGATGTGTGTTAAAAAAACCGCCCTCAAAGCGATTGTTTTCCAATGCCAACGTTGGTGACTATTAAAATATATTGTCCAAATTTCAACATAGGTCGACATTTGCCATGCCATCTGTAGCCGGCTTTAGACTAAAACTCGTAGTTGTATGATTACTAACAATTTACTCTCATTTGGACATTATCACGTATTATTGCTGGAAACGCAACTTTAGACTTCATTAATTTTAAAATAAATGCAAATTGCTTTATTAACTAGAAAACAGCATAGTCAATAGACGAATGAAATAAAAGTTAAATTATGAGGTGATTCAAGTAGGTATACATAATTGTTACGCTGAAAGGTTATTGACAGTTTTTAATTTGATAAATACGCCGAAGATTGAAGAAAACTGGTTTCAAATAATGACTTGTGCTTGTATTTACGCATGTTTGTACATTTTAATTACGCAAACGTGATATGACTTTGGTCCCACCCAGAACAATCGAGCTATTCAATGCGCCAAAGTATTTTAATTATATACTTTTAAATAATCACAATTATGACTTCATTTTACGATTACTATTTTAAAAATGTACACAGAATCGACAAACTGTTTGTGTGAAAATTCAAATGCATTTTTAGGGTTCTGTACCCCCGAACGGAACCCTAATACTGAGCCTACGATGTCCGTCCGTCCGTTTGTCACAAGGCTTTCTCTCATAAACAGTAAAAGGTAAGGCTTCGCGATCTAGCACCTCATATGGAATTAAAAAAATTCAATTATACCATTTGAAAGGTCAGAAAATGGTTATATAAAAGGTCAATTATTAATCCCATTAATTGGTCAGCGATAGAAAAATTTGTATCGACCATTTTCTGACCTTTTAGATGGTATAATTGGATTTTTTTAATTTCATATATGAGGTGCTAGCATCGCGGGTAGCTAGTTGAAATCACAGATTGTGTGTTGTGGCATGAATCTTTATAGAAGTCAATGAGTTGGACGAGTATGCAAGTAAATCGGACACCTGCAAGACCAACTCCTCCTCCTGTTTTCGAGGTCTCCAAACTCGAATATCATATTTTTAAAAAAAGTTTTTATTCGTGCCCACCCCTTCAAACGGCAAAAAACTACCCCTTTTTCGGTATCCGCGCACGTACGCGCGACAGCATGGTTTCTGATGGAAATTTTTGATGATTTGACCGGGATATAACAAAGGAAGAAGAATTATGGCAGGGACATGACCAGGACTACCCTTGGGGGTCGATTCTACGCTCCCAGGGGATAAAAAAGTGGTATCATCTATCTTCTGAGTTTGAACGTCCCCCCTGTGTTTTCGAGGAGGCTGATTACAAAAAAAAATAGTTTAAAGTAAGTTTGACACTTTCTAGCCCCTCAAACGGGCAGAAACCTCCCCTTTTTCATTTTTTTATATTTTTTACTTTTTTTGAGGAGTTAGAAAGGGTCAAACTCATCTGAAACTATTTTTTTTGTTATCAGCATCCTCGAAAACGGGGGGGGGACGTTCAAACTTAGAAGATAGATGAAACCACTTTCCCATCATTATAGTATTGTGCGTATTAAAGAAATTTGGATATTAAGTAATTCATTGTCACTTGTAAATAAGAAAAACACTTCCAAAGTAACTTTGAAAAGGAACAAAATAAAATATACCTAAGCAATTATTATCTTTAAAAATATGGTAATGGTACGAAATTCTCTGCGCGCGACTCGAACTCGCACTTGGCCGTTTTTTAACATCTCTTTTACTATGTAAGCAAATTGATAAATGGACCAAAAAAGGGAAATAAGCAATAATTTTAAGCGACGTTTGAATTTTATTTTTACATTTTGAATTATATTTCATTACCTACTTTGTTTTTACATGCTATTGATTGATAAAATTATTGAAAAACAGACAACACAAAAGCGGCAGTAAATTAGTTGTTCCAGTATTAATAATAAATCGTTATAATGATGTTGTATTTCATACATAAATCGATTCTAACCAATTATTTGTTCATAAATGCCGCCTTGACAACATGATTGCAGGAGAAATAAACCTGATAAAAAGTATATTATACAAAATTATAGAGAATCATCGTTTTTTATTTTCTCCATGCAACGTTTCAAAATAAGATCTTTAAGAAATGCATTTATCACCTTTATTTTTATTTTGACCTTTTCACTGCAAGCATGATGATTAACAATTTCTCATTATTAAAGACCGTATTATCCAACCCTTCATTTATGATGAGCGGTAGATAGTAATAGTATATTATGCTGTTAGTATTAGATGCTAATAGACCATATTAACTTGTAACTCTTTACCAGTGTGTAATAAGATTTGCGTTGAAGTCCCGTCAGTGACATTTACCATCTTATCTATACCTACTAAATATTATAAAATTGATAATTTCTGCACTTTGTACAATAGGAGCACTACTGGCTTTCGATCGATGTGTTCGTATATATAGTAACGCGCATACAAAGTCCACATCATGAGGAGAGTCATGTTTTTAATGATTTATACAGAAGTTAATAACTTTAATAAAAATAAATTAAATCTTATGTTTCATACCTTTTCAAAACTCAAAAATTGATAAAGTAGGTACATAGAAACGACTGATACATGTTTGTATAATTTTACGATATTTATAAATTATAACGATCTAGAAATAGTGATGAGCCAATCTTATTGATTGTTTCCACGTCAAACATAATATGTAACTCTCGTAAGTCGTAACCAATACGGATTATTTAAAAAATGTTCCATGAAATATTATCATTAAAATTTTAAATTAGATCTACAATCAATATCTCAGGTAAGATTGAATAATTTAACTGTGAGCCAACCTGGTTGATTACTTTACGTTAAACGCACCTGCTGTAACCAATACGGATTCTTTAAAAAAAATAGTTCACACATCTACGTATACATAATATAAAAGGATGTCTCGCTGGGTGTCTGTCTGTACCAGCTAATCTCGAGAACTACTGAACGGATTTGAATGTGGTTTTACCATTCAATAGCTTATTTCTTGAGGAAGGTTTATGTCTATCCGGCCCTGATTCGCCCAGGTGCAAATCAAATTGAGTCAAATTTGAATTGAAATCAACTTAAAATCATGTTAAAAGACATGTGAAATGTAATATTATACCTAATAATAATAATAAGTCGCGATCAGTTAATGGGGTTGACCCACTATAAGTATTGAAAGTGGCTGTTTTCTTACGGATATTATTGCACTTTAGGTGTATAATCAATATCCATTTTTGGTAGGAATTTTGAAGCGTTTATTATTTTTTTTAATAATTTAATTTTACAGTAATTTAAAATTGCCGCTAGTTAAAGCCTAAAGGGCCAATCAGAAGACGCGCGCCAAGGAAATGACGAAATATGGCTGAGACAGCGTTGTCATATGTTGGCGTTGAGGATCTGAAATGTCAAATTTCGGAATTTTCACTCGTATTAATTTCTCATAAAAAACGCTTCTTGATGCTTGACAGTTGTAAATACAACAGTGCATTTACATTTCTGCTGACTTTACTCTTATTGGCTGTTGAATTAAAATGCGAACCTAGTTTCAACTTTATTATTTTTGTAAGGCCTTTCCGAATCTCCAAAAGTTCCGAAACAAAATCGATAACTTTTTTTTTTTTATTTAATAAAAGGTGTTCGACTGCATGGTCATTACATTACCTTAAATTCAAAAATATTGCCGAATAAAAAAATAAAAAAAAACGTAGGTCGACCCCATTATAAATTCGAGCGATTGAGCGAGGCGAGTGCACCCGGGTGAAGCCGAGGCATCTACTACTTTTTAATCAGGTTTCCAATATGAAATGATTTTATATCGGTACGACAAAACTGGCTGGAATGTAATATATCGATTAAGATTAATTATGTGTGTACAACTCCGGTGGTCTAAAAAACATCAATCATTCATATCATAACTATGCATATACCGCATTCATTGAGAAAATATCAAATCGAGGTTAAAGTCAGGTTTACATTATGCCGCATTTTTAAAATAAAACATTATAAGTATGAATCGAACATGCGCTGAGCGTCGCGAACATCGAGTTTAATGAAACTTAGACTTCATTAATTCAGGCTGCTTAAAGAACTTCTGTCGACTCGACTTGTGTTATTGCAAGGTAATGCTGCGTTGTCTCTTTTCAATATTGCAAAAAATACAGAGCTGGATCACTAATGAACCATACAAATTCAACATACACGGTTTTGTTTTTTAGTCACAGATAATAAATTTACACGGCCTGGGTGGTTAAAAGTTGACAATCATAAATATCGTTGTTTACATGCTGTTTACTTTCGCTGTACTTGGTAATTGTTTTGAAAACTGCTGTTATGTTTAGTCTCAGCAAATTGTAAAATAACAGCTACAGGGTTAAAGCACTAAGTTGACAAACAAACGTGTTTATGCTGCACGGGATTTATCTAAGAGGAATAAAACTGATACTGTATTATAGAACTATGCAGTGAATTTCGGATATACTGACGATGAAATTAATCCGCAGATATATCCAGCTGCTATATCCGGTGTCATGTAAATAATATCTAAGGCGGTACGAAATATTTCTTAAAATACATTTGATTCAATAACCAAAATGTATTGCACTGCATAAGTACGTCACTTACAATAAATTGTCGTTTCAATTAGTTACTGTCTCATAAAAACAAATTCTCACATACACTACCCTTAACTACTGTTTATGGGCATCTTTGTTTCATTATTATCTCATGAAGTGATATTTGTCTCATTTAGAGATTATATACATGGCTCAACAGTTGGTTTGACGGTTTTCAGAGCGCATCTAAAACTGAAAGCATAAAACAGTAAGAATGCTTTCCAAGCTATGTAGTTTCTTCTAACAATCATTGTGAGAAGAAACATAACCTTTCTTTTGCTATCGCGCGGTCGGATAAAAATACGCTAAACTTGGACGTTGGTACATTAAATTCAAAGATTTATACGAACATATCATCACATGGGTAAGAAGTTTGCAGTTGTTAGCAAATTTGCGAACAAAGTTTGCAATTTGTGTGGATTTGCCCTTGTCATCCTTACGCTATCGTGCGCAAACTATGTTATGTCAAACTTTAAATTTGTTCAAAATAAAATACGTAGGCAACTGTGTAAGTGTGGTGACGAAATAACGAGTTAGGAAAACAACTATTCTAATTCTAATCATTACAAATTGTCGTAAAATTGACATTCAAATTGAAGAAGGGGCGTAAAAGTAATCAAGAGAAAGGAAATAAGTCATAGCTAGACATCTGTGATAAAATCTTCTATTGTAAGAGCCTAATGTTTTCATCAATGTATTTGGTACACACGTCTTAACACCTATTGAAAAGCGTAAAGCTTCTTTTCTGGAATTGGTAATCTATTGCCTTTCACTATACTAATTCTTCAGTAAGTAAGAAAACGAATTACAGCATTGAGCATGTAAGGAAGGGAAAAATGAAAAACTCATAATCCAACTTCCATAAGGCGAAATATTTCATTAATAGGGGATAAAGTTATCATTAGATTAAATTGTCATAAAAGGTAAGAACAACAACGATAAAAGAATTAAAACTGAACACTACATCAGTTTAATGTGGCCTTCGTAGCTCATATGTCGAGTATGTATAAAATAATGTAAAAAAAGCTGGGAGGTTATCCTTAAAGATAAAAAAAGAATTCTGTCTTTAAATAAAGCCATGTAGCTGGCAGGTATATGTTCAGTGTGATTACAAGTAAATCGAGATTGCTGAGTTGTGGATTGAACGGACTTTATACTCACGAGTGCAGTTTATTTTTTGTTAAATACACTCGAAAAAGTGAGCCCTTCCCAGAATGTTTTTGAGTAATAAAAAATTAGAAGACAATTGATGATAAAAATAGATATATTACACGATAACTGTGGAGTGTGGAATTTTATTTCCAAGATGTTAACCTTGATTTTTAAAACTGTATGAACTGAATATTTTAATAATAAATATTTGTTACGCCACTGATAAAATGGCAACCAAACCAAGCATACAGGCGATTTAGAAGACTAGAGTCTAATTATGATCCCGTTACAATTTTATACACACGGTGTCCGAACGAAAAAATCCGGCAAAATAATATAATATTTTAACAACAACAAAAATCAAAAAACACGTAAATTTTTAAATCAACGGGAATCAATTTTCATGCAAAAATAATTAATAATTTTTTTTATTAATGGAATGGCCTTTGCGTTGACCAGCAATTAGCCAGTGTTAGTTTTGTTATAATATGCTGAAATGAAAATTTAATAAATAGAAAACATAAGCGACGGGATATGAAGCAACATATAGATATATGACAGGGACACAAGAGGAACGGAACATAGGGATTGTTAACCTCGGGTCATTCTCGGCAGGTAATAGACGAACACGATGGCCAGGAAGAAGGACGGCCGGAATGGGATGTTTTTGGATTTTTGTCAAAAAGTGTACTTTTCCGAGTTTTTATTGCAAGTTTTTGTTGGGTCACCGTGTGGTATGATTACGTTAAATTCTAGGTTGAATCACCTGTAGAGTTTGAGAATGGCCGAGCGTGTATAGCCATGCCGTTGTTTATATCGAGAAATGGTGAAATTATCAATGGGGTTTTCGATTTGTGATTAAATAGAAAAACCGGTCAAGTGCGAGTCGAACTCGCGTGGAGACGGTTCCGTACTATTTCGTTTCCCGTGGAAATTTAAAGACTTAGAATTTTCGTTTAGGTTTTCCTGTAAACTATGAGTGAGGTGCTATATTCCCTATTTTTTTCGAAATTTTAGGCTCAGTAGTTTCGGAGATAAGGGGGAATGCTCGATTTTCGTATATTTTCTTTAATATCTTTCAAACTATGCATTTTAAAATTATAAAAAATATATTTGTATTTCTCATGGCGAGACCTTTTATTTGATACGTCAAAATATGATGTACTGGAATTTTTTTTTTATTTTCTAATTTGCTCCCCAAAATTAATCCCCAGAATCAGAATTCGTTTATTTACTCTATACGTCCGTGATTGGGTCACCTAATTCTATATATTTCAGCTTTTTTCGTCCAGTAGATTCGGAGAAAACAAGCTGACGGACGGACAGACAGACAGACACGAGAGTGATCCTATAAGGGTGTCGTTTTTTCATCGGATGTACGGAACCTTAAAAATAATGAGTAGAACATATAAATTGGTACTAGGCCTAAATTACCCTAGCTGTTGGTGTTAATAGTAATGATAAGAATCACCTGTATACACGGATCAATATTTAATGAGCTGTTGACATAAATATTTACACGGCTAAACTAATATTTTATTCATTGATTACACTGTGCGTTGTTATTATTAAAGAACTGTCATTTTAATGTCAGTCATATCGGTTAGGGTAATGAGATCCTCAGTAAACATTTAAAATAGATTTTTGTTTGTTGGTTTCATAATATTCAGGCTTTTTTTATGTGAGAACAGGTCTTGGTTCATTGATCCAGTTTTATTTTGCTATTCGTTCAAAGTATTTTTTTCTTTGGTTGAGGAGTTCATTCCGTAAAACCATTATTTAAGTTCTTTATTTTATTGTTTTTATAACAATTTTCTCTTATCGCGCGCATTAGTATTAATATTTTGCAAATCAATAAAAATAGTCAAAAAATTGATTTTAAGTTTTTGGTAAATTTACACGTTTTCAAATCCCCAGATCCTAAAGAAACTTGTTTTAAAATTGTCTGTTTATCATCAGTCTTCCGGTGGTCTAGACCCCAAACCACGGGATTGATGTCACTACATCTTGTACATGGGTATTCAGAACGAAATCTCAAAATCGGTCCTAACTCAAATATGCTCCCTAAAAAGAAAATAAAAAACTGAGAAATTGTCTTTTTTGAAATGGAACTAATGATTTTGATTACATTTTATACACTGATATCGGTACAAGATGGCATAACTAGTTGCTCCTAGAAAATGCAAGGAGGGAGCCTGTTTATTCTCAACATTAATTAATACTAGTTTACCTGCGCAAAACTTTTTTGCATGTTGCTTTAACAGTTTTTTAAAGTCCAAGTGTTTTGGTATAGGCCTGCGGCGCCGGCGGCCCTTCGGGCCGCCCTTCTGCCTTTGTGTGCAACGTAAAACTTTTTTGTATGTGTCTTTGCCATAGTTTTCAAAGATTGATGTGTTTTGATACAGGCCTGCGGCATCAAAAGTTATTTACATATAAAAAATATTTTTGCATGTGACTTTGCTATAGTTTTCAAAGATTGATGTGTTTTGATACGGGCCTGCGGCGCCATAGGTTATTTGCATATACAAAGCTTTATTAGCATATTGTATATTTGCGATAGTTTTCAAAAGTTGGTGTGTTTTGAAACAGGCCTGCGGCGCCAAATGTGCGGCCCTTCGGGCCGCCAAACAGCAATTTTTTGCATATGCGAAACTTTTTTGAATTTTTGCAATAGTTTTCAAAGATGGGTGTGTTTTGATATAGGCCTGCGGCGCCAGATATACGGCTCTTCGGGCCGCCGGTCTGATTTTATTTGCATAGAAAAATTTTTTCATGTGTCTTTGCAATAGTTTCCAAAAATTGATATAGGTCTGCGGCGCAAAAAATGCAGCCCTTCATTATAATGAAGTCAGTATTTGGCCGCCAATTTGAAATCTGACGCCTTTTTATTTTTTTGTGTCCTATGAAACTCTCATATATCAATTTTCAAAAGGATCGGATAATTTTTACAAAACAGTTCATATGGCCGCCATTTTGAAAATTCTGACGTAATTTTATTTTTTTGTGTCCTATGAAACTCTAAAATATCAATTTTCAAAAGGATCGGATAGTTTTTACGAAAGAGTCTATATGGCCGCCATTTTGAAAATCTGACGTCATTTTATTTTTTTGTGTCCTATGAAACTCTCAAATATCAATTTTCAAAAGGATCGGATAGTTTTTACAAAAGATTCCATATGGCCGCCATTTTGAAAAATCTGACGTCATTTTATTTTTTTGTGTCCTATGAATCTCTCAAATATCAATTTTCGAAAGGATCGGATAATTTTTACAAAAAAGTACATATGGCCGCCATTTTGAAAAATTTGACGTCATTTTATTTTTTTGGGTCCTATGAAACTCTCAAATATCAATTTTCAAAAGGATCGGATAATTTTTACAAAAGAGTCCATATGGCCGCCATTTTGAAAAAACTGACATCATTTTATTTTTTTGTGTCCTATGAAACTCTCAAATATCAATTTTCAAAAGGATCGGATAGTTTTTACAAAAGAGTCCATATGGCCGCCATTTTGAAAAATCTGACGTCATTTTATTTTTTTGTGTCCTATGAAACTCTCAAATATCAATTTTCAAAAGAATCGGATGATTTTTACAACAGAGTACATATGGCCGCCATTTTGAAAAATCTGACGTCATTTTATTTTTTTTTGTTCTATGAAACTCTCAAATATCAATTTTCAAAAGGATCGGATGATTTTTACAAAAAAAAAATTCAAATGGCCGCCATTTTGAAATCTGACGTCATTTTATTTTTTTGTGTCCTATGAAACTCTCAAATATCAATTTTCAAAAGAATCGGTTAATTTTTACAAAAGTACCTAGTTAAGAGTCGGCCAATCCATATTCCTTCAGTAAGGGCTCTGCCCCCTACACATGTTAATTTCTTGACATGAATAGTATACTTTTATTTTTCTTATAACCGATCTCTATGATTATACTATCGGAAAAGAATATGTAATCTGTCAAAAATAATATAGCTTTAATATAAAAAAACCGGGCAGTGCCGTCCCTAAACATTTGCAGACCCCCAATTAAACGCCCATTTGACTAAAAACATGTAAAAAATATATTTTTGTCTGCATATGTTAGGTTAGAATCTGAAATGTCAAATTGGACTTCTCGACTGTACTCCTTATCTATAAACGTCAGATTGAACTGTAAATTTTTTCGTGATCTCTGACCAAATTTTATACTAAAAACAGTCTTCATAAAATATGAAAACGTTATTTTCGCTATAAATGAACGTAAATTTACACTTTTGTTAATTATTTTTTATATAAAATAATATTTTTATATTAAACGATTATTTTGAATTTTAGCGCTAATTAAACTAATAAATCGATCATCTTTTGTTATTTGTTTCCAACTGACAGTTCAAGATTGCTGGGATAATCTATGGACATCCAGTATATTTGCATCTTCGTCTTACACATTGAGAGATATCTCAGCTCTTGGCCGTTTTAAAACTTAAATATCCAAGCTAATATCGCAGGCTCCGCCTCATACATAGGTTCTAATAGAATCTAATATTAACATTTTACATAAATTTGACAAAAAGTACCGGTCCTAAACCCAAACTAAATCTAATTTGTCATTTGCAGTAACAAAGTGACAGCTATTAAAAGTTTAACATTTCGATGCTGTATTGTTTATATATTTTTAAAAATGACATTATCCGCTGAAAATAATGCAACGTGACTTTTATATGCATCTCTGTCTTTTCTCTGTCGCACTCATTAAGCAAACGGCGGCTCTTGGCGAAATCGAAAATTGGATTTTATAATCTAAAATTATGGCTAGCGGCTCGAGGATACATTTAAAAAGAATCTATAATTCACAATTTATCCAATATTGACAAAAAGTATCCGCCCTAAATCCGTTTTTATGCCCGATTTTCATCTTTAGTCTCAAAGTGACAGCCGATAATGAGTGTTATATTCGCAATGCATTTGTTTTCAATTTTCATCTATCGTAAACGGGTGACTTAAAGAATGACATACGTCGTTCGGACACACTATTTACTTGCGTCTCAGACACACCGATGGATTTTCAATTCCGTCTCTCTTCTACGCGTTGATCACTCGCTTAAGTTAGACGGTGACTTTTTCACTTTTTGCTCAATTCAGAGTAAAATCGCGTGAGACACCGTCTAAACTACGTCGAAAAAAACAATAACGCCGAAATTTGTCTACGAATTAAAACGTTAAAAAAAGTCGTTTTGAGCGTATCTTTTGCACTTTCTAGTTAGAGTTTTTTCTTCCCGTTCGTTTAAAACACGTCCCGACACTGTGCGTTTAAAATCGACCGAGATATGAGCGATTTGCGGCTCCGTGTTAATCAAATGGCTTTTTTTATTTTCGCGATGGCGCCCGAAATTTCAGCCGAAAACGTCGCGACGCACACCCCATTAAAAGTGTGCAAAAAAGCCAAAAGTTTCCGATAAACGGCGCATCGGTGCGATTTTTTCTCGATTTTAGCCGACCGTTCAAACACGGCCGCAATGTTAATCTTATGGACGACTTTGTCGACTTTGAAAAATCGCCGGGGCTACGCCCCTCAAACGCAAGACACCAAATATAGCCTATACAATAGACCGTATAGTCGTCTATTAAACATTTTTTACACGATTTTTTTCCTCCAAACACTCTTAAATCCATAAACTTGAAACTTTTTTTTTTTTCAATTTTTGCCTTTTAATATATAGAAGACTAGTTTTACCTGCGCAAAACTTTTTTGCATGTGCTTAACAGTTTTTTAAAGTCCAAGTGTTTTGGTATAGGCCTGCGGCGCCGGCGGCCCTTCGGGCCGCCCTTCTACCTTTGTTTGCAACGTAAAACTTTTTTGCATGTGACTTTGCCATAGTTTTCAAAGATTGATGTGTTTTGATACAGGCCTGCGGCATCAAAAGTTATTTACATATAGAAAATATTTTTGCATTTGACTTTGCTACAGTTTTCAAAGATTGATGCGTTTTGATACGGGCCTGCGGCGCCATAGGTTATTTACATATACAAAGCTTTATTAGCATATTGTATATTTGCGATAGTTTTCAAAAGTTGGTGTGTTATAATACAGGCCTGCGGCGCCAGATGTGCGGCCCTTCGGGCCGCCAAACAGCAATTTTTTGCATATGCGAAACTGTTTTGAATTTTTGCAATAGTTTTCAAAGATTGATGTGTTTTGATACAGGCCTGCGGCATCAAAAGTTATTTACACATAGAAAATATTTTTGCATTTGACTTTGCTACAGTTTTCAAAGATTGATGTGTTTTGATACGGGCCTGCGGCGCTATAGGTTATTTGCATATACAAAGCTTTATTAGCATATTGTATATTTGCGATAGTTTTCAAAAGTTGGTGTGTTTTGATACAGGCCTGCGGCGCCAGATGTGCGGCCCTTCGGGCCGCCAAACAGCAATTTTTTGCATATGCGAAACTGTTTTGAATATTTGCAATAGTTTTCAAAGATTGATGTGCTTTGATATAGGCCTGCGGCGCCAGATATACGGCCCTTCGGGCCGCCTCTTAACCATTTTTTGCAAATTCTAAACTTTTTTGCCCAATTGTGTGTTTGCAATAGTTTTCAAAGATTGATGTGTTTTGACACAGGCCTGCGGCGCAAGATATGCGGCCCTTCGGGCCGCCGGTCTGACATTATTTACATAGAAACATTTTTTCATGTGTCTTTGGAATAGTTTCCAAAAATTGATATAGGTCTGCGGCGCCAAAAATGCAGCCCTTCATTATAATGAAGTCAGTATTTGGCCGCCAATTTGAAATCTGACGCCATTTTATTTTTTTGTGTCCTATGAAACTCTCAAATATCAATTTTCCAAAGTATCGGATAATTTTTACAAAAAATTACATATGGCCGCCATTTTGAAAAATCTGACGTCATTTTATTTTTTTGTGTCCTATGAAACTCTCAAATATCAATTTTCAAAAAAATCGGATAGTTTTTACAAAAGAGTCCATATGGCCCCAATTTTGAAAAATCTGACGTCATTTTATTTTTTTTTGTCCTATGAAACTCTCAAATATCAATTTTCAAAAGGATCGGATAATTTTTACAAAAAATTACATATGGCCGCCATTTTGAAAAATCTGACGTCATTTTATTTTTTTGTGTCCTATGAAACTCTCAAAAATCAATTTTCAAAAGGATCGGATGATTTTTACAACAGAGTACATATGGCCGCCATTTTGAAAAATCTGACGTCATTTTATTTTTTTTTGTCCTATGAAACTCTCAAAAATCAATTTTCAAAAGGATCGGATGATTTTTACAACAGAGTACATATGGCCGCCATTTTGAAAAATCTGACGTCATTTTATTTTTTTGTGTCCTATGAAACTTTCAAATATCAATTTTCAAAAGGATCGGATGGTTTTTACAAAAGAGTCCATATGGCCGCCATTTTGAAAAATCTGACGTCATTTTATTTTTTTGTGTCCTATGAAATTGTCAAATATCAATTTTCAAAGGGATCGGATAATTTTTACAAAAAAAATTTCAAATGTGCCGCCATTTTGAAATCTGACGTCCTTTTATTTTTTTGTGTCCTATGAAACTCTCAAATATCAATTTTCAAAATAATCGGTTAATTTTTTCAAAAGTACCTAGTCAAGAGTCGGACAATCCATATTCCTTCAGTAAGGGCTCTGCCCCCTACACATGCTAATTTCTTGACATGAATAGTACTTTTATTTTTCTTATAACCGATCTCTATGATTATATATCGGAAAAGAATATGTAATCTGTCAAAAATAATGTAGCTTTATTATTGAAAAAAGTGGGCAGTTGCCGTCTCTATACATTTCGCAGACCCCCAATTAAACGCCCATTTGACCAAAAACATGTAAAAAATATATTTTTGTCTGCATATGTTAGGTTAGAATCTGAAATGTCAAATTGGACTTCTCGACTGTACTCCTTATCTATAAACGTCAGATTGAACTGTACATTTTTTCGTGATCTCTGACCAAATTTTATACTAAAAACAGTCTTCATAAAATATGGAAACGCTATTTTCGCTTTAAATGAACGTAAATTTACACTTTTATTAATTATTTTTTATATAAAATAAGATTTTTATACCTAACGATTATTTTGAATTTTAGCGCTAATTAAACTAATAATTCGTTCTTTTGTCTCCGACTGACAGTTCGAGAGACATCATTATCTATGGACATTCCGTTTATTTGCATCTTCGTCTGACTCTAACACATATCATGACTTCTCTCTCTTTGCTCTTGGTCGTTTTAATACTCAAATATCTATGCTAATATCAAACGATCCGGCTCGTACAATCGTTCTAATGCAATCTAAAATTCACATTTTACATAAATTTGACAAAAAGTACCGGTCCTAAACTCAAACTGAAGCTAATTTGTCATTTGCAGTAACAAAGTGACAGCTATTAAAAGTTTGACATTTCGATGCTGTACTGTTTATATATTTTTAAAAATGACATTATCCGCTGTAGAAAATGCAACGTGACTTTTATATGCATCTCTGTCTTTTCTCTGTCGCACTCATTGAGCAAACGGCGGCTCTTGGCGAAATCGAAAATTGGATTTTATAATCTTAAATTATGGCTAGCGGCTCGAGGATACATTTAAAAAGAATCTATAATTCACAATTTATCCAATATTGACAAAAAGTACCCGCCCTAAATCCGTTTTTATGCCCTATTTTCATCTTTAGTCTCAAAGTGACAGCCGATAATGAGTGTTATATTCGCAATGCATTTGTTTTCAATTTTCATCTATCGTAAACGGGTGACTTAAAGAATGACATACGTCGTTCGGACACACTATTTACTTGCGTCTCAGACACACCGATGGATTTTCAATTCCGTCTCTCTTCTACGCGTTGATCGCTCGCTTAAGTTAGACGGTGTCTTTTTCACTTTTTGCTCAATTCAGAGTAAAATCGCGTGAGACACCGTCTAAACTACGTCGAAAAAAACAATAACGCCGAAATTTGTCTACGAATTAAAACGTTAAAAAATGTCGTTTTGAGCGTATCTTTTGCACTTTCTAGTTAGAGTTTTTTCTTCCCGTTCGTTTAAAACACGTCCCGACACTGTACGTTAAAAATTGACCGAGATATGAGCGATTTGCGGCTCCGTGTTAATCAAATGGGCTTTTTTTATTTTCGCGATGGCGCCCGAAATTTCAGCCGAAAACGCCCCGACGTACACCCCGTTAAAAGTGTTCAAAATGGCCAAAAGTTTCCAATAAACGGCGCATCGGTGCGATTTTTTTTCGATTTTAGCCGAGCGTTTGAAAATCACTCGCAATGTTAATCAAATGCAATGCAGACCCAACTTTGAAAAATCACCGGGGCTACGCCCCACAAACGCAAGACACCAAATATAGCCTATACAATAGACCGTATTCTCGTCTATTAAACATTTTTTACACGATTTTTTTCCTCCAAACACTCCAAAATCCATAAACTTGAAACTTTATTTTTTCTCAATTTTTGCACTTTAATATAAGAAGACTAGTTTACCTGCGCAAAACTTTTTTGCATGAAGCAAAAACAGTTTTTTAAAGTCCAAGTGTTTTGGTATAGGCCTGCGGCGCCGGCGGCCCTTCGGGCCGCCCTTCTGACTTTGTTTGCAACGTGAAACTTTTATGCATGTGTTTCTGCCATAGTTTTCAAAGATTGATGTGTTTTGATACAGGCCTGCGGCATCAAAATTTATTTGCATATAGAAAATATTTTTGCATGTGATTTTGCAATAGTTTTCAAAGATTGATGTGTTTTGATACGGGCCTGCGGCACCATAGGTTATTTGCATATAAAAAGCTTTATTAGCATGTTGTATCTTTGCTATAGTTTTCAAAAGTTGTTGTGTTTTGATACAGGCCTGCGGCGCCAGATGTGCGGCCCTTCGGGCCGCCAGATCGCGATTTTTTGCATATGCGAAACTTTTTTGAATTTTTGCAATAGTTTTCAAAGATGGGTATGTTTTGATATAGGCCTGCGGCGCCAGATATACGGCCCTTCGGGCCGCCTATCAACCATTTTTTTGCAAATGCTAAACTTTTTTGCCCAATTGTGTGTTTGCAATAGTTTTCAAAGATTGATGTGTTTTGATACAGGCCTGCGGCTTCAAAATTTATTTGCATATTGAAAATATTTTTGCATGTGATTTTGCTATAGTTTTCAAAGATTGATGTGTTTTGATACGGGCCTGCGGCGCCATAGGTTATTTGCATATACAAAGCTTTATTAAGATATTGTATCTTCGCCATAGTTTTCAAAAGTTGGTGTGTTTTGATACAGGCCTGCGGCGCCAGATGTGCGGCCCTTCGGGCCGCCAGATAGCAATTTTTTGCATATGCAATACTTTTTCTAATTTTTGCAATAGTTTTCAAAGATGGATGTGTTTTGGTATAGCCTGCGGCGCCAGATATACGGCCCTTCGGGCCGCCTGTCAGCCATTTTTTGCAAATGCTAAACTTTTTTGCCCAATTGTGTATTTGCAATAGTTTTCAAAGATTGATGTGTTTTGACACAGGCCTGCGGCGCAAGATAGGCGGCCCTTCGGGCCGCCGGTCTGCCATTATTTTAATAGAAACATTTTTTCATGTGTCTTTGCAATAGTTTTCAAAGATAGATATAGGTCTGCTTCGCCAGAAATGCAGCCCTTCATTACAATGAAGTCAGTATTTGGCCGCCAATTTGAAATCTGTCGCCTTTTTATTTTTTTGTGTCCCATGAAACTCTCAAATATCAATTTTCAAAAGGATCGGATAATTTTTACAAAAGAGTCTATATGTCCGTCATTTTGAAAAATCTGACGCCATTTTATTTTTTTGTGTCCTATGAAACTCAAATAGACATTTTCAAAACGATCTGATGATTTTTACAACAGAGTACATATGGCCGCCATTTTGAAAAATCTGACGTCATTTTATTTTTTTGTGTCCTATAAAACTCTTAAATATCAATTTTCAAAAGGATCGGATAATTTTTACAAAAGAGTCCATATGGCCGCCATTTTGAAAAATCTGACGTCATAATATTTTTTTGTGTCCTATAAAACTCTCAAATATCAATTTTCAAATCGATCGGATAATTTTTACAAAACAGTTAATATGGCCGCCATTTTGAAAAATCTGACGTCATTTTATTTTTTTGTGTCCTATGAAACTCTCAAATATCAATTTTCAAATGGATCGAATAATTTTTACAAAACAGTTAATATGGCCGCCATTTTGAAAAATCTGACGTCATTTTATTTTTTTGTGTCCTATGAAACTCTCAAATATCGATTTTTAAAAGGATCGGATAATTTTTACAAAAGAGTCCATATGGCCGCCATTTTGAAAAATCTGACGTCATTTTATTTTTTTGTGTCCTATGATAGTCTCAAATATCAATTTTTAAAAGGATCGGTTAATTTTTACAAAAAAGTTACATACGGCCGCCATTTTGAAATCTGACTCTATTTTATTTTTTTTTGTCCTAAGAAACTCTCAAATATCAATTTTCAAAAGGATCTGATGACTTTTACAACAGAGTACATATGGCCGCCATTTTGAAAAATCTGACGTCATTTTATTTTTTTGTGTCCTATGAAATTGTCAAATATCAATTTTCAAAGGGATCGGATAATTTTTACAAAAAAAATTTCAAATGTGCCGCCATTTTGAAATCTGACGTCATTTTATTTTTTTGTGTCCTATGAAACTCTCAAATATCAATTTTCAAAAGAATCGGTTAATTTTTACAAAAGTACCTAGTTAAGAGTCGGCCAATCCATATTCCTTCAGTAAGGGCTCTGCCCCCTACACATGCTAATTTCTTGACATGAATAGTACTTTTATTTTTCTTATAACCGAACTCTATGATTATACTATTGGAAAAGAATATGTAATCTGTCAAAAATAATGTAGCTTTAATATTGAAAAAACTGGGCAGTGCCGTCTCTTAACATTTCGCAGACCCCCAATTAAACGCCTATTTGACTAAAAACATGTAAAAAATATATTTTTGTCTGAATATTATCTTAGGTTAGAATCTGAAATGTCAAATTGGACTTCTCGACTGTACTCCTTATCTATAAACGTCAGATTGAACTGTACATTTTTTCGTGATCTCTGACCAAATTTTATACTAAAAACAGTCTTCATAAAATATGAAAACGCTATTTTCGCTATAAATGAACGTAAATTTACACTTTTGTTAATTATTTTTTATATAAAATAATATTTTTATATTTAAAGATTATTTTGAATTTTAGCGCTAATTAAACTAATAAATCGATCATCTTTTGTTTTTGTTTCCAACTGACAGTTCAAGAGCTGGGATAATCTATGGACATCCAATATATTTGCATCTTCGTCTTACATATTGAGACATACCTCAGCTCTTGGCCGTTTTAATAACTCAAATATCCAAGCTAATATCGCAGGCTCCGTCTCATACATAGGTTCTAATAGACTCTAATATAAACATTTTACATAAATTTGACAAAAAGTACTGGTCATAAACTCAAACTGAAGCTAATTTGTCATTTGCAGTAACAAAGTGACAGCTATTAAAAGTTTAACATTTCGATGCTGTACTGTTTATATATTTTTAAAAATGACATTATCCGCTGTAAAAAATGCAACGTGACTTTTATATGCATCTCTGTCTTTTCTCTGTCGCACTCATTGAGCAAACGGCGGCTCTTGGCGGAATCGAAAATTGGATTTTATAATCTAAAATTATGGCTAGCGGCTCGAGGATACATTTAAAAAGAATCTATAATTCACAATTTATCCAATATTGACAAAAAGTACCCGCCCTAAATCCGTTTTTATGCCCGATTTTCATCTTTAGTCTCAAAGTGACAGCCGATATTGAGTGATATATTCGCAATGCATTTGTTTTCAATTTTCATCTATCGTAAACGGGTGACTTAAAGAATGACATACGTCGTTCAGACACACTATTTACTTGCGTCTCAGACACACCGATGTATTTTCAATTCCGTCTCTCTTCTACGCGTTGATCACTCGCTTAAGTTAGACGGTGTCTTTTTCACTTTTTGCTCAATTCAGAGTAAAATCGCGTGAGACACCGTCTAAACTACGTCGAAAAAAACAATAACGCCGAAATTTGTCTACGAATTAAAACGTTAAAAAATGTCGTTTTGAGCGTATCTTTTGCACTTTCCAGTTAGAGTTTTTTCTTCCCGTTCGTTTAAAACACGTCCCGACACTGTGCGTTAAAAATTGACCGAGATATGAGCGATTTGCGGCTCCGTGTTAATCAAATGGGCTTTTTTTATTTTCGCGATGGCGCCCGAAATTTCAGCCGAAAACGCCCCGACGTACACCCCGTTAAAAGTGTTTAAAATGGCCAAAAGTTTCCAATAAACGGCGCATCGGTGCGATTTTTTTTCGATTTTAGCCGAGCGTTTGAAAATCACTCGCAATGTTAATCAAATGCAATGCAGACCCAACTTTGAAAAATCACCGGGGCTACGCCCCTCAAACGCAAGACACCAAATATAGCCTATACAATAGACCGTATTCTCGTCTATTTGGCATTTTTTACACGAATTTTTTCCTCCAAACACTTCTAAATCCATAAAAACATAACTTTTTTTTTTTCAAATTTAATCACTTTAATATATAAAGATTAGCTTATGGTCATAGTCTACCAATAATTTAAAAGTAAATTGAAAATTGTGCCAATTGAAATACTAACACATCATAAAATATTGAGCATAATATACGCTAATATTTAAATGTGTGGTCTCAAATGTAATTTTTAAGATCTAGATTTTAAATAGTATGACGAAAAAATGTTTATACGGCAAACTATTGTAATCTATTTTCTTTGCCGTCAGCATCTGTAATAGTACAAGAGCTCGTGGTTAAAAATTGCAAGATTTTTGTTAAGGCTAATATTTTGAGATTAGCTAGTCAGAAAGTCAGCGGTGGGGACACTTTAAAAGATGTAAAAAAACTAGTGATATGTAAATTGGCATAGGGGTAATTTATTGATTATAATTTAATAACCTCATTTTGATAAAACCAACCTAGACAGCCGTCTGCAGTAGAAGTTTGAAACTACTGCGGTATATTTATTTACACCTGAAATACTAGCTAATCTCGAAATATTAGCCTTTATAAAATTACCTTGCAATTTTTGACCACGAACTTTTGGACTATAAAAACATTAAATTAAAGGACTTGAAATGTTTCTGTTGCTTGCAAAAGATTTCGGACCTTCGGACATGATAAATGTTATCAACCTTTTTGTATTTTGTCAGCTACCTAAACCTATTAGATTTAAAGAGCAATATAATGAAGTAGCAAAACAATAAATTAAACTTGGCAAAACACCTTGCGTTACGTTCTGACAATTAGATAGAATTGCCAAAGTTATTTTAAACGCTTGCAAGTACATTGATCTTTGTCGACCTGTTAGAAGTCAGATGAATTAAAAAAATATTCTGATTTGATTCCATTCAATGACTCAATACTGAAAAATAAAACTGTCTATATGTTTACATATATTTTTTAATTTTTTTATATACAATCGCATCATAATGATTATGAAAATATATAAAACATGAATGAAATTTAATACCGAGTTATCTAATAAAGACGATAATTTACTGCGTTAAAAGGTCAAAATAAATTCATGTAAATCTGTAAACAAATAATTCACACATATGAATATTTTAACACGTTCAAAATTTTTTGAATTATTTAATAGTTTGAACCGACTAGCGTGGTGTAAATGCAAGGCGCCAGAATTAGAAGGTCCGGGTTCAAATTCCGCGGTCGACTACCTTAGTTTTAGATTTTTTCACTGTTTTCATTCCAGATAAAATGTCGACGTTGTTCCTTATTCGAAAATTACCTTCAACCAGACCAATATGACCTTAATTTAGCTGTTATAGTGATCTGAAACGCTAGTTTGTAAATTGGTAAAGTTAAACCTATACAGTTCGGCCGGTGACTGTCGAACTGTATGGACGCCGTCCGGTGAACAGTGATTCTATATAAGTCAGCTATCTGGAACGAAAGTTTGTAACTAGGCAAAGCTATATTACAACTCGGCTGGCGATGTCTGAACTCTATAAACGCTGTCCGGCAAACAGTGATAATATAATATTGTTACAAAACTGTTTTCTGAGTTGGTGGAATAAATATTTATTTACAATAATTAAAAATACAATAACAATAAATGCAACAACGAAAAGTCGGTTCTAACAATCAACACAAGTAAACAATACCGGTAATTAACACTTAATTATATACAATTGACTATATACTAATATTTATTTTATCAGGTGTATTTATATCGCGGAACTATTTATATCACTGATCCACTTGATTGCACGACTCACCATTGACTGATTCACTGATCGCTTCACTCATTCGTTTATATACGCTGCGTGGCTGAAGCCCAGTGCTTTTCGCGTTCTCCAGAAACTTCGCGTAGTTACTTGTTGTTCAGCAAGCAGACACCGCTTCTTAGAATTCTTGCCTGACGTTTACATACAGGGTGATCCGTAACAATATGTTTTTGCAATACAGAAGTGAAACTTACTTACACAAAATCAACATCTAAATCTTATAAATTGATGTTTAGAGGAATATCGTTAATAGAAAAAATTTTAGTAGCGCCATTTCTGCGCACAAACAAGTTTCTATAGTCGAACGGGTCTATGTTTTGCGTCTCAACTGGCGACGAACAACTAACTGATCATATTCATTAGACCACTCCTTGTTAGGAAACATAGACCCGTCCGACCCGAAACTCGTTTGTGCGCAGAAATGGCGCTACTATCTTCTCTAAACGATGCTTTTCTACAGAATTATATGATTTGTTTTCTATTGCCATGGTTGGTGTTAAATATTTAATGCAAACGTTAAATGGACCGAAGTCGCATAAGAAGTTACACTTCAAAAATTTGAGCAATAAACCTGTTGTTTGAACCGAATGAAGTAAATGTTTAGGACCGCCCATTTGTTAATGATAAGGACTTTGCGATAGGTATATCCATAAATTAGTATATTAATTACCTAAATGATTTTATTATACGCTCACAAAAGTGTTTCTTCCAATAAATTTAAATCAAGAACGCACTAATGGGTTTTCTAATGCTTTGAATACGATTATTGATTATAAAGTGGCTGTTTTTATTAAAGCATAAATCTCATTTTAATTAATTTCATATGAGATATGGTCAGGTGATTCATTTGTGAACTGAGAACAATATTAATTTTTCCTTGATTTTTCTTGCTTTATAACCCCTTCCTAACACGCTTTTTCTCAGTTATAGATGTAAACTTACGAAACAATCTGATATGAAATACTATATTTTATTACGTTATGGATTGATTTAATCGTGGAAGCAATCACAGCATAAGTACTTCACATATTATATACCGCGAATTTTATCTCAAAAACCACAATCTGGCTCGAAGGACCATTTTTAAGCGAGTTTATAAAAAGAGGATGTTCCCAATTCAATGCGTTTATTTTTTTTGTGTATATTCACGCATAACTTTTGAACAAATGCATAGATTTCGATTAAAGTTGTTGGACGTTCCTGCGGTGTTCCCATTATGAGTATCTTGGATATTCTTATACTATATAGAAGGCAGATTAAAACTATCAGTAGCGGATCCAGGGAGGGGGGCTAAGGGGTTCAAGCCCCCCAAAAGCATCTGGTCCACCCCTGACAACTCTCAAATGAAACTCGATATTATCATACTTTCTTTAAGAGACGAATGAGTTTCTCCCAAATATAAAAATATAAAAATTCTTTTTACTTTTTTATAAAAGGAAAATATCTCCTCAAATAAAATGCATATTAAATGGTTCAAAAATTGAAGTGGCTACGAGTTGCGTCTTTTTAGGGATTGTCTTGGACAGTCAATTAAGTTGGTCATTCCATATAGACCGTGTATGTAAAAAATTGAACAGTGCATACTTTGCGATTAGAAACCTAAAACAGACGATGACTACGGAGCAATTATTGAAACTCTATTACGCGCTTGTTTATTCACACTTAAGCTATAACATAATCGTATGGGGACAGTGTGGGGACCTCCAGAGAGTATTCGTACTTCAAAAACGTATTTTGCGCCTTATTTTTAACTTAAAAAACCTTGAAAGTTGCAGAACTACATTTGTGAATAATAATATACTTACTGTTACCTGTATTTATCTTTATAAGATTTTGGTAAATGTTAAAAAGAGTAGAGACGAGTATACGGATAACTCTATGATTCATGATCATAACACGAGACAAGCATTGCAAATTCATATCTACAAATATAAATCGAAATTCTATTCAAAGTCTCCGAAATGTGCCGGACCTACTCTTTTTAACAATTTGCCAAGTCGATTGCAAGAAATTTCAGACTTAAAGCTATTTTGCAAACATTTGAAATTATACCTAATTAAAAACTGCTTCTATGATATCCCTGAATATGTAAATATGTAACCAATTATTTTTGACTGTTCATATCTGTATTTTTCAGTTTTTATGAATTAATAAAATTTATTATTATATTATTATTATTATTATTAAATTCTCGCTATATTATCAATATCCACTTGTAGTGTGGAGTATAGCTTCTCTTCGCTTAAACTAATAAAACCGTACCTTTGTACGACAATGACGGAAGACAGGTTGAACGGTTTGGCTGCCATGTATATTCACGGAGATATATCTGGCAGCCTACAACCTGTCGAAGTCATTGAATAATTTGCAAAAAGTAATCAGAGAAGACTCGCTATGCGTTAAATGAGCAAAATAAAATTTTGTATGCTTTTTTAGTGTTTAAGTGTTTACCTTGATAAAATCTATCCTCAGCTGAGTCAAGCCCCTCCCCAACCAAAATCCTGGATCCGCCACAAAATCAATTTTGAGGCGTGCAACGAAATGGCAAATTTCGGGTAGTATGGTCAGTTCAGTGATTATTTTTTTTATAGGTTCTTGAAGCACTAAATATAAATCCCGTATAGAGTATCAGGGTTCAATATTTTTTAACCGACTTCCAAATAATAAAAATAAGAAAATATAAGTCCACTAAAAACTGTGGAATAAAAATAAAAAAATTAAACCGACTTCAAAAATACCTCTAAAAGTGAAAAAAAAATCTTCCCTTAGTTTTATAATCACCTTCTCTACCAAGGTTCAATTTGAAGTCGGCGTTAAATAAACAATTGCAGTGACTTTATAGAAAAATTAATAATTACACCGATATTTATAATATTTATAATTGAATGTAGGTAGGGAAAGTGATTGTAAAACTAAGCGAAAAATTATTATTTTTCACTTAAAATAATTATTTTAATTTTAATTTTTCAATTAAAATAATAATTTTTATTTCAAAATATTTCTTTTAAACTTAATTTCTGATTTTCAAACAATAGTTCTGTTAGAAATTGTGCGCTGCCATATTTTAAGACGTTCTAGGATAACGTAAGTATAAAAAGAATTTATTACTAGTGGTAACTCATAATGCTTCCGTCATCTTTTTATACCAGTTAATGCATTTCCTGCCATCCTTTACGATTATCGTGGGTCCGTTTTCTCATCAGAATTTACATTACAGACATTTTTAAAAGGCTATTACGTACGTTACTTAAAAAAAGACTATTCACGCTATTATCGCAGTTGATTGTAGACGATAAACGAGATATTTTTAAATATCCCATTATTCCAACAGGAACTCTATTATGTTAAATTCTTACAACACAGCTTAATTTGCATAATTTCATTATTTTATGTCAAAATGGAGACTTGTTAAAAAACACGCTGTACCATTATGCAAAATATATGGTATTTTTTGTCATACCCACTATAAAATAGCTATTTTTCACTTCATTTTCAGTATTTTCAAAAAATTTTGACTGTTTACTCGAGTCGCCAACTTCACATTTATTGCAGGCCGTAAGTAGGTAATAGCGGGCGGATCACAGGGAATAAACATAATTCACTATGGAAACTGTTTATTTTCCACACTTGTGTGATTCCAAAACATTTTAAACACACCTGTCTGTTTACTGACCCATTCCATGCATACATACATGCACGTAAAGTAGCTATTTTATAGTGGGTATGGCAAAAAAATTAAAAGAGCTGGTTAAATATGTTAATTCGAGCGCTAAATCAGTTTTGTCTCCTAGACCACCGTTTCTAGGTTCTTTGCTGCCAGGCAACAAAAGCATTACAGCTGGCGAGCTTTTATAAGAAAAGAATAGATTAAATTTTTTCAGTGGATTATAAAACCGATTAAATATTTTTTGAACATAATAAATAGTCGCAGTAGACTTAATCTTCATCCATATTTTAAGTTAAGGAGCTTTAACGTAACGGACCCCACAGATCACATAAACTGACATCTTATTTTAGATTACATCAACAAGTATCTCATTCAGAGGCTAGGGAGCGGTTGGCCAGTACTGCAAGTCTCCATTTGACTTTTTTTGTCTACCTATTATTTTAATATTTATTTACCCAAAATTGGACTAAGACAATTGAAAATTATTTGATTATTTTTTACAAATTTATAAATCTTTAAACCATTTCCAATTCATGGTGGATATTTTGATCGAAGAACATTTTGTAAGGATATTATAAAATTGCTAACTCTTTTATTATTGTGGCGAAGAGCTTCGGTTAAATGCGCATTTTTTAGTATTTTACGTAGATTACGGTAGTAAAATCAGAAAAATAATTAACATCGGATTTTTTAATTTTTTCGCAAATTATTCGTAAATCACGTAATAAGATAGCAATAGTGTAGAATTAACTTTCAACACTCTGTATATTATAGCGTTTGGCCAATGTTCAAGAATGTCTGTGTCAAATTTCGTTAAAATTGGTCCTTTAATCGCGGAACAATTGGCAATAGAACAAACATATAAACAAAACCAAATGCTGACCAGTCAAGTTAAAATGGTAAAATGGTGGTTTGTTCGCTCGGTCAATAAGAAATTTCTTCATCAGACCATTAATGTGAAGCTATAGCATTATATAATATAATAATATCTGGGTGCCGAGCTTTGCTCGGATGAGTTCAATAAAAATAGTACTTGTATGCTGTGAGATATTATTTTCTCAGAATATCATTCCGAAACGAATTTATTTCTGAAACATAATTTAAAATAATTGTTTCTGTTAAATATTTTAAATACCTATGTGTATTTTTAAGCGTAAAAACTAAGCATCAACTTGAATCAAGCATTTTTTCCTGTAAATATTACTTAGGTCGCCATTTTCAAATCTACCGCCGTTATTGTTTTGTTGACTGAAGAACTCGCAAAAACCGATTTTCATAGATTGAATATCTTGTAAAAATGTTCAAATCAGCTGAAATTTTGCTTGGCCGTTGCCGTTTCAATAATCCATTTTTAAACATTGATTCCAAATATCAACTTTATCGAAGTACTTTTTCTCTGTGACGTCATCTTAGCAACTTCCAGTAAATTTCAAATATTTTTTTTGCATAGGAGGTACCTACTGAAAAACTCACAAAAATCGATTTTCGAAGAAATAGAATTCATATTATATCTTTTAATAACAAACGTCAGACTATAAACCTGCGCAAAATTTTTTTGCATGCATCTTCACCATAGTTTTTAAAAATCGATGTGTTTTGATATACTGCATGCCTGCGGCGCTAGAAGTGCGGCCCTTCGGGCCTCCGTGCAAATTTTTAGGCAAAACTTTTTTGTATGTATCTTAACAATAGTTTTCAAAAATCGATGTGTTTTTACAGACTCGCGGCGCCAGAAGTGCGGCCCTTCGGGCCGCCGGTTTATCATTATTTACATATTGTTCAAGACACTTCTTATATTAGTGTTCATTTACAGTTTTAACTCTTGTAATATATTATATAAAATCTATGTAGAAATAGGCTTCGAATCGATCTGACAATTGACTGAGTTATAAGCAAAAAACCCCTTTTTTTAATTGCTCCTCTCTGGGACCGAAATTCCTACCTAGATCGATTTCTTGCCCCAAAAAATCCTCATTCTGTAAATTTCATCAAAATCGTTAGTCGTTTTTGAGAAAAAAAAGTCTAGGTAAGATTATACGTCATACTATATTTAACGTACATATACATATTTTATATAGCTAATATAAAAATAACATACCTATTTATTTAAATATTAGCTAAAACTACTTACATAATTATGTTTAGATTTTATTGTTGTTATTTTTTTACTTTTCAGATAATTACTGATTATTTTAATAAGTTAAAGATTAACTGTCAAAGTAATTTTGACATAAATAATGAAAATAGTTTGTTTTTTCCAAAGCCTACTCACAAAACGACACTGTTTTATGACGTTAAAAAAACTGTTTTTTAAAATGATAAAATCGATAAGAAAACGAATTTTTCCAGGGATGAGACCTAGCTAGATCGATTTTTTGCCCCCCGAAACCCCTTTTCGGTAAATTTGATCAAAATCGTTAGAGCCGTTTTCGAGAAAATATTTATATAGATACATAGAAACATATATACAAGATTTACTCGTTTAATAATATAGGGGGATATTAATAATATAGGGGGATATTATAGTAAACGTATTGTATAGGTATATCAAAATCTGTTATCCCTGGGGCTGTGTCTCTATTAAGGTACAGCCCCCTTCATTACCTTCGCTAAATCTTGTTATTAATCAATTGTCTTTAACGAGCAGTCTAACTAAGTACATAAATAACAGAATACAATCAGTAAATTTATTGCAGTTACATTTCATCGGTTTTTTCTATCTTCTATGTTCTACAGATTAATTTTTGTTTTGTTTTGAAATCAATACGAACACAAAATATAGTGATATTATGAATGTTTATATTAATATACTTTAATAGTTTTTTATCATATTTCTTCCTGAGTAGAAATTTCTCTAAAAAAATATAATAAATCAAAGCAACAATTAACAATAATTAGTCGAGTTAAGGACAACTTCTTACAACATGCAATAAAATTCAATATGTTAAAATAATCGTGAACGGAATAAAATACGTTATAAATATGTATATTCCCTATTTATGAGTCAAGTTGTGAAGTTTTTTCCAGAAGTTATATCGATATGACCCTATTCCATGTCATATCGATCGGAAGGTTGGGATACTGTCTCCGATTTTGATGAAATTTTGAGAGGATGTTTTATGTTAACTCAAGCAGAAGCGTATAAAGAACTTTTCCAAAAAAATCATTTTAACGAGAATTAAAGGAAATCGCAGTGTCAACATTAATACTCTACATTGTCGACCACAACATTGTTTTGTTTTGGCAGTTTCTATCAGCTACGCTTTTGAAACAAACTTGTTAATCAAAATTATAATTTCGTTGCGATCAGACATATTTTAGACTCGTCTTGATTAAATCAAAATTATAATTTTGATTAACAAGTTTGTTTCAAAAGCGTAGCTCATAGAAACTGCCAAAACAAAACAATGTTGTGGTCGACTATGTCGAGTATTAATGTTGACTCAAAAAGACACAACAGTAGCCTTCAGGATTTTAGCTCTTGGAATATTTCTGGCTGATGTTGAACCTTGAACCAATCAGAGTTGAAAGTATGAAAATGATTTTTTTCATTTAAGCGAAGAATTTTGGTTAAACATGAATTCTATGATTTTAGCTGTTTTAAAAGTTTTAAAATCCAAAAAAACGTTTTTTGCGTTTAAATAAGAAATCCTTTTCATATTTATTTATTTATTTATTTATTTATTTATTTATTTCAACAACAGGGTAGACACACTAAGTGCACACTAAGTATTTGTGACTGGTGTAAGCTTATAACACATTACAAATCAGCCAAAAATATTTGGCAGAGCACTATTTTCTTTCATTTTGAACATTTCTAAAAATGAAACGGCTTAAAAATTATGGAAAATTCAATTTCCTCTAATTTCGTCTGACGAAGAAATATTTTACACACTTTTGTTTAAGCACAATAAACAAGTCGTAAACTATCATTAAAATCTGCTAAGTTTTTTGAAAAATATTATAAATTTTTAAAAACCCTGTTTCTGAAAACAGACTTTCAACGACCTTTAAAATAATGCTGGTAGTCCAGCCTCCTACGCTCTTTCTGTGTGACCAGTTTTTACCAGCATTGCCAAATGAAATATTCCTATATGTATACGATATTCAACGATGATAATTATATACCTTTATAATCTATAAAACTAACGTTTGAAATTCAATAACCAAATATTACTGAACTAACGATATATTATTATGTGTTTTAATGGTTTAAAATCAGACGTCACGTTGCACAATTCCGTACATTGATTTTTAATTAGTCTGCTTTAATTAATAATGTATACTTTAGCATAAAATAAACATTATTAACTACGTGTGTATCAAAAAAACAGAATTGTTGCAAAAACATATCCGCACTTCGTATGAAAAAAGAATAATTTGAATCAACTGTTTATAAACAATAAAATTTTAAAAATATTGTTAGTACCAAATATTATTTACCTTGTTTATATTCGCAGCTTCGCTTGCGGTAATCTCGGTTTTAACAAAATAAAAACTTTATCTTAATCGGAGCGTAGCTAGAAAAAAGTATCTTATAGGTACTAGGGATCGATCGATGGATCGATTCAGCCAGTTTCGAGTGATTTTGGTAAATAAACAAAGGGACACATATTTTGGAGATACATTTTTTAGTCCATGTATCATTACTAAATACTCAAAAACCCCTCAAGAAAACGAAACTACAGACGGAGGTTCCTTTACTATTAATTTATATATTAGTATTTAGTATTGTTATTACAAAAATTACGATAACTTATAGCCGCTATTAATAAGAAAAAAAATCATTGTCGAAATTTGAATCCGAAACTCCTTCTATCGCAGTGGATAAATTACCAGTTATACACTCGTTTTTTTCTTGTTGTTAAAAGAGCTATTTCATTTAATGTGTAACTGTAATTAGTGGTTTTTTGAAGGAGGTTTTTTTTTTTGTTGAAAAGTTTTTTATTTTTTACTTTTTAGTGTCAAAAAGTAACATTTACCTTAAAAGAATCGCACGCCGCTACTCACTTTTATTAAACCGACTTTCTTACGCTGTCTGATATGTCAAAAAGTGACATTTACCTTAAAAAATCACACGCCGTTACTCACTTTTATTAAAATCAGCCGAACTACTGAACCGATTTTGATGAAATTTCTATGGGACCAATCTGAAAGTATATCCTTTCAAATAAAAAAAAAATTTTTTAAATCGGTTGATAATTGACTGAGTTATGAGGTAACAAACATAAAAAAAAAATACAACCGAATTGAGAACCACCTCCTTTTTTTGAAGTCGGTTAAAAATGCAATTAAATTATAATTCTCTCAAGTTCAAAATTACAAGGTAGTAACTCGAACTTACTAATGACCCTTGTAAGTTACTGACTTTAATCTATTAAAAATAATGTCTGGCATGAAGACATAATATTTTGTGTAGCTCGACTTTGAATTCTAGTAGATAATATTTTTTGAAGCTGTCACTCTATGTTCAAGAAGATACGAAATAAATTCTTTTTCACAACCGATGTGAAATATTTTGCGGATAACTGATTACTATTGTGTTCTTAATTATATTACATTGAAGCGCCGTCTTTTAAGATTAATCGCTATCTGCGTCTATTTTATACATCTCCTATTTCTAATTGTTAAGCTGAACTTCTTCATTCTATCTACTCATTTTTTTCTTGAAGAGACACTAGTCGTATTTATTATACAGCTCTCAAAAATCACTGTTTGCTAGAAATTGTATTCCTCTTCACAAAGTTCAAGCGGTAAAAGTAAAGCATCCGATACACAGATTTCTCAGTTTATTCTGCGCGATCTATACAGGGTGTTCTCGGTCTACCTATTTTATTTTTAATGAGTACAGCTGTCAAAAGAAAACGATTAATCTTAAAACACCTTAGTAAAAGTTGTATGATAAGAGACGAAAATGATAATCTAAATTCATATTTTTAACATTGAATTAGTTGGCATGATGCTAAATTAGGGGAAAGTGAATCAAAATTATCATACAACTTTTACTAAGGTGTTTTAACACTAATCATTTTCTTTGGCCTGCACTATCACCTATGATTAAAATAGGTAGAATTTTTAAATAAGTAGAAATGTCTGTGTAAGAATGCATACTTGATAAACAAGAGTGCTGAGTGATTTTGATTACATAATCTTAATTTTTAGAGATAGTTGACTGTAAAGAAATGCGACGTTTGTGATCTAATTTCACGCGATTATTACTGGCATAAAACACAGGCGGGGAATTTCACGACCATTTCCCCGTTTAATAGCAATTGTTAAACAAAGAGCGTTGAACCTGGAAAAACCGTCATGAATATGCAAAAGCAATCAATATCAATTAATACATAATGGACCATTGTATTGTTATCTCACGTTTACGCACAATTAAAATTTTAATTAGTCGTATTGTGTATACGTGTAAGACTTGTATGATAATAGACTCTATAGTTCAGGACACGCTTTAAAAAATTAAATCGAAACTGTAAGGTTGAAAGGTGGCGTGCTTGTAGTGGAAACAACACATTGTTCTGAAAAGAGGATAAAAACTAGTGAATCCCACGTTCTCAGATTAACGTTCGCAGATAATCGAATATCTGGCACATGCTAAGGTGTAATAATAGTACAACAAAAATTCTTATTGGTAAAGTGAAGGGTAGATAGGTTCTAAGATGCAGTGAAGCTCGTTTTCGATACCGAGAATCTATGATAAACCATGCAGTGTTTATCATAGATTCTCGGTCGCATTCGAGTAACTACGTAATATATGGCGCATTTTACTGAATGAGACCGCGGCGTTTGCTATGATATGCGGCCCGGTTTCAAAGAAAGATTCGCTTCTATTGAACCCATTCCATCTGCGGACCCGTTCCGATAGATCTGAATGCTAGTTTAAACGGAACTGGTGATACCATACTAGGAATTTTACACATACACACCGAATTGATAACCTTGTTTGTTAAACCATAAGAGGGTTGTCATTCTGACTTCGGATACGTTTCTAGTTTCTGATCGGAGTGGAAAGTTGGAATCGGTCCGATCCGTTCCACTACGGGATTCGTTTAAATGGAACGCATCCGGGTGGATTGACACAACTCTACTACTAAGTATATCGGAAATTCATTACATTAGATACTCTATCAACAGATATTTTGCTATCTTGTGATTTTGAAATCTTGGGTTAAATTTCTTCAAAAAAATACAGTTATTTTTAATTTAAATTTTGTTAAGCCATTTAACACATATTAAGTAAATGAAAAAAGGTAAAATTTAAAACCTGTTGTTACACAACCAATTAAAATAAACTGAACGTTTCAAAGTTGTTGAAACTTTACGCTAAAAACATCAACGTTACTGCACGTAGCGTCGTCTTTTATAGATCTTATCTATTCTTTAATAAAATACAGTATCTTTCCTTTTTAAACGTTACACAGGGGTTGTAGTGAAAAAAAATTTAGAGAAATGCTGACTTAACGGTGGCTTACTCTTTGGGTTGCAAGTTAATGCCACGTTAGTCTTGGTGTTAAACAAAAGAAGAATCAGAGCGTACCAGGGGTTGAAGCTTGTGACAGTCAAAAGTATCGATTTAGTGGAGGATGCTGTGATAGGAAAAGTTTATGTAAACATGAATAAATCTTGTTAAGATAAACATAATCATTTGTATGTGCTTTTTGCGCTTTCGTCAGTGAATAGAATTTGCACTTTTGAAGCAGCCAGTGAAAAGTGTTTACATTATTTAATATGCATACATACAAGATGCAGTTTATTTTTATTACTGCAGCACACGTTGCATTATGCATCACGAATGCACTGATAAAGTGTTATCACTAAAGTTGAATCAGTTTAACTCTACGAGTTCCTGTTTACACAATCTGGGTGGCCGTTTTAAGAAAATTGACAGAAACAAATCTATCAGTTTATATACAGGGGGAAAAATTGGTATAAGAACTTATTGCAATGTAAGATGTTTAAAAAAAGGAGAAAGTATAGCAAAATGTTACTATATCTTATCAGAGAAAGGGATGCAGATTAATAAATTTTTTCATAAGACACAAAATTTAATAATATTAAATATGAGTTTAGTACGGCTGTAAAATTTTATTGGAAAAGGCAGCCAAATTACATAATTAAATTTTGCAACATTAGAAAAAATCATTTTTATCAACCAATGTCACAGTAGAGACTCAAACCCTAACCTTTCTACATTCGCGGCGGTCGGCGGAATAGGCTATCACTCAACCGTGACACGATTAACAATCAAATTATTGTTTCCAATAATATATTATGCAGAACCTCTCGCATGTAGTGAAATTTTAATTGATTTTCTGCATATATTGGAAACGATTGTTAATCGTGTCACGGTTGAGTAAGTGATATGAGCATTTCGACGCGAATATGGAAAGGTTAGGGTTTGAGTCCCTACTGTGACATTGGCTGATAAAAAAGATTTTTTCTAATGTTGCAAAAATTAATTATGTAATTTAGCTGCCTTTTCCAATAAAAAAATGTCTATACAAAATTTAATATTTCGCGCCGGAAAAAACGTATTTGAAAAATTTAGGAAATTTGAGTTGTATGTACTTAATAATAATAATAATAATAATAAATTTATTAATCCAAGGACAATTATTACAGTATAGGATAAGTCACGACAAAGTTAAAAGTTTAATAATAATATTAAAATAAATTTTAAAAAATACTCTAATTTTTTATTATGATTTTTCCATCCGCATAAATAAAAAGAAAAATACGTGAAAATATGGTCAAATGAAGATAGTAATGGTAAGAGTGGCGTCTTTTTCAACATAATGTCGATAAAGAAATTTCATGTTATTTTCCGACATTGCCGTATTTTATATCGTTTACCATGGGGTGAGGAGAGATCGCTCGAATTATACAGTATTTTACAAGAGAAGAAAGAGGGTCGAAAAAGTCTGACAATACCTACTTTACGAAATGTTACAATTACCACAAAACACCAAACCATAACATGTTATGGTTTGGTGTTTTGTGGTAATTGTAACATTTCGTATCTTTACACCACCATTTTTTATTAATACCTACTTTATGTAAATTGTGGATGATCCTTAAGTTATATCTTCGTGAATATAGAGGTCCGCAAACCATCTCTGCAGAATTGAAAGTTACTTTCTGGCTGTACTTTTTAAAACCATTTTTATAAAGATTTTCGTATACCCCTTTTTCTGATCCCTTTTATATACCCGATGAACAGACGTAAAGAAATCAAGATTAAGAACTAAAAAGATTTGAAAATTCACAGACCTAGACATGCTAATTCTTTTAATAAACATTGACAAAAATCAATAAATCACTTGACACTAACCGGATATGCTTGAGCATTAAAATAATATATATTATCAAATCCTTGATTTTTTTAAATTATATTTGGCCTTGGAGTTAAAATGCCATTAAACTATAATATAATAATAATAATCTTTTCTAATTGGTTGTTTAAAAAAATCGAGTGTATGTATATTCGTTTTTTTTCAAAACTTTAATACTTTCATAGCTGAGGTTGGAACACATTTTTTTATAACATCTCTACATAGTATAAAATTATGTCGCTTTCCGCGTCTGTCTGTCTGTTTAACCGCTAACTCCTCCTAAACCACGCAACGGATTTTGATGCGGTTTTCACCATCAGTTAGATAATTTTTCGCGGAAGGTTTATATATTATACCCGTATCAGTCGTTTTTTTCGAAAACGGTTAGTCGTGGAGAGTTGTGTCAAAAATTTGTATTATAAAAGCCCTAATAAAGAATCGAATGGTGATAATTTTTTTTCCGGGAAGGTCGGCTTCCCTATTAGTTTGCTCCAGAATGTCCAGAACTCCGGAATTATAAATGTAACGATAGGTCGAAAGTGGTATTGTTGAAAAGATCTTCAAAAAATAAGCAAGTTTTGTAGGAAATTTTTTTTTATTACTGCCACCCCTGTAAATTTCTATAAGTATAAATATAAATTATTATATGTTCAAAACTCCGGAATTTTAGAAAGCACGATAGGTTGAAAGTGGTGCTGTTGAAAAGCTCTTTAAAAAATAGGCAAGTTTTGTAAGAAAAATTATTTAATTACTGCCACCCCTGTTAAGTAACAATCGTTTGAAATTATTAAATTAAAATTTCATAATAACGATCGAAGTCGGCATTAAAAATCTAGCAACCGTAGACATTGTCACAAGTGTTCAAACTGTCTTCCATTTACTCTTTAATACATACTACTGAGCTCTTTTGGTTTTACTGTGAGTGTACTTCTTCAGTGTTTAATGATCGATAGATTGGTAACTAGATTTTAAATGTGGACTTTTAAAAAGTTCGTTATTATGACATTTTAATTTAGTAATTTCAAACAAATATTACTTAACAGGGGTGACAGTAATAAAAAAAAATCCGTCCAAAACTTGCTAATTTTTTAAAGATCTTTTCAACAATACCACTTTCGACCTATCGTTACATTTATAATTCCGAAGTTCTGGACATTCTGGAGCAAACTAATAGGGAAGCCGACCTTCCCGGAAAAAAAATTATCACCATTCGATTCTTTATTAGAACTTTTATAATACAAATTTTTGACACAACTCTGTACGACTAACCGTTTTCGAAAAAAACGACTGATACGGGTGGTCGAACTCACCCTGTATAGCAAACGAGCGAAGTGAGTGAGTAATGTAATTCCTAAACCACGCAACGGATTTTGATGCGGTTTTCATCATCAGTTAGATAATTTTTTACGGAAAGTTTATATATTTAGCGAACGAGCGAAGCGAGTGAGAAATGTAATTCCTAAACCACGGAACGGATTTAAGATGCGGTTTTCACTATCAGTTAGATAATTTTTCACGGAAGGTTTATATAATATATAGCGAACCAGCGAAGCGAGTGAGTAATGTAACTATAATATTCAAGCGAACGAGCGAAGCGAGTGAGTAGTGTACTGCACCCGGGCTTTCTTAGCACCCGAGCGAAGCCGGACAGAGCAGCTAGTAACCTATAAGAAACGCATCAAAAAATTAAAAAAATTAGTCTTTCCAAAGGGATGTGCCACGTCATAAATACATTTTTTTGAATGATAAGGATTATTGGAAGAGCAGACATTATTATACATTACGCTTCAACATAGAAAAAATAATTTTTATCAACCAATGTCACAGTCGGGACTCAAACCCGAAACTTCCACTTTCTCGGTGGATGAGATATCAATTACTCTACTGCGACACGATTAATTAAATAAATATTTCTATATATTAAGCAATTTTAATGTTTACTTTATTGACCGCAGAGAACGCAAATATTTTTTTTTTGGTTCCGTTTTAACAATCTTGATATGTAACTTTTAAATAGTTGCATTCGTCTATAGTTTATTTATTGAACAGGGGACTTTACGAATATATATCTACTACTAAACTAAACGTATAAATTAATAGAATACATTAAAATTATTATTACATAGTGAAAATTATATTCATATTATATACGATACCTTGTTATTTAATTATAGCATCGAAGTTTATTGGAAAATTAATGCATCACATATTTTGATGGGTTGTGTCAATAAAATAAGCTTTTAAATGTCAGGTTTACCAGTGTCGGGCCACGCACAGTGAAGGGTTCCGTAGTCGGGAAGAACGTTCACGGTTAAAATTCAAAGTTAATAATAAATTTAATAATAATTTATAGTCTTTTATTTTAAGTTGCACATAGTTTTCCAAAAATAAGTTTGTATTTCATATTTTCATAGTATTTCTCAAAGACACCGTGAAAAACAAAGTCATTTCTGCGGTCGTCGTAATCTCAAAAAATAGGGTGTAACCGAAAATATCCCATATATCTCAAAAACTACACAACATATCTTCTTCAAACCAATTTTAGTTGGAAGTGTTTTTTTAAGTTCTATCACCCTAATTTTTTTCAGAATTTTCTAACCCATAGTTGAAAAGTTACAGGGGGGGGACACACATTTTACGACTTTATATAGAAGGGCATATCTCACCAACTATTGACTTAAATAAAAAATTCAACTTGAAACTTCTATATCATTTTTCAAGACCTTATCTAACGATACCCCACACTGGAATTTTTTTTTCATCCCTCAATTACATGTATGGAATGCCACTCCTAATTTTTTTCCCCCGTAATTTCACTACACCATTGTATAGCGGTTCATAGAAGACACCTACCTTCCAAATTTCATCTATATAGTGCCAATATTCCCCAAGTAAAATGACTGTGACATACGGACGAACTCGCAAGACAAAATTATAAGGGTTCCGTTTTTGCCATTTAGCTACGGAACCCTAAAAACTACCAATGGAAAAATATTTGCGACGCTCATTCGGTCTTAAATTATCAATATTTTTATAGCCACTCTTATGTGTTTCTCTAAGAGACACATTTGAACACATGAAAAACATTGCTCAATTTCTGTTCAGTACATTTATAAAAATCATTTTTTAGTATATTGGTATCACATTATAGTGGTAAGTTAATGCGAACTTGAGCATTTCTTCAAAATATATAGAAACGCCTCTAAGTGATATAGAGAGTGAAGTGAATAAAATGATAAAATGAGCCATTTTCCTGAGAGCAGTCCTTTCAATTATCTACGAGAGGCAGCACTTGTGGTAGGGACAAACATTATTCCCCATTTAGTGTCGTGTTATTTTCAACTGAATTATTTAAATAATTAATTTAGTTAACTTAAATAATTAAGTTATACCAATAAAATAACACGGCACTAAATAGGGAATAAATAATGTTTGTCCCTACCACAAGTGCTGCATCTCGTGGATAATTGAAAGGACTACTTTCAGGAAAATGGTTCATTCAACCGACTATCGAGTGTTTACCGAAAAATAAAAAAAAAATTAACATCATAGTAAGGTTAAGATCCAGTTATTCACTTCCAAAATTTATTTAGAGGATTTAGGATCAAGAAATAAAAATGCTAATTACCAAATCTTTGATTGCAACGTCCTCAGGCTTTGTATAACAATAATAATATAAAAACATTTTTGTCAATAACATAATAACATAGCAAATGTTAGACTGTCAATTATCGTACCTCAAAATGCAGCTTAACATTCGTCATTTTCATTCTGCCTTATACAGAGCCTGAGGAACGAAACATTGCAATCAAAGTTTAGCTAATTGGCATTTATTTTTCTTGATCCTAAATCCTCTAAACATATTTTGGAAAAAAAGTTTTAACGTAAAATTGCAGCAGTATTTACCGTTCAATAATATTTTGCACGTTTTGGGACTAAGCGATTCGATGCAATCTAGTTCAATTTTATTTCGCATGCATATGATAACAGTTACATTAATGACAGATTTCCGGCTTACTAAAAATACTCTGCTTTTGAATTTGATTTTATTTTATACTGGCAGCAGCCTATTTGAGCTGATTCAGAAATCAAAATGATACTAAAAATCGAAATTTTTTTAGAGGTAGGTATTAAAAGAGGGTAGTATCGACATGTACCATTTAGCATTCAAAAGATTATTATGTGATGGAGAGGGGAAATTAGGAACGTATGAGTAGTATATCTATGTTCAAAATTATCCTAGAGATGTCCGAGCTGCTAAAGACAAATCAGATTTTGTGACTTTTTTGTAGCAAAAACTTCAATTGAGATAACATCACAGTCATTTTTTTATTTATGAATCATTAATTATTAATCATATTTTTCATGTACTTTAGCGTACAAGCTCGACGAATGGAGCAAGTCATTTATGTTTTTCTTATATTAAAAACAGAATTTTTGTAAGAAGTTCTTGAAATTCTTACGCATTTCAACCTTGATAGTTAAAAAATTTGCAAATCAGTTTATATTTAAAGTTAGGCAAAAACAAACGAATAACGCAAACATAACACAGATGGCGCAAATGTACATACGCTGGAAATGTAAACTGTTAGTTGAACGTCTGCACAGAATTAACGATTAGATAATTAACTTAACATGACGTTTTAAAATTTCATTCGAATTAACTTTCGTGTGATGTTTTTCAATAACAAACTCTCAAGCTGTTTGTAATATTTTAACAAGTGACTTAGTGGTGTCGTCAGTGTATATTTAAAATTTATAGAGATTAAAGATAAAGATATAGTCTCTGACCGTATACGCCTCTATCCCTCCAATCGTCGCGTATTTTTAACCGACTTCAAAAAAAGGAGGGAGGTTCTCAAGTCGACGCATATATATATATTTTTTTTTGTATGACCACGCATAATTTCTTACAGAGTAGTCCGATTTTGATGATTCTTGTTTTATTGGATAGGGTAATAAATGGTATACCTCGAAGTTGGTCCCATATAAATTTTACTTAAATCGATTGAGTAGTTCGGCTGATTTTAATAAAAGTGAGTAATGGAGTGAGATTCCTGGTAAATGTCACTTTTTGACACATCACACAGCATAAGAAGTCTGTTAAAAAGTTTGTAGAAATGAACCAATTGACAAGCGACTAAACTACGTATTGTAAAGCCACTAAAAAGTAAAAAATAAAAGACATTTTAACAAAAAAAAACCTCCTTCAAAAAATATAAAGTCGGTAAAAAAGTATAGTATAGTGATTCTTCTTTTTAACCGACTTCATATTTTATTAAATTGGCACTGACCTCAAAGTTTTATTATTTTCCTCTTTTTAGTGGCTTTTTTGAAAGAGGTTTTTTTTTGTTAAAAATTTTTTTAATCGCTATAATGAAAAGAGCTGAAATTCTTCATCAGTAACGCTCCCGTGATACTCGAGTGAGAGAAACTCGTTAATAATCAGATCATTAATGCTCGATTCCTCAATTTTAAAAGTAGATTTAAAATAAAACTGAGTACTTTTAGCATTGAATATTCCCATGGTTTCCAAGGTAACTCAGTGCTAAAGTACTTTTATCACACTCTTTGCTATTATCTTTGAAAGTCACGTCAGAAACCGAGCATAGGAATTTCGTGCCTGTGTTATCTCTGAGAAGAGAAGTTCTGTTTGAAACAAATACGTAGATACCTCGAAAGGTTGTAGCAGGTTGTAGAGTCGCGGTGGCATCGGGACTGCGCATTTTGGTACCTATTACCTATTAATTATTTGTAGAAGAGGTCTTAATCATATATCTACCTTGATGTCCCTTTCTCCAGAACAAGTCACTAGCGACGAGCATGAAATTTAATTCACTATGATTTTTAATAAATATGCGGAAGCTCCTTCGGGATGTTTTTAATTTATCTCCAAGAACGAAATTCGATTTACTGTGATATTGTATAATATATCGACTTCACATAAAGGCAAAATAGGTCAGTGCAGACTACTAGACGTCAGACGGTTGACGGTTTTAGAAAATAATTAGGTACCGTTTTTTCCCTCACTTCTCACAGGCCACAGCCAAATGCATTTAAACACTCGACAATGTATGAATGTGTAAAAAATTATAACACAAATTGGCGATCAAGTATTTGCAAAATTCGAGGTTGAATTGAATGAAAATAAATATGTAATTTAATACTGGACTTCGGTTCTCTTATTTTGTTATTTCAAATATTTACCGACGTGCAAATGTCGTTTGAAATCATTACTAAAAATAATCACTTTTTATTTAAATTATGCATAACTTGAACAAAAAATTATTATATTACTTATAAATAATTGCAAAACAGTTTTCAATACAAAACAAAAGTGATGATTAATATCGTTTTAACTATAAAGATAATAATTTAATTAAACATGTTAAATATTGGCACATAAATTAATGTCTATTAGAGATGAGTCAAAAGTTTGAATTATTACAACTGATGAACATATTAACGTTTAAGTGGGAGCGAATTTCCGATATAAAGGCTTACGCAGACCAACAAGGAACAGCGGGAACGGAAACGGGAGAGAGCGTGACGCGAGATGAAATTATATGGCTAACATATCATCACGCCATATACTTTGATCCCATGTCGCGTTCGCTCCTGATTTTCCTCCCGCTGTCCCGCTTTGATCTGGGGAGCATTAAATGAGGAAAAATATGCGTATATGGATCAGTTTTATCAGTGTTTTTCGATTAGTCTAGTGCGAATGAAATTAAGAAAATAATACGTTTACTCAAGAGGCAGAATGCAAAAATCAGATACCCCAACTAATGTCTAACTATTACACATTAACTTTTGATCAAAATATCACACAGTTGATTTTATCACACTGGATTTCAATTTAAATAAATCCAATTAACACTTTATTGATAATTTTTCCTGTGATTCTAGTTAACCAGCGGCAGTAAATTTAAATAGTAAAAAATAGTCAAATCACCAACTCCAATTAATTAAAAAAATGCAACGTGGTTCAATAATGAAATCAGCACAGTGTGGAAACTCATCACCTACCGATTCTAATAATAATTAAATATGCGTTGATTTTTGATGTGAAACATCTTTAGGCACGGATGTAAAATCGTTTGAATGGAACGTCGTTCAGAACGCACGTAGTTACGTCGCGTTTTCCCGCACTATACTGTTACATTGTCGCTATGTTACGTATGTGTAAAATATATCTGTATATTGCTGATTCAATACTTTTACAGGGAGAAAGTTTCTCGCGAGCTGGGGGGTAATAAATCATAAATTCTTATCTCTGGAACTACTGAGCCGATTCAAAAAATTCTTTCACTAATTATCTTCGCAGGGGGAGAATTTCTCGCGGGGGGGGGGGGGTAATAAATCATAAATTCATATCTCTGGAATTACTGAACCAATTCTAAAAATTCTTTCACTAAAAAGTTTCTCGCGAGCTGGGGGGTAATAAATCATAAATTCATATCTCTGGAACTACTGAACCAATTCTAAATATTCTTTCACTAATTATCTTCGCAGGGAAGAATTTCTCGCGGGGGGAAGGTTATAAATCATAAATTCTTATCTCTGGATCTACTGAACCGATTTTAAAAATTCTTTAACTAAATGTCTTCGCAGGGGAAGAGCTATGAAAATGTTTTACATCTGCCAGGCGTCCCGCGACGACTCACACTTTTTTTTTCTTAGTTAACCAGTGTTTGGAAGTTAAAAATTAAAGTTTTGCTGGTTTAAAGTCCGTTTCTCGACATAACAGATGCCATTCGCACCAATACTATTTTCCATTTTACCGCTTTCCCGTTGTTTCTATATTTTTTAAACTTTTTTTTATTAATAGCGCTGTGCGAATGGAGGAATTATAGGAAATTCGGATAAAGTAGACAACTTCGGGAGCATAGGAGTTTAACAGATAATCGACCATGGCCTTGAATAAGGAACCATCTCGATATTCATCTGGAATTATTGAGGGAAACCATGGAAAACCTCAAACAAGATGGCCGGTACAAGAATTGAGGAATTGCCGTTTCTTGGCGTGAGGCAGTAGGAAAAAGTCCTAGCCATATCTGCCCCCGCCGGAATTCGAACCGAATACCTTCCGAATGCGAGTCTAGTGCTGTACCACTAAGCTACATCGCTCGGTTACTGGTTTTAAAAACTGAAAAGCGATTACTTTCTGATGTTTCCGAAAACTATTATTTGGAAACCCTTAAATAAACCAGCGATATTAAACAAAGACATCAAAAGAATTTTAGGAATCTGCAGGTTCGTGACTGAAAAGTACTATATGCTTTAATGATAATAATAAAATACATAATTTATAAATGTGTTTTTAAATTCTGGAACCTTATATCTCTAGTTATCTCATTCTAACAACGTGATCTGACGCAGTTCTAGAATGAAATAGCAATAGAGAATGACGTCCCATCTTTATTGAACGCAAGTTTTTATAAATTGATCTTTTCACACACAGCCGACTCGTTAGCCCGTGGCTACAGTCGAATTGATTACACCGAGTCTGTGTGTAAATATTAAGTTCATAATAATTGTATTTATATATTCGTCACAAAAATTTTAAGTTTTGATCAAACTTGACAGTCTTAACTCTTACTTGCTTTCACCTGCGTGAACGTCTATTTTACCTGTAAATTTACTTGCGTTAATGTCAAGACGCTAATGACCTAAGCTGTCGAGCATCTATAATCTACATTTTTTCTCTTTAACGTGAATGTCTATTTTACCCGGAGATTTTCTCGCATTAATGACGGTTTTGAACGACTTACCCGAGCTTAGTTCGATAAAAAGTATCCTATATTTTAAATTTTAGTAGAACTAATAGTGCACTATGTTTCATCAAAATCAGTACAGCCGTTTTCGAGTGATATGTCAGTACAAGCAGATAAACAAACATTTTGGAACCGTGTTCTCCCATTTCGCTGGATATCCAAATTCTCGAAAATTGTGAACAACTCGCAAAAACAAAATTAAAATTTTATTCATCTCAAGTTTCATTGATATTTTGCTATGATTTAATTCAAATTTTTAAAAATCCAGACATAATTCATGCCAATGGGGGGGTCGAAAAAATTGTGATACATAAAGAAATCGTGACTTTTGTGAATTAGAAATATTTTAATTTTTAGAAGGGAGGGAGATTTATATCTAAATCAGGCTTCCTTTCTGATGCAAAAATAAAACAAGCCGTGAGGTGGGCCGTTTATTAGGACAAAAGTGCGACCCTTGAGGTCCACACGACAAACTTTCCAGTTTGATAAATATTTAATAATAATAATTAAATTAGTTATTACTCAGAAAAGTAATCATTTTAATCATTAAAACGAACCGATTTTGAAAAATTTCTTTCAGATCATATTTACGTTAATACGCGTCGATTGGCACCCTAACGTAGTCGATATCATTTTTCATTCTCGAGTTTTCGTCTCAGAAAGAAATGGGACACATACGTACACACACAGACATCTTTCTAAAAATAGTGTGGTGACCTTGAAACATAAAAATTTGTTATACATTTCGATATCGATTTCCGGACCCATTACAATAACTTCCAATGGAAAGTTAAAAACAGTAACAAAATAGATATAAAAGCCTTCTGGAGTATTTATAGGCTATAATATAATATTATTACGCTACGACAAAAGGGTGATGAGCAGTGAACGAAAATGTAAAGCAATTCGGGACTCGAGGATAAAAATGCTTTATTGTATAGCCGAGATAAACTATTGGGCGGATTTGGCTGAAACTTATCATAATATTGGTTAGGATTTAGCTGCATTGTTTGGATTGATTCGAGCAACTCGGAATAAAATAAATTACAAGCACTCAAATGTGTGAAATAAAAATAATTCTTAAAAATTGAACCGGCTTTAAAAATCATTTTAGAATCATTTTTACATTCTTTTTCCAATCACCTTTTCTTCCTAGATTTAATTAAAAGTCGAAATAAATCATTATGTTTATATACCGAATAGAGAAATAATTGCGCCGACGTCTAATTGAATGTAGGTGGGGAAGGTAATTGTAAAATGAACGAGAAAATTATTTTTTGTTCAATAAAAAAAGATATTTTCCTATAGTAGGTATACCTACCTAACTTTATATTAAAAGTGTCAATAATATTGTTAGGTGATAACCCATAACTATGTTACAAATAGTTATTTTCAACAAACTTTTTAAATTGAATGTGTTATTCAAATAGCCATTATAACAAAAACACAATTTATATAATTTACGCCATTATTTATATTTCCATTAACGCTTATAATATAGGTATATTTATCTACAATATTACTAAAGTTGGTCAACTAATTTGTGTATGTCCCATGTATGTGGCCAACACGTTTTTATGTTATAAATATATTGGGTGTTTAAACAAGTTAACAGGGTACCTATAGTCAAGTTCCAAAATTTAAAGTAGTGAGTCATGCACTTATACTTTCACTATTTATATAAGCAGCACAGTTTTATACATGAAACGGTTACATTATTTCATTTTTTTCCCGCTCCATTAACCTTGTTACGAACTATGTATGACTCACTATCTTAAATTTTGGACTTGACTAAATGTATTGACAGTATCAATTTTTTTACTCTACTTAAGAGGATATTATATCACCTTTGACAGCCGAAAAAAAGTCTTGCAGTTATCACTATTCTCTCTCTCTCTGTTTGACATTTTAAGTTGATAGCCTAAATCTAAAAAAATGCTCGGATTTAACCCATAAAATTAAACTTTCGCAATTTCCTGCTTCCCTAATTATTTTAGGAAAAATATCTTCGAACAAAAGTTTTAGAACATAAAATTCTGCATCTAAATCATTAAACAAAATCAATTTTGCATGCTTTGTAACGGCAGAAATTTGATATGAAAATGTCAAAATTACCTCAAAAACAGATAGCGATAGCAATGGAACTTGAACAAAATGATGACGTTTTAGCTGTCAGAATAATTTCTAATCATTTTGTTCAAGTTCCATGGCTATCGCTATCTGTTTTTGAGGTAATTTTGACATTTTCATATCAAATTTCTGCTGTTACAAAGCATGCAAAATTAATTTTGTTTAATGATTTAGATGCAGAATTTTATGTTCTAAAACTTTTATTCGAAGATATTTTTCCTAAAATAATTAGGGAAGCAGGAAATCGCGAAAGTTTAATTTTACGGGTTAAATCCTTATTACCCGCAAAACGATTCAGCACCCTGTATATGGATCCTGTACAGCTTAGAGTTTTTCCCACAAACCTAGAGGATTAGACAGTGCTTTTCCTATCCAGTACCTAACTCAATTCTTGTGTTTAGTTTACGCCTTCCCGGCCAAAAGAGTTAACATTTTAAGTGTTATAACTTAAAAATTATTAGCTCTCGCATGCAGTGCGTTTTCGTCGTTGAAATTGCTATATATCTAAGAAAGGAACAGATTCTACTCTCGGGCACTGTAGAGTATTTGATAACTCATCCATTCGGAAACTGGAAGTTTCAGGTTCAAGTCCCGACAGTGGCATTTGATTTTTTCTTAGATATAGCCAACCAATCAGGGCAGACGCAGCTTGCTGTCTGATATAATATTATTCACTATACTTTATTGTCTATGTGAAAATGGTGTGGATAGAAGGGGATAAAAAAATCTTTTGATTTTAATTATTTATTTAGAGCCATCTACAGTAACTCAATTCTTCTGTATATAAATATACAGTTTCATTAAAATTCAAATTCAAATTAAAGTCGAAATTCCAAAATTAAAGTCATGTTGTTTTTATGGCACATCCTGTATATCACTGCCCACACATGAAAGCTCTATGAGTAAACATGTAGATCTCATATTACTTCCAGGTGGTCATTAATTATGCCTATAGCTGAATATGATCTTTAATTCACTATAATTATTTCATTTTTGCATTAATTTGTAAACTAATATTTTTTAGCTCTTTATGAACATGATGTCATCATAAAAATTCAACATAAAATATTAAATTTTTACCGCACACAACTCTGTAACTTTCAATTTTATCGTATGTATTTTAGCATGCTTTAAATTAGTTTTTGTAGACACTAAACGATTTTTTAGTCCAAGAGGTCGTGGTCAGAAATTGTAAAAAAATTATGAAGGCTAATATATTAAAAAAACTCGGGTCGCAGTGCCAAACCCTGCCGACAATATAGTGTATTTGCAAATACAGGCCTTGTGGCTTTAATACGTGAACTTAAGTTTGTTTTTGGACAAAATAAAAAATTTAACCCCTTAATACATCCCTTAAAATAATATTTTTTTCTTAATTGCAATATTATTATCAATGCAACCTCTGTACCACATTAAATACACCCTTTCATAAGTAAATCCGTATCAACAAACCAGTGTTTTCATAAAATTTGAAAGTCCGGTCCTGTCGGGCCGATTTTATTAAAATTTTAGCAGCACGTTTTAATCTTTACTAAAGAGTTAAATTTCAATTTTGAAACGATTCTGACAAATTTTTCGGTATTTTTGGGCCCAAAAACTTTTTGGAACCCCTAAATACAACCCTGAAAATGGTCCGATCGGGCCCATTTTAAATAGGCTTCTTGCGGTGATGGGTTCCAATGTGTGTACCAAATTTCGTTTCAATCGATTAAGTCTGTCGAGAGTTATCGTGTACACACATATATATATAAATATATATATATATAAATATATATATATATATATAAATATATACATACATATATATATAAACATTTCCAAAAATGGTGCCAAATTGTTCAGGAGGCTATGAAACGTCGAGAAATTTTGGTCCGACCCCTAGGTCCCGCCATCCGACCGACGCCAATAGTGTATGTGCCATATTATGGCAAATACACTAATAAACTAGCATTTAGAGTATAAATGAGAGATATATTATACCAGTCAGAAAGTCAGCGGTTGGGACACTTGGCGCCGGGGCGCTTTAAAGTTCAGACCACATTTTGATAGAAACGGTCCAGTCAGCAGTCGGTAGAAGTTTCTTTTTCATAAATTATATTCAATAATTTACCACTGTACCAAATTTCAACTTTTATCAAACGCAATTTTTTTACACCTTTTAAAGCGTCCCGACGCCAGGTAGTCCGACCACTTATTTTCTGATTAGTATTTATCTTTTTTACACCCTACAAATCCTACATACTAACTAATCTCAAACTATTGGCCTTTACAAATTTCTTGAAATTTTTGACCACGACCTCTTGGACTATTTTTGTTCATCTTTTTAGTTTTGAATATTTAATATGTTAACAAACTCAGCAGGGTTTTTGTACAGTTTCATTTGATAAACCTGTTTCTCCTAGGAATTTTTAAGCTTGTGTATAACATTTTTTCACAGAAAAAATCCATAAATAAGCACTAAAAATATTACACCTTTGATATGTGACACTATTCTTTATCAATAGATGCATTCATTATTAATAATATAGTATATCTAGAGATAACAACTGGCATAGCATAAAAACAAACGATCATATTTCACATTTTCCGCATAACTAAATAAGGTTTCAGAGCCTGCTTGAGTTTTATTATTCTCTGTGCAATAAAACTAATCTTACATTTTTACACCTCACGAATAATAAAAGCAATTTAAAAAAAACTAATAGTCAAGATATCAGGCTGTTGAAAAATTAGACATCTGTAAACATAAGCTCCGCCAATAATTTTTAATTGCTCACAAATCACTGGTTCTGTCAGCAACATTTAGTGTCACAAAAAATAAAATTAGTAGAAGAAACCGCTACTTCATGACTACATTACCTATATATCAACAGAACGTCATTATCATGATGTGACTTTTTCGCTTCTAGGTTTTAAAAATTATTTCATAATAAATTTTATTGATCCAGTCTTGAATCTTGTAGATTTAGACTCATGATGGTAGCAATTAGGAAAATCTCGCTGCACTTAGACCATAGACATAGAAATCTAGGGACGTAGTACAAGCTACGTTGCTGTTAAGGGGGGCGGACGGTGAGGAAGCAAGTGTGCCCACATTCTATTAGTCGCTTCAGTTGCGCAAGCGCTGTACGAGCAATTGAGCATGTGCAAAGACGCGGACGACTGCATCTGGCGCAATTGAGCGTGCGCAAAGATGCGGCCAATAGAACGTGAGTATATGTCCATAAGACATGCATAAAGTGATCAATTCTTGAATATCAAAAAGCGGGACAAGGTCTATAAAAATCCGGCGCAAGAAACCGTTGGGTTCCACGCCCAAAAAAGCCTTAAACGCGCTAAAAACCCCCCAAAAACTCGTTAAAAACCCCTAAAAACTCGCTAGAAACCCCCAAAAACTCGCTAGAAATCCCCAAAAACTCGCTAGAAACCCCCAAAAACTCGCTAGAAACCCCCAAAAACTCGCTAAAAACCCCCAAAAACTCGCTAGAAACCCCCAAAAATTCGCTAGAAACCCCAAAAAACTCGCTAGAAACCCCCAAAAACTCGCTAGAAACACCCAAAAACTCGCTAGAAACACCCAAAAATTTGCTAGAAACCCCCAAAAACTTGATAGAAACCCCCAAAAACTCGCTAGAAACCTCCAAAAACTCGCTAGAAACCCCCACAAACTCGCTAGAAATCCCCAAAAACTCGCTAGAAACACCCAAAAATTTGCTAGAAACCCCCAAAAACTCGCTAGAAACCCCCAAAAACTCGCTCAAAACCCCCAAAAACTCGCTAATATTTTTATTTTAAATATTATTTATTTGTTAAGGTAGGTATCAATTATATAATTATTGATAAACAAAATACTTTGAGTGGGTAAAAATATCTAATGACAAAAAATAAACATTCTTAATGCACGTGATTTAATGAAAACGGGACAAAAGCGGGACGCTTGTTGAATCGGGACTCGTGGCTCAAAATCGGGACTGTCCCGCCTAAATCGGGACGGATGGTCACTTTAGGCATGCACCCTACCCTGAATGGCTTCCCCCTCGTCTAAAGTGGTACTTTATACTACGTCCCTATAGATTCCTATATGTCCATGACTTAGACCTATCGTGCTACGCAGTTAACTAATCGATTTCTAAACAGTTCCGTCACTTCCGTATTCATTTTGCTACCAGACTGTGTCTGATCCTGATGACCTCTAAAGCAATTTGCAACGTGGAAGCAGTATTAGACCCGCCATTTTTAAATGCACAGACGCAACTAAATGATTTACTAACAATTTAATCGGCCGATTTAACAGTTGGTAGTCACTTGGTAGTCACTTAATATGCAAGTCGGTCTACTAAAAATTGTCTGTTGGCGCCAGGCTTTACTGACGTAAGCTAGGTTCTCGAGCAGTTCTGAACCTTCATAGAAAGCGATTAACCAGTATTAGACCGTTTCACTAAATTAAATTAAATTTTACTTTCTATATTATAATTTTGTGGCGCCATTATTCGAATATCAATTTAATTAGCCATCTATAATTGCATGATCTAAATAATAACTAATTATTTCAACAACTTTATTTTAATGGTCTTCAAAATAATTTATTGCGACTTCATCCTGATAGCCTAAAGGTATTTTTTTAATTTTGATATTTTTGCACAGTTGTATTACGTTTTAGGTTGGTTGAAATGATTTAACCTAGCTAATGAACGAGTAGCGTCGTCGTTTTTTGGAAATATATAGCCCTGACCGAAATTTTATTCGCAACGTAGAGCATTAGCCCGGGAAATAAAGGTTTTAGGTCGCAAATAATTCCAAAGGAGCTGGATTTTTCACAGATGGTAGAACACCTTTAGACATGTATTTTTACAAAAGTCCCCGATTATCCCCCTTGTGCTTCCCCCGCCATCCCCTTTTGAATATAATTTTGCTAGCCTTACGGAAAACGCTAATATCTCCTTAACCAATGTCTGAAATCAGACGACTTTTATTTTGTTTTGTTTCTAATTAGTTACTCTAAAAAATTTCCCCTCTTCAAGTTTGCGATAAAATCAATATATGCTTTGCAATTTATTAATAAAGAGAAAATATCAGTTTTTAAAAGAATATTTCACAAAATATTTGCATATAACTTTTTTATGAACCTGTTTCGAAATATCTCAAAAACGATTCTTTCATTTTAAATAGGATTATATTTCCTACAATTTTCATCATTACAAATTTTCTGTGGTACAAATAGTAAGCGCGCTACAGCTTCTTGAAAATCGCACGCGCTTTTTGTAGCCTTGGAAACCAATTGTTAAAACGTAATGTCCTTTTCAATAGCTTTATTTATTTTGTTCTTCATCGAATTTTAAATTGAAAATACACATGTTCATAAAGCAAAGAACGCTCTAAATCGTGATTTTTGTCCCATATCGATATCGTTAAAAATTTAGAAGCTATAGCCAGTCAAAGTTGAAGTCATCATAGAGCCTTACTTTTTTTTTTGGACACGTGTTACGAGTACTTTCCATACCGAATAAAAAAATTTCTGTCTAGTAACCTATAAGAAATTTAAGGTCCAATCTCACTAACTTGAAAAATTTTCAAGTTATAAGCATTAATGTTCATGTTTTTACTTTTTGACATAAAATTAAAACACTTGACGCAAAGTGCTCTACTAAGAAGAGTGTTCAAGAAATATTAAGTTTACATATAGAAGCTGTAGACCTATTCATGGGTTATCTAAGTGCGTAAAAAAATTTAAAAAATTTGAAAGTGGTCACTCTACAGAGCACTTCGCAACAAGTGTTTCAATTTTATGTCAAAAGGTAAAAACATGTACATAAATGCTTATAACCTGAAAATTTCGCAAGTTAGTGAGATTGGACGTAAATAATTGTTTATGGCATTAAATTTTCTATAGGTTCCTAGACGGACATTTTTTTATTCGGTATAGAAAGTACTCGTAACGCGTGTCAAAAAAAAATGTAAGGCTCTATGATGATTTCAGCTTTGACAGGCTATAGCTTCTAAATTTTTGAAGATATCGATATGGGACAAAAATCATAATTTAAAGTGTTCTTTGCTTTATGAACATGTGTATTTTCAATTTAAAATTCGATGAAGAACACAATAAATAAAGCTATTGAAAAGGACCTTATATCTTAACAAATGGTTTCTAAGGCTACAAAAAGCACGTGATTTTCAAGAAGCTCTAGCGCGCTTACTATTCTTACCACGGAAAATTTGTGGGGATGAAAATTGTAGGAAATTTAATCCTATTTAAAACAATACATAACGAAAGAATCGCTTAAGTCGACCGTTTCTGAGATATTTCGAAAAAACAAAAACAATGTTAAAATTTCGTGTTTTTTTGGCTGCCAAAAGTTGTCCCGGTGTCATTTATAAACAAATAGTAGATTGTATATCTAGATGTGTAATGGACTATTACGGCGAGTGATGACAGCACACGAGCCGTAATACCATTACGCACGAGATATAATATATATGGAATTTTTTGCCATACCCACTACAAAATACCTACTTTTCACTTCATTTTCAAAAAAATTTGACAGTTCATTTGCGTTGCCAACTTTACTTCTACAGTGTGCCGTGAAGTTCGTGAGAAAGTAATGGCAGACGCACGCAGGCGTTTAGAGCGAATAAACAGAAGTTCCTATGGCAACCGTTTACTTCCCGCCTGTGAAATGACTCATTAAAGGCCGCTATACATACATCGTAAGTAGCTATTTTGTAGTGGGTATGGCAAAAAATATTTTATACCCCACCTTTTGCAAGGTACAATGTATGTCAAAAACTACACAACATTTCTTATTCAAACTGATTTTCGTTGGAAGTATTTTATAAATTCTACTTCATTTACATACCAACTGTTGACTTAAATAAAAAAGTTATTTTGAAACTTCTACATCATTTTTGAAGGCCTATCTAATGATACCCCACACGCTTATGTGCACTGGAATTTTTTTTATCCCTCAGTTACATATATGGTGTGCCACCACTATTTTTTTTGTAATTTCACTTAACTATTGTATAGCAGTTCATAAAAAACACCTACCTTCCAAATTTCATCTATAGTGTGCCAATAGTTTCCGAGTAAAATGACTGTGACATACGGACGGACAGACGGACAGGATGAAATTATAAGGGTTTCCTTTTTGCCATTTGGCTACGGAACCCTAAAAATGTTTCAATGGTAGATAAATAATTTTATTACAAATAAATAAATACAATCCATAAGTTTTTTAATTTTATCGCTATGCGTCCGACCGCTGCGCTCATTATTAACAGCCCACTTGCCCTATAATTAACTAAAGTCTATCAATATATACATCATTTTAAAGCTACAAATATTGTCTACAAATTTTACTTGAACAATTTTTACCCTAACAAGCTTAGCAAAAAGTTATATGGAAATATTTTGTGAAATATTCTTTTAAAAACTGATATTTTCTCTTTATTAATAAATTGCAAAGCATATATTGATTTTATCGCAAAATTGAAGAGGGGAAATTTTTTAGAGTAACTAATTAGGAACAAAACAAAAAAAAAGTCGTCTGATTTCAGACATTGGTTAAGGAGATATTAGCGTTTTCCGTAAAGCTTGCAAAATTATATTCAAAAGGGGATGGCAGGGGAAGCACAAGGGGGATAACCGGGGACTTTTGTAAAAATACATGTCTAAAAGTGTTCTACCATCTGTGAAAAATCCAGCTCCTTTGGAATTATTTGCGACATCGGGTGTTTTTTTCCTTTCATTTCCTGGACTACATATACGATCTATGTAAATGAGATGCTTTACAGTCAACAAAAACTTTTTTAATTTACTTACATCGCGTAGGTAATCTGATCTAATTTACTTAAATAAAATTTAATTCATAAAACAATAATATTATATTATACTTAGATTAAAAACTTTTTATAAAAAATTGAACTGTCTTAAAAAAAGCCACTAAAATGAGAAAAATAATTAAATTTTGAGGTCGGCGCCAATTTAATAAAGGTACCTACTACCTATAAAAAAAGTAACTAAATTGGCGCCGATCTAAAAATTTAATTATTTTTCTCTTTTGGTGGCTTTTTTGAACAATTTTTTTTAAGTTTTATTTGTCAGTTGATTATTCTACCTATATCTATTTTTGCAATACGTAGTATGCACGTTATTCACCGACTTCTTTCTTGATATTTGATTACTAAAATAGAAAAAAACTACTGGACCTACTTAAGTATAAATTATTTAAGACCACCTCGACATTTTTATGAACACAACGGGGCCAAAAACATTCAAATCGTTTAACTCCCCGAGAGGTAAAAAAAAATAGAAATATAGTACTACGCGTCGAATTGATAACCTCTTTTTTTAAGGCGGTTAAAAAGAGACTAGAAAGCTGAAATCTTTGAACCCCACTGGCTGCGCCACTACACTAGTTTTAAAAGTGAAAGCGATCAAGTCGTGGATTTATATGTACAAAAAAGCAACAGTTGACCATTAAATAACGTGAAATATTAACAACATACATTAACAGATTAAAACTTTGATGAATTTTAAGCGGCATTCGTTCTTAATTTATCATCGTCTAAGCCCCGCTTTTTTGTGCAGACGACACCACACCGTACCCTTTTTCAATTTAAATATTATGAGACATTACTATGCTATTAAAACAAAAAGTAATTTATTCTTTTTGCAAGATTTATAAGTAATTAGTGCTAATGGATATTCCAGTCGATGTGCCGTTTTATCTATAGCAATACAATTATTTACTGTTTCATATTTTTATTCACTTCTAAAAGATGTACAATAATTTAATAAATATAAATATATATTATTAATATACCGGGTGCTGATTTGATTTGCGGATAATAGGGATTTTACATGACGTAAAATCGTTTTTATGAATTTTCCTGCTTCCCTATATATTTTGGTGAAAAAAAAACAAATACAAAATTTGTTCATAAATAAAAACTCTACCTGAGTCGTATGTTTGCAAATTACCAATATGCAGTTTTTATTTACAAAATAATTATTAAGGAGCTATGTGATTAAGTTTAAATTAAAAATATTTTATCCGAATAGCCATGATTTTGTTTAAGTCATGGCTATTCGGATAAAATATTTTTAATTGCATATTTATGATTTTAAATGTTAAATCCCTATTTACACATGAGCAGTTCACCACCCTGTATACTTCATTGCAGGGGCGACACACATGAAAAATTCAAATTTTCAGAGGGCTAGTAACTCCGTAACAAAGCGTTTTCGGTCACTGTCCATACGAATTTTTTTTCTTAAAATCAACTAACAAATCATCTCCCGTAGTTTGTCGAAATCATTTTTTAACACCCTGTATCCGATTTGACATTCTCATTCAACTTAATCGACTACGGAGTACGGATTTTCGTTCAGTAAACTTCTCTTTTTGGATTTTTCCGAGACAAATGAATAGAGGTTAGAATGTTGCAACTTGATTTATGAAATATGCACAAAATCGTTGAAGCCATTTACGACTTTCGTTCATCAGTAAATTATCCTAGTTAGTGAGGCAGCTTAGAACTGTATTTCAAGATTACCGATACCTGGCGGATAAAAGCACCTTTAATTGGTATGATGGTACCTTAGGGTAGGTATAAATGTTAGCCTAGGAGCCCTCTGAAATTTATAAAAAACAACTTTTGGCGGCCGAAAAACCACGAAATTTTACTACCTTTTTTGCTTTTTTCGAAATATTTCAGAAACAGTCGACTTAGCAATTCTTCCGTTATGTAATGTTTTAAAGAGGATTACATTTCCTACAATTTTCATTCCCACAACTTTTCTGTGGTACTAATGGTAAGCGCGCTACAGTTTCTTGAAAATCACGCGCTTTTTGTAACCTAGGTAACCAATGGTTAAAATGTAATGTCCTTTTCAGTAGCTTAATTTATTTTATTCTCCATTGAAAATACACGTATTCATAAAGCAAGGAACGCCCTAAGCCGTCCTTTTTGTCCCATATGAGAAAATAAAGGGCAGTCAGAGTTGAAATCATCACAGAGTTTTACGTGTTTTTTAACACGCATTTCGAGTACCTTCCATACCGGAAAAAAAAAATTCGTTTAGGAATCCATAGGAAATTTAATACCCTAAACGATGCTTGTTGTCCTTTCTTGATAACTTCAGACATTTTTAAATTATAAGCATTTTAGTTCAAGCGAATTGAATGCAAAATTGCTAAATTAAAGAAAAAAACTGATTTTGAAGTAAACTTAAATGCTTATAACTTGAACATTTTTTAAATTATCGAGATAGGATAAAAAACATCGTTTAGGGCATTAGATTTCCTATGGATTTCTAGACGGATTTTTTTTATTCGGTATGGAAGGTACTCGAAACGTGTATTAAAAAATACGTAAAACTCTGTGATGATTTCAACTTTGACTGCCTTTAAGTTCTCAATTTTAAAAGATATCGATATGGGATAAAAAGGACGGTTTAGGGCGTTCCTTGCTTCATGAACGTGTGTATTTTCAATTTAAAGTTCAATGAAGAACACAATAAATAAAGCTATTGAAAAGGACATTATATTTTAACCATTGGCTACAAAGGTTACAAAAAGCGCGTGATATATTCAAGAAGCTGTAGCGCGCTGACCATTAGTACCACAGAAAAGTTGTGGGAATGAAAACTGTAGAAAATATAATCCTCTTTAAAACATAGCATATTGGAAGAATCCGTTTCTGAGATATTTCGAAAAAAGCAAAAAAGGTGGCAAAATTGCGTGGTTTTTCGGCCGCCAAAAGTTTTTTTTTAGAAATCCCAGAGGGCTCCTAGGCTAACATTTATTAGTATACCCTAAGGTACCATCATACCAAATTTGGTGCTTAAAAGTAAAAATAAGACACTTATTACCTCTGTTGTCGAGCGTCTATAATTTATAATTCGAAAATAAAAACTTTTCTGATGTATTTTTATGACTAGATTTTCATCATTTCATTATACATAATACATCACCATTTTTTTAAAATTACCAGTAGACTTACTTATTAAACGATATGTGATTCCAAAAACTGTTTTTTATCACGTAGCATTCCGGAATTCTTAAATTACCTACGTGCTTGCACACGTTTGCAAAATACATTGATATAACATTTCCATTTTTGGTTATTGTAGCAGGAATGGGTTTCTTTATGCATCTCATCTACATAAATATTGACGTTTCAAACGACTCATGCAGTGGACAAAACGAAACTGTATTTCGTCTACTGCAGACCGTATACGAAGCTAAATAATAAAACATTTGACATACACGTTAGTGGCCTACATTACCAATAATTGCATGCTTAAAACATGTTAATTGCGACAATAAGTTAGTTATAAATACAGAGCCGGGCTTATTTCAACAGGAAATTATTAGATGGAAAATTACTCGAAAATCTAATTACGCGAACTGTTCCTATGAACAATGAACATGCACGTTCGTTTATCGAAGCAGCGAGTTTTTCTGCTTCCGCGACTTATTGATTTTTGTGTGCAATCTTTATTTTCCAATGTTTCTCTACAAATCGATGTAAACATCATTTTTAACAGACTTCAAAAAAGAGGTTATCTATTCGACCTGTATATGTTTGCATATATGTATATCTTTGCATGTTATTACGCTACAACAAAAAAGAGGATTAGCACTAAGCAAAAATATAATTATCTCAGAAATTACTAGACCGATTTAGATCAAACTTTTACCGTATTATTTATATGAGGACCTTAGACTTAGATGACTTTATCCAGGCGACCCGGAGTAAAATAAAAGTAAACTTCAAAAAGACATTCGACTGATGACCAGTCCTATACTTCCCACCTAGTATAAATATTTGCAAAAAATAAACACTCTTTTTTATTCTTTGAAAAAAAGCATGGCCCTTTTTTTGTTTAGTGGTCTACTGATGGCTAGCTTAATATAGCAAAAATCAGGGTTACATTGATTTACGTACAATTTTTATTTTTTTTAGTAAAATATTTTTTTTCTCGAAAACTGTACATTTTAGAGAAAATAACATCTAGAATTCATTTATATTTTTTTTTACCTATGTTAATACGTGACATTGAGAACGTTTCTTTTAATATCTTAGGATCCACTGAACCGATTTGACTCAAAATCTAATCAGATCTAAGTTAAAGGCTGATAAACACAATAGAACAATCGGCATGGCCGTATGTTGTTCCGTTTTTACGATATTGAAGGCGAAAAATTGACCACATACACACACACACACACACATACACACATCAGTCAGAAAATGATCTTAAATGATTGCTAGGGTCTCAAAACGTGAAAATCTGTTAAAATCTCGAAATATTTTTTTCGGACTAAATCCATTACTTCCCTACCATAGTAGAGGTGGGAAGTAAAAACATAAAATAACTTTTCTCTTCGTTTTACAATCACCTTCCCTACCAAAATTCAATAAAAAGTCGGGATAAATAAACCACTATGACTGCAACCGAATAATAATTTACTTCTAATTGAATGTAGGTAGGGATATGCAAAACGAAGAGAATTTTTTTTCCAAAAATTTCGCTGGCATTTATAATTTCTCATTAATCATTTCTGAGCGGTTGTGTCACGAAAAGGTATTGAAATTAAAACACGGGTCGCATTGCAAAATCCTACACACAAAATAGTGCAGGTAGGTACTCGATTTATGGAATCTACTAGCGTTATTTACAGGCCCCTCTTTTCCATTGGCCACTCTGGGCAAGTGCCCAGGCCCCGCGTTCGATGGGGATCCTAGTTCCTGCCAGTTCACCAACCGATAAATATTACCGATAAATATATTAACTTTGCGAAAATCAAACGATTTATAACAGACTAGCGGCCCGTCCCGGCTTCGCCCGGGTGGTATGTAATTATGATTTAATAGCGGTCACCCTTGCTCCGCTCACGTATATTTAGTATATTGTTAATTTGTTATCCCCCCGCGAGAATCTCTCCCCCCCTGCGTAGCTTTCTATTAGTGAAAGGATTTTTAGAATCGGCTTAGTAGTTCCAGAGATAAGAATTTATGATTTATTCCCCCCCCCCGCGAGTACCTCCTCGCGAGAATCTCTCCCCTTGCGTAACTTTCTATTAGTGAAAGAATGTTTAGAATCTGTTTAGTAGCTCCAGAGATAAGAATTTATGATTTATTACCCCCCCCCCCCCCGCGAGTACCCCCTCGCGAGAATCTTTCCCCCTGCGTAGCTTTCTATTAGTGAAAGAATTTTTAGAATCGGTTTAGTAGTTGCAGAGATAGAATTTATGATTTATTACCCCCACCCCCTTTGATTTTTTTGAAAATAAAATACAGCCCATGTTACTCGCTGATAATGTAGCTTTCTATAGGTGAAAGAATTTTTGAAATCGGCACAGTAGTTTTTGAGTTTATTCATTACAAACATACACACACACACACAAAAATACAAATCTTTCCTCTTTATAATATTAGTATAGATAGTATAGATAATTACTGACTATAATACCTAGGTACTTACTTATATAATATAAGCAATTATCTGTTATAAAAAAGCAAATAATTAACTTATTAGCTTTTTTGATATTCTAATGAACAAGGGGCCTAACACTGGCAACTTTGTCTGGCTGCCTACCTACAACGTGACTTCCCTAAATTATTTTTAAGTTTTATTGTTATAATTTTTAATGTTTTTTTATTGACGTTCAACTTATCACTCAAAGTTAGAAGGATACCTCTTCAATCAATATAGATTTTTAAGCACTAGCCTGCGTATAGTGAATGCTAAAAGAGTTACTTTTCGGGATTATATTATAATTACCTATTCATTTAAGGTGATTGTAAAGAAATAAAAATAACGGTTGAATAAATCTATAATTTTGCTATCTACTCCTTTTGCCTGTTTTAATAAAATAGTCCTATGTCATAGTCATAGGGGCCCCATTATCCTAAAGTGCCCATGAGGGCCTCCAATAGGTTAACGACGTTCCTGGTTATTTATGATATAGGTACATTAAAAATAAATAAAAATTTTAATAAAAATTGAGTGACTTTCCATCATAACTATATTTAAAGAGCTTTTCACTGAATAAACAGCAAAACAGTCACGATTCCAAAATGCGTATATAGTGCGTTTACAATTTTTATTTAATTTAAACTATCGGAAGTTTCACATTTGTTAAAATAGTATATTGGAATCTCAGCCGATAAATAAAAAACATACTACATCTAATATATTTAATAGATTTTTCTGTTTGGGTAGTTTTGTATTAATATAGAAATAACAACCGGTTTTTGTTTAAAATATATTAAAATGTTTATACCCGACTTAACTGTAAAGTGTAAAGCCAGGAAAGATATGCGTTTTTCCAAAAATTTGTATGCTTGTAACTAACTCTAAAATTCAACGTTAGATTTCCACAGATAAGGTACCTACCAAAATGATTCTAAATAGTATCAACTGAGCGTTAATTAGGTTACTAATTACAAATCTTAATTGTTATCGGGAAAAAAGTAAGTTGAACAAAGTATTTATTTATTTAATTAAAGTTTGAGAAGTTTATTTGCATGCGACTTTCACTTTGAGCCTAATATTATTATTAATGGATTTGACATTGCTATGGCATCTGGTGGCAGAAAATGAATGTATAGCAAAATGTGGTTTCACGATTAAGCCACGCCTTCATGTCAAATCTATAACAACGCTGAATGTCGGTTCGAAACATTTTCATCTTTAATTATTTTTAATTTAAAAACCAAACACGTAAAATAAAAAATATGAAAAAAAACGAAAAAAAACGAAAACCCGACTAAAGGTACGTGCAGTATGGAGCTGGGATTCTAGATGGTAGCGTAGATCATAGCAGGGCTTGCTTAAATTAATTGTTATATATCCGAGCGTACACAACGAAGCAGTGAGTGTAGCAGGTATAAGCTCTGTTACAAGAGCTGGTAGATTCAAGAATGTATCTCACCATTCTTTCAGCGCGCTGACTACTACAATCAACGTGTGACAACTGTCAAATGGCCGTTACAAGATTCGCAATGGATGTGACTAGTTTAATAAGTGAAATTTTGCCAGTTTTTATTTAATTTGTTTTGAGTTTTTTCTAAGACGTATTTAAAAGTGTTAGGTTCCATACGTAAATATTCAAAAAGCCGGTTTGGGTAAAATTTTAATTCTTGGTATTAATGATGAAATTCGCCATATTTAGATCGTTTTCTATCAATAGAGTGGACATAATAGCTCCTACTCAAATTTGTATTTAAAATATAGCACTTTATAGCATTTCAAACGCGATTTAAGCTTGTATAATGCTAGTATCAAAGCTTCGTTGTGCAAACCTATAAGCGCTTATAATTTCAGCCACCATCTACCATACATGCTACCATCTAGAAGCCCAGCTATGTACCGCACGTACCTTAAGGCTACTAATATTATAAACACCACCAGTCCGACTTCGCGTCGCAGGAAAAGAATTTCTCGCGAGGGGGGATAATAAATCATAAATTCTTAGCACCCGGACGAAGCCGGACGGGACCCGCGGTAGTTATTATATATTATGAAGTATATATATATATATATCACAAGATGCCTACAAAAATATTGCGTTAGGTTAACATTCACAACTTAATTCGTTGTTGTGTTTGCGAGTGCTTAATGCTTATAGAACAAATTTACAGAACAGTTATTTGTCTAAGAAATCTATTAAAAAGACGCCCGGTATAAATCATATTAATCGAACAATTATAGTTTACATTATAAGATGACTTATATGAGTACTCACCGATGATTTTAATTCAATGACTTCTCTCCCACGGTTCAAGCAGAGTTGCAGAGGTAAATGCAGATGTGGATTGTGGTATGATTTATTCAATTCTTTATTCAAAATCACCACACACGTTCACTGCGGGACGCGGAATGGAACAATGCCTAGTAAAAACAAACACACGGTGACTTCAACACTGAATGAAAAACATAATGATCCACTCTTAAAAGATACCTTGATACAGTCGACACTCGATTATTTGCACGCGAGTCAAATGCATTGTATTCATGACTGTTTTTTATTTCCGTAAGGAAATGGAGGTATGGTGAAAGGGTCGAAGCTAAGCAGGAATAATTTAAGAACAGTGACAGGACTACTAACGGGACACTGTCACTTAAACAAACATCTCACTGTGTACAGACTGGGCATCGTTGTCAATGCACTTTGTAGCAGATGTAATAAAGTAGTAGAAAAAACCGATGTACACATATTGGTATTTTGTAAATGCAAGGCTATCGCACAGACAAGACTTTGATTCACCCAAAGGAAAATAGGGATGCGCGAAACGGATCGATATTTTAGTGTATCGATACTTCAGCTTTCGATACTCAATATTTTGTATCGATTTTTTTAATGCGACACGTCAATATTAGTATCGATACATGCGTATCAATACATTGTTTAGTCTAGTTCTTTTAGAATGGTTATTAGCCGGATTACAGTTTTTTTTGCTTGTCTGCTTTTTATTATTTTCTGGGATATTGGATCGATAATGTATCGATATATTGAGTATCGATCTTTTATAATACGATTTTGTACTGTATCGATGCTGTATAATACGATCCAGATCGATACCTAGTATCGATATTTTTTGGTGAATCGGAACATCCCTACTTTAAAACCATCAGTTTAAGATGATAGATTTTGTACATAGTCTAGGGATAGAAAATTAGCGCAACGCAATAGATCTTCTAGGTCGTGGTGACTTACTTCGGGACCTTATCACTTAACTCTTTTTAGAGTCTAAAAGTCGTGTCCGAAAAAAGGAAAAAAGATCAGATTCTGATTGTAATACCCTCAAGACGTAAAGAAAAGCATTTTTTCGTATAGCGGCTAGGCGTGTGTCTGTCTGTCTGTCTGTCTATCTGCTTGTCTACGGAATTTTCTTTCGTTCACTTCTGTCAATAGGCACCGTTTTTAATGATTTTTTAACAATGTGAGAATTCCAGGTTCATTGATTCTGGTACCAATGGGGTCAAGGATTTTTGGAAATGTACACAATTTTGTGCATATTTTGTACCTATATAACTGTATCGTCTAAGTCCTATCATATAATGGTTTTCTGACAAATTCTATTGAAATTTTGTATATTGAAAATTATTTTGAAACGTGGAAATGGTTTTCCATACCAATTTTTAATTCTGTTATATTTTTTGTGATAAATAATGTCTAGGAAATTTTTCTCTAGTTAAATAAATCGGTACATAAATTGCATAACTGTGTTACTACTGTATGTATTTGCATTTACCGGGCACTCAATTCGTATTGACTGACCTTAACCTCGTTTATCATTGACGATGTACTGGTTAATTAATCTGACAACGCGGTACCATTTATCTGAGTAATGATAAATAACCCTTATTTTTATAATATGACGAATAGACCCAACAATCAAAGCCCAGTCGAATGTTAACTGTATCAGAAATTATACCTTGTGATTTTTTTTGATACAACGTAGTTTACATGCATACAGATTGTTCATTTGAAAAAGTATCACTCGCTATATTTTCGGAATTAAAAAAAATGGTATATAGATCAGACAAGCACCGTTTAGTCTGATTGCAATGTAGCTTTATGCAAAAAAAATTGCCACTACTTTTATCTTCCCCAATTTCAAATTATCAAATATCAAGTTAAAGGCCACACAAAATGAAATAATTTTGGATTAGAAAAATTGACTGATATGTCTTCGAGAATAAAAAATAAACAGGTTTTCAATTCATCGTGTATCATGGTTGTGTATATGACCATGATTATCTCAGGAAGTAGTAAGTACTGGTCGACTGGACCGATTCACGATTGGATTTTTTAGGATTGTATGAGGAAGAATCTTATACATTAGCCGGCTTTATTCAGATGATCTGGTTAAGCGATGGAACATAACAAAATTTAAAAAAATTGAACCGACATCAAAAAAGGAATCAAAATACCTTTAAAAAGGATATAATTAATTTGCCCTTAATTAATTTTACAATCATCTTCCCTACCTACATTTATTTTGAATAATAAACAACTAGGACTTGAGAAATAACTGGGCCGATTTCTTTTTGATCTCGATTTTGCCCTAGGTGTTTTATGGTTGAGGGGAAGAGTTAGGGTTGCCAGGCGTCCCGATTAATCGAGATTGTCCCGATTTTGAGTCTTAAATCAAGGTGTCCGGAATAAACTTTTCGGGACATCCAAGTGCCCGGTTTTGTTCTAAGAATTAAAAGATTATTTTTGAGTTTTTTGTCCTTAAAATTGTGATTTTAAAGTTTAGTTATGTTTTTTATACATTTTTTAAAAAAATAATCTGTTTTTTTTAATAAGTATTATTTACTATGCGATAATTCGATTTTTTTACGTAAATACTACTTTTCTGATTTTAGAATTTTTTGTTATAACCTAACCCAACCTAATCTGTCCCGATTTAACCATCAAGATATCTGGCAACCCTAGGAAGAGTGTCCTTTTTTGAACTGTTTTCAAATATATTTTAAATTTTTTATAAATAGGTAGGTACAAAACTGAACATTAAAAAATGTAAATATTATTATTATACTTATATAACACGAATATGGTCACAACTCACAAATACCTCTCCATTTTTTTATAATGATAGATTAGTAGGTACGTCAGTATTCAAATGTAATATTTTAATTGATCCTGTGCTCCCCTAACTTTTGTCACTTATATTGGCGGGAAGTACCTTTCTAAATGAACACTCTGTATAATTGGGTATACACTAAAACAAATAAAATACTATACGTATGTAAATTCCAAATTATGTAAATATGCTTTATAATATTTACAGATGTTCACTAAATTAACAGTGCATTACAACAAAACACGATTACGAAATGTTTATTCCAGCAGTTAAACAGGTAGGTATACTGTTTATTTCACCAAAAAATGAGCTTATATCGGTGCGAAATAATTATCAACCCATTAACAACCACTTCGTTCAAAATAATAATTTTTCGTACAATATTGAAGGGACAATTACACAAATTTTATTTACCTTTTTTTTCACTATAATTTTTTTAACACCAACTGCTAAGAATTTTAAGCGCGGTTTAATATTATATCGTCTGTAATGATCAAAAACACACCGATATCGCGATATCTACGTTCGTTCACCGTCGCAGTTGAACTGGCTAAGTCGACTTAAGCAATGCCGGCTTATATATTACAATATGAGAACACGTCTCCTTTCTACGTAAGTAACAGTAGGGCTGGACAGAACAATCCGTCTTGGCTAGAAACACAATCGTATTATTTTGTACACGCTTAAGAGGTGCGTAGAGATGACCATCGGTCACCGCAGTATCGATAGTAGTCGCAGAGGTAAAATTATACCTGTTACCCCCCTAGGTTTTTTGGTAAATTTTTATTTCCTTAATTTTTTACAAAAAATTGGTTATGCAACTGTTGCAATGGGCAGTACGTTCGTTTACAAATTACCAAAAAACCTAGATGTATAAAAGCTAACTGTCGATACCGTGTAAAATATATCGAAAGCTAAATATAAATAATTTGACATTATCGATATGTTTTTTAAATCTTAAAAAAGCTTACATATATACAAATAAATCCTCTATTTGAAGTCAAAAACAAATATTTCTTGACTTCGAAATGAGTGCCTTTACAATTATAGATAATATAGACTTTTATTATTTGATCTACTGACAAATTTTATATATTTAGAATACTCACACGTAAGTTACATTTTATATAATATTAACATTATTTTATACTTAGTATATTATTATAATATGATATATTTTTTTAGTTCATAATGTACAATTTATATTTTCATAATTGTGAAATTTGATGTCACTGAATATGGTCACTCTTGACCAAAACGATCGATAATTAATTAATTGATTAATAATATTAATAAAAAAACAAACAATTTTGGGTATCAGGTCTACTGAAAAATATATTTATTATAAATTATAGATAAAGTAACGATTTTATTCAATTGTACTGATTTGAGAAAAATAATGGGGTCACCAGGCCCGCACTACAAGTTGTATGCACCCGCGCGCAATCTTGAATTTTCCGCCCCATGTATGTCTCCTATTTCTCTCATTTCATTTTTTTCTAGACATTTTAATTTATTGTTATAATAAAGGGTTGACGTTGATGTGATTTGCCTCCCGCGCGCAGAGCATATCGCTTACGGCAGCTGCAGCCTATTAAAGCTAATACCATTCCTTCTCTTATGTTACATTCATTAACGCGTTTTGAGTCCTTCACTTTATCGTTGTAAATAAAAACCGGCCAAGTACGAGTCAGATTCGAGCTTTGAGGGCTCCGTAAAATAATAAAAATAGGAATAAAAAATTAAGAGAATTGTTTTTGAAAAGTTTATTTACTTACATTTTATTTTGTTCTTTTTAGTGTTTCAAATTTTTTCCATATCAAATTCCGTATCAAATATGTTAACAGAATATTTGATGATAAAAAAAAAAATATTGCGATCCCAAATTTAGGATCGAACCAGGAACCTTTCGATCTCCAGTGAAACACTTTACCGCTAAGCCATGCGAATGTAATTCTGAGCGCGCCGTCTGCTATTATACTGTACAGTGTGCTATAGTAACACAGTGCAGCCATAGTAGATACTAGATAGAGAGTTCTCTATATTATAATAATGTAGTGTGAACGTGTAACAACATTAATTTATTAAAATTAATTAATTACTTATTTAATTCTAATTATTATTTGCATGATTCATGCCATAACAACACAAAATCTGTGAAAATTTCAACTAGCTTCCTCTTACCGTTTGTGAGATAGAGCCCTGCGACTGACGGACGGACAGACATCGTAGGCAGGGTAATAGGGTTTCATACGGAGGTACGGAACCCTAAATATGTATCTGTTATATAATAATTTAACCCATCCCTATATTCTTTAACGTGTGTAAAATCTGTATCGCTATTAAACGCACGATTCATAAAATTTTTCTGTATTATTGTTTGCTACCCACTATTTTGTAAGCAATAATTAAAAATTCCTGAAAATGCGTTCCGATATCGGCGATGAGTAATCTTTTCTTTCTTTTTTCAACACTTTGATTTATATAATTAACTGGTGCGAATTTATTTAGAGTTTATTAAGAGCTGTTGATTGTTTCAAGTTTATAATCTGCGGCCACAAGGAGAAACCGCCTTTGTGGTAAAACAAGACCAATGCAATGACGATTCAATCTTCCAATTCAATTATTAATGATCCTGTATTTTTCATTTTTCACTGCAATGAACACATGAGAATAGGTACTGTTAGGGTTGCCCGGTGTTCTGTTTTTACCCAGACAATCCGGTTTTTTAAGGTATTGTCCGGGTGAAAAACGAAAAGAAAACCGGACTATGAAATGTCCAGTTTTTTGAAATCGTAATAAACTTAACGAAACTGGCCCTTTCGGGGCTAATTTTTGTGTATTTTTTCAATTATATGCTAAGGATTTATCATAGTTAGAAGCTAATTACTTTTTCTGTTCTGAAAAAAGATTTTAATTTATGTTTTTTTATTTCCAATAGTCATGTAAGCCGGCATTAGAAAAATGTACCCTCATCTGCTAATAGAACAAGATAACATTTAAAAGGAAGATTATGATATAGGTAATCAAACTGTGGAAGAACAGCCTAAAAAATGCTGCTGGCATTAGCTTTAATTAGCTTAAAATAAATGCCAAAGAGTTAGTGCGAGTAGGATAACCTTATGTGAACCCGTGAGTGTGAGAGAGCGCGTATATCGAGAGTCAAGCATCATAGAATTTATACAGATTGTCCGAAAGCAATTCTGGACACAGAAAATCAATGAGCGTAAAAAGGAAGACATTAACAAAATGAGCAGTGCGACAAAGATAGAACGCAATCATAGCTATAGACAAACCATGGAAAATGACACTTTGTTCATTCACTCGCACTCACGACCTCATATAAGGTTATCCTACTCGCAACTCATTCTTTAGCTTTATTGAAGTTAATTAAAGCCTTCCTTTTAAATGGTATCTGATTCTATTAACAGTCAATGGTATATTTTTCTAATGCTGGCTTACAAACTACAAATACGGTAAGTAGTTTATGAGACTGATGAAAATAATTGTAGAAAATGTAATCCACTTTAAAACATTACATAGTGTAAGAATCGCTTTAGTCGACCGTTTCTGAGATATTTCGAAAAAAGCAAAAAAAAAAGTGGGAAAATTTCGTGGTTTTTCGGCCGCCATAAGTTGCTTTTTAGAGATTGCAGAGAGCTTCTAGGCTAACATATCCTAAGGTACCTTAATACCAAATTTGGTACTTTTATCCGCCATGTAACGATATTTTCCCTAAGCCATCTCGCTATATATAGCTTAAAACCTTCCAAATATTTTCTCTACCTATTCGTGAAAACCTTATGAAATTTCAGGTTTCCAAGTTTATCGTTTTCAAACAGACAAACATATTCCCAATGCAAGATATCGATTTGAAATGTAAACAAACGTAATGCTATTGGCGAGCTTAATTTTGATTAAAGTAGATGACGCTGCAAGTACTGACTCGAGAACAAACTCCAGAATTCCTTGATTATTTATTTTGTTTGTATACATGAAAATAATGAAAAAAAAAAATAAAAATTAGTGTTGACAAACCTTTAATTATTAAAAAAAACATGACAATCGCTCCACTTCAGGCGCTTAATGTTATTACCTCTAATGTCGAGCGTCTATAATTTACTATATCGATCTAAAATTGCTCCAGTGAGAGTCGTTGATGGATTGTAGAAAGAAAACGCGTTGTTTTTTAAATAAACTCGAAACGATGTTTGCTAGTTTATTTATATTTGAAATTTCCGCTAACGACCAAATTTTATTCGACCCGGCGCGGCATTCGCGATGCTCATGTGGTAGGAAGGTATACCAAGATATGCGATCGGCAGTGCTCTTTTTTCAGAAATGTACCAAATTGTTCAATCGCTATTAATTTAATTTTACTACAAATATGGTACATAAACAGTTTTGCTTTTTGGCCAAAAATATATTATGAATTAATTAGATTTGACGACTCATGTTGCATATTAGACTAAATATATAAATGATGCCAATTTATTTTGTTCTATCTTTGTTATTTTAATTACGATCTATTGTTTATCGAATTTTGAATGATCTTTTTATCACCGATGGCCTGTATATAAAATAGTGGATAAAAATTAGTTACTACTTTCATAGTTTCTAAATCGAAAGTGTTGCATTATTGTAATTCAAAAATCTATGATTATTTCAACTTTGATTGCTTATATGTTCCGAATTTTTAAAGAAATCCATATGGGATAACAAGCATGATTTAGGACTTTCTTTTCTTTATAAAAATATATGTGTTTTCAATTTAAAATTAGATAAAGAACATAATATAGTGAATAGTCCATTGAAATGTTATATTAGGTTTGCATTTTGGGTAGGACACCGTTTTTTTTTCGTTGCGTAGGGGGGCCGGTGTAAGTTTAAAATTGAGTTTTTGGGGTCGGCGGCCACCCCATTTGGCCGCCATCTTGAAAAAGGGGTGCTAACAGGTTTTGCACTGTATCTCCGTAAAGGTACATCTTAAAGAAATTTTGTAGAGAGGTTTTTTGTTTAGAATCTTTACTAGTGATATTTTTAGTCGTAAATTGAATAATTAAAAAGATAACATATAGAAGATAGACATTTGTCGCAAAATTTTCTTTTAGGCGCTATAATTCTATTTCTTTCAATTTTAACAGAAAAACAAAAAAAATCTATCTTCTATAAGGAAAATCTTTTTAATTATTCATTTTCAGACAAAAAGTATTACTGGTAAAGTTGTAGAGAATTTAATTCTAAACTAAAAACCTCTCTACAAATTTTTGGTAAGACCTACCGTTACGGAGATATAGTGCAAAACCGGTTAGCACCCCTTTTCAAGATGCCTGCCAAATGAGGTGGCCGCCGACCCTGAAAACTCAATTTCAAACTTACACCGACCCCTTTACGCAACGAAAAAAAAAACCGTTTCCTACCCAAATTGTAAATTTAGCGTACTAAAAAAATGTAACATGTTGTAGTCATGGGTTTCCAAGGCGACGCCGAGAGGTGATTTTTTCGCGCGCTCGGGCGATAAATTTTTTTAAATACGTCATTCTGTTCGAAATTTTATCAGCTTTGAGATTTTTAACGACCTTCTTTGTCCTAAAATGATAGTTCCTCAAATTTTTTGTAAAAATACACTTTTGGTGGCAGTTTTACCTCCATAAAAAATTAAGCAGAGGAAGTGAAGGGCGGGACCACCCTTGATATTTTACCGTAAAATCCTCTTTGTTCATACGTTTCTCCTCTAAATGCTACTTTTGCGTCTAATTAGCCTTGGCTAAATATGCTATGTAAATATTTTTGTCAGCAGGATTTTTGACTTTTTAAAGCAAATCCAAAATAAGTAAGTGAACTGGTTTTAAAATATTTTTATTGTTTAATTCTGTAAGTAAAGAAATACTACATTTTTAATGTTGAAAATACACATATTTTCACACTAATTTGACAGTGAGTTATTAAAATTGACATGTTTGTGGAAATCCAAATTGCATCCTGTTTAAAAAAAGCTCAGTGTTAATTTAAAATTCATGTTTTGCATATGTTTAAAATCGTATATGTGTTTTTTCTGTGTGCAGTATATGTGTGATTATTTCTAGTATCAATTAATACTTAATATAAACACGATAAAACGGACTATTTTGACCTTGTTCATGACATATAATTGCTACTGTATTGTAATAAGCCATAATGTACACTTAAGAAACGATTAATTGTTTTATAATTAATTTAACGTCAATTATAATCTTCGTCTTATCTATACATGGTGTCTTCGAAGTTCACATACTGAAATGCGAACGCATTATCAGAAAACAATTATTTGACAATGACCTTAGATTGTGACCACACAATAGTATATTGCATTACAAGGGTCGAAACATAGCGTTTGCAACCAGTGTGAAGTTTGCAAACTCTGTGTTTCGTTCCGAGCAATTGCATATTATTTTTCACAACAACTCTATTGACAGTTCGATTTGAGGTACCTGCAATTAGGCCGCGGAAAAAAGCCGTAAAAACATTAGATCTGTCAGATCTATGTGAAATTTATGTGGAGTTATGTCTGTCATTTTGACGTTTTCGAATATTATATGTGGATTGAAGTTGACGCGACTCAATCGCTCTATCCCTCTTAACAAAGTTAAAAACAGAGAAAACCGATAACTGAAAATTTTCATCCCTAGGGTTGAAAATCGCAGTTTCAACCCGCTAAACAGGTACCGAAAATCGAATTTTCAATAGCGACGTTGTGAAATATAATATTTCTTCATACGAAAAACACGTAAGTTTTTAAATCGATTTTGCTAACGATATTTTGTTTAAACTGTACAGACATGTGTTTAACATATTTACTTTTTTGTACAATTTTCCTTTCGAAACAACATTTTCCTAAACATTTTGATTAAAATGGTATTTTTCTATGCGTGACCATTAATTTATTTTTGACAACGACATTGGACTGTTCTTACGTCTATATAACAACTATAAAATGTGGTTGCAGTCTAAGGTCATTGTGAAACCAAATTTTCTAACAATGCGTTCTGCAACCCAACTTTATATTATCTATATTATAGGTTCAGTATATTATACAGGGTGTCCAAGACTTGCGTTGTCGGCCGATATATTCATTTTGGGTGAAGATAGAAAAAAAGTTTAAATACAAAAGTTGTATAAATTTTAATGGTGTATAACCTAAAAATATTTTCGATTATACAGCCTGTCCCATTTAAGCGTGGCAGATCAAAGCTATGTTTTTTTTAACCTAGCACCCTATTTTTATTTGTTTTTTCAATTCTGCATCTAAATGTGAATAGAAATTGTAAGGGAAGCCATGCTCGAAAATTCAGTAATTTTGGAGTTATTCAAGTTTTTTAGAAATTTTTGACACGTGCAGACCTTTACCTAAAATTCGACATAGCCAAAACAGAAACCTTTATCAAACTGAAATTTTGAGAATCATTAGATAATGGACGGACGAATCAATGTCTGTCCTAAAAAAAATGAATTTATTATACAGGGTGTTCAAAATAATGTACTTCTTTTACCTAACTTCAATCACGTGTAACTTTTGATTGTTAAATACAACGAGGTTATTTTTTTGCTGAAATTGTATTCTTTAGGATATTTACTAACACTTTTATTAAGGGTTGTCCAAACCTAAACCTAATATTTTCGTATTAAAATAATAGGTTTAGGTTTGGACAACCCTTAATAAAAGTGTTAGTAAATATCCTAAAGAATACAATTCCAACAAAAAAATAACCTCGTTGTATTTAACAATCAAAAGTTACACGTGATTGAAGTTAGGTAAAAGAAGTACATTATTTTGAACACCCTGTATAATAAATTTATTTTTTTTAGGACAGAAATTGATTCGTCCGTCCATTATCTAGTGATTCTCAAAATTTCAGTTTGATAAAGGTTTCTGTTTTGGCTATGTCGAATTTTAGGTAAAGGTCTGCACGTGTCAAAAATTTCTAAAAAACTTGAATAACTCCAAAATTACTGAATTTTCGAGCATGGCTTTCCTTACAATTTCTATTCACATTTAGATGCAGAATTGAAAAAACAAATAAAAATAGGGTGCTAGGCTAAAAAAAACATAGCTTTGATCTGCCACGCTTAAATGGGACAGGTTGTATAATTGAAAATATTTTTAGGTTATACACCATTAAAATTTATACAACTTTTGTATTTAAACTTTTTTTCTATCTTCACCCAAAATTAATATATCGGCCGACAACGCAAGTCTTGGACACCCTGTATATGCGAATAAACAAGCTTATATAAATAATTATTAAATTTAACTTTTGTTTCGTAATAAAGCAAATTTAAAACAATTAGCAAACAAAAATACGTTCTAGTTAAATATTAGTAAAAAAAACTTCTTAGAGACAAGCTTTTATTTAAATGCACTAAAAATAATTTTTAATAATTTAGGCTCATAATTAATAAAAGCGTGGGTCGTGACTAATAAACTATCATAGAGTTCACGACCCTGCTTTTATTAATTATGAACCTAAATTATTAAAAATCATTTTTTCCTTTTTAGTGCATTTAAATAAAAGCTCGTCTCTAAAAAGTTTTTTTTGCTAATATTTTATTTTGTTCATTTTAGTCTTTCAAAATTTTACCCCCCTTTGACATCCGTAGGGGTTGAATTTCGAAAAATCCTTTCTTAGTGGATGTTTACGTCAGAAAAGGAACCAACTGTCCAAATTTTAAGTTTCTAGCTTCAGCGATTTGGCCTGGGCGTTGATTAGTCAAAAAAAACCCTACAACCCCTGTTTGAACCCCTTAGGGGTTGAATTTATTTCTAAAAACGATTTATTCATACATTATCATCGGGAATACATATGTATACAAAATTTCGAATCGATCGTATACGTGGAAATCGTTCAAAATTGATTTACAAGTTTTGACCGAAACAAACAAGCAAGTTAAATAAAAGTTTGTAAAAATAAGTACAGTTTCTGCTACTAGATACGGTAAGAAAGCTACTCCAACCCTATTCATCTTTATACAAGACTGTTTCTTTACAACACTGAAGTTATATCCCTTTATAGGGTCTGGGTCATAGACCATATTATGTTCTTAATCTTTCAGTGGGCGATGTGAGTCATTCGATAGACTGTTTTTCGTTGGAAAGAAAAAATACAATTAAATCAATATGATATCGGACGTAGTCTAAATACAGGATCGAACAATGATTAAAAACAATCGTCAAGAGTATCATAGAAACTTATTATTACAATGGATAGTTCATTGAAGTGTGTTCATTTATTACACATAGACAATGACCTCAGTTGTTAAGCGTCTATAATCTTCATTTTCTCTCTGAATTATTATAATGATATAATCTTTATCTTTACATAGTATAAAATGAAGTCGCTTTCCGCGTCTGTTTGTTTAACCGCTAACTCCTAAACCACGCACCTATTTCATCCCACTAATGAACAATGGCCTATAATCCCCTATAATTGTCCATGTCTTCCTGTCTGCTGCAGTACGATGCCAACACATTCGTCCCTCCACTTTTTCTTCTGTCTTCCTTGCTTCCTTTAACAGAAAAATTATCTTTTTTAAGATTTTTAATGATAAAACAACAACATCGTATATTTTGGTTTATCGCACGTCACGCTTGACTTGTAAGTTATTTCGTAAAATATGTAATACCTAGACATCGTGCATTTCAGTCAAAAACATTAAAAACCAGAGACAGATTTAGATGTGGACTTATTTAACTTTACTAATGTTACAGACTGTGAGTGTAGGATACACATAATATAAATAATAAATCATTACGGACTTAAAATATATTACAATAATTATTAGCAACAATAGTCAAGTGAAATTAAAGATCATCTCTAAGTTGATCTCTTCAGTTTTTAGCGTAATTATACTGAAATATTCGATGTTTACGGATCACATTCCTTCCGTTATATAAGCCATGTGGACAATGTGTACAAAATTTATTCGTCATTTGCTTAACGAAAAATTAAGATACAAATAATTCCCAATGCACGATCATAAATCTGAAACTCTTAAAACGGGAATTTATATTATGTGAGACAGTGAGATGCGCTTGATAAATGAATGCAAAGCAGCGGTATAATATACCTATTGTATAGCTACGAACGTGGATTAAAATTCCGTATTTAAGAATGCAGGTATAGCATTTATTTGTTATCACGAGAGTTTATATTTTCGATGTCATCGATACTTCGAAAAAAGAAGTCGAGAACTCTTAACGCGGGAATTATTGTGAATCATACGTTGATTTAAGGGTTAGAATTGAGTTATGACTTAAAAAATGTTTCCAAACTATTCATGTTCAAATTGATGACCTATGAAATGAAAGTGTACATTTTCTAAATACAATCTACATTCATACGCGTCAGTTCCATCGTTTACTGAGATAATCTTAAAGTTTATAAGATTTAACGTAGTTTATGTGCATAAATATAATGGATTAGGTATTATCTGTGATACATCGTATACCTACTTAAGTTTATGTATAGCAGTGTATGGTACCTACCTATTTTGTACATAATCATAATATATTCGATGGCAACTCGAGTTTTGAAATTCTATTAAAAGCAAACAAATATTCAACTTTTACAAGTTGGGCGATTTTTTAAGCAAAATACAAATGTTTTTTTAACGGAATTTGACTAAAGGCTAATAAATTTGCAATATAACATTTATTTTCTTTTGAACAAAACAATAATTTAAAATAAAAGAAATAGTGTTTAAAATATTGTTTGTTGACTTTTTATTATTGTAGTTTTATTGACCTATAAAAGTTTTAGTACTACACGTAGTCATAAAAATATTTTGCATCTTTTTTAGCTGGTAAATTAAAAATAGACAGTACCTACTGGCTAATGAATCTTAGTCTAAGATTATATGAATTTGACAAGAACAGTTCGATAAAAAAAACTTGCTTCAAAAAAACCATGCCAAAAAGAGGAAAATAATAAAAATGTTGATGTCGGCGTTATTTTAATTATTATAAAACCGATATAAAACCGAGTATAAAACTGTTAATGTATCAACTTTCATTAATGATGAATATGTATTTCGAATCACTTGTGTGTTGAATATTACTATAGGTGGCAATTAAATCCTCACAAGATACTTGTAAATAAATTATATTTTTACATGTATCTTGTGAGGATTTAATTACCACCTATAGTAATACTTTCATTAAATTAGCGCCGACCTCAAAATTTTTATTATTTTTTTCTTTTTGGTGACTTTTTTGAAGCAGATTTTTTTTAAGTTTTTTATTTTTTACTTTTCAGTGGGTTTGTAGTACCTAAGTTGTTGGCACGTTATATTGACCGAATTCTTTCTTGATATTTGATTACTAAACTTAAAAAAACTACTGAATCGATTTAAGTAAAATTTACGTCGGATCACCCTGAAGGTATGCCCTATTAAATAAAAAAAAATCTTCAAAATTGGTTCACAAATGCAGAAGACATGAGATAATATACATAGTTTATTACTAGAAAAAAGGGCTGAACCGATAAAAAAAAATTATATGGGACTAATCCTACAACCACCTGAACACAACGGAGTCAACATTTTTCAAATCGGTGCAGCCATTCCTGCATTTAAAAAAAGTACATACTGATCGAATTGAGAACCTCCTCCTTTTCAAAAGTCAGTTAAAAATATGTGCAACTAGAAACAGATTTATTTATTTACCAACAGACATTATTGTCCAATTACAGGTAAAAAACAATTCGTGCAGACAAAGTTAAAAATAAAATAGACAAAAGTAAAAGAAAAAATAATAATAAAGAAGTACCTAAGCCTAAATATATTAAGAAGCCATATTATGCAATTATAAAATAATTAATAATTTGATTTAATTTTAGTTTTAATTTGTAAATAAGTATCACCAAAAAAGTCAATATTGTATTTGCTACAGTAAATATTACATATATTACACATGCGTTGGACTGGTGAATTGCACATATACATTGTCTGAGCCGTGGGTATAGTATTTTAAAAAGTTAAAAAAATGACTACGAATAATAAAAATTTCATAGTAGGTACTAATGGAGAAATGTTACCATGGATCATTGAGCACTGAAAAATTAACAACTTTTTAGTGTTAAATGGTTCAGTGAAGGGAAATGCAACACAGGTTATTTGGATAAATTCAAGGCTACTTCAATATTACGTACTCTGAACTTCAAAGTAGCTAATATTGAAATGACCTTGAATTTTGCGATTGCGTAACTTGATAATCTGAAGTTAGCTATCGCAAAAGAACGGGAAAGCAGCTGATTTTTGTTAAATCGAATAATAAGTATAGCCTTTATTCGCAGCTTCGAATAAAATAATTGTCTTAAACCAATCGTATATATACAGGGTGTTTTCGGTCTACTTATTTTATTTTTAATGAGTGATAGTAGAGGTCAAAAGAAGACGATTAGTGTTAAAACATCTTAGTGGCCGGTTTATCGTAGGGGTCGCCAAATTCTTGAAAATTTCAAGATATTGTCTTGTCTTGATCTTGTCTTGAAATCAAGACAAGATCAAGACAAGAAGTAATTTTAGATTTCAAGACAAGACAAGAAATGTTATGTCATAGACGTGGTCGTTATTTCACGTCACTAGTTACAATAACTAGCTACGCGGTATGTAACCGAATCACTAGTTTCGAGTTACATTACAAGTAGTGATTTTTGCAAATGCGTTACTAAGCGAGAGCGGGTGACAGTGACATGAATAAATCCGAAGTAACCCGAACACGCACATGCCGTGATTTAAGTGTATAGCTACAAACACTTAGATAGTGATTTAATGTATTTTAGTTTCGTCTCGTTTCGTGTGTAACTGTATAGTTGGTAACTGGTGGAGGTATTTATGCAAGCAATCACAGTAGCTGAATAAAAATAACTAATTACAAAAATCACTAGTTTTGAAACAGGTGACGCCGACCAAGTCACTGGTTTCGTTACGTTTCTTGAAAATAACGTAACGACCCACGTCTATTATGTCAATACCAAGATTTCTTGTCAAGAAAACAAGAAATCTTGAAATATCTTGACTAACAATGAAAACGCTAAAACGTATATTTATTTGTGAAAAAGATAACATATTTTAACATAACATAACGTATTATTTTAATTTATTGAACACATTTTTTGCTAGACCGATTCACAAAAATGTAAATTAAAAACAATAAATGAAAAAACTCGGGTTGCAGTGCCAAACCCTGCCGACAATAATATAGTGTATTTGCTAATAAGGTCTTGTGGCTTTATTATGTGAACTTAAGTTTGTTTTTGGACAAAATCAAAAAATTTAACCCCTTAATACATCCCTTAAAATAATATTATTTTTCTTAATTTCAATATTATTATCAATGCAACCTCTGTACCAAATTAAATACACCCGTCAGCAAATAAATCACTATCCGCGAACTAGTGTTTTCATAAAATTTGTAAGTCCGGTCCTGTTGTGCCGATTTTGTTAAAATTTTAGCAACACATTATAATCTCTACCAAAGGGTTAAATTCTAATTTTGAAACAATTCTGAGATTTTTTTCGGTATTTTTGGGCCCAAAAACTTTTTTCAACTCCTAAAAACTACTCTTAAAATAGCCCGATCGGGCCCATTTTAAATAGGCTTCGTGTGGTGATGGGTTCCAATGTGTGTACCAAATTTCGTTTAAATCGATTAAGTCTGTCGAGAGTTATCGTGTACACACACACACACATATATATAAGCCATGAATTAAGGCACATAAGACTTCTTATGGAGTCAATGGCTAGCCGATTTCTTGGCTTTGTTATTGTTAAAGCTGGTCTTGAAAATAGCATTTCCGCAGGTACCTACAGATGTAAGATGTTGCTGGCGTTCCGAGAAAATCCTTGGCCATTTTCGATAACGACGGGTAGACATTTTCGTGTCTTCTCCCCCAATCAAGTATATTCTCAGAATTTTCTGTCCTAGGCTCATTTAAGTATTTTTCAATTTCATACTTCCAAGATTCTGAGTTATTTGCGTTCGTCAGAAAACAAATAAAGATCGGGGAACCACCAGATTGCCGTGTTAGCACGCAACGCAATAAAAAGTTCGCCGGCGAGGAATCACCATGTACGGTGTCACCGGTTAATCAAGAAATTTCAAGATCTTGAAATTTCTTGAGTCAATACAGGACATAAGATGTCAAGAAAACGTCAAGACAAGATTTTTTAAGATTTCTTGATTTTTTTTCAAGACAAGACAAGAAGTTATTGTCAAGACAAGAATTCTTGTCTTGTCAACCCCTAGTTTATCGTACATTTCACGATGTTTTTTAATCACACTGTTAAATGACAGGTTGTTATATGGTAACGAATCGCAGCAACCAATGAACACGTAGCTGCAGTTAAAATTTAACAGTGTGATTAAAAAAATATCGTAATTAAAATGTACGATAAACCGCCCATAAAAGTTGTATGATAATTTTGATGCACTTCCCCATAAATTAACAAGTATTATAATAGTATAGATACAGATTTGTGTTTTTCAACATGAAATAAATTTCTTTTCTTTTCTATTTCAGTTAAGTGCACCGCGATATCCAGTGGTACTAAAACTGGGCCACGCTCACGGAGGACTCGGCAAAGTGAAGGTAGAAAACCATTCAGACTTCCAAGACATGGCCAGTGTCGTCGCATTGGCCAATACTTACTGCACGGCTGAACCTTATGTGGACTCAAAATTCGATATTCATGTACAGAAAATCGGCAGCAATTATAAAGCTTTTATGTATGTATCAAAATCAAAATTATTTATATTTCAAAATGTTTTTTTGTCTCCTTAAAATGTTCGACTTGCCTGCAATTTATTTTGTTTTGAGTCTAGAGAACCGACAATGGGATTTTCTATTTTTTTAAACGCGTGTGTACCTACAGAATTGAAATACCTTTCAAATGAGGTACAACATGACTCCCCTTGCTATTTAAACATTTTGAGTTGATAGTGCGCCTGACGCCATCTTTGAAATTTGAATTTTCAAAAAATGTATCTTCAAAAGATATTTTATGTGATGAAATTTTACCTCGACTTTGTCCGAATTCTTTAACCCGTTTGATTCAAAAGTTAAGATTGGGAGAGGAAACACTTTAGACGCACTGTATAGGTACTACTTTTGACAAGGTCATGATTCATAAATCTGTGGTTACAGACTTGCTACTTGATTCAAATATTCTATAATTATTCCACTGGTACTGTGCGATTAATGCACGCTGAAGTTTAAAAACGTAAATATTAAGGCAAAAGCTTTAAAATATATAATATAAATAATAATGGTGCGAGTGACGTCTGCAGTTATATTACTATGACCCAGTGTACGAACGCATTAATATTAGTCCAGTCACGAGAGGAAGTCCACCTTGCGTTTTGTGCAGCAAATGATTTTATTTTTTAGTGTCCTCAAGCATGTTTAGAAGATGTCAAATCCAAGTTTGCGACCTCTAAAACAGGACGGGGGAGTTTTGGTGGGCTAAAAATTCACGATTTTTTTGCACTTTTTTTGATTTCTTGCTTATAAAATGGAAACGGCTGGTTCTATCGAAAAAATGAACCTATTCAAAATTAAAGGGAACAAAATTTACTTCAAAATGCACTAGTCAAATGTGTTTATGTTCCCATTTTTACTGGCTCTACAGAACTTAGAAAATCGCCAAATTTTACTAAAATGAAAAAAAAGCATTTTTTCAAGCTTTTAACTATTGAAAAACTCGAATAGCCTATAACCTTCCCTAATAAACGGGCTATCTAACAAAAAAAATTTCAAATCGGATTGGTAGTTCCTGAGATTAGCGCGTTCAAAAAAAAAAAAAATAAACTCTTTTTTTGTTTGAACGCGCTGATCTCAGGAACTACAAGTCCAATTTAAAAAAATTTTTTTTTGATAGATAACCCGTTTATTAAGGAAGGTTATAGGCTATTCGAGTTTTTTTAAATTCAATTCCAAAGGGGGTAAAACAGGGGTGTAAGATTTTTTGTTATTACAAAAAATCTTACACTCACGTTTTACCCCCTTTGGGGTTAAATTTAAAAAAAACTCGTATATCCTATAACCTTCCTCAATAAACAGGCTATCTAACAAAAAAATTTTTTTTAAATCGGACTTGCAGTTTCTGAGATTAGCGCGTTCAAACAAAAAAAGAGTTTATCTCGGAGTTTATTTTTTTTTGTTTGAACGCGCTAATTTCAGGAACTACCAGTCCGATTTGAAAAAAACATTTTTTGTTGGATAGCCCGTTTATTAAGGAAGGTTATAGGCTATTCGATTTTTTTTTTTAATTCAATCCCAAAGGGGGTAAAACGTGAGTGTAGGATTTTTTGTTATTACAATAAATCCTACACTCCCGTTTTCACCCTTTGCGATTGAATTTTTAAAAAACTCGTATAAGGTCTCAATGATTACTACTTTGCTTCTTTTACAGACTGGTAGTTCCTGAGATTAGCGCCTTCAAACAAAAAAAGAGTTTATTTTTTTTTTGTTTTTCAAAGTTCTGTAGAGTCGGTAAAAATCGGAAGAAAAACATATTTGACTAGTGCATTTTGAAGAAAATTTTGTGTCCTTTAATTTTGAATAGGACCATTTTTTCAATAGGACCAGCCGTTTTCATGTTATAAGCAAGAAATCGAAAAAAGTGCAAAAAAATCATGGTTTTTAGGCCACCAAAACTCCCCCATCTTGTTTTAGAGGTCGCAAACTTGGATTTGACATCTCTTAAACATGCTTGAGGACACAAAAAAATAAAATCATTCACTGCACAAAACGCAAGGTAGACCTATCTTTTTAAGCTCTCGTGACTGGACTATATTGTTATGTGGGTTACTTTAGATACTAAAAAGGGCTGAAGTACTCTGGTACATTAGCATTAGACTCGAATAACTCCAACCCTCCGTCGTAAATTTACTTTTGTTACCTTAACTTCGAATATTCCATTTGTTTTTTTATATGTATATTTCATGTAAACATTTCGGTGTCGTATTCCCAATTCGAGTCTCCATACTTTTTTAGTTTTACCAGTTTCTTTCTTCTAAATACTAGTTGTTCATTACTCCGTCCAGCGTCTATATAAATTCAGAAATAGTTAAATTGGACTCCGGACATTAGTGAATCGTTCACATGTAAAAAATAAGCGTTTCCCTAGTCCTTAGTTGATTTATCGCGATTTAAAATTTTATGGCAGTTAAAATTATTTGTGTAGCTTAGTGATCGTTCAGGCTCTCTAGTGCTAATATTGTCTATAACATTTCAGAAGCTATTTTTATCGTGATTCATGGTATATGTTTTCGTCATTAATTTAAATAAAAGTTTAATTACTATACGTTATAAACCGGCATCCTTCAATAAAATGTTTATTGTAAATTAAAAGTAAATAATTTCACACTACCTGACATTTTTTAAATTCTGATGATTACAGCTTGTATTTGTAATTAATAATTTCCAGATACCGCTGGTTTTATAGTTTAAAATTAACATAAATTGACAAAATAACTGTCTTAAAGACATTAATAAAGGAAATATAAATTCTAAAATTATAATATTATCGCTGATATCATAAAAATCTTAGTTAATGATGTAAGATATTTTTCGATACACTTTGACAGCAACTTTTTCTTTTAAAACAGCCCTGTTTTTTATCGCCCTAGCAAATAATCATTTGCCGTCCTTATTTGTTTTTTCATAACTGCTACTAAAAGTCTTAACATGAAAAAAAGAAATGTGAACAAAATTCAGGTCTCTTAATTGCAAAGATCTTCCAACAAAGGAATATCCTAATAAAGTAGTTCCAATTTGAAAGAATTGCGTACCTACCTATGGCTATGTCTTCTAAAAATATGATCCAAGCACGTTCTTCTTTCGCTGATGTTCAGAATCGGCCTTAAACGTATAAGCTGAAGTACACCTTTTTTCAATTTTTTAATTACAAAGATAAACAAGATAATTTGTTTTTTTGTGTTTTTTTTATAAATGCGGAATAAACTTTCACAAATAAAAAAAATCAATAGGTTTAAGCGAGGATTTAAGCAAGGATGTTACGGAGCTCCGATTCCTTTTCCCGAACTACGGATAATCCGATACTTTTTTAGATTCGATTTCGTATTCGTATCAGAAATAATTATAACGGGCGTTAAACGTCGAAGCCGTTGATCGTTACTTGCGGTGAATGCCGCATTCCCGCCTGCTGCGCCTACTTCCCCTCCCGTGCATGCAGCTATTGTAGAATATTCACTCACCGCGTAGGTAATTGTGTTTTATTATCCAGTCGGTTCGTGTTTTTTATTGAATAAACGTCATAATTAAATAATTACATTAAAATGAGACCAAAATTTTAAATCCGATTCCAAATCCGATAATCCATAAAAAAACTCCGATTCTGATACAAGAGATCCTTAACATCTCTGGTTTTGAGTATTATTCCTTTCAGATCTTTATTCATACAATTTTCATCTTGACAACTTTCTTATTATCTCTTGAACTTACCTTGTACGCCTTTCAGTTATACTCTCTATATAACCAGTCAGGATGAAAATACTTCACGGAAATTAATTAATTAAAATCAACAAGTTATGTTTATATAGTTTATTCAATCTATTTTGTTAATTACATATTTTTATTTAATCTGTTGGCGTTAACTAGTCATGACATTTAAATTAAATTAAAAAGTTTTCAAGATATCACTACTAAAAATCATGTTTTAGGGAGTTTTTGCTCTATGACTGAAAATTCAAATTATTAATATTTGTACTAACGAACATAAAAAATACAACAGTTGAATACATTTTTAGCTGTATACGTTTCGAAAACGACGCCCCGAGGTGTTTCGCATCGTTTAGTTTTTTAGTTTTGTTTAAATAATGTCGTTTTGTTCAGAATATTATTAATTTTAAAAATTAGTAACAAGCTTTTCTAAAACTAGACTTTTTTTAAATTATCTACAAGTAACTGGCTTTTAGCTCCTCTACGACCTTTTGGAGAATTATGAACCCCCTTCAAAGAACATATTTTATTTCTATGCTAATTTCCTGGCTACTGGACTAGTAGTCGTGTTGTTCGATAATGTTAAACAAACCGCTTGCTGTCAGATTAAGAAATAAAATAATATTTTATATTCTGAAAAAATATTTTAGCTAATGAACGTTCATTGACTTCACTGAAAGTTATATATTGTGTTTATAAAAAATTCATTGACATGCGGTAAAATTCATTGTAATAAGAATCAATTTCATTGTAAGTATGAAAAAATATGAACATTTATCTTGAAATAACATACCTTTTCGGTAGGTTTATTTTTTTCAAAAACATTTCCTTAGGTACAAAATGTGAAATGTTTTCTTAAATTATTTACTTAAGGCTTTTAAAATATGTAAAAGTGGGTCACGGTCAGTTAAAAAATTCACCTGCGACTTTCTTTGAACTTTGCATTCTTAAAATGAACATCTCTTGAAAAAATAATAAGTTTCCATTCATACCCGAGATAATGATCAAATGTTTCAACATTCCGGAAAAAATAATGAGTATTTTAAGTTTTCAATTAAATATTAAGGAAAACAGGTTCGTTATAGCAATGTCTAGTATAATCATACGACGTGCAAGGAGCCTTTGAATAAAAGATCAGTCATCTTTGTTAGCAAAGGTAGCAAAGGCAGTACCTACTTGACTTTGTCAACAAACTGCAAATTTGATTCAAGAAGTCGCTGCGTATTTCTAGGCGTACTTACAAAGCAGAAACAGACATAATAAAAAGCAAACAAGCTGCAAAAAATGTATAGATTAAGGGAAATACAAATTATAAAAAAAAAAATTTTATATTGCATAAAGCAATTTCGTTAGGAAATTTTCCAAAATTAATTGACTATAACTAACATTTCATTGTATTTTTTCGGGAAATAGAACATAAAATGCCATTCTGCAAACTGTTAAGATATATTCAGAAACATTTAAATCGTAGCTTATTTATATATTTTATCTATAATCGCGTCATCAAAATTAAAAGATAGATTTCACTCCTAACACTAAAAGTCGATTTATTATATTAATATTTTAATATTAAAAGTCATTTTGCATATAAAATTATGACAAGCACTATAAAATGAACTGTAAAAACGTTGTTTTTCATAAACCTCTATTTCTTTTTAAATCGCAAACAATCAACAACTTTTTTATAGTCAATCATGAACATAGGTGATGAGTAATCGTTTTATTGTTAACAGTTTAATATAGCAGAGCTTGTATCAACATTCGAAAAATGTTTGTTTCATGCGGCGCTAAAAATATCGAGAGAGGCTCATGACAGATTACTTAATCGTGTCGACAGAAATAGAATGTAGTGAGAAGATCGTGTTCAACAATTTATGAATGAATTTGTTGTCTAATCTGATACAAGTCAATAAATATTACATTCCGCTCTAAAGAACATGTTTGAAATTGATTAGAATCTTTGAAAATGTTACATTTGGGGCGTGTAGGAATGGTTCATTAAAAAACTCCATATATGCGATATTAGTTACTGAAAATTAATCTTTTCTTTCACGTAACAACTGAACCATCGTAATCTAATCCTCACGAGAACGCATTAGTGATGAGCAAAATTGGCCTTCGTCTTGCAGTCTGCAGACCACGACTGCAAGACTTGAGAAAGACCAAGATCGAACTGCAAGAGTTTTGCTGATTGAAAACATTTTTTTAAAATTTTTGGTATCTATTATTCAAAACGATAATATATGGTACACGATGAATAATTACACTTATGTTTACTTTCTTGACCAGTGTATGAATTTACTTCTTTGAATTACTCACTGTCACTTCATTCAAAATAAATTGATAAAGAGATCAATAAATTTTTGCAAATATTTGATATGGAATTGACTTATTTTATGAATTTTATTTTCATTGATTGTGGTAAACATATTGTCATTTTGCGTATAGTCTATTTTTACAGACCATATATACGTAACATAATACTATAATAATTTAGACAATTTTTATTTATTTTTTTGTTCAATCTAGGTATGCTTTTATAGTTTGCTGAAGAAATCGCAATAAAGGTGACGAAACGTCCAATTTCATTTAAAACTTCTTCCCAACTTTTTTATTACTTAGTTGTCCAAACTCCAATTAGATACCTATGTGCTATTAGTAAATTGTAAAAACTGTTTTTTGTTTGACACGTTTTCATCTATACTTAATTAATTATAAGAGTATAGGTACCTATGTTTATTAAAGTTATTTTGTACAGTGGATCATCATCATAAGGTCCTCAGTCCGTAGACTGGTTGGACGCATACTTCCAATTTTTCTTTTCTTTAGCTAGTTTCCTCATTTCGCTTACCCTAGATTCTATAGAACATCCTACATCTTTTACTATCTGCGAACAATATTCTAAACGCAGCCTCCCCGGTCCTCTTTATTTTCCCGTTTCTGCAGCCTCTAGAATATCTCTAACTAGTCTATCGTGCCTGAGTAAGTGTCCTACAAATCTATCCCTACTTTTTTGTATAATTTTCCATAAACTTCTCTTTTTCGCGATTTGATTTAGTACCTCTTCGTCTTGATTTTGTCCATCCACTTTATCTTCAGCATTCGCCTATAGCACCATATTTCGAAAGCCTCTATTCTTTTTCTTGTCTGTTTCTCTTATGGTCCATATTTCGCTTCCATATAGCGCGATGCTCCAAACGTACGTTTTTAGTAATAAAAAAAAAATAGTAAAAAGAGTTTGCTGTATTTTGACACACGAAGCAAGTATAGATATAAAAAATTTTGGAGCATACAAGTAATTCAAGAATTACAAGGCGCGATATTCATGTAGGTACTGTGTGTAAACGGTTTTATTGAACATAGGGAAAATAACACTGAGAAGATTTATAATTTTGTAGTAGGCTATGAGCCATAAGACCTAATATAAATATGTATTGGATTAGATAGAAAAAATAGTACAGTGAATTTTTTAAACAATTTTCCATAGCAACGGTTGACTATTAAGCGTTACTCGGAACCGGCTAAATAAAAAAGTCATGATGTGTCGTAAGACACCCGACAGAAGCTATGCTTTTTACGCATTGTATATAAAACCGAATTTATCAAAGATATAAATAATACAATTAAAAAGTTATTATTTGATCGCCATTTTGAAATCTGACCCCATTTTATTTTTTTGTGTCTTATTAAATTCTCAAATATCAATTTTCAAAAGGATCGGATAATTTTTACAAAGAAATATATACTTATGACCGCCATTTTGAAATATGACATCATTTTATTTTTTTGTGTCCTATAAAACTCGCAAATATTAATTTTCAAAAAGATCGGATCATTTTTGCAAAAAAGTACATATGGCCGCCATTTTGAAATCTGACGTCATTTTATTTTTTTGTGTTCTATGAAACTCTCAAATATCAATTTTCAAAAGGATCGGATAATTTTTACAAAAAAGTACATACGGCCATTATTTTTAAATCTGACATCATTTTATTTTTTTGTGTCCTATGACACTTTCAAATACCGATTTTCAAAAGGATCGGATAATTTTTACAAAAAAGTATATATGGCCGCCATTTTGAAATCTGACGTCATTTTATTTTTTTGTGACCTATGAAACTTTCAAATATCAATTTTCAAAAGGATCGGATAATTTTTACAAAAAAGTACATACGGCCGCCATTTTGAAATCTGACATCATTTTATTTTTTTGTGTCCTATGAAACTTTCAAATACCGATTTTCAAAAGGATCGGATAATTTTTACAAAAAAGTATATATGGCCGCCATTTTGAAATCTGACATCATTTTATTTTTTTGTGACCTATGAAACTCTCAAATATCAATTTTCAAAAGGATCGGATAATTTTTACAAAAATGTCCATACGGCCGCCATTTTTAAATCTGACGTCATTTTATTTTTTTGTGTCTTATGAAACTCTCAAATATCAATTTTCAAAAGGATCGGATAATTTTTACAAAGGAGACTACATATTTCCGCCATTTTGAAATATGACGTCATTTTATTTTTTTGTGTCCTATAAAACTCGCATATATCAATTTTCAAAGGGATCGGACAATTTTTACAAAAAAGTACATATTATGGCCGCCATTTTGAAATCTGACGCTATTTTATTTTTTTGTGTCCTATGAAACTTTCAAATACCGATTTTCAAAAGGATCGGATAATTTTTACAAAAAAGTATATATGGTCGCCATTTTGAAATCTGACGTCATTTTATTTTTTTGTGTTCTATGAAACTCTCAAATATCAATTTTCAAAAGGATCGTGTAATTTTTAGAAAGGCGTTCTACATATTTCCGCCATTTTGAAATCTGACGTCATTTTATTTTTTTGTGTCCTATAAACCTCGCAAATATGAATTTTCAAAAGGATCGGATAATTTTTACAAAAAAGTATATATAATGGCCGCCATTTTGAAATCTGACGTCATTTTATTTTTTTGTGTTCTATGAAACTCTCAAATATCAATTTTCAAAAGGATCTGATAATTCTTACAAAAAAGTACATATGGCCGCCATTTTGAAATCTGACACCATTTAATTTTTTTGTGTCCTATAACACTCTCAAATATTAATTTTCAAAAGAATCGGATAATGTTTACAAAAAAGTACATATGGACGACATTTTGAAATCTGACGCCATTTTATTTTTTTGTGTCCTATAAAACTCTCAAATATTAATTTTCAAAAGGATCGGATAATCTTTACAAAAGTGACGTTACACTACTTCGTGACGTGACTTTTCAATTGTTTAGTGTGCTTTATTTCCTTAGTCTGATTTTATTACATTTATCCGAAACGTTACCGGAGAAAGACCTTTTGCCTGTGAAAATTCAAAAGTACGATTTGCACCCGGACGAAAGCCGGGCCGGTCAGCTAGTTACCATAATAATGTATTATCACCGGAGCTACACATGTGTGCAAAATTTCAACTCAATCGGATCACGGGAAGTGGGTGAAAATTTAAAAGTACGATTTACACCCGGACGAAAGCCGGGCCGGTCAGCTAGTTACCATAATATTGTATTGTCACCGGAGCTACACATGTGTGCAAAATTTCAACTTAATCGGATCACGGGAAGTGGGTGAAAATTCAAAAGTACGATTTACACCCGGACGAAAGCCGGGCTGGTCAGCTAGTTACCATAATATTGTATTGTCACCGGAGCTACACATGTGTGCAAAATTTCAACTCAATCGGATCACGGGAAGTGGGTGAAAATTCAAAAGTACGATTTACACCCGGACGAAAGCCGGGCCGGTCAGCTAGTTACCATAATATTGTATTGTCACCGGAGCTACACATGTGTGCAAAATTTCAACTCAATCGGATCACGGGAAGTGGGTGAAAATTCAAAAGTACGATTTACACCCGGACGAAAGCCGGGGTATGAACGTCGAGAAATTTTGGTCCGATCCCTAGGTCTCGCCATCCGATCGACGTCAATAATTAGTTACACGTCATTTTAACTCAGTAGGCCAGGGTTTTTAAACTTAAATTCAAACATCAGCAGTCAAAAAATTGAATAACTATATTAAAATAATGCAATATAAGACAGAGCATACGCTATCTTCCAATATCCATATCACACTGTGCAACAGACAAGGACAACCGAAACAAGTTCGCGATTTATTAGATAAAGTCGCATTTATTTCGTTTAATAATCATATAAATCTGTATAAAAAAACAGTTTTGACACAATATTATACATGAAATCTATCTAAAATTTTCTGCTCTTTCGTTTAAGACAGGTTTCGAATCGATCTGACTTAAATTGAGCAAACTATAAGCAAAAAACACCGTTTTTTCTAATTTGCTCCCCTCTGGGGCCAAAATTCAAAAATCGGGCGACGTTAGGATCAAATAGACCCCGAGAGGAATCGAACAAAAAAAAGTTTTTTAAAATCGGTTAACTCGTTTGGGCTGTACGACTGATACAAAAAATCCGTTACAGATTCACAGATTCACAGATTCACAGACAAAGCGAGTGTATATAGGCGCTTCTAGCTTCGCTAAGATCGCGCCTAAAAAGAGTCATTATAATTTATGAATAGAAGTCGAGAGTACTCAAATCTTGCCACTCCTGCTCTGTATCTGCAGCTTTCTATAAAGTTAGATGCTCCTCCCCAAATTAAGGTGGCGTCTATAATACTAGCATGGAATTGTAAACAAGATGTGCTGCTTCATCACTGACTGTCTCTTTTATGTGTTTTATTAGTGGCGTAACTACCGAGGGGACAGAGTGGGCAGTTGCCCCCGGGCCAGGAAGTCTAAGGGGCCCTGAAGCAGCCTGTATTACTATTTTTGTATCTGTTATTAAATCGCATTCTATAAATTCGCATTCTATAAATTAATCGTCCGATAAGATAACGCAGCGGCCGTCCACAGTGTGGCAGTGTGTGGTCTCCCACTCCCTAGTGACATGCGCTAAACACCGGAATCGTTCTTATTGACTAATTGAATAGGTATTGCGGGGATGAAAAATACCATGGTATTTTTCACCACAGAAATATTCTATTATTTATTTATTTATTTTTGTTAAATTGTAATAACGGTACGGACCCTCGTGACGCGAGTTCTGCTCGCACTTGACCGCTTTTTTTCAAAGAATTTATATCTTAAAGAATCATAGAAATTGAAAGAACGCAAAAATTATAGCTAAGGCTATGAGTTTTCATTTTAAAATAAAGTATTGTTTTTCGACCTTATCGCCATACCATGCACTTCCTTACGGAGCATAGAAGACAAAATATGTGTAAGCTAAGAACCCAAATTTCTCATTTCTCTTATTATAGGTATGCCAAATTTTTGGAAATCTTAAAAGAGATTCTAATATATTTAATATAACATGTAAAATAATTAATTGATATTGACATTTCTGGTTTCATGTTCCAGGCGTAAATCAATTTCCGGTAATTGGAAAACGAACACTGGCTCAGCAATGTTGGAACAGCTGACGATGACCGAAAGATACAAGATGTGGGTCGACGAAGTTGCCGATCTGTTCGGTGGACTGGAGATCTGCGCGCTGGAGATTATCGTCGGCAAGGACGGCAAGGAGCACATTATCGAGGTGAATGACAGCGCACTTACGTTAATGGGCGATTCGCAAGAAGAGGATCGACGACACATTGCGGAACTCGTCACGCACAGAATGCAGGTAGGTGTATATTTTTTTTATTAAGCAGTTCAAGCGAATTTTGTGACTAACGCCTCTACGTCTCTACAGTTAGGAGTGAATATTATCGCACCGTGAGTACTGAACCACCCGGAACCACCTCAACTCAAAAAAGTTCGAATTTGAGATATATGTAGTAGCTACACAGAACGAAAGAGCAAACAAATTTTCTCTCTACCAGTATAATCAGCTTAACTCAATCTTAAGTAGTATTCTGACGAGAGTAGAAAATGTGATATGACATTGTAATGGATTTTTTGCCGTATCCATTACTGACTATAAAATAGCTGCTTTACAGGCATGTATGTATATGTTGCAGTCAAAACTCTTAACCAGTCAAAAGTACTATTGACTAGCAAAATCAGTCAAAAGTACTTTTGACCGTATGCTTTAGTCAATAATACTTTAAATATATACATAAAATATATACATAAAATAATACTTAAAAAACCGTATATAGATTTCTCGTTATAATTTGAATAATACTTTTGACTAAAATAACAGTTAAAAGTACTTTTGCCCAATGGAGCTGGTTAAAAGTATTTTTGACTAAGTGATTCCGTCAAAAGTGGTTTTGACTGGTTGTATCAGTCAAAACTCTTAAAAAGTTAAGGTGGTCGATAAAAATAACGACAAACGCACATATAAACTTTTATATTACTCATTATTAGTGGAGAACGTGCTGATATCAGAACAAAAATGAGTGAGTACGAAAAGAAAGAACGCTTTTTGCAAAGAATTTTAGCGATAGAAGATATGAAAGATAGTCATTTCAATGTGATGACAAAAGAAAAATTTGAAAAGTTTGCAATGGATGTGGAAGACGCGAAATTTGATGAAAAGAAAACACCATTACAGTACAGTAGACTAAAACGCTTTAACATCATTGAAGTGTAATTCAAAGTGCCATAATAGTTGCATGAATAAATAATTCGTCATTGTAGACGGATCAATTAAAGTTAAAAATTATTTAAGAAAAGCGATTAACGTAATATAGGTACTGTGTTTTTATAACCTGTGAATTTTCTGATTACCTATTTTAATGACAATTTTTAAGTGTATGTTTTCTTTGTATTGATTGTAATGCCAAATTTTTCGTAATAAACGATTTCACATTTAATAAATATCTTTTTTATTCACATCTAACGAGTTAATAGTGCTTTTGACTGATGCTTTATTGCAGTTAAAACTACTTTTGACGAAGAGCGTCAGTCAAAAGTACTTTTAACCGCAAATTTGCAGTCAAAAGTACTAATAACCAATAATTTTCAGTCAAAATCACTTTTGACCAACCTGATCAGTCAAAAGTACTTTTGACTGATTTTGCTAGTCAATAGTACTTTTGACTGGTTAAGAGTTTTGACTGCAACATATACATGTAAAGTGGCTTTTGACAATAATATAATGAACTATTCTTTTATCTGAATACCACATAACTAAAAAAAATTATGTATTTTTATCAAGGGCCGGATACTATGCAATTTTTGTTAATAATAAAGCAACAAAAACATTAGTAAAATAAATACAAAGTGTTATTTGATTTACGCAGTTTTAGTTTTGCAAAAACTTAAAGCGTGAATATCTTAGAACTGCTTTTTTGAGTTATGATGGTTACTCGCGGTGCGATATTTGTAAATTTATAGTTTAAAATATCGTTCAAATCGTTGGCCTGAGCGATAGCAGTACCGTCTCAAATATTGTACAATATTTTTGAAACAGTCCCACATATTATTAATATGTTTTTAAAGTGTAGATACACATATTTCTCCCCCCTCCCTTCACACAATTTTCTACTAAAGTGACTCGGTAAAATGTAACGAGTGTGATATATTATGGAATTGTGTCGCGGAAGTGACGCAAAGGTTTAATGTCAGCTATATTTCATTCTTCTTGGCCAGCTGTTAATTTTTTTTATGTAGCTGTCATCGTATTCGAATCTGAATGTTTTCACATTGCAATTGGTTCAGTCAGTAGGCCGAAAACCACGAAATTTTACCACTTTCTTTACTTTTTTCGAAATATCTCAGAAACGGTCAAGCGATTCTTTCACTATGTAATGTTTTAAAGAGGATTATATTTTCTATAATTTTCATTCCTACAACTTCTGTGGTACTGATGGTAAAAGCGCGCTACAGCTTCTTGAAAATCACGCGCTTGATGTAACCTTGGCAGTCAATGGTTAGAATGTATTGTCATTTTCAATAGCTTTATTTATTGTGTTCTTCATCGAATTTTGAATTGAAAATACATAATATGTTCATAAAGCAAGGAATGCTTTAAATCGTGCTTTTTGTCCGATATCGATATCATTAAAAACTGAGAAGTTATAGGCAGTCAAAGTTGAAATCATCACAGAGTTTTACCTGTTTTTTTAACACGGGTTACGAGTACATTGATCCATAACAAATAAAAAAAAAATTCCTAAACAATGCTTTTTATCCTATCTCCATAACTTAAAAAAATGTTCAAGTTATATGTTCAAGAACCTTATTATGCTTTTATCTCAGTTTGACTAAAAATTTTAACATAGAATCCTATAGTCTAGACCAGCGTAATATCTTGAGAGTATCGGGGACTCACTGTTTTTTAACGGTATAAGAAACTAAAAGTTAATTCGAAAAAGATACAATCTAATAAAAGATAATAGCCTTTTGACTGGAAATTATTTAATATTCACCTTTCAACATCACTATATAAAAATAAATGATTAACCAGCGTAATCAGCTTTAAAAATCGCAAATATTTTTTGTCAATGAATATTAAATAAGTACGTTAATTACGAGTTTTCCAATAGAAATTACAAATTGACAGCTTCTATAAGAAGGAATTTCTTAGAATGGCTTGTTGAATTAAACATATTGTTTTGTATTCTTTTCTATGAAATAGAAAAAGAAAACTTTTATAATCATAACAAAGGAGAAAGCACTAATTATTACTCTTAATTTTGTATTTGATGTATGCATAGGTACCTTACTGAACTTGTGTATTACATTGTAGTGTAATCTATTTGAATACATGGGATATTATGACTTATGACTTTGACGTACGGTAACGGGCACAAATAAGTAATAATTTGGGAAACTGAACATAAAGGTGCATTTTCATGTGACGCATGACGCTGGTTTCTAGCGTCAAATACGGTCACGTGATAGAATTTCAACATGGACGCCAACTCGAAAAAATGTAGCGTCAAATTTAATAAATAAATATCAGGTTTTGTAGAAATCTTAATATTAATAACAAACGATTAGGATTTAAGTAACATTTCTTTATGAAGACCTTGACAGGTCAACTGGTTTCTCATTGTCAAAAACTTTTTTTTAATTATACTTCGAACACATTTGGGTTAAATAGCGCTCTTTTTAACAGATACAATTAGGGAAATAAGACGAAAATTGGATTTCAAAGTTAAAATTTGATTTTTTTTCGATGAAATTTTTCAAAATCCGTTTTATTATTGAGATAAAATATATTAATATATTCATACAGACTACTCTTTGTCTATAGATTAAGTACAGCTGTAGAACCAGTAGAACTCGAGCGTAAAAGCTAAACAGTAAATAATGTTTAGCTTTTACGCTACATTTTTTCGAGTTGGCGTTCAGCGTCAAGCGTGACATGAAAATGCACCTTAAAACAAAATTATTAATCCCGACATTGACATATTTTAAAGTGAAACTTTATTAGCCTCGTTTTTTCCGTTCGGTTACGCATGTTGAGCGTCATGTCACGTCCAATCGAAGCGATCGACCAGATCAGTACACCGACGTTATGTTCATAACTATATACAAGTGTGATGTTAGTCGACCAGACCAGTACTCATCGAAAAGCAGAGAAGTTTATGTTCATAACTATATTGTACGCCTATTTAACTAGTATCGTACGAATATTCAATCGAGCAGCACATCAAATACCCATTAACCACCAACGATAGAATAGATTCTTACTCCATATTGATCAGGATTCAAAATACATTACCAAAACCACGTAAGCAAAATTATATACTTTAGGCCTTAGGGGATTTCGGGTTAAAATCGTTTAGGGTTATGGCAATAAGTTTCACTTGTACCGTGGACAAGTGCTCAACGCCGCAAATAGCTTAGTCGGCTATCGCGTTGACCAACATCAGTTACCTTCACGCCAAGCCCAGGTTCGAATACCGAGAGCTCATAATTAATTTTTTTTTTTAATAATGAAAATACATTGGAGAACAATTAATAATGCTTATTATTTAGAAATAAAAGTATAGCGATTTTATTAATTATTTTCATTAAAACTAACACATACAACCATCGAGCAACTCTGTTTTAGTGGAAATAATTAATAAAATCGTTATACTTTTATTTGTAAATAATAAGCATTAATAATTGTTCTCCAATGTATTTTCATTATTAAAAAAAAAAAAATTAATTATGAGCTTTCGGGATTCGAACCTGGGCTTGCCGTGAAGGTAACTGACGTTGGTCAACGCGTTAGCCGACTAAGCTATTTGCGACGTTGAGTACTTGTCTATTAAACTGGTATACAAAGCAAGGATTGTGATTTATTTTTTAAAAATGTGATTTTATTAATTTTTAAAGACATTTAAATAAAAATAAGTCTACAACATCATAACTGGGGACATTTAGAACCAGATCGTAAAATAAAAATAACAAAAACAGTTAACGGGGAGCAAATATTAACAAATTATCGTAACACCATGTTAAAATGCTATGTCTCAGTTACGGTGGGACACACTGTATGTATACCTACTATGTGCCACATAGAACTTTGTTTTCTCGAAAATTACAAAATTATGCAAAATTTCGTATATATTGTGCTAGGGGATCTACATAGAACTCTGTGGGCTTGAGAATAGCCGAAAGTGTAGCAATGCTGTTGTTTACATGGCGTTGCTATGGTTCCTCTATTAGAAGGCCCCAGTTCCCGGGTTCTAGCCCGAGAGCTGGTAAAAGTGTCAATTGTATTTTCAATTTATTATTAAAAAAAAGATGAATAATTGAAAATATGAATTGGTGCTAGGCCCAAATAACTTTAGCTGTTGGTGGTCTTTAAAACACAATTTCAATTTTTACATAGAACTGTGGGTGTCTTCAGAGATGCAAAAGCCAAGCAACATAAAACCTTGGGTATCAAAATCTCAATTTCTGAAAAATTGTAACATAGAACCCTATAACTCCAGTCTTCAAGCAAGCGATATTTATTATTTATGTCGAGGCCTGTATATTTCGCATTCGCGTGCGGTTAATAACATGTCACTAATGTCTTCCTGATTGTTCATTATGTATTATATTTTATAACGCTAAGACAGTTGAAAATACTACACAATCTGTGGCCAAGAGACAAAACCGCTTATCTCGAATGTATAGTAAAATAGGATTATTAATGACAATGGATCATCCAGTTTACATAATGTATCTTCACAAAAGGTGAATGTCTTTTTTTCATTTCTAAGAAAAACAGAGTTTAGATGACCCACAAACCCACTAAAGGCTATTTTGAAATTCAGACTGCGTTCATTTGCTGCTTGAAACAGAAACGCCCTAACATCCGCATATTCGTGATCACGCACGAGCTGTAGAAGCGGGTCCGAACTGTTACTAACTGCAATAGCAGTACCCAGTATACAATTCTATTGTGACGATACTCCAGGCTGAGTAATCCTTTCCCTCCGAGATGACGTGGGAGTTACAAACGAGGTACGGACGATTTGGAGCGAATACTTCTATATATAGTCATCAGTTTTCGGGTGCCCCTATCAAGTTGTTGCAACTCATTAATTGCCCACTTGAATGCTCCAAAAGTGTAGATCAGTACTGGAACAGCAAGCATGTTCGTATAGCAGCTACTTTGTTCTTCCCCGACAACTCTGAATTCCAGATTTGCCGCAGGATCCATCGATACTTACTGCAGAGAGAATTGAGAACCTCTTGTTTTTTTTGAAGTCGGTTAAAAATCCGACATAAGTGATTTTGCCTTTTCGCCGTAGATATACATATTCTACTGAGTTATTGTTCTCAATGGCTACCTTTTAACTGTCTGGTAATTTTTATGGACATACTCTTAAAAGTATATGTTACAGTCGGTATATTTTTATAATAAGAAGTATTATAAATACCTTGTGTCCGTCTTGTGACTTCATGTGTTGTTAACACGACGCGTTTCAGCAACGAGTTGCCATCTTCAGGTGTGGTTAATTTAAAAAAAAATAAAAAAGGTATATTTTTGGTTTATTACTGGTTTTTATTTTATAAATTTAACGACTCGATAAAAATTATATTTACCGATCACTGATATTAATATGTATTTTATCGACAACTTTTGTGTATTTAAAAATTATCGTACCGATTTTTGAAAAAAAAATTTTTTTTTTGAACTGTTTATAGTTATGTCGTGGGATAGTTTTATTTAATAATTTACGCATAAAATACTTACAATGAACCTTATGATAAGAAATATAAAAAAAGTTAAAATAAAAATAGCATCGCTCGTTAAATGTTTATATAAAACTCCGAAAAAGGATATATATCTAGATATAATTTTAACTCGCGTATTGTTAACTGTTTCCTATAGACAATTATGTTGTGAAACAATAGTCTAGCTATGTTATGTACATACGTATTCCGCGTATACATTATACTTACAAGCATTGAAAACATTTTCAACCCACATATAGTCGTTAGTGTGTATAGACCACCAGTGCCGGAGCGCCCGGAGCGCGACTCTAAAAATCTGTTCATTTTAAAGAAAACGAAGAATCTTAGATATTAATTATTATGACGTATCAATTATTATTGAAGCGAAGCTTCTTAACGCACGTTCAGGATGAGGACCTAACTCACAAAAAGTGAAACGTCACGAACACGGCGATGCAACGCACCTCATTGGCTGGGCAGCGCGTATTGTTGCTATAGAAATTAAATACTGGAATTACAAATCAATATGATAGGTATCTAATTTTTTATTTTTGTATTTGTAAAAATGTCTAAATAATTATTTATTACTATATCGATATTAAATTATATTATTTAAAAATTACATTTCTATTTAAATATTTTGTTTTCAATTACTTACATTTTTATAGCTTTGATAAATTCGGTTTTATATACAATGCCGCGCGTAAGAAGGTTCGCTTGTGTCGGGTGTCCCATGACACCTCATTACTTTTTTTATTTAGGTTCATAATGTGGACATATGGCCGCAATAATCTCAAGTTGGTGGGCCGATTTGAAAAATTCTTTCAATTTTAAAAGCCCACTTCTTCTAAAGTAGGTACCATAGACTTACGCTACGATAAAATGGGACCTATTAAATGTGAACGATTTAAAGCAAGTCGCGAATATATTACGCTTGTATAATCTCAAGCACTATTGGACCGATTTTGACGAAACTTTTATTATCTGTTTTGTTTAGGATAGTTTGGGGAAGGATCTCAGACATTATCGGGGTGACCTGGAATAAAATAAAATACAAGGACACTAAAATGTTTCAAATAAAAATAATTTTTGAAAAACTGAACAGACTCCAAGATAAGATAAAATAATGTTTCCCTTTATTTCATGTAGGCAGAGAAGGTGATTGTTAACCGAAGGGAAAAGCTATTTTATCCTTTTTTGATTCCTTTTTTGAAGTCGGTCTAATTTTTAACCAACTTTTTTAAATTTATTTTTTTATATTTTTCCTCTGGCATCACCAATTATAATATAGGGTTGTGACGTCACACGTCGAACATAAAAAAGGCGTTTTGGTGACAAAAAATATAATCCAAATAGAATCCTTTTTTCTATTTCATATTTCAAAAGTGACAGAATAGTAAAAAGAGAAAAAGATATAGTTTTGTTCGAAGTTTTTATTGGAATCAGGAAGATAAATCTTCTATAAATACGCCTTTTGTCCTAACGCCAATCGCTACTCCACTGAATGGAGTGAAATTCATGGACGGTTTGACGGTTGAAAAATGATGCCTATATGTCATCCGCTGTTGGAACGACTTTACACAAATACTATACCTTATCCAATAATCTACGTACTTAATACTATTATGCGGCAAACTTCAACTTATTGTACCATTGAAATGCGTCGCTACCTATTTGTGAAAAATTATATCGCGACCGAAATATTTTCAAGATCTAATTAAAACCTACAAAGCATCATCCATCAATTAGGCAAATATAATCAAATTTCAAATAATATCAGTAACTTCAAAGATCTGATCAGTGCCAACAAAAAATATAATAGCCGTTTTTTCACTGTTGGTTACATTTGTTAGACTAGTCAATTTTGCGACGTGTCAGTGAGTCAGTGAATGCCAAAAATTGTGATTTTTGGACATTTGTATATTGGAAATCATTTCACCTAGACGAATGAAATTTGGAATAGGTATTGCTTATTTTTGCTAACCTTAACCCCCCTGACAAAAATCTGGTCTGTAACGCAAGTAACCTCGGAGATAAAGGGGGGTCGAAAAGGATTCGAAATGGTTCGTATAAATTTGCACAGCCGCGCGCGGTCGGCTTTGCTTGTTACGAGAACCTCAACTTGGCCGGCGCACTCCGTGCGCAGATAATACTTAGATGGTGTGGCTATAGTATAATAGTAACTTATATAACTTACTGTAGTCAACTGGTCACAACTATAGTAATTTGTTATAGGTTTCTAACAGGGGCCCTAAAGGAATGTCTCCCGGAGCCATATGAAATGACTGTCATAGCTATATTTTTTATTGTCAGAGACAAACTAGGCAGCCATATTCATAGGTGTAGCTAGAGGAACTACAAATACTGTCTCTGATAGTTATAAGACCACATAGAGTTTTCTCAGTGCACGCCGCCGCGCCCCGCACGTGCATGAGTTAGATAGCGGGCGCTTGCTGCCGCTGGCCGCGGACGCAGAATTGACCGCCCCTAATATTTGGCCGTTCTAGACCTAAGCCTAGTTGGCCTTATGGAAAGTCCGCCGCTGGGTATATATCTCTATAACACCACTAATTGTTTTTTCTAAATTTAACTAGTTTTGGAAATAGAAGGGAGGGAATGTCCCTTCTTAAGAGATGACGTTTCAATTTAGGAAGGTCCGTTTTAAAGGGATGCGTCTAGGTGCGCTACAGAAATTGGCGGCGGAACGATTTTGTGGAGAGCTGATGTGAAACCATTTTTTTTAGAAAAGCGTTGTGTTACCTGAATATAAATTGTTAACATGTAGCCTGTAGCGTTCCAAGAGGGGATAAATAACTGCAATTTTACGCAAAAAAATCTATCTTCGGATCAAAAATACGATCGGGAGCGTATAATGAAGTTTTAGACGGAATCGAGGGGCCTAGATTAGATCCCTCTTAACAAGTTTTGAATACACTGGAATTTTGTTAGAAGAGGACCCAGTGTCATTCTTTCTCTCTCTCTCTTCTTCCTCTCTCTCTCTCTCTTCCTCTTCCTCTCTCTCCCCCTCACTCTTTCCCTCTCTCTTATTTACGCATCGTAACTTTTAACCGCTAAATAATGCTCCGGTGATAGTATTACGTTATGCATAGAAGAATGCATAATTTGTCGTGAAAATGTTCGATGAAACATATCACCTATAATGACGTAATTGTTACGTATATAATAAAGCAGACAGACTGGGGGCGGTTAATGATTCATGTTTGGGAATCTCAAAGCCGACTATAATATATTTACTGCAGTTTGATTGAAATTTGATGTATGTGCTGAACGCACGCTTGGAATTCAGTTCCGTGCCTATATTGTGTTTGATTTTGTACTAACCTTATCTACGACTTTACTTACGTAAATGTCGATCTTGACAGAAACTTTAATCCCATCGTAGTTTAGATTAATAGTGCTCTAACTCTATACTTTAATTTTTACTTCCCACGTCTACTATGGTAGGGAAGTAATGGATTTAGTCCGAAAAAAATATTTCGAGATTTTAACAGATTTTCACGTTTTGAGACCCTAGCAATCGTTTAAGATCATTTTCTGACTGATGGCTGTATGTGTGTGTGTATGTATGTATGTGTGTGTGTGTGTGTGTGTGTGTGTGTGTGTGTGTGTGGTCAATTTTTCGTCTTCGATATCGTAAAAACAGAACAACATACGGCCATGCCAATTGTTCTGTTGTGTTTATCAGCCTTTAACTTAGATCTGATTAGATTTTGAGTCAAATCGGTTCAGTAGATCCTGAGATATTAAAAAAAACGTTCTCAATGTCACGTAGGTATTAATATAGGTAAAAAAAATATAAATGAATTCTAGATGTTATAATATGAAAAAATGTAAATATTTTTTTTCTCTAAAATGTATAGTTTTCGAGAAAAAAAATATTTTACTAAAAAAAGAAAATTGTATACGTAAATCAAGGTAATCATGATTTTTGCTATATTACTAGCCATCAGTAGATCGCCAAACAAAAAAGAGGGCCATGCTTTTTTTCAAAGAATAAAAAAAGAGTGTTTATTTTTTGCAAATTTTTACTAGGTGGGAAGTATAGGACTGGCTATCAGTCGAATTTTTTTTATTAGAATCTACATTACAATTTACAAAATAGGCTATGAAACATTTTTTTATTTTTCTGAAGCTTTGTCTATAATAAAAAATCCCAAAAGTGTATGTTAGGGGCGATAAATTGTTAGACGACGTTGTGTTGGGGGTGTCAGGTATAAACAAAACAATTATAAACAATTAAAACTAGGAAAAGTATTTATTAATAAAATATAGTGGAGCTGCTAATGTTCACGTCGGTACAGTACCATTGCAACTATGCAACTGCCTCTTTGTTCATCTGTTACATATTATATAATCTTACCCTATAATGACCGTTTTCTCAGAACCCTGATGGACTTAAAAACCATATCAGTGTTCTTGTAGTTGTTAAATTCTGACATTTTAAGGGACATAATATTTATTGCAAACAAAAAGGACCATGTTACCACACTAATATTAATTAGCTTTGTTGAAGGGGTCCGTGAAGTTAGCCGCAGCTTTGTTAGCCGCACGGACCAAAATAGGTGGGCTGGTTTGTGCTTCGTTTGTGCCTTTTCCTGCTTCAAAAATTTTCGTTCCTGCTTTTAGCGTTTCCGAGAAAATCGAAAATTTTATAAATGCGGCCAGGTTCACGCCAGCCGCAACTTTTTGGAATTTGCTAATTTTTTACTTGCGGCTGGTTTGTGCTTCGTTTGTGCCTTTTCCTGCTTCAAGAATTTTCGTTCCTGCTTTTCGCGTTTTCGAGAAAATCGAAAATTTAATATCTGCGGCCAGTTTCACGCCAGCCGCAACTTTTCGGAAATTGTAAATTTTTTACTTGCGGCTGGTTTGTGCTTCGTTTGTGCCTTTTCCTGCTTCAAAAAATTTCGTTCCTGCTTTTCCCGTTTTCGAGAAAATCGAAAATCAAAATTCTGAAAGCGTGAAGTTAGCCGCAACTTTGTTAGCCGCACGAATGAAAATAGGTAGGCTAGATTGCGTTTCGTTTGTGCCTTTTCCTGCTTCAAACATTTTCGTTCCTGCTTTTTGCGTTTCCGTGAAAAATGCATTAAAAGAAAATTCAGTTATTTCGAAATTTATCATGTGTTTCCAGAAAAACAAATAAATTAATTTATTTTTTCTTGCTATCACACAATACAAAAATATTCCCGAGTCCATAATATGTTTGGAAAATTTAACCCTTCTTAGAGAAAATCGACATATTTTGAAAAATCTATGTTTTTACTTATTCTCGACGTGCGGCTAGAAAAACTGTTTAGAACCACTGAAATATTATGGAGCGGCTAGTTAGTGCCTACTATGGGGAGATTCCTGCCTCCATAAAATGTTCGGAAAATTGAATCCATCTTAGAGAAAATCGACATTTTTTTAAAAATCTATGTTTTTACGTGTTCTCGAGGTGCGGCTCGGAAAACTGTTTAGAACTGCTGATGTATTATGATGCGGATGGTTAGTGCCTACTATGGAGAGATTCCTGCTTCCATAATATGCTCGGAAAATTGAACCTGTCTTAGAGAAAATCGACATTTTTTGAAAAATCTATGTTTCTACGTGTTCTCGAGGTGCGGCTCGGAAAACTGTTTAGGACTGCTGAAGTATTATCATGCGGCTGGTTAGTGCAAACTATGGAGAGATTCCTGCTTCCATAATATGTTTGGAAAATTAAATCCATCTTAGAGAAAATCGACATTTTCTGAAAAATCTAAGTTTCTACGTGTTCTCGAGGTGCGGCTCGGAAAACTGTTTAGAACTGCTGATGTATTATGATGCGGCTGGTTAGTGCCTACTATGGAGAGATTCCTGCTTCCATAAAATGTTCGGAAAATTGAATCCATCTTAGAGAAAATCGACATTTTCAGAAAAATCTATGTTTTTACGTATTCTCGAGGTGCGGCTCGGAAAACTGTTTAGAACTGCTGATGTATTATGATGCGGCTGGTTAGTGCCTACTATGGAGAGATTCCTGCTTCCATAATATGCTCGGAAAATTGAACCTGTCTTAGAGAAAATCGACATTTTTTGAAAAATTTATGTTTTTACGTATTCTCGAGGTGCGGCTAGGAAAACTGTTTAGAACTGCTGAAGTATTATCATGCGGCTGGTTAGTGCAAACTATGGAGAGATTCCTGCTTCCATAATATGCTTGGAAAATTGAGTCCATCGACATTTTCTGAAAAATCTAAGTTTCTACGTGTTCTCGAGGTGCGGCTCGGAAAACTGTTTAGAACTGCTGAAGTATTATGTTGCGGCTGGTTAGTGCCTACTATGGAGAGATTCCTGCTTCCATAATATGCTCGGAAAATTGAATCCATATTAGAGAAAATCGACATTTTTTGAAAAATCTATGTTTTTACGTATTCTCGAGTTGCGGCTCGGAAAACTGTTTAGGACTGCTGAAGTATAATGGTGCGGCTGATTAGTGCCTACTATGGAGAGATTCCTGCTTCCATAAAATGTTCGGAAAATTGAATCCATCTTAGAGAAAATCGACATTTTCTAAAAAATCTATGTTTTTACGTATTCTCGAGGTACGACTCGGAAAACTGTTTAGAACTGCTGAAATATTATGATGCGGCTGATTAGTGCCTACTATGGAGAGATTCCTGCTTCCATAATATGCTCGGAAAATTGAACCTGTCTTAGAGAAAATCGACATTTTTTTGAAAAATCTATGTTTTTACGTATTCTCGTGGTGCGGCTAGGAAAACTGTTTAGAACTGCTGAAGTTTTATGGTGCGACTGATTAGTGCCTACTGTGGAGAGATTCCTGCTTCCATAAAATGCTCGGAAAATTGAACCCAACTTAGAGAAAATCGACATTTTTTGAAAAATCTATGTTTTTACGTATTCTCGAGTTGCGGCTCGGAAAACTGTTTAGGACTGCTGAAGTATAATGGTGCGGCTGATTCGTGCCTACTATGGAGAGATTCCTGCTTCCATAAAATGTTCGGAAAATTGAATCCATCTTAGAGAAAATCGACATTTTTTGAAAAATCTATGTTTTTACGTATTCTCGAGTTGCGGCTCGGAAAACTGTTTAGGACTGCTAAAGTATTATCATGCGGCTGGTTAGTGCCAACTATGGAGAGATTCCTGCTTCCATAATATGCTTGGAAAATTGAATCCATCTTAGAGAAAATCGACATTTTCTGAAAAATCTATGTTTTTACGTATTGAGGTGCGGCTCGGAAAACTGTTTAGAACTGCTGAAGTTTTATGGTGCGACTCATTAGTGCCTACTGTGGAGAGATTCCTGCTTCCATAATATGCTCGGAAAATTGAACCTGTCTTAGAGAAAATCGACATTTTTTTAAAAAATCTATGTTTTTACGTATTCTCGAGGTGCGGCTAGGAAAACTGTTTAGAACTGCTGAAGTTTTATGGTGCGACTGATTAGTGCCTACTGTGGAGAGATTCCTGCTTCCATAAAATGCTCGGAAAATTGAACCCAACTTAGAGAAAATCGACATTTTTTGAAAAATCTATGTTTTTACGTATTCTCGAGTTGCGGCTCGGAAAACTGTTTAGGACTGCTGAAGTATAATGGTGCGGCTGATTAGTGCCTACTATGGAGAGATTCCTGCTTCCATAAAATTTTCGGAAAATTGAATCCATCTTAGAGAAAATCGACATTTTTTGAAAAATCTATGTTTTTACGTATTCTCGAGTTGCGGCTCGGAAAACTGTTTAGGACTGCTGAGGTATTATGATGCGGCTGATTAGTGCCAACTATGGAGAGATTCCTGCTTTCATAATATGCTTTGAAAATTGAATCCATCTTAGAGAAAAACGACATTTTCTGAAAAATCTATGTTTATATGTATCCTCGAGGTGCGGCTCGGAAAACTGTTTAGAACTGCTAAAGTATTATGATGCGACTGATTAGTGCCTACTATGAAGAGATTCCTGCTTCCATAATATGCTTGGAAAATTGAATCCATCTTAGAGAAAATCGACATTTTCTGAAAAATCTATGTTTTTACGTATTCTCGAGGTGCGGCTCGGAAAACTGTTTAGAACTGCTGAAGTATTATGATGCGGCTGATTGGTGCCTACTATGGAGAGATTCCTGCTTCCATAATATGCTCGGAAAATTAAACCCGTCTTAGAGAAAATCTACATTTTTTGAAAAATTTATGTTTTTACGTATTCTCGAGGTGCGGCTAGGAAAACTGTTTAGAACTGCTGAAGTATTATCATGCGGCTGGTTAGTGCAAACTATGGAGAGATTCCTGCTTCCATAATATGCTTGGAAAATTGAATCCATCTTAGAGAAAATCGACATTTTCTGAAAAATCTAAGTTTCTACGTGTTCTCGAGATGCGGCTCGGAAAACTGTTTAGAACTGCTGAAGTATTATGATGCGGCTGGTTAGTGCCTACTATAGAGAGATTCCTGCTTCCATAATATGCTCGGAAAAATGAATCCATCTTAGAGAAAATCGACATTTTTTGAAAAAACTATGTTTTTACGTACTCTCGAGGTGCGGCTAGGAAAACAGTTTAGGACTGCTGAAGTATTATGGTGCGGCTGATTAGTGCCTACTATGGAGAGATTCCTGCTTCCATAAAATGTTCGGAAAATTGAATCCATCTTAGAGAAAATCGACATTTTTTGAAAAATCTATGTTTTTACGTACTCTCGAGGTGCGGCTAGGAAAACAGTTTAGGACTGCTGAAGTATTATGGTGCGGCTGATTAGTGCCTACTATGGAGTGATTCCTGCTTCCATAAAATGTTCGGAAAATTGAATTTATCTTAGAGAAAATCGACATTTTTTGAAAAATCTATGTTTTTACGTACTCTCGAGGTGCGGCTAGGAAAACAGTTTAGGACTGCTGAAGTATTATGGTGCGGCTGATTAGTGCCTACTATGGAGAGATTCCTGCTTTCATAAAATGTTCGGAAAGTTGAATCCATCTTAGAGAAAATCGACATTTTTTGAAAAATCTATGTTTTTACGTACTCTCGAGGTGCGGCTCGGAAAACTGTTTATAACTGCTGAGGTATTATCATGCGGCTGGTTAGTGCCAACTATGGAGAGATTCCTGCTTCAATAATATGCTTGGAAAATTGAATCCATCTTAGAGAAAATCGACATTTTCTGAAAAATCTATGTTTTTACGTATTCTCGAGGTGCGGCTCGGAAAACTGTTTAGAACTGCTGAAGTATTATGATGCGGCTGATTAGTGCCTACTATGGAGAGATTCCTGCTTCCATAATATGCTCGGAAAATTAAACCCGTCTTAGAGAAAATCTACATTTTTTGAAAAATTTATGTTTTTACGTATTCTCGAGGTGCGGCTAGGAAAACTGTTTAGAACTGCTGAAGTATTATCATGCGGCTGGTTAGTGCAAGCTATGGAGAGATTCCTGCTTCCATAATATGCTTGGAAAATTAAATCCATCTTAGAGAAAATCGACATTTTTTGAAAAATCTATTGTTAGAGTATAAGTATCTCTATCCCACTTTTGATAATTGATAGAGTGAAATTATCTCTATCCCACTTCTGATATAATTCATTTGTCAAGATGAATTAATAGAGAAATACACGATCTCGACTTTGTACAATCTTTTATTTACAATATATACAAATCTTGAACAACAATTTACAAAAGTCATATAACTTTAACGTTCAACGTCCCACGTTAAACTTCCAAACTTGACTTCCCAAGCCAAAATTCCAAACTCCACTGTCTGCGTTAGCGACCCACGCTAACCTTTATCTTAAAACTCCAAAACTTAACTCTCCAGGATCAAAACTGAACTCTGACTAAACTATCTTTACAAATTAACAGCTATTCTAATTATTTCGCATAGACGTTCTAAGCTGACCAATCAAAAGCCACCACCATGCAACGGTTGCACTCCGTTAGCCAATCATCTATAAACACTTCTGAAAGGACAATTTATTTTGACCATGTAGAACAAAAGATGCACTGATTCCTAGAACTTAACCCTGTAACATTATACGCACTCACTTTTTGTGCAATTATTTATCTAATAGCAATAAATGTCAACCCGAAAACTGTCAAATTGTGACAAACGATGCGACATACTGTCGTCTTTACAAATTCTAACAAGTTAAAATATTTTAAGTTCTAAGAACCAGCCACCCCCATGGTGTACTTATACTAAAAATTATAACAATTCGGCCTTTCCTGACTATTCTCGCCCCGAGAATTAAACATCCACAACTAATTTAATCATAACATATACATAATTCCTACTTAAAACAATAAAAATAGCCAAATACCAATTATAATGACCTAGTAACATAATTCTATAAACTTGCTTAAACACTATACACTATTCACACATAAGGACTACCCCTTAGTAGGGTGCCTTTTCACTTTCACCATAACGTATTGTAAAATTACTGTTAACACAAATTCACTTATTTCACTTTTCGACCGCAATGTTTATGGCACTATACATACATACAATAATAAAAAAAGGGTCTTAACTATGATATAAAATCCATAAATGTACCTACTCAATAAAACAATTGTGCTATTTAAACCAGTTACTAATTTATGTCTACTATTCACAACGTAAAAGTCCTTTAAAATTTTTAATCTTTCGACAGAAATCACCCTCTTACAGATTTCGTTCAGTTTACCGTAATGTAACAAACATTCTTTTATAAAACTTAACGTTGACTCTACAATAATATCCGGAACTAATTTCAAAACAGAACATCTACTATACCCGTCTGTTGCAGTTAAATATTTATTACCCTCTTTTGTTACGAAAGGACCTAAATGGTCACTGTGTACCACTCGAAACGGTGTATTTTCCTTGTCTAACGGACGCAAAAGCCCTGACCGTTTACCCTTTGGTGCTTTATAATACATGCAAGAAATGCACCTGTTTCTGTAAGACGCTATAAACTCTCTCATTTTGGGAAAACAATAATTTTTCTTAACGCGATCTAAATTTTTATCTATGCCCAAATTCGTTAAACCTTTATCAAAACGTCTAAAAAAACTAATCAACCAACCCTTCTTAACAATCTCTGGCGGCACAATAATCTTGTCAGAGTATGCTAAAGCTTTATTATATCTTAAACCACTAAATTCTAAATTAATAAGTCTCTGAAAAACGCTCGGTTCTTTAAACAGTCCAAAACTCAATCTTTTACAACAAAAAACTTTATCACTCGAAATTTTACCTTGAGTCCGTAATATAGGTACCTGAAAATACCCGCTGATCAGATCCTGTGTAGTACAGAACCGCTCTTCACGATGCCGGTCCAGCTGATCATCGATGTTCGGCAGAGGCTCGACATCCTCCTCACGTACCTCTTCTTGTTTACCCTCCCCGGAGTAACTTTCTTCTTCCTCGCCGCTCTCAACGCATAGCTCGGTATCTACAGCTGTCGTTGTTACCGTGATATGACCCAAAAAATTATTCGGGATGACTCTGGCGTCTGTCGCCCACACTGGCACTTTCGCGGAGGGTGCGTCTTGGCACACATCCTCGCGAACTTCACTTATAATTAATTGATCTGCGGTTTTTACAAATTTAACATGTCTTTGCTCGGTGAACGGATGTCCCACCAGCAACGGAATTTCTTGTACCTCCGACGATACAATATACAACTTTACGCGCGCACTCACGCCATCTACCTCCAAAGTCACTTCCGCGGAACCTAAAGTTTTTGTTAACGCGCCACCATAACCTGAAATCTCGGTTTCATCTGTCCAATCACAGTTTAATCTTAACTTAGTAATATAGTCTTCCCTAAGTGCGCACACTTGGCTCCCCAAATCAAAATATGCTTGTACATTTCGTCCGTTCACTGTCACGTCTTTAAAATATTTTAAGTTCGTTGATTTACTACAATTGTCAATATGTGAAGCCGACGGCGGTTCCGACGCCGGTTCACGTTTCTCTTCCCGAACACTTGTGTTAGAGGTCGGACTATTCGCGACACACGAACGCGATAAATGTCCAGGTTTCCCACAACGAAAACATATCATATTGTTCATTTTACTTGGGCAATTTCTAGAATAATGCCCCTTAACATTACATTTGAAACACACTATATTATTATTGTCTTTTACTCTGAACGATCCGCGTCCCTCATTCACGCGCACATTTTCCCGCGTCGACTGACGATTTTTCAAAGAATCACTCGTGAAATCACCACGAAAATTATTTGTTCGTTCACCCAAATTAAATTTCGTCGCTAGACGTTCATTGCGACGAATATCGTCTAATAACGATTGTTCGTCCAAATGTCTCACAGGTAGCAAAGTGATCGCTGCTACTTTACTACGTAGCCCCGTTATAACAAGCTCCTTGCACTCGCTGAATGGCAAGTCCAAAGACTTACACATTCTCATCTTTTCGTAAAAATATACTTCGGCTGATTCCCCTGGCCGTTGTGTCCTGACTGACATTTCGTTAAATCTCTCAGTTAACGTACGCGTGTCTTCATAATTTCTTTTAAACGCGATCTCAAAATCTTGCCACGTACGAATGGCACTTTGATGGTAGCGATACCAGCTGAGAGCATCGCCTTGCAAATGTTGACGCGCCATCTCCAACAGTATGCTATCGCCCCAAAACTGTCTCGCAGCCATTGTTTTCACATCTTCCAGCCAATTCGTTGCTTTCACGTAGCCACCGCGGCCATCAAACATTTCCAGACTTCGAGTGAGATCTGGCATTACGCTATAATTTCTCATCTCTGCGGTTACTGAATTTGTATTATTTGTATTTTCTGTCTCCGCTAGATCCACGACTACGCGTGATCCACTCGCTATTTCAGGCATATTTATAATTTGATTTGACGATGGAAAGCCCAAAAACGGCGAACTTCTTCCCGACATCAATTTCAACAACTTCCCCGAAGTGTCAAAATAATTTTGGTGGCAAATTTCTCCCAGAAATTTCCACCACACACGATCAACTTAAAATTCCTCCCAGGAACTTTGTAACAATAACTTCCCCGAAGTTACTGAACACAACAAATCACACGTAGATTCTTCCTGATTTTTACAGATTTTTAATCAGGTATCCCACCTTCTGATAATTGTTAGAGTATAAGTATCTCTATCCCACTTTTGATAATTGATAGAGTGAAATTATCTCTATCCCACTTCTGATATAATTCATTTGTCAAGATGAATTAATAGAGAAATACACGATCTCGACTTTGTACAATCTTTTATTTACAATATATACAAATCTTGAACAACAATTTACAAAAGTCATATAACTTTAACGTTCAACGTCCCACGTTAAACTTCCAAACTTGACTTCCCAAGCCAAAATTCCAAACTCCACTGTCTGCGTTAGCGACCCACGCTAACCTTTATCTTAAAACTCCAAAACTTAACTCTCCAGGATCAAAACTGAACTCTGACTAAACTATCTTTACAAATTAACAGCTATTCTAATTATTTCGCATAGACGTTCTAAGCTGACCAATCAAAAGCCACCACCATGCAACGGTTGCACTCCGTTAGCCAATCATCTATAAACACTTCTGAAAGGACAATTTATTTTGACCATGTAGAACAAAAGATGCACTGATTCCTAGAACTTAACCCTGTAACATTATACGCACTCACTTTTTGTGCAATTATTTATCTAATAGCAATAAATGTCAACCCGAAAACTGTCAAATTGTGACAAACGATGCGACATACTGTCGTCTTTACAAATTCTAACAAGTTAAAATATTTTAAGTTCTAAGAACCAGCCACCCCCATGGTGTACTTATACTAAAAATTATAACACTATGTTTTTACGTACTCTCGAGGTGCGACTCGGAAAACTGTTTAGAACTGCTGAGGTATTATGATGCGGCTGATTAGTGCCAACTATGGAGAGATTCCTGCTTCCATAATATGCTTTGAAAATTGAATCCATCTTAGAGAAAATCGACATTTTCTGAAAAATCTATGTTTTTACGTATTCTCGAGGTGCGGCTCGGAAAACTGTTTAGAACTGCTGAAGTATTATGATGCGGCTGGTTAGTGCCTACTATGGAGAGTTTGCTGCTTCCATAATATGCTCGGATAATTGAATCCATCTTAGAGAAAATCGACATTGTTTAAAAAATCTATGTTTTTACTTATTATTTTTGAGGTGCGGCTAGGAAAACTGTTTAGAACTGCTGAAGTTTTATGGTGCGACTGATTAGTGCCTACTGTGGAGAGATTCCTGCTTCCATAAAATGCTCGGAAAATTGAACTTATCTTAGAGAAAATCGACATTTTTTGAAAAATCTATGTTTTTACGTATTCTCGAGTTGCGGCTTGGAAAACTATTTAGAACTGCTGAAGGATTTTTTTATTAAATTTCTTCAGTAAGAATATAGTTGACTACAGGTTTGTTCCTACAGATAATCACGAATTTGTTCCTAACTAGTTTCTGACTTTTTTTCTACACATGCGCTAAAAATGAACAACTAACACGGTGTTTACCGTACGTAAAAAATCAAAATAGATAACCTCAAAAACTTTCTACTGCAACACATGGTAGGTTTGACACGATAGCATACGCTCTGATCAAAGCGCTCCACACATACTTTTCCACACAAACTTTTCTTACTTTCAGTAAACGGTTTTCTAATCTTCTACGAACGAAATGACTAGTAATCAGGGATTTGGTGAGACGCGCGCCGCTGTTTGAACAATAAAAAGAGGCTTGACTTGTGGGTAAAACCACACTGGTAACTTCCCATAGGATGCCCTTGTAATTTTTTTATAAAAAAAATTGGAATATCCAATCTGGTGTTTATTATGTAATTATGTGTTGAACGAAATTGGTTCGAACTCGACATCATTATTTGTTCTCTAGATATGCGAGACCAAAAAAAATTCACCAACGAACAAACGAACGTACGTGCAAACACACATACAGATATCTGACTAAAAACAGTAGATTCGGACACTAGGGACCTCAAAACGTCCAGATATGTCAAAATTTTTCAATCGCAAAATCAGAACCATTACAATAATTTTCAATAGGAAGTTAAAAATTTAACCACTGACGGTCAAGAACAGTTTTAAATTTCTATAGGAACATACCTTATATTATTTCTTTCAAGATAAAATAAAACAAAGTCATCAGTGTCAAAAAAAAATTGTCCAAACAGCATAACTCAAATAAGGCCATTGCCAAGGTCAAAATATAAGGGTTTTACAGCATACAGATGTTTAGAATATTATACAGAATGTACTATGTACATTAACCTAAAATACGTTTTCATATAACTTGCATTATTAATCTATGGACAATTAATATTAGTTTTGAGTCCTATTAGCCAAAACTCGTTTAGAAAACGAAGTGACCATAAATGCTGACTTTTGAATTGCACTGATAACAGTGTTCTTATTTATATATCATTATCTGTATTATTACAGAACAGTCGATATCTTAATAATATTTATAAATAAGGAAGTTTGTGTGTGTGTGTGTGTGTCTGCCTGTGCTGTGTGTACGTTTTTACCACTGCGGGCTGAACGTATTTTCATGGAATTTGGTATTTAGTAACTTTAAGTTCCGGAAAATTGTTCCTGTGGGATAGTAACAAAATTGCTTTGCATTTTAGCGTATTCGCGCCAACGTACTAATGTAATAAACACCACCAGCCCGGCTTTGCTTCGCAGGGGGAGAATTTCTCAGGGAGTGGTATAATAAATCAGAAATTACTATCACCCGGGCGAAGCCAGACGGGACCGCTAGTCATAAATAATTTTTGTACCCACAAATTAGAAGTCTAATCAATGCAAAACTTGGTGCATATTTAAAATATTATTATATGATGTCACTTTTAATAAAGATGATGCAATTTTCCTAGAATATTATGGAAGCAGGGATCTCTCCATAGTAGGCACTAACCAGCCGCATCATAATACTTCAGCAGTTCTAAACAGTTTTCCGAGCCGCACCTCGAGAACACGTAGAAACATAGATTTTTCAAAAAATGTCGATTTTCTCTAAGATGGATTCAATTTTCCGAACATTTTATGGAAGCAGGAATTTCTCCATAGTAGGCACTAATCAGCCGCACCATAATACTTCCGCAGTTCTAAACAGTTTTCCGAGCCGCACCTCGAGAACACGTAGAAACTTAGATTTTTCAGAAAATGTCGATTTTCTCTAAGATGGACTCAATTTCCAAGCACATTATGGAAGCAGGAATCTCTCGATAGTTTGCACTAACCAGCCGCATGATAATACATCAGCAGTTCTAAACAGTTTTCCGAGCCGCACCTCGAGAACACGTAGAAACTTAGATTTTTCAGAAAATGTCGATTTTCACTAAGATGGATTTGATTTTCCAAGCATATTATGGAAGCAGGAATCTCTCCATAGTAGGCACTAATCAGCCGCATCATAATACTTCAGCAGTTCTAAACAGTTTTCCGAGCCGCACCTCGAGAATACGTAAAAACATAGATTTTTCAAAAAATGTCGATTTTCTCTAATATGGATTCAATTTTCCGAGCATATTATGGAAGCAGGAATCTCTTCATAGTAGGCACTAACCAGCCGCATCATAATACTTCAGCAGTTCTAAACAGTTTTCCAAGCCGCACCTCGAGAACACGTAGAAACTTAGATTTTTCAGAAAATGTCGATTTTCTCTAAGATGGACTCAATTTTCCAAGCATATTATGGAAGCAGGAATCTCTCCATAGTTTGCACTAACCAGCCGCATGATAATACTTCAGCAGTTCTAAACAGTTTTCCTAGCCGCACCTCGAGAATACGTAAAAACATAAATTTTTCAAAAAATGTCGATTTTCTCTAAGACAGGTTCAATTTTCCGAGCATATTATGGAAGCAGGAATCTCTCCATAGTAGGCACTAACCAGCCGCATCATAATACATCAGCAGTTCTAAACAGTTTTCCGAGCCGCACCTCGAGAATACGTAAAAACATAGATTTTTCAGAAAATGTCGATTTTCTCTAAGATGGATTCAATTTTCCGAACATTTTATGGAAGCAGGAATCTCTCCATAGTAGGCACTAATCAACCGCACTATTATACTTCAGCAGTCCTGAACAGTTTTCCGAGCCGCAACTCGAGAATACGTAAAAACATAGATTTTTCAAAAAATGTCGATTTTCTCTAAGATGGATTTAATTTTCCAAGCATATTATGGAAGCAGGAATCTCTCCATAGTAGGCACTAACCAGCCGCATCATAATACATCAGCAATTCTAAACAGTTTTCCGAGCCGCACCTCGAGAATACGTAAAAACATAGATTTTTCAGAAAATGTCGATTTTCTCTAAGATGGATTCAATTTTCCGAACATTTTATGGAAGCAGGAATCTCTCCATAGTAGGCACTAATCAACCGCACCATTATACTTCAGCAGTCCTAAACAGTTTTCCGAGCCGCACCTCGAGAACACGTAGAAACATAGATTTTTCAAAAAATGTCGATTTTCTCTAAGACAGGTTCAATTTTCCGAGCATATTATGGAAGCAGGAATCTCTCCATAGTAGGCACTAACCAGCCGCATCATAATACATCAGCAGTTCTAAACAGTTTTCCGAGCCGCACCTCGAGAACACGTAGAAACTTAGATTTTTCAGAAAATGTCGATTTTCTCTAAGATGGATTTAATTTTCCAAGCATATTATGGAAGCAGGAATCTCTCCATAGTTTGCACTAACCAGCCGCATGATAATACTTCAGCAGTTCTAAACAGTTTTCCTAGCCGCACCTCGAGAATACGTAAAAACATAAATTTTTCAAAAAATGTAGATTTTCTCTAAGACGGGTTTAATTTTCCGAGCATATTATGGAAGCAGGAATCTCTCCATAGTAGGCACTAATCAGCCGCATCATAATATTTCAGCAGTTCTGAACAGTTTTCCGAGCCGCACCTCGAGAATACGTAAAAATATAGATTTTTCAGAAAATGTCGATTTTCTCTAAGATGGATTCAATTTTCCAAGCATATTATTGAAGCAGGAATCTCTCCATAGTTGGCACTAACCAGCCGCATGATAATACTTCAGCAGTTCTAAACAGTTTTCCTAGCCGCACCTCGAGAATACGTAAAAACATAAATTTTTCAAAAAATATTGATTTTCTCTAAGATGGGTTCAATTTTCCGAGCATATTATGGAAGCAGGAATCTCTTCATAATAGGCACTATTCAGCCGCACCATAATACTTTAGCAGTTCTAAACAGTTTTCCGAGCCGCACCTCGAGAATACGTAAAAACATAGATTTTTAAAAAAATGTCGATTTTCTCTAAGATGGATTCAATTTTCCGAACATTTTATGGAGGCGGGAATCTCCCCATAGTAGGCACTAACTAGCCGCTCCATAATATTTCAGTGGTTCTAAACAGTTTTTCTAGCCGCACGTCGAGAATAAGTAAAAACATAGATTTTTCAAAATATGTCGATTTTCTCTAAGAAGGGTTAAATTTTCCAAACATATTATGGACTCGGGAATATTTTTGTATTGTGTGATAGCAAGAAAAAATAAATTAATTTATTTGTTTTTCTGGAAACACATGATAAATTTCGAAATAACTGAATTTTCTTTTAATGCATTTTTCACGGAAACGCAAAAAGCAGGAACGAAAATGTTTGAAGCAGGAAAAGGCACAAACGAAACGCAATCTAGCCTACCTATTTTCATTCGTGCGGCTAACAAAGTTGCGGCTAACTTCACGCTTTCAGAATTTTGATTTTCGATTTTCTCGAAAACGGGAAAAGCAGGAACGAAATTTTTTGAAGCAGGAAAAGGCACAAACGAAGCACAAACCAGCCGCAAGTAAAAAATTTACAATTTCCGAAAAGTTGCGGCTGGCGTGAATCTGGCCGCAGATATTAAATTTTCGATTTTCTCGAAAACGCGAAAAGCAGGAACGAAAATTCTTGAAGCAGGAAAAGGCACAAACGAAGCACAAACCAGCCGCAAGTAAAAAATTAGCAAATTCCAAAAAGTTGCGGCTGGCGTGAACCTGGCCGCATTTATAAAATTTTCGATTTTCTCGGAAACGCTAAAAGCAGGAACGAAAATTTTTGAAGCAGGAATAGGCACAAACGAAGCACAAACCAGCCCACCTATTTTGGTCCGTGCGGCTAACAAAGCTGCGGCTAACTTCACGGACCCTTGTTGAAGAAGCATTGAAAATATTACATGTGTATTTTTGAATTTTGAACATAGAATTATGCCGCTACCGAAATGACGTAGATAATACTCAGCCTGTGATTGAATGACAATATCTACTGTGTCACGCCCATTGATCTCTCGAATTGTCAGCCAACCACAAAGAAGTGTAACGGTCTCCTACGTCATCATTCGGGCGGTTTATGCTCAGCGTTTAAAAATATATATTCCTTGCATTCTTGTTTGCAATTAAGAGGAATATTTGTATGAGGAATAATATGCATAGTTCAAAATTATCAAATTTTAATACGTGGGACGACCCTATGTTCGGCACCAATTGATAATATACTAAAATTTAAATCGATCCAGTCGTACTTGATCAGACTGAAAAAAAACAGGAAACACGTTTTTCCATCTAGATATGCAGTCAACACACAGTATTTAAAAGAATATTTATTATAAATGTATGCAAATTTGATAAATAATTTACATACGAAGGTTTAGGCTTGCGTAAATGTGTCACAAGGTATTCTTAGAATTACATATAGGTACCTATAGTTTATTATTACTTGTTTCTCAGACGAATTTTAGATCAAAGAGAATATGGTCTGATGTGAGAACGCATCTATGTAAATATTTAGTTTCATTGGAAAATTAGTCATTTAAAACATATTTTAAAATTATTTTATCGCATGTAGGTTTAGGTTATCTCAGTTTATGACGTAAATATTAATGACGAAATTTTAAAACAGATGTGAAATCATAATATGTTAGCAGGATATCCGTTGATCTTCAGAAATTGGTAAAAATTTTTAAAAGCTTATTCAGTGTTGTTATAGACTATCTGGCACGTATGTATTATTAGTCATTATTACGTGGATTATTTTTTTCAAATTTCATTTAATGACGTTCCTTAAGTAGGTATGTTTGGGGAGTGTCGGATTACGGAAATATGTGCCGCACATCGCCTGATTTTCAAACTGTGATGTTTAGTGTTTTTTTATGATTTCCCATTTTTGCCGTTAAAATTTTGTTGAACAACTTCAGATTCGTGTTCATCACCCCAAAAACTGTAATCTAAACCACAAAAAACAATTACAACAGAACTTTCCCTTTTTACCCCATTTTATTGCGCTATATACCCTATTTTAAATTTAGAGGAGATACCTAGATATCTTCTCTAAATTTCAAGTGCCCCCTCTAAATCATGTTTGAATGGGAAACAGCGATATTAATAATGGATTATTAAATATTACTACAATTTCTTGATGCTTATGTTCCTCCTGTATGAATAATTAATGCATTTATCGAACCGACGTTATACACTGACAGTGCACACACAGCAAATGGACAAACTAAACCGTAGGTTCTGTAACTGAGAGCCGCGAAAAAAATTCTGGGGATCTCAGCAAACATTAACATATACGACTGAATTCAGTAGGTATATAAAACTGTTTAAATTATAATACTCCCCATTGCCTGGGAGCGTTAATAAATAAATTATAATTTAAAAAAACTAAAAAACACGCTTTAATGAACTAAAAAGTAAAAAATAATTAATTTTATTAAAAGCGTGGGGTGCTTTGTATCATATTTTCATACTACCCCACGCTTTTTTACAATAAAATTAACTATTTTTTACTTTTTAGTTCATTAAAGCGTGTTTTTTAGTTTTTTTAAATTATAATTTATTTTTTTTTTTAGTCCTGGAGATCCTGGTCAGGATAATGGGACAAACTTATTAAATTATTGTATTGTCATCGGTTCTTGATATGTGTGCAAAGTTTCAGTTCAATCTGAAGTTTTTTGCTTTTTTTTTTAGTCCTGGAGATCCTGGTCAGGATAATGGGACAAACTTATGGAATTATTGTATTGTAATGGGTCCTTGATAAGTGTGCAAAGTTTCAGTTCAATCTGAAGTTTTTTGCTTTTTTTTTAGTCCTGGAGATCCTGGTCAGGATAATGGAACAAACTTATGGAATTATTGTATTGTCGTCGGTCCTTGATAAGTCGACAAAGTTTAAACTAAATCTGACCGTTCAAAGTTGGTCAAAATCAAGTTCAAAGAAGTCGGTTACAAACTGACAAACAAGCAAGCAAGCAAGCACGCAAGCACGCAAACATACAAGTGAAGCTAATATAAGCGTGTTAAAAAGAATCGCGAGAAGTTCAAAAATCTGTGTTCAAGGATGTAATAACTGACATGAAAACTTCGGTCCTCTCTTGAGAAATTCTTGATTCATTAGTTGCCCATAAGTTCCGCGGTTGCGGAGAATGCACGCCCTTAGTTAAACAAAGTTCCAGCCTTAACCCTGAAGTATTCGCGAATCTTTCTGTAACAAATGTAGTCGTATGGTGTCTTTTCGACATATTCAATCAATTTAAAAAAAATAAGAAGAACAAATTGTAATGATATTATTTTTTTATTAGCTATATATTTTAACCGTTAAGATTTCTTTAATATAAATAATTATTATGCATCATCGTCTCCGTCATAACATTCACGTCGTTTCGACTGCGGCTGGAGATAATAAACTATTTATATTGTGATTTGGATATTAAAAAAACTTTTTAACAAAAAAAAAAACCTCCTTCAAAAAATCACTAAAAAGAGGAAAAATAATGAAATTTTGAGGTCTGTGCCAATTTAATAAAATACGAAGTCGTTTAAAAAGTAGAGGTATTATAGTGATTAGGTAATATCTTCTTTTTAACCAACTTCATATTTTATTAAATTGGCACAAACCTCAAAATTTCATTATTTTCCTCTTTTTAGTGGTTTTTTGAAGGAGGATTTTTTTTATTAAAAAGTTTTTTATTTTTTACTTTTTAGTGTCAAAAAGTGACATTTACCTTAAAAGAATCACACGCCGTTACTCACTTTTATTAAACCGACATTCTTATGCTGTCTGATATGTCAAAAACTGACACCTTAAAGAATCACACGCCGTTACTGACTTTTATTAAAATCAGCCGGACTACTGAACCGATTTTGATGAAATTTCTATGGGACCAATCTGAAAGTATAGCCTTTCAAATAAAAAAAATTTTCAAAATCGATTTATAAATGACTGAGTTATGAGGTAACAAACATAAAAAAAAAATACAACCGAATTGAGAACCACCTCCTTTTTTTGAAGTCGGTTAAAAATAACCATGAATCATCAAACCACCAAATTTTGTGGTTATTTTTTATATGCAGTGTCTTCACACCAAAGGTTTCATAATTCTTCAAGAGATTCATGGATAATTAATATGTGATAATAAACTAATTATGTCATATAATGAGTGTGACAATTAATCGTTGTGGGGTTTCCTTACACATGCGTCTGAGGTTGCACTGAAGGGTAGGAGCGTACTCCGCTTAGATTAAGTTCACGTGGTAAAACAAAAACTGCGCTATCGTTTTGATACCACGTGAGCATTCAAACAAATTTTCTCTAAAGTGATTTGTGAGGGGAAGTAGAGGCGGTAATCTGAAGTTACGCTACTGGTTTTAAAGTATAAAGCCGATTACAATATGTACGAATGCAAGTTTTAAGTATGTGGTGAATAATAAATATTTTATGTTTTGGTAGACATTCTGTCGGCCAACTATGACAAAGACGACGTCGCGTTCAAGTGTGTCTAGTGTCTCGTCACTGGCGTCGCCTAGCGAGGAGCGTAGTGGCGCGCTCAGTTCACTTGGCGGTCCTATCGCCGCTTCAACTGACTCAGGCATCGCGTCGGACTCCATCGGTGGACATCCGTCGCTAAGTAGCGTCGGACGTCGAGACTCGCAAGGTATATATGACGTCGTCGCGCTTATAAACTAGATTAGCTAATTAGACTCTTTGATTATTACGTCTCTTTGAAGTAGGTACTCAAAACTGGGAATAGAGGGGGACTAGAGAGACGACCATTCCAGACCTAAACCTGGAAAGGGAATCCCATTTAATAATACTAAATTTCTATAGAGAAAAGCCATTTGTTCCCATTTCTTTAGAAAATTTTAAATTGACATTAAAATTTAATTTATGAAATAAACTATACTCAGGCTTTCAAATTTTACAAGCTTTTTAATTTTCATGTAAATTTGACAAACCGGGTCGATACATACATAATAATGATTTGTTTTCTTTTTTCTTCTTTTGGAGGTATCGATTTTCTGGTAAAATAATATGCAGGGTGTCTTAAATTACCTAAAAGGTTTATCAAACGATTGAAAAAACAAACGTGTTGTTAAAATATACACGGTGAGTTCGACCACCCGTATCAGTCGTTTTTTTCGAAAACGGTTAGTTGTAGATAGTTGTGTCAAACATTTGTAAAATAAAAGCCCTAATAAAGAATCGAATGGTGATAATTTGTTTTTTCCGGGAAGGTCGGCTTCCCTATTAGTTTGTTCCAGAATGTCCAGAGCTCCGGAATTATAAATAGCACGGTATGTCGAAAGTAGTATTGTTGAAAAGATCTTTAAAAAATAAGCAAGTTTAGTAGGGATTTTTTTTTATTACTGCCACCCCTGTTAAGTAATATTTGTTTGAAATTACTAAATTAAAATGTCATAATAACGAACTTTTTAAAAGTCCGCATTTAAAATCTAGTTATCTATCTATCGCTCATTAAACACTGAAGAAGTACACGCACAGTACCTATAACCAGAAGAGCTAAGTAGGTAGTATGTATTAAAGAGTAAATGGAAGACAGTTTGAACGCTAGTGACAATATCTAAGGTTGCTAGATTTTGAAGGCCGACTTCGTTCGTTATTATAAAATTTTAATTTAATAATTTCAAACGAATGTTACTTAACAGGACTGGCAGTAATTAAATATTTTTTCCTACAAAACTTGCCTATTTTTTAAAGAGCTTTTCAACAGCATAACTTTCAACCTATCGTGCTATCTAAAATTCCGGAGTTCTGAACATATAATAATTTATATTTATGCTTATAGAAATGTACAGGGGTGGCAGTAATAAAAAAAATACCTACAAAACTTGCTTATTTTTTAAAGATCTTTTCAACAATACCACTTTTGACCTATCGTGCTATTTATAGGTAATTCCGAAGTTCTTGACATTCTGGAACAAACTAATAGGGAAGCCGAACTTCTCGAAAAAAAAATTATTACCATTCGATTCTTTATCAGGGCTTTTATAATACAAAGTTTTAATACAACTCTCTACGACTAAGCGTTTTCGAAAAAAACGACTGATACGGGTGGTCGAACTCAACCTGTATACCTAACAGAACAATTAGATGATCGATCTTTTGTTATCTTTCCTGTTTTCTTCTTCAAAATTACACTCTCCACATAAAAAACTCTGTAAGATTTTAAAACTCTCCTTTTTTAAATGTATACTCTTTTTTTAAATTGACATTAAATAAAATTGGAAAATGAATTTGCATTCATTAGTTAAATCACACAGCTTTGATTTGAAATCAAAGGGCCAAAAAAATCCGGTCGTGCATGTGAAATAATTGGTATTTTGCTTCCTGCTATATTAGGCTGAAATGTTGCGCTTAAGTAGTGCTGTATAAATAAACTACAAGAGAATTTCTAACCGGGATACTTTGAACAGCATCTCAGTCGAGCGTGAGCAGCAGCGCCACAAGCACTGGCGCCGGGACGCGACGTCAAGAGTCGAGTGAATCGCGTAGCGTCTTCCATCGTCAAGGATCGCAGCAGCAGATTGGTGCCGAAGACAGCGAGGACACGATGAAAAATCTTCGCAAGACATTCGCAGGAATATTTGGCGACATGTAACCAACACGTCGCTTCACTTCTTCATTATCGTTTTCCGACTCGACGTTCAAATCTTAGTTGTTTCATAATGTCTATGCGTAATTTTACTCAGTTTATTTGTACTCATTATCAATTTAATTGAACGAGCCTCATTCAAATGACTATTATAAAATGTATGTGTGCATTTGTCAAATTTTTAGTGTATTTGCCATATGGCACATACACTATTGGCGTCGGTCGGATGGCGGGACCTAGGGGTCGGACCAAAATTTCTCGACGTTTCATAGCCTCCTGAACACTTTGGCACGATTTTTAAAAATGTTTATATATATATGTATGTATATATATATATATATATTTATATATATATATTTATATATATATATTTATATATATATATATTTATATATATATATATATTTATATATATATATGTGTGTGTACACGATAACTCTCGACAGACTTAATCGATTGAAACGAAATTTGGTACACACATTGGAACCCATCACCGCAAGAAGCCTATTTAAAATGGGCCCGATCGGGCCATTTTCAGGGTTGTATTTAGGGGTTCCAAAAAGTTTTTGGGCCCAAAAATACCGAAAAATTTGTCAGAATCGTTTCAAAATTGAAATTTAACTCTTTAGTAAAGATTAAAATGTGCTGCTAAAATTTTAATAAAATCGGCCCGACAGAATCGTTTCAAAATTGAAATTTAACTCTTTAGTAAAGATTAAAATGTGCTGCTAAAATTTTAATAAAATCGGCCCGACAGGACCGGACTTTCAAATTTTATGAAAACACTAGTTTGTTGATACGGATTTACTTATGAAAGGGTGTATTTAATTGGGTGTACTGATAAAATCCATGTCTAATATTAAAATTTAGAAAAATTTAATTATTTTAAGGGATGTATTAAGGGGTGAAATTTTTTATTTTGTCAAAAAACAAACTTAAGTTCACATAATAATGCCACAATGCCTGTATTAGCAAATACACTATATTGTCGGCAGGGTTTGGCACTGCGACCCGAGTTTTCTTTATTTATGGCTGTATTTTGTATAGCTTAGGTATCTTAACACAGTAACTACCCTGTTACATCAAAAATAATTTTCTGAAATAACATTTTATTGTCGGCGTAAAGTAAGCATATTAGCATTGGCTGCCAAATATAATGCGATTTTACCAGGGACTTACTTTGCTTGTGCTAGAAAACGGCTATTGGTTGACTGGAATAATGTAAGTACAGTCACTCCTGAACAAATGCTAGTGAGTCAAACAATTGATAGCTAACAAAGATAATCTATATATATAAAACAGTTCCGTTACTTACTGACTGACTGACTGACTGACAGACAACGCCCAGGTCAAACCGCTGAAGATATAAATTTGAAATTTGGACAGTAGGTTCCTTTTGTGACGTAGGCACCCACTAAGAAAGGATTTTTCGAAAATTCATCCCTTAAAGGGGTTAAATAGGGGATGAAAATTTGTATGGAAGTTCATCATTTTTGAAGTTAGAAGCATAAAATTTTGCACAGAAGTTCCTTATATAACGTAGGTGAGCAATAATGTATTAATAAAATTCAATCGGACGAGCGAAGCGAGTGAGTAATGTATTATTAATATTCGAGTGAACGAGCGAAACGAGTGAGTAATGTTTTAATAAAATTCGAGCGAACGAGCGAAGCGAGTGAGTATTGTATTATTAATATTCAAACGAACGAGCGAAGCGAGTGAGTAATGTATAATTAATATTCGAGCGAACGAGCGAACCGAGTGAGTAATGTATTAATAAAATCCAAGCGAACGAGCGAAGCGAGTGAGTTATGTATTATAAAATTCGAGCGAATAAACACCACCAGCCCGGCTTCGCTTCGCAGGAGGAGAATTTCTCGCGGGGGGGATAATAAATCATAAATTAAAAAATACGTGGGCGAAGCCACGGGTAACAGCTAGTGAAGTCATAATTACGTACAAACCTTCGCTTGTTGGTATTAGTTAAAAACCAATTTAATTAATTTAGAAGAGACTCACACGTGAAGTTTGTAAAGAATTTTTATAAAGCATGGCACAGGCAAAGGCGAACACGAACGTGAAGTGTAGGCAAACTTTTACGGCGTACACCAAAAATGAACAGTTAGCGAGGTCTACAACAGATTTTTTGATGGGATTATCAAACTTTGTCAGTTGTCATAAGATCATGGTTGATATTTCGCCGTTTGAAGAAGAATGATAAGCTTTGGATGATGATAATGATGCATATTGCACAGTACTCGTATTTCAAATTTCAATCTCTTAACAGCTTCTATAAGCCTTTCTTGTGATACTTTCAAAATACACGTGGCTTTAAAATTTAAACTGTATTCAAAGTGGTCACTGCCAGCTGACAAATAAGTAAACAATCAGACATGGACTATCTGTTTGTCGCCCGCTCTACCTGATCGTACGGCTTATTTTCACGCGCGAACTGCCCGCACACTAGTGTGTGTCATTGAATTTACGTCCGTGTGTTGGATTGTTCGCGTGCTTGTTTCCGTTTACCTCGGTCTGGGTTGAAAGTTTCAAGATAGAATCAAACTCCGTGTGGCAATGTTTAGAATACGGAAAGGAACAGAGTCGCGTCTAAGAATGTAAAAACGAAGCTTAAAATGATGTTACGTCTGAAAAATATTTAAACAAAGTTCTGATCAATTGGGTTTAATACAGTAATACTTTGGTTTTCTTATAATTATTATAATGCATTTTATAACGTCCGAATAGTATAGAAAATCAAGATGGCTTATTATTATTAATTTTATGATATACCATACTTATAGAATTATTATTAAACAAAATAATTACTTTTTTGAGCGTTTTTAAAAATAATTACAGCGAAATTTGTGTAATCTTTTGGAATGAAGCTCGTAAAATTTCAATGATACTTTTATATTTACGCAATATATGTAATATTAATATGTAGAATAGTTAGGTGTAATTTATTTTAAAAACAAAAGATTTAAATTATGTAACTATAACTAAAATAATGTTTTATTATTGTTATCACTTTTTTCAAAAACTGGATTTATTTTATAACAAAGTTTTTGAAAAACGTAGAAAAATATATAAATTGCTCAAAAATGTATAGTTACTTTTTATTGTAAAATTAAAATAAAATTATTAGTTGGAAATAGGCACAAATGCATAGATAATAATATTATATTCAATTATTTATTTTAAAATTTTATTTACTGAATATACAATGCGACAAGTTCAAGATTGTTGTGTCCCGTTGACTTAATTTTGCATCTAGTAGTATTTTTGTAAGCTACAGAGTTGTATTATTATCAAAAATTTTTCCAGTTTTTGAATAATGATTGCTTAATTTTCAAATACATACAGAGTTGGACCGAACACATGTGCTTTCTATTTTCGTTGAATTATTTCTTTCGTAGGGAACACCGCTGCTATTTTTTACATTCCCTTTTTAATTTTTGGCAGAAAACTAATACCTATGATTAGGTACCAAAATAGTAATTAGTAAACGTTAATAGATTAACGTCTGTGTAACAATTAATATTTTTCAATAAATTTACGACCAATTCAACAGACAAATAATTATAATTAAAAAAAATTCTTGCAAAAGGCCACCACGTTGGCCAAAATGTCGAATTTTTTCAATTATAATTATTTGTCTGTTATTTGAATTGGTTGTAAATTTAAGGGAAAATATTTGTAAACGTTAAATTATTAATTATATTATTATTATTGCTCAATATTTAAAATTTTTGGGAGGTAAAAACTAACCTCGAAACTAACATTCTTCTCACTAGAAATCAAGAAAAAAATTAAAAAATTTCTTATGGCTTAGAACAAGATGTTCATTATAGATCTTATGTAACGAAGTACACATTAAAATGAAGTAAAGACTTGTGTAAAATAATGAATTATATAGGTACATCGCCTTTTCTATTAGGATAACAGCGCTTAATTTCCTGTTCGATCTCCGAATATATTTTCGTTTTGTTTCAACTCTAATCTCCATTTTACATCTAAAAAAGAGCGTGTGTGCTTAAGATCACACGGTAGAAGTGAAACTCTCTGTGTTCTTATTATTTTTCACCCGTTCCATCTCCATCACTACAAAAACAGCCTAATTTTTTTGGGGGATTCGTAGTGGGGTCGGCGATGGGTTTAAAACTGAGTTTTCTGGACGGAGGGTGTTTTCATTTGGCCATCATATTAAAAAGAACTAGGTAAGTAGTTTTTTGCGGTATCCGTGGCATCATAGCTCTTCAATAGGTGGACCGATTTTAATGCGGTTTTCTTTATATGACAAAACATTTTTGCGGGAAGGTTTTAAGATGGCGGCCAAATGGGGGCGCCCCTCTATCCCGAAAACTTAGTTTCAAATTCACTAGCGACCCCACTACGATTCTCCTCCAAAAAAATCGCTGCCTACCCAAAATGACGAATTGACTGCAATATCATGTTTTGTCTATATCTTTTTGAAATCACTGCGACTAAAGAAGTTTTATTTCAAAATTTACATCACTTATGGTTTAGAGTGTTTGGTAATAATTAACAAACTACATGGACATTTCATTACTTTTTTACGAAGTTTATTTTCTTCTTCTTGTTTTGCTGTAGAGCATACTTTAATTTAAATGAGTACTGAAATTTTCATTGATTTACTTTGATTATTTACAGCATTCTCTGAAGGAACTATTGCTAATATACAGAAGCAGAATAATGACTCTTATTTTTTAAACGAGAAATATTAGCATCTAGTAAACGAATTTGTAACGTTTGGTGGGCTAAAGCAGTGTAGAATTATTTAAATTCTAAATATTTTTTTTTTTTAATTTAACCGCTACAATCAAATGGGAACTAGAAAATAACCGTTAAAAATATTTAAATAGTACCAACAACAGAGTCTTCATTATTTTGACTGTATTTTGAATAGACAAGCCACAGCGTTGAATAGTTTAAATCACTAGTATCCAACTATAAACAAACTTCAGTACTCATGTAGTTGCCTAACTATAGGATATACTTGTTCATTGATCAATATTAAATAATTTTTTTCTTTATAATACACCGACCATGTAATTCATCATTTGTTTTACAATATAAAAGCAATCTACATAGTCCTTGTAGTTAAATTAGACCCCCAAATTTTTAATGTCAAATATCTCATAATAACAGTAGCGGCACATACAACCTTGTAGTACCAAGCCGACGATATGCTGTTTTAAATAAAAAGTTGTCAGGAAAGTTGGTACCTGTTTTTTTGTTCAAAATTTATTATTTACCAATCGTTTTTGGTTTTTTTTAGTATTTACAAGCCACTTATTTATTGAAAAAAATTGTAATTAAAAAAAATATAATAAAAATAATGTTTATTCATAAAACCTGTTTTATCAAAAGGTGTGCTTTTACAGTGAACTTCCAAATAGATCACAATATGTACCTTAAGGATATATTTTGAACAAAATACAGTAAAAAAATATGAGAAAAATATTTATACACACTGTTACAAAATGTAGAATATTATTATAGAATGTGATAGTATTTTCAATAAAACGGTGACTTGACGGTACGGAAACTTCTAAACGTTTATTAATGATTCTCAGGTTTTTTAAAATATCTGGACAAGTTACGTCACATCTTTTTTTAGAATAATTTTTCTTTCTTCTTCCGATCAAGGAGTTTAAGTGTGGGGATGGGTTATCATACTATTTTACAAAGTAAAAAATTAAGCGCCATATTTTTACATTTACTCTTGTGAGCTAGGCTTATTCAACAAAAATTTTAAATAATTTTTTTCATCAAGAAGAAATGTACACGTATATTTGAACACCAAAGTGTTCATACATATTGATTAAATATTTTGTTAATTGTTTCTGATTTTAGAGATAAAAAAAATATTGTTGAGCAATAGGATTCATAATTCATATATATACATTATTATGTATTAATGTATATTGAAGTATATCTAGTCACCCTTACTCTTAAAGGCGCATGTACACTTAACGAACGATATTGGTACTCGTAGTAATTCATAGTCATAGTCAATAATATAAAAGAAAATTCTCCATTCCAGTCTTGTATGCCCATGTTATCTTTCCGTAGATTTTAGGTAATGATGGTTGAAATGAAGTTGAAAGAATGTAAAATTTACATGGATAATGTTCGTTTTTGGTCGTTCGTTCGCGCTTTAATTCGTAATCGTACTCTAAAGACAAATTTCCACGACGACACTAATAATTCATCATGCGCAAAATAAATATGTCGTGTGTGGGTATTTGCTACCAAGTAGACTTTACTGCACATTCAACATTGTTATTTAGCCTATGAATCTGTGACCTTTTACGAAATTGTATCAAAACTAGGCATGCTTTTTACGATATCCAAATGTGCTTGTGATATTATAGATATTGATGAATAGGCATTCTAATCCTCTAGTTTAACATTTCTACACAAACGAAGTTTAAATTTTGCTTTAATGCTCGTTAAGTGTACATTCACCTTTTATTGTTACTTTTAGCTTTTCTCAACTATGTTTTCATTAGTAGATAGTATTGTATTCTGTTGATTTGAATATTGTTTATGAAATTACTAAGGTGGTGTAAAATAACCGATTGGTTGTTGCCATAGGCAGCTAATGTACTTAAATTGAATCTAGTCTTTATACATTATATAGTTGACTAAAGTTCAAAGTTAGTCTTAATGAAAACAATAATTATTACTTTAAAATGTAAATTAAGTACGATTTATGCAATGAACTAATGTAATACGAATATGTAATCTTATAAAATTATTTAATTTCGTAGTACAATTTAAAAGTAATATCCCAAAAATATTTGTCACAGCATCGAAAAAACTGTAATAAATCAGATATACAAACAGTTTTTGCATTTAATATTGCCGCAAAAAATTGCAATAAATTCAAGACGTTGAAATTTTGAAAAGGTTTAATTGAAATGTTAAATGCTAAACTTTATTTTACAGTTAAATATCTTTTAAAAAAACTTTTTTCTGTTATCACATTTTTAGAATCGTGTATTTGTTATAAGTAGTATACTTAATGATTTTATTAACAAAATGTGTTTTGTTGTCTATTATTAGAATTTAAATAAATAATATGTACAAAATGTCAGATAAATTATGAGCACATTCTAAAGATCGAAATGAGGTGATTTTTTCTTTTAGAGTATCTTCAATAATTTTTGTGCATTATTGGTACCTACACTTTGTATATTGTTTCAGTGATTTCAATATCAAAAATTTTTTATGAAAATAAATAAAATTCTGCTAAAATATTGATACCACTGAAGGGAGAAAAATCGGTAGGAAAACTATTTTACTTAGAGTTTTTAGATTTTTTGAAACTTTTGTCACTTAAGTCTGAAAGTAGAATTGAAAAAACGACTGGTAATTTTAAACAAACAAAAAATGGATATTTGTGATTTCTTCTGAATCTCGTTGATTTTTAATTAGTTCCTATTTAAATTCTGTTTAAAAATTATATGAAATGTGTATTACTACATTTGCCTCATACTCAGTGACACAAAAACTGTATTCTGCAAACAGTGCCTTATAAATATTATAGTTCACAAAACAAAACAAAAATTAAGAAGGCTGATTGCATAGCTGGTATATTTATTTTATTATGTTACGATTTTGTTTACAAACACCTTTCCCTTTAAAATGACCAGATGACATTAAAATATTGTTAAAATAATACTCAAAGATAATTTGGTTTTTAGATTTCAGAATATCAAATCGTCGATACAATGCAGAACTATTGAATGTGAAAAAACCAGTAGCGGCGCTAGGGTTTTTTTCTAGAGTGGGCCAGTGTTGGGCATGGTGATCTGAAGGTGGGCCAATAACATTTATTCCAAAAATTTCAGTGCTCGATAAAATTTTAACCCAGGTTACAAAAAAAATTGTTGAAATGTCGAGGGTTAAAACCTATTTAAAAGATAACTTAGAGATTGGGGATTATGCGTGGGTGGGCCAAGGGGTAAGTTTAAGGTGGGCCATGGCTGACCCGACCCACCTTCTGGCGTCGTCACTGGAAAAAACGCGTTTTTCATCCCCGCTAGTTTTTATGTGAGCAACATGCAATGGTAAAGTTTTATTGGAAATCCATTAAATGCTTTCCAATGGCACTTCACGCGTTTTTCAGATTCGATAGCTCCTGCATTGTATCGATGAAAATGTAGTAATATAGCATTTTAAAAATTCTTAAACAGATATTTTTTTGTCATAGAATTCTTGAATCTAAATAATTATGTCAAATATTTGTGTAGTAATGTGATGATATTTAAATTTATTTAAAACATTTTGTACCAATATCACTGATAAATGACATTGATTTTTTTAGTATTTATGAATTTATGTCAAGTAGCTTATTAAATATTAGTAACTGTTTCATGTTATTAAAAACTTTGAAAGCTGCACAAAAACAGTAAAAGATGCGATTTTAAAAAGTTATTATTTAGTGTACTACTAGTAAAAAAATTAAAATTTCGTGTCCACCTCATAATTGCTTATTTACAGAAACTTATTTTTATTTTTATTTTAATTTTAAGTTACGTAAACCAAATGATTATTATCTAGTTGTGTGTTAAAATTCTTTAATAAGCTAGATGTTTTTGATAAAAAAATCTCTTTAATCACTTTTGCACTGGCTAACGATTAACGAACGTTGAACATCTTGTAATCTATTTTACAATTAGAGAAAAGTTAACACGCTTATCTCACGTCTTTAGAAACATTTTCATTATATGGCGCGGCAAACGAAATTTATTAACTAATATAATACATATTAAATTATCATAAATTCGTGGAAACAATGCTAGGGTTTACACTTTGATGAGTTTTATATACAGGGCGCTAAAAAAGAGCGTAAAATATTTAGAGGTAATAGTATGGACCAAAATAAACAAAAAAGTCTTAGGCCCGTATTCACCAAACACTGTTAAAGATAGAAGTTACTAACCTTAGAATAAATGTATTCCTTGGAATAAAATAAACTTTCTATTCACCAAGCAATTTATTCGATAGAATAGTAACCTCAGGTAAAAATTTACTATATACCATACGCCTTGGAGATTTTGTCAAATATTTTGATTCTAAAGCACGTTTACCAAAGATCCGACCGATGGCGCATCTATCGAAAATGTAAAATGTTGAATATTGACATATTTTACTGACAAAAACCTTTACCTGTAAGATATGAAATTAATATTTACCTGAAAAGGTCGCCAGGCCATAAAGTAATTTATGCATTTCGTGCACACCCTATTTAACTAGGCGGATAAATATTTATACCCTTGAAATTGGACAGAATAGCTATTCTTACGATTTATACCTACAGTAAATTTAACTATGTTTGGTAATTTGAATTATCACTATTTATTCCGTGTGATAGTTACCAGGGGAATAAATCAACGGAATAAATAACTAACTAGGCTTGGTGAATACGGGCCTATAAACATGGGTCTGCAAAGTAATGGTACTTACATCTTTGTCTGAAAGATATTCGAACTCTTTCTAAAACCCTCTCTTTGGCTCGGATTTGTTGGCATTTTTGATTAATTCGTAGCTGCAGCTCCTCGAGGCTATTTACAGGAGTACCATAGACTAATGTTTTCAAATATCCCCAAAAAAAGAAATCTAGAGGGTTTAAATTAGTCGATCTTGCAGGCCATAATACAGGTCCACCCCCTTCCATATCTCCGAAACCGTTACTTTGCGGACCCATGTTTACTAAGACTTTTCTATTTATTTTGGTCCATACTATTACTTCTTTTTTTTAACACCCTGTATATTGTTAGTGGCCATTTCTCGTGACATCAGTCACATTAAATGTCGATTATGATAGAAATCTTATAATTTTAATCCGAGTGTCGTCGCATAAATAAGACCCTATGCTGTAGTTCAGATTTCAACTGGTATCATACTCATCAAAGACTGATACTGGTATAAACAAACATACAAACAGACAACAAGTCTGAAAACACGTTTTTCCGTCTTGTTTCATACGATATACCCGAAAATCCTGAAAACAGCCGAAAAATCGTTCAAAAAGCTAAATTACAGACATGTGTTTCGTAACTATTTTATATCATAATGCCTATTAATTTAGATTTAAAAATTATCTTTTTGAGTACATTTCGTCGTGACATTCATAATTAAAGGTCACTTGGAGAAAAGATATTAGAACTTTGAAGACATGGAACTATTAGTGCTGTTTATACTTTTCTGTAGATGTAAAAAATAAGTAACTGGTATCAACGCGTTTATACTGATATAAAAATAGTAAATTAAATACAGTCAATCCAAAAAATTATAATTAAAGACCATACAATTTTTGCTTTTTGCTATATTATTTTTACATACCTAGTAGTACTCCCGTTATAATATTATGTTTGTAAGACATGACATTTAAAGTACCTATACCTAACAGCAAAAGTATCTAAAGTTTTTAATAAGGTAAATAGAGATGGTTTTATCAAAAATATTAAAACACAATTTTACTATAAATGTAACTCAACTTTACCTCTCTTTCTTTGTACTTTTATTGTTGAAAATCGATTTTCTAAGAGATATCGCATGACGCATACCTAATATTATTAAATATAGGTACTCTAATAAATTTTAAATGCTGATCTCTTTCATAAATCGCTTTTTCATAAAATAAAAAATAGAGCAAATTAAGGATTTAGTTAAATTATGTAGACGATCATGCTCTACTCTGACGTATTTATAAAACATTTAAAAAAATGTCTGTGAAATTGTTTATATTATAGTCTAGTCAACAATAGAATAGATTTTTTATTTCAGAAAAGCTCCACTGAGCATGAAACATAGTCGTATTGTTAATATAGAATACTCTAATGTAATAACTAATACTAATAATATACCTACCTATAATAATTGTTATTTATTGATTTATGTTGTGATCTAATATTATATTCTAGTATTTAAATATAGAAATTAAAACTTAAAAGTAGATTATTGAATATAAAATGCTGGTTGTTGCGTCGAAATAACAAAAAAAACATTATTAGCTAATATTATTATCATTGTTCCAAAATCATATCATAAAATTATTATTTTAAGATTGGCTTTTATATCAATATATCAAATGAAAATGCTGTAAAACGAGTTTAATAAATGAGCAACATTTTGCAAGCAAATTTTCTTGATGTGATTTGCAGGGTAGGTACTACGAAACGATAATAAATTATAATTCTGAAACTGAAATTAATTTAAAAAAATAACTATTGATATGAAGTATTAAAGCTTATTTTATCCTGGATTCGTATCAATAGACATTTTTTGCTTAATATTTATCAAAAAAAAATCCTGTTTAGTAAGTACTTAATGGGTGCGATAGGAAAATAGGCGATTATAAGAACACAATTATGATTAAATAGAAATACCATGACCTCACATCGCACATCGCTCCACTGCTTGCGGAGGTCAGACAAAAATGTGTTCTTACAATTATCTGTTTTTCTGTAGTTCCCTATATAAACAAATAAATGGAAATGATTCAGACACGATATTTTCTAGTTTGATCTTCCAGATATCATTTTAAAATTCATATCCAGAAACCAGAATATTGAAATAAATTGTGTATTTTTGTGCTCGTTAAATTCAGCATGTTGGATAAAAAAATTCTCTCAATTACTCGTTTTTCTGTTGTTCCTTTTATAAACTATTAAGTGGACACGTGGACAGTTTTTGAAATCCATTTTTCCCGATTCTTTCTATAGATATGAATTTCACATTTATTGTATGCTGGATAAACTATGAATACATGTTATTTGATACTATTTATTAATAAAATTAATAGTTGTTCATATATCACTATCATTTGTTCATGTTTTTGTACAATTTTAACTTGTAGATAATGTAAAATATTATTAAGAGAAATTTGTGTATTCTAAAAATGGGTTTAATAACTGTGATATTTTTTATCGAAAATTATTTTATCGTTTCTTTTTTGTTACAAAACGATTGGCAATAATTTTTATACTCCTTCAAAGTTCCCCTTTCTCAATTTAATGTTTTCCTTTTTTTATAAAGCAATATATTTTTATAAACAAATTGTTATTAATATCTTTCTGTGCAGTCTGAAATTAAATGTTTTTTTTGAAGAACTATTTTATCGCAACAAAGAACGTGGCTTCCTCTTGTGCCGTGAAAGTGTTACTTATAACTGTTACTGTTATTTGAAAATAACTGGTACCGAAAACTATTAAAAAAATAACAGTATCCTACTGGTAACTAATATTAATGGATACCACCTTTTGTAAAAATATGCTTAAAATCTAAGATCAAAAATATTTCCTGGCAGCATTCTACTTGTCTACTAGACTCCACTTGTTAACTATCAATAGTTTAGAATTCTTTTGATAGCTACTATTTTCCGATAACAATAACTTAGTAAGTACCTACTGTTATTTTTGGCAGAAGTAAGATATAAAATATTTTGTTGACGGATTCGACATAAAAGTGACTAAAATACAAGAAATCAGCGTGTAGAAGTATAAAGTTAATTGTTTGGAATACCACACTGTTAACTTTTTTATCAAAAGAATTAATAAAACAGTGTTAATCAATAAAAATTATATCGGGAATGAAGACTTTAACAATACGTGAGGAAAGGAACCTGGTTATTATTGGATTTGGTCAACAGTTACTTTACTCGAGTAATTTTCTATCGCATTGCCGACTAATATTTAAGACATAGTGCGCCAAACTAAACAATAATTTTATCTCACAAATACCGACACAATAAAAAAAGCTTGCTACGCGTTAAGCATTATTACTATAAAATTATGTTAGCGAAAAATATTGCTAATACTTAAACTCTCTGACTCTCCTAAATAATTTTGTTTTTATTTTGGTGACTTGTTTCGAAGCGGATATATCCGACAAAGGTGCCTGAAAAAGAACTGCAGTTTTTTGGCAATAAAAGGCCTTGCCAATGGTAAAGTAATAACGATTGGTATTTTTCATTAAATGGAATAACAAATTTCTCTACCCCAAAAAATAAAATTAGAGTCGTGATTATTTGTCGTTATCGAAAGAGATAAATAATATTAAAAATTCGTTAAAATTAATCCACGTCAAACAAAGCTGGAATTGTTTTTCTGCACATTCAGGTGAAAATGCTTATATTTTATTTGAAAGTCTTTGGATCATAATATATCATAATGAATATAAAATTGTTCAAGAAATTGAATGACTAAAGTTTAATGTGCACAAGAATAAATGAAGCTCAGCACATATTTTACATTCGACGCAGTGTGCTGATTTTTGTTTATTCTTTTTCTGAAAGTGCTGATTGTTCTGGTTTAAATAGAGTCGACGCATTACGCATCGTACGTAACATTATCAGCGTATAATAAATTGCGCAAAATCCAAAATAATTGCTTTCACCATATTATAATATAGAATTCTATTTAAAAATTATAGGTACAAAATCTCCCTATTTTAAAATAATACGTTCCACTACTATTGAAGTGTGAATAATTTTGACGAACATTTCAATAACGAATATTGTTTGTCTCTTGATATTTTTTGAGCCATGTAAAATGACAATATAAAATTGCACTATTAAAGTAGTAATAAACAATGTTCACTCTTTTATAAATAATTTTTTGCAACGCTTGCATCAAAAGTACAATTTTAGATGGTTGTGTACCGTTTGAAAAGTAATTGTTTATGATGCGTTCGAACAGTAGTAGTAAATTTTAATGCACTCCGTTCTATAAAGTAATACTATTTTGTTTTACTTTATAACACACGTGCCTAATAAAGTACTTTATAGATTACTTTGCTATAATGTCACTAATAAAATATTTATCTAAATTGTCTTTTATTTGCTTAAAATTGAACTTTTGAAGCAGTTGTTGCAAAAAATATTGTATGTAACGCGTGGCTCAAGTGACGAATCTGATAGTCGCGATTTTACAATATTCTCTTAAGATTATATGTTGCATTTATACCAGATCTCGTGTAATTACCGCACTCACCTTCGGCTCGCGCGGTAAACACACACTCGTTCTGATATAAATCCAACATAAGCTAAGGCTCGTATCGCAAAATCGCAATGTCATATAATCCGTCACTTAAGCCACTAGTTGCATAAATTACTATTATTAAATTATTAATAGTTACGTAATATAATATTAGATAATTGTATTGTTTCGTTTTATTAAATATCGTAATGTTTGTTTCTATATTTTTCCTCTGCAAATTGTAAATTTAAGGATGTTTATAATTAGATTGTATGTCTGTATTTTTAAATTACGTTGTATTTTCTCGAGTGTTGAGATTTTTGCTTATCTTAATTAAACTTCCGTTTTGATGTTGTAACTGGTAAATGTAACAAATTATATTATACAATTATTTGCCGAGGAACTTTATAGTTACGCACATTTACAAAATTGGCAACGATGGCTATTGTTTAATTACAAAAGGATTACATCGCTAACGGTGTTTCTCAGATATCAATTTTACGTCTGAATTTCTGATCCAATATTTATTAGGGAAACGCGTGTATAGGCTTATCTTGGTGTTAATGTTATCATATTTTGTTTTATTATAGACCATCAACTCCCAAGGTTATCTTGGGTTCACTACTAGTAATAGAATCTCTTGGATTAAAACTTGGGAACTGGAGGTTTATAATAGATGAACACTATTTAATATGATAATGCCACATAAGCAACGATATTCCAACGATTTTGCCCATTCTCAAGCCCCTTGAAGTTAAGAATCAACGCATCATGTTGCGTCTACCTATGATTACTTTAGATTTTTCTTAGCCCAACGCAGGCTTGCAAAAACAGAACTTAAGATTTTTATTTAAAATTTTTTATAAAAATTTATTACCTATCTAAACTTTACACATTTTCTTTGTATTTAAATATTAGCCAATGCTTGTTATTTCATATAATTTAAAAATTTTAAAACTTTAGTAACGATGGTACTAAAGTGAGCGAGTGTTATCTAGTCTCAAGGCATTGCCAACATAGTCATAAAATACCTATATAATGTATGTATAAATTAAAACAATATTATATCTACATATTACCTTACCTATCAAATTAAATATATAAGACAACAATGTGCATTAAATTATTATAATATAATATTAATATAGAAGAGATGACGTGAGTGTAACCGTTTAATTGTTATTCGTAGAACACATTATCTGGACATAATTATTGGCTTAGTTAGCGTTGTCAGTGTAGTATAGTCCAGTGTGGAATATCGAAATGGTACGGTCATTTCAGATTATATTCTTACTAAGACGCCAATCTGTTGCTCCATTTCTGTACTAAACTACATTAGTATGCCCTAAGCATAGCTAATATTTGATAAATAATTTCACATTAAAGAAAAATGCTAGTTGATATCGATTTGAGATAAATTCAGAAAAAATGATTAATAATATTTATTAAATATTAGAGAAATTACATTTATTCTTTCATTTCGTGTTTCAGTTTATCAGTGTTTATTGCCAAAGATTAATAATTTTATGTACCTATAACTAAAGATAACAACGAAACTTCGTTAAAATAAAGAATACAACAATTTTAATATTAAATAAATGTAGATTTTCCATAAAATGTTAAAAAGGGTAAGTGCGTAGTTAAAAGACGCTATTTTGAAAATAGTAATTTTTGTAGTTGAAATTTTAGAATAAATTAGTCGTAATTTCTTCTTGGTGCAACACAAGTTTTTTTTTTATTAACACCCAGTTTTATAACTGTTAAAAAGTTTTGATCAGTAACGAAATATTCTTCACTTTCATAATACATTTTATATAATAGTATTCTAGCAAACATTTTTTTAAAGGAAAAGCACAACAGAGTCTGTCATTCTTATTAGATTTTCAAAAACCTCAACTATAATATCACAAACATTTGGAAATCTGAAATTCAAAACCTGTAATTCTTAATCATATAGCATAATAAAATTTCTTTATAAATACCTATTCAAATGACGCTTGTAGCTGTCATTTTGAAAAGAAGCTTTTTCTAAAAATAGGGAAATATTTTACGTCAACATAATTCATCATTAATGTTACTGATCAATGATAAATTTGACTTCTCCTCATATTTTAATATGTGATACTAAGTACTTCAATTTTTTGATGAAATTGAGTAATTAACATTAAAGGAGATTCTGCCAAAATTGGTATTCATTACTCAGTTTCGACAAAAGTCGAAATACTCGGTAGGTACTATCATCAAGTCATCGATTTGTACACATTTTCAGACGACAGTTGAAAAACTGGGATTTAATTATTCGTACAACACTTAAAAATTAAACTCATTTAATTTCCTATATTGGCTATCATTGATAATTTAAATCGTTTGCATCTGCACGTCAATACTGAAAACGCTACTATAATACTATCAGTAATTTCTCGGAATTATAAGAAACTTGAAAGCGTGTAAATTAATCTTAGATTAAATTAGAATAATGTATTCCAATTGGTTGTTTATGAGTTGGTCAGTTTCCGTAACCAATAGGGAGTAATAATTAATAATTTACTCTGTGAATATCGTATTCATTTTTTATAGTGCCGGGATATTAAACTGTTAAAAAATAGTTTAAACGTAGTGTATTATCATAGTAATAAATAATTACTAGAAACGCACTTTGTTAATAGAATTTGCACAATAATTAAGTATTAATTATATGACACATTATCAACTCCTGCAAAACTAATGAATATTCAATTAAGGATTATGTATATTCACTAGTCTGTATTCACTGCTATTCAGTAATAAAGATAGGAAACAAGGTTAATTTTCACTGTGCTTATTTAAAAAGTTAAAGGAATCAAAATACAAAAATAATATATTGCTTATTGAATATATTTAGTACTAGCAATATAATGTTTCAAAATAATAATATACTATACATTGAACGCAAATTATAGATGTACCTACTATAAATATACTTTTATTGAACAAGATTGCAATAATGATGATATTCGACGCCAGCTTTTATTGAAGTTATAGTTATCAAACAGCTTTTGTAGATATGGTGATCCGTAGATAATGATTGAAGTTAGGAGAGGAAGTCTCTGTGGCAAAAGGATCAAATAAATAGCAATACTGATGATTAAAATTGCATTGTTTGCTAACGTTTCGGTGCTCTGAAGATGATGTAAAGAGCATCGAAACGTTAGCAAAAAAATGCAATTTTAATCATCAGTATTGCTATTTATTTGATCCTTTTGCCACAGAGACTTCCTCTCCTAACTTCAATCATTTCACTTTAATATTGTTATTTCTTTACTTTACGAACAGGAATATTCTTAAAAATATTCTCTTTCCATCTAGGTAATGTTATTTCTATTTAATACAACTTTTAAAGAAACCTCGGGAAGGTTTTAACACGTTCAATCATTTAAAATTGTAATATGTTAAAACGAATTTAAGGCCTTAATTAAATTAGTTGCCAAAAGGGGGAAGTAGATACCAATAACTGATTTGATATTTTTTACATAAATCTAACTGCAAAACGACAAAACGACTTTATTAAAGCAGATTAAAATGTATGCGACTTTGCAGGAAATGTTTTTCTATAAGTAAAACAGAGAAATATTTTCAAAATTAGCTGTCTCCTTTTGAGAAATATTTACGCTTTTACTTGTTTGTACAACTTTCTTAAAAAGGATGTAACTAATTAAAAAAAAATGTGTTGACGAATAGAAAAAGCATCGCATAAAATAAATGTTACAAATTAAAAGTAGGTACCATCTTTTGCTAACTATAGTCAAGGCACAATGATTCCTGAACACACCAAATTCACCTTAAAGCATTTTAAATTATATTTTTTGCTTTCTGTTTTGCAATTCCAACTCTGTAAACTTTTTATAACAGCAAATTAAGAATGCCGCAGCGAATCAAAAAATTCGATATACATTTGCAGGAGAATATAAATGTGGTTGAACAATACTTACTAATAATAAAAGAATATATTATAATATGTAATTTATATACTTATAATAATACATAGTTGTTGCTTGCAGTTACATATATACATAATTAATTCTGATATGTGTACATGCATATACTGTATAGTGTTATATTAATGGAAAATACAGAAACGTAAAGCAAATTATCATTTGGCTATCATTTATATTTTGTTAATTTTTGTTTCACAAATATTAAATTGAATCTACTTAGGCAAGCTACGTTTAAGAGTATTCTCTAGTCTCTACCGGAAGTTACCCCTTGCACTCTTCATCTCAAATCCATTTCCCTCGCCTAAAAACGGTCACCGCTCTCCGACGCTATTTTTAAAGCTAAAGGTTCGGGTAAACGCCAAATGAATGACCAAGAATCACATTACAGACCCTACCGACGATCTTTTGAAAAAAAGTTTTGGCTACGTGTGAAATATAACGTAATTTTTAAAAAGTTATAAGTTTTTCCCGGACATTTTTTCAATTTTTTATCTGTAGTCTCTGTAGTGCGATTCTCGGTCCTTCACTTGGCGTCTATCCGTTAACCCTTTAGATTTAAAAATAACGTCGGGAGAGCGGTAATCGTTTTTAGACGATGGGAAAGGATTTGAGTTGAAAAGTGCAGGGGGTAACTTCCGGTAGAGATTATTCTTTTATCAGTAGATATCTAACGCCCAGTTCCTACGAGTCGTTTTTAATTATTCATTTTTCATGAAAAAGGAATTTGTTCACATATTGTGCCATATTTTATGAATTATATTCTAAGACAGATCGATTATCGTTTTATTTTTTTAAAATGATGCCTTGTAAATAGTTCATATGAGTTACGGTTCGTGAACTATCTGTGCAATTATCGCGTGAGTTACAATGTAATATATTAGATAATGTACGAAGAAGAACTCTAGATGGTGGATTAAACAGCCCCGGATCTTCAATTTTTTTAGGCGGGGCAAAAACTGAAAAATGCCGCCCCCGCCCACTTATATTTATTTTTACCTTTATCATCTTTATAATTTCAACTACCAGATGTCCACTAATTGATTGACATTTGGTCAAAGTTAAGTAAATGATGAGTTGTCCATTCGTCTGTAAAGTGTGAATTTGAATTTGGCCACCCTCTGAACTTGCCGCCCGGGGCATAGGCCCCGGCTTGCCCCCCTCCCCTAGATCCGGGGCTGGGATTAAACAATGGATTTTATTTCAAAATACTCTTGGTGCTTTTCCTCAAAATCGTTAACTAGGCCTGCTAGAAAAATCAAATAACGTACAAGGTTAAAGGAATTTGTGTATAATATTAAATGTTGTTGGAGATAAGAGATTTATGCTGGGTTTATCGTACAAATTTATTTTTTTAATCACGCTGTTAAATAACGGATGCTGTGGCAACGATCAACAATTGGACAAAATGAAAATGCAGCAACCAATGAATACGTGGCAACCAAAATTTAACAGCGTGATTAAAAAACAGCCTGTTAAAATTGTTAGTTAAACCCAGCATAATTGTCCTTTAACAAATGTTGACATATAAGCACACACTGACTTTTTGTTATAAAAGAAAAAATGAATTCAGTAAACATGATCCACATGTTCCCACTGTTCATTTTGCTTTCATTTTTCAATAATGATCATTAAAAATGATGGAAGTAAAACACCTCTTCACTTTTAATGACCGCATGAAACTACTGTTCATTTTTCATGAATATAGTGTTCATTCATTTGATGTTCATTTCCAATGAATAGTTGAAAATGACTCGTGGGAATTGGGCTTTAGAGTACTGCAGTACAGTGGTGCGAAATAAATTTATAAAATATGTATTATTCATAAGTGAATTATACATCCGTTACTTGATGTTTAATTTACTTGCAAATTTAATATTTTGTGATCTCTCTTCGCACCGATAGAATATTTAGCGGTAAGGTACGATCTAAAATAATAACCATATTAATAATTTCCTTCATTGAATTTGTTATGTAATGATCTAATCTTCAACTGTAAACATAAAAATGGTTGAGTAACAGGTGGATGGTCGACAACCGGCGCTTTTGCTTTACTTAACTATTTTACAATTTCAAATAGTATTAAACTATTCGGTTTAAGATTCCAGTTTGTTTGATTTTTTTCAAGTAAATACTAAAATTTGAAACGTGTTTTCCTGCACGCCTCGTATAAAACAGAGCAGCTGAAAATAGTATAGGACGTAGGTACTATACAATTTACAAACACATAATATTATTATCAGCTGTTATACTTCATTTCCGCTGTGTATTAATTTAAGGCAAAACATTACCTAGAAATAACATTTTTAAATTATTTGATTCAGTATAATTTTTTATCCTTTTACTTTCAGGTAAATTCTATCAATATTTTTTTATTTTTGAAGTGAAAACTTCCTTTGGCGCGTTAGGCACTCTTTGCCTAGGTACTGAAATAAAGTGAACCGTTCGTGTTCGCGTTTGTAAGTTCGAATACGCGAACGCAACCCGACGGTAAGAGTTCGCTGAATTGGGGTTACTCGGCTCAAACACGAACATACGTATTAGCAGTATGGTCGTTCTCTTACAACTGTGCTCGGCTGACATACCATAAAAACGGCAAGAAGGTATACACTATACAAGTTGTATCAATAGCTCAGTTAGCAGCGCCTTTGCGTTGTATGCATAGGGACCTCGGTTCGAAACCTGATGGCATCGTAGGATTTTTGACGTATTTTTTTTTTATAAATTCTCCATGATATTTATTTATATATTTTTTAATTTTTGTTATATTCTTTCTTTGACAATAATTATAATTTTTTTGAAACCAAGGTGGAATTAATTAAAAATACAACTTTAATATTTTAGTAATAAATTATTTTTAGTTCATAAATGCGCTATAATAGATAGTACCAAAAATTAGAAAATCTGAAATTTTCACTTCTGTCGTGTGGTCATAAGCACACACCCATTTTTTTTTATGATTTACGTTATTTTCACTTGCGAAGTAAAGGTTTTTCTGAAAAATATCGATTTAGAATTCAATAATATATTTATTGTTTTTCAAATATTAGAAGGTGTTAGTTTCAAAAATATTATCAGGAAGCTTGGAACTCCATTTTACAAACTCATTCTGAGAGTTTGAAACGAAAGTTGCGGGTGATTTTCGAATAAATTGTACTCTTTAGCATTTAGAGTTTAGGGTGCTTGAAATATATTAGATTTAAACCATTTTTACTTTCGAGTAGCTATAGCAGTAAAGAAATTCTTGAAATAGTGAAAAAAAATTGAGATTTATACTATGTTTCACAGTCCCTACATACCGAAAAGCGAGTTTTTGATGTCCGCCCGTCCGTATGTGGAAAGACCAAGCAGCTGACACATCATTCAACGGATCGAAACCAAATTTTTAAACTTAAGATTTTTAGGAGATACCTTAACGATTTTTTCTTTTTCCTGACTCTGCAAAATAAGGGTAGTTTGCCGATAAACAAAAATTGAAAAAATGTGATATTTCATAAATCGATATGCTATTAATGATCCCACCCACCATTTATTTGTTTCGAAAAAATCCCGAAAGAGTAGATGAATAAAAATTCGCGGTCGATACAGCAGAGTGGGAAAGTCAGTGCGGTACGGAGTCATATCATTTATCTGCCTTGAATTTGGATGATTCTAGAATCCAAACACATGACGTCTTTAGCACTTAACACCTCGGGCATTTGCCAGAACTGTTAGCATCTTGAGTTAGCCTTGACCGTAACTGAATTTATGTATGCAAAAGTTTTCAGAAATTGAAGGTTAAAAATGACCGAAAACGAATCTTTCATGTTTGTTTTTGCCTTAACATTATTGACTTAGGTATGCGTTTTCCTCCCACCATATAGCCAAGTGCAATGCCCATTTAGTGTATAATATTGTATAACGTATATTATGCATACAATTATAACAATGTGGGTTTGCGTTCGTATCAAGTATTGTGGTTGATATGGCGACCCCACTAATCCAATTTTTTTTAGGGTTTGCTCAACGGTCAATTATTTCCTGGATGTAAGACTAGACTCTAGAGGTAACAAAAAATGTGTCTTCTAATTGATAAAATTTGTTTGTCCGTAGTGCATGAAAAATAATTTTCTCTTAAATTATGAAAATATTCTTCATTCTCGTATTTAGAGTAATATAGACAAAGTATTAAAAAATCGGTCAAGTGCGAGTAGAATTCGAGCTCCGAGGGTTCCATACCGCTATAACAATTTAATAAAACAAGTTTGTCAGGTAATAATTCCCAGATATAGTTTACAATCATCGCGTAGGATGTCACCACTTTCGCTTATTTATAGTGGATAACTAGCGCTGTGATCGACCGCAAGATTGATTTGCGTCCATAGTTATATGTTTTTAACTTGTCCTCTACATGGTTACTAGATATACTTGAGTCAATATCAAAATACGTGATTTTTGAAAGGCCGTATCTTTTTATTGCATTGAGTTAGAAGCTTGAATTTGTTACAGGATTTTTAGGTTGTAGACTTCAGTATTTGATATGAATTTTAACATGGTATCTCTAGTCGTTTCTGAGAAAAAGGATCTTGACGGAATCCTAAAAATTAAGTTTATCACGTGATAATTCCACATAGAATTAGAAATTAATGATTTTCGGATTTTTTCCATTACTTGTGCTATGAGACCGTCCTTCGTACCAAATTTCAAGATTCTAGGTGAACGGGAAGTACCATATAGGTTTTTATGAGTGAGTTAGTATAAAAAAATACATTTTTTGATCTTAGACTTTAGTATTTGATATTAATTTCAACTTGATTTCTGAAAAACGTTTAGACGGACAACAAAGTAATACTATAATGGTTCTGTTTTTTTCATTCTGAGTAACGGAACCCTAAAAATCTCACAATTTAAATTCCATGTGAGTGTTAGTTTTCATAGCCCGTTTATTTCTTATCTTTTTGATTTGACCAGATATTTAAACATTTTATAATTATATATTTTGTATTTATACGTTCGAAAATAAAAATGTTAGCATAATCCTTTATCTTATTTGTTTGAAAAATAATAAAACACGCGATAACATTTATTCAAAAGATTTTTGACTGTAGCTGATTTAAAAAGAATTTGATTTTACCAATTTTCGAGTATCTACTGAGAATAACTAGCATCTATTCGATATCTTTCATTATTTATTATTACAGTCAGACAGTACCTGTTTTAAGAGGGGGGAGATGGTCTCAAAAGCACACAGTGATATCAATTTTCGCAAAAAGCTATTTTAAAGACTATAGAGATTTTGTCAGCTGACTCTATAATTAAGGGCTCTCGTAGACTAGTCAAATTAATAAAACACATAGAAAAAAATGTCATTGGAAAAAATGTATTTTTGAGGGGGGCCGAGCCTGATTGCAGAGATGATATTATATTCCCAAAATATACTGTTTATATACACTTATTATACTATAGGATACTGGGTTACGCTCTGAGATCTGTTTTACATTATTGACTCCAAACTTCTTGTTACTTTGACAGAATAATTCAACTTTTTTTGGACACTATGTTAATGTACTTTTTTATAAATATCACCGTTTGCCAATAGTTTTCCAGTTCATGGACTCATTACACTTGGTGTGTAATTTTCTCATCCCTATTTAAACCGTCGCACACTGTTATCATTCAGTTCACATACAAAACACTCACATTTTGTTATTTACGTTTTGTTTTATAGCTTTCAAGTAAATTGACAAGTTGTCAAACTAAAACACGTTATTAAATAAAGGAATTAACATTAACACTAATTAGTGTTCGTATATTTCCGTTATTACGACCAGTTAGTTTTATCTACTTTAAAAAGAGTATTTGTTTTAAAAAGAACAATTTTATGTTATTGTTTTATAGCAGTTTTTAATCAGGGAAAAGACTTATTATTCTCGACAATAATATTACCCATAAAGAGTACATTTGTTTTTAATAACTTCATTGTGGTATAAAACTTCAAATATTAATTAGTAGATATGAATATTATACTATTTTGTGGTGCTACGTAAAATTTAAAATGTTATTTCTTAAATTTAAATTTGTGTAACTTAAGAAAAATAGTGTAATACCTCGACAGACCGAAAGAGGAAATTATATTAATATATTTTGTGCTGTTAAAAGCCAGTAAATTGATTCGTGAACATTTTTGTGATATCTACGGATTTTAACCTGGTTGGTAATTTAATTTTGAACAGTTTTATTATAATATCATGTGAAATTTTAAAAAGAATACCTACCTATCACTTTTAAACAGTTTATTTGAAAAATTATATCAGTTATAATAGCACAAACTTTTTCATTTTCACGTCAATTTTGTTACAATGTTATGTGACTCGAAAAGTGGATTTTGATTCAGGGCCAGGGTTTCCGATCTTTGCTGAAAGCATTCCAACTATAATTTAATTTTTTTATAACATCGAAATCGACTACTATATTTAAAATAAATACCATTTTATAAAAGAAGATAATTTAAATGCCTGTAAAAATGCTTCGCCAAATAACCGATCATAAACCAATGACAAAAGGCAAACACAAATTAAGATTAAAAAATAGTGAACGATGCGATCCATCAATGTTTGGTAATATGATTATAACCCATCAATCACCTGTTCAAAAATGTCGCCCAGTTGAAACAGAAGTATTTGACGGCGTTGATCCTATTAGTTGGAGTTTTGATTACGCAAATAACTTAGCACATGTTCAAAGAAACTATGTATTAAATGAATTCGGGCAACATAAGTGTACGACGAAGTTAAAAAATCAAATCTATTGTGAAAACTACTTTTGTGTGCCGGAATTGACGACGTGGAAGAAAAAAACTCACAAACAAAGAAAGACTGAGAATAGTGTAAAACCTATTTGTAACCGATTAGCACCTAAAGTAATTCAAGTTGAAACTACACCGGAGGAAGCTTTGAAATTAGCAAGTAAAAATAAAACTTATTTGATTGATCAGTTATTGATAGATATTTATGGAAGACCGTATTCGGAAGATTCGGCAAACCAGAGACTGAGGAATATTGAAAGTGATTGCACTTCCGTGACTTCAGCCAAAAGTACTGACAAACACACCGACGGTTTTAACTACGCTCAGTTGGAAACGAAAAGTAAGCTTCTAAAAATATTGTTCTAGGATTTACCTTAAATCAGTAGAGCTAATAATAATATTAATGAATGTTTTGTATGAAGGGAAGAATAAATTGTCAAATAGGAACCGGTCAAGATAAGTTGTCTAGAATCTAGAGCCTAATATATTTTATCTAAGCCGAGTGCGTGTTTTTGATTGAAGATTTTTGGACAGTCCACTATTTGGTCAGTTTATTGCAACATAATATTAATTTTAACAATTTAAAAACTTTAGCACTTAATCGACGTACTGATTCCCCTCCACAATATACAGGGTGAGTTCGACCACCCGTATCAGTCGTTTTTTTCGAAAACGGTTACTTAGTCGTAGAGAGTTGTGTCAAAAATTTGTATTATAAAAGCCCTAATAAAGAATCGAATGGTGATAATTCTTTTTTCCGGGAAGGTCGGCTTCCCTATTAGTTTGCTCCAGAATGTCCAGAACTCCGGAATTATAAATGTAACGATAGGTCGAAAGTGGTATTGTTGAAAAGATCTTTAAAAAATAAGCAAGTTTTGTAGGAAAATTTTTTTTATTACTGCCACCCCTGTTAAGTAATATATGTTTGAAATTACTAAATTAAAATGTCATAATAACGAACTTTTTAAAAGTCCGCATTTAAAATCTAGTTACCTAGCTATCGATCATTAAACACTGAAGAAGTACACTCACAGTATAACCAGAAGAGCTCAGTAGTATGTATTAAAGAGTAAATGGAAGACAGTTTGAACACTTGTGACAATGTCTAAGGTTGCTAGATTTTTAATGCTGACTTCGATCGTTATTATGAAATTTTGATTTAATAATTTCAAACGATTGTTACTTAACAGGGGTGGCAGTAATTAAATAATTTTTCCTACAAAACTTGCCTATTTTTTAAAGAGCTTTTCAACAGCACCACTTTCAACCTATTGTGCTTTCTAAAATTCCGGAGTTTTGAACATATAATAATTTATATTTATACTTATAGAAATTTACAGGGGTGGCAGTAATAAAAAAAATGTTCCTACAAAACTTGCTTATTTTTTAAAGATCTTTTCAACAATACCACTTTCGACCTATCGTTACATTTATAATTCCGGAGTTCTGGACATTCTGGAGCAAACTAATAGGGAAGCCAACCTTCCCGGAAAAAAAAATTATCACCATTCGATTCTTTATTAGGGCTTTTATAATACAAATTTTCGACACAACTCTCTACGACTAACCGTTTTCGAAAAAAACGACTGATACGGGTGGTCGAACTCACCCTGTATATTATATTTTATACAAAAGCAAAAACATTTAACTACTGGTTTTTAAAGGATCCAGGTAACGTATCCGAGGAATTACACCAGAGTTATTAATGAATGATCACTGTAAATTCTTTTTGTGATCTATCAAGCATGTAGACTTTTTTAAACTTTTCGATTGACAGAAAGTGACTCTTTTTCGAACTGTTTTTTGTTTCTATGTAAGCATTAAGCAACATACGATAAAATATGGTTTCTTCCAATTTATTGTGAGGAACTAAGAGGGATGTTTGATAATTTAAGTTGTCGTGTTTAGTTACACATATTTTTGAATTTGATACTTTTTATGTTGTCATACCTTATGCACCTATGCACTACAAAGTAGGCCATTGACTTAAGTTGACAATACCGACGGTAAAACAACACTTCATTTTGTTTTAAGGCCACTAAAAGTCAGGTTTATTTGGATTTAGTGCCAGTTCATACTTTTAATTTGTTATTTTTTGACAATAAATCGTAAGTCAATAGACTGCAGAAGTAGGCGGTCCTAATTTGAGCGCGAAATTTAAAATGGAGTCGATTGGCGTTCAAAAATGTATGGGATTTAACGGAATATTCGTTAAAACACATTTCTTACCAAAACAATGGCTGTTTCATAAAAATAATTAATAAATCCCGTCATTATTGGCTACAGAACTTAATTATTTCGTGCGAAATAATTTTTTATTTGAAATTTAAAATTTGTAAAAAATGGATGTCTTAACTTAATTCATCCAGTCACCCAGTGACGTTTATTCTAACAACCTTGTCGACGTTAATTGTCGAGATATAATTTAAGCAATTACAATTAGAAATTGAGTTTGTTCTTTCCGTTTGCAGTTGGAAAAATATTTTGAAGTCGTCTGAGTTACGCTCCATTTAGCGAAGGTGCGTTAAAAGTATAAAAAAAATGTTTTCACCAGTTAGGTATTGGATATCTAGGTATTATTTTAGCTTTTTCTTCAGTCGGAAATGTAAACTTTTTGCAGTCATAATTTTCATTATGACTGCAGTTAGGTACAAAACACCACCTCATAACAAATTTCTTTACTTATTAACGACGACATGTTTAAAAAACGAGGTTATGTCAGTAGAATGAATGAAACTTGACAGTTGTGTCCTGCCAAGGCAACGGGAAAGACTGATTCAAATTCAATTCAGAACATACGTTTAACGCAGATTCTAGTTAGAAGAAGACAGTCGCGACTCCGCCACGCCTTTCTTTCCTAATCTATTGGTACTTTTGCCAGTTCTCAGATTAAAACCTGTGAACTGTAGAGCTGTGATTTATGAATTTTATTGATTATTTAAATATCCAATGCAAACATGATCCCAACAAATTGATTATAAAGTTTTGACATTAATTTTTTTAAATTGGGAAATTTAAAAAAGTCTACTTTCTTAATAGATTGCATAAAAAATAGGGTAGCATCACAACCGAACAGCGATTTTTGCTTTACTCGGCTTGAATTCTGTCCTCAGTTGATGCCTCGGTCAGAAATATTTACGCGTTGTACAGCAAAGTATCACTTTTGGTCTAGGTACACATTAGGTCGAGAGCTAGGCGTAAATTTATATAGCTCATTTGTGACAGGATGAAATTTTCAGGGAAGGTAGAATCTAGTATGACAAAGAATAAGTGCTAGGGTTGCCTCGTCAAATCCTGGTGCGAAGGCCGGGAGGAGCTCACTTCCGGTGCAAAATACACATATTTCATTAGCTCATAATTATCTTTCGTCATTATATGACAGCATACACTTGACGCCATATTGTAGGTCTCGAAGAGCTGTATTGAAATACATAGGGTTGCCTAAGGAAATTTTGGTTAACACATTGAAAACTTATAAATTATATTTGTTTTTTTGACATTTTTAAAGCTGTCAAATAACATTATGTACATATGTATACTTATATATTGTAACCGTTCTGAAATGAGTTATCGGCCTTGTGTTTGGCAAACATTCATACGTATGTCTAGTTATTTATAACTTTATGTTTTCAACGCATTTAGTTTCTAACTCATATCCGTATAATTACGCAGGAATAGCCTGAATCTGGTATTGACAATTTTCCCAAGAATTTATGTATTTTAGGGTAGCAATATCTTATTTTTATTTTTCAACGTAATTCAACGTGCACCTCTTATATAAATTAGTATAAATTACTTACTTGAAGGTCGTAGTAACCTGTAATAAAAGTTTTAAAAAGGTGGTTTGGAGTTTGTTTCGAAAAGAGAAAAAATGTTGATTTTTGTTTGTGATTTTAAATTTGGTTTGACACTAAAAACTAATTGAAGCATTTGACTTTTAGTCCAGTCACGAGAGGAAGTCCACCTTGCGTTTGGTGCAGCAAATGATTTTATTTTTTTGTGTCCTCAAGCATATGAAAAAATGGAAAATAATAATAATTTACTATAATAAAAGAAAAAACCGATTGATTTGTGAGTCAGAATTGTCAATCTTTATTATGACAACTTTTCAGCAACTATTTTGTTGCCTTCTTCAAGCCTAAAATTACATTATTAGAATTATGTAATTTTAGGCCTGAAGAAGGCAAACATTGCCAATGATTGACAATTCTGATTCACATATCAACCGGTTTTTTAATTTTATTATATTACATACGATATTATATTACATACAATAATATCATGTAAACATTTTTAAACAAAACGTAGTTTAAGGTAGTTGCTTTGAAAAAAAGTCAAGAAAATCATGAAATAAAAATTATATATATATTTTTTTTTATAAAGGTATCTCTTTATGCTAGTTAAATTAGAAAATAATGCGAGATATTTTTTGTTGAAAATTGAATTTTTAACATTTTTAATATAGGTAAGGTGCTAAAAAATATCACATTAATAATTTTTCAATAAGAAAAAAACAATACATAATAATCTATGTTTTTTTAATAAAAAAAAAAAAAAAAAAAAAAACCATGCATGACACATTACCGCTGATAATGTTAGTAAAAAAACTATAATTATTGACCACGTAGTTTCAAAATGCAATAACAAATGACATTTGGCGACGTTCCATTTAAACGACTTTACACCCGTACCTAAAGATGTTTCACATCAAAAATTTAAATTTTTGCATATACTGATACTACTTTACAAAATGTTTAACTTTTCTTTTCCGTGATACAGGATTTAACTATTGTATTTTATCCAATTTTGAGCAGTTATTAACAATTTATAATTTTCGAAATGTCATTTTCTTAAAAACTATGGTTACAATGCTGGACAAAGGGCCACTTTGCAATTTTGAGCTGTTTGAATTTATACATATATACATATACATATAAAAATTGACATTTTGCACCGGAAGTGGCTTATCCCGGCCGTCGCACCAGGATTTGACTAGGCAACCCTAGCGCTTTTTCTTTGTCATAATTAATACTACCTTCCCTGAAAATTTCATCCTGTCACAAATGAGCTTCATATATTAACGCCCGCCTCTTGGTCTACATGTAATTAATAGACATATTAAAAATGTTATAAAGGAAACAATGAAACATGTTTGCTTTGCTGTTATCAAAAAAAATGGATTATCTCACTAAATAACGAAATGCTAGAAAAGCAAGACTATCAACGCTGAATTAAATCAATTATAATATGATTGCACTAGCTTTTGTATCAGCACAAATTTCATTTATTGCTATTTTCCATTAGATCCTGCACGTTGTCAGAGACGCTTTTGAAATCAAAGTCGTTTAGTCGCGCTAAAAGTAATTAAAACTAACCAAATTATTCTTGAAAGAACTAAATGGGAAACTTTTCAAACTAAATTTACTTTTTCAAATATTTTTTTCTGTCAATGAATTTGAAAAAGAATGTTTAAAAAGCCAGATAAAAATTTTGACTTTTGCATATTCTTTGAAATAATTTTGATGAATATACGTCAAAAGTATGTTAAAATTAACTACAAAATATATAGGTATATTTAAATATCAAAAGTTTAATGGATTAACATATAAGATTGTTAAACTTATAATTAGTTCTCAATACATCCATTTTACATCTATAAATTAACAGTTGATTATTCAATGTTAACCTTGGCATATACTTGCTCACCCGACAGTAAATTGTTAAAAACAAGTGAACCATCCATACTTTATGTTTATATTAAGCATTAAATTTTGTTCCCAAAAGTCTCTTTTAAGTTTCAACCTTCTATATTGACAAACTTGTGAATTTATTAAGTTTAAAAATAGAGTTATAAGCAGATTAATTTTTAAAGGCTTTAAAATAATAATTATTCTTTCTTGATGAGAACAAATAACAATCTATTGCATATTTTTCTGGCTATAATTCTGTCCGAACCCGATCATGCCCAAATAAAAAGTACCCTATATGTTAAGTCTGTAAATTTCATCAAAATTCGGTACAAATAAATAGACAGAGAGGCAAAAATTTTGGAAACATGTTCTCCTGTTCAGATACAAATTATCTAAATTACAGAGATCTCGTTACAATTTTTATTCGTATAAATTGACAACTAATTTTTTTGAAAAATATAAATATGTACTTGGGTCCCACGGAAATGAGGGGCCCCGGGCTGCACATTTTATTATTATTCGCTACTTCATAGATAATTATCTTCTACTTACCTTTTTTTGTATTGGTTGAATGTTGTTGAGAACTTATTTTATGTTCAGCTTTAGTTATTTCTCGAGGCTTGCTCGATGATTATGGCCTATCGCAGACGACAGTCGCCGATACATAATTTTCTCGATAAGAATATTCATCATTGATTCTTATGGAGCATCACACACGAGCGACTAAACTGTTGAAGTGGCAAAAAGATGCGAGCATGTTCTATTTGCTCGCATCTTTTTTGTTCCTGCAACAGTTTAGTCGCTACAATAGTTTAGTCACTCGTGTGCGGTGCTCCATAAGAATCAGTGATGAATATTATCGACAAAATAGTCTATTGGTGAATGTACGTTGTGTGCGGTAGGCCTATATAATTTTTTTAATAGGTATAGCCGAGCTCAATGCACATATCGAGACTTTGTCCAAGCATCAGACGTACGTAGGCAGTGTACTCATCAGGCAGTTGAGGCGCAGAGATCGGCTCAGTCTGAGGCAGCACCGTCAATGTGACGTCATCACGGCCTATTTGCACGCGCACTCGCGGAAAAACAGTAAGTGCTCACGTATTCATTATTAGCATGCGAGACCCAGCGAAATGCGCAAACTAAATGGCAAAAGTTAAGTAAGACGATGTATTGCCAGAGCTATTTGGGCCAAATACGAAATAATATTTTCAATTTATTATTATTTTTGAACAGAAACTCCACTTGATACGTTATTAGTTCCCAGATTTGAATTTAGGAAATGGAACGTCATGAAAATAACAACATTTCGGCTATTCTGAAATCCAAAATTGCGAAAATACCGATGCTATAGACTGAGAAATAAAATATGTAATGTGTTGATAATTTTTTAACGATTGGTCACATCAAAGCTAAACAAATTGATTAATAACAAAAAATTAAACTACGCAACGTTGGTATTGAAGCATATTAATATCTTAAATCGCTTTTGTTATTGGCTAGAAGTTGTGTCCTATTTTTTCTGCCCCCATTCATTGCACTTAAATATATGGGCAATCTGTTTCTCGTTTGTACGAAATTAGTTTACGTGTGCAGAAAAATGTGTTGTTGCCTTTATCTATAGGTGATCAAACAGCGAAACATTTAAAATTAGCTGGTAAGTAGGAGTACCTATGTTTATTAAGTTAAGGGTGTTATAAAATTTTCTTATGTACTGAAACCTTAAGTGTGCGCAAACTGGGGAGCGCACCTCAAAAAGGGGCCCAGAAAATCCTAGGGGGGCGGAGCAAAAACGCTGCCAAGTTAGGTTTTAAAAAATCGAAACTATGGTTTATTTAAAAATGAAATTCGAAATGTTTTAAATTGTTATTATAGGTAGTTTTATTTAATTGTGAAAAGTCGGAAGGATGAAGATAAAATACCTATGATTTGTAGGTACTTACTAAAAATTAAAAAAATATTTTTCCTCTAAATTACGTTGATTAGAAAAATTTGTTACTTAAGTTAGCAAGAGTAATCTAATTTACAATCCAAGTATACCGGGTGCTGATTTGCTTTGCGGGTAATAGGGATTTTACATGTAAAATCATGTTTATGAATTTTTCTGTTTCCTTATATATTTTGATGAAAAAAAACAAAAACAAAATTGTTCATAATTAAAACTCTATCTGACATGTATGTTTGCAAATTACCTATATACAGCTTTTAAATACAAAATAATTATTAAGGAGCTTTGATTAAGTTTAAATTAAAAATATTTTATCCGAATAGCCATGACTTCAACAAATTCAAATAATTGTTTTCATTGTGTTTTTGACGTTTCAATTTATGATTGTGGTTAGTAAATCGTGGCTATTCGGATAAATATTTTTAATTTGAACTTAATTACAGTTCCTTAATAATTATTTTGTAATTAAAAGCTGCATTTTGGTAAATTGCAAACATACGTGTCAGATAGAGTTTTTAATTATGAACAAATTTTGTATTTGTTTTTTTTTTCACCAAAATATATCGGGAAGCAGGAAAATTCATAAACATGGTTTTACATGTAAAATCCCTATTACCCGCAAATCAAATCAGCACCCTGTATATTGAACTGAACTATCATTTAACAGTATCTCCGAGGGCTTGAGAATGGCCGAGCGTGCTGGCCGAGTAATGCTGTTGTTTACATGGCGTTGCTATGGTTCCTCTATTACAAGTCCCCAGTACTCGGGTTCTAGCCCGAGAGCTGGTAAAAGTGTCAATTTGATTTTCAATTTATTATTAAAAAAAATAATGAATTGAAAATATGAATTGATGCTAGGCCCAAATAACCTTAGCTGTTGGCGGTCTTTAAAACACAATTTAATTTTTAACAGCATTTCCGAAGTTCAAACTCGGAATCTTAACAAAAACGTATAATACAGAGTATTCAGCATTGTAGTGAACACCAAGTTGATTACATTTGATGACATATTATGTTGGCAGCACTAAACAAATGTCTAAGTTTTTTCAGTTCGTACGGATGGTAAAAATACACACGCCTTTCTGATAGACCTTTGTTCTTTAAATTCAGAATTGCTATGGAAACAATGTAAATAAAAATTAAAATTTTTTAGTTAAAAGGGCACTGCATAACAAGTTGCCGGTAATAAACCGTTAGAGGCGCTGTCGTCGCTGTAATTGTAATATTTTCTAAAATATTGTGAGTATTTCGTCTACTAGCGTATAGAGGACACTAATAGAACAATAATATTTATAATAAGAGTTGATCTATGATAATTGTTTTTCAGAAACTTCTATGGAAATAATGTAAATAAGAAATTAAAATTTTTTAGCAAAAATGTGTCAAAAAAATTATTATTATTACCTACTAATATAATAATATCTATATAATTTAAAAAGGAAGTCCAGACTGACAGATACGTCAAATTGATTGATCTAACCGCTGAAGCTATAAACTTGTAATTTGGACAGTACATTCCTTTTTTGACGTAAGCACATAACTAAAGTCTATCCCATAATAGGGGTGTAGACACTTTTTTGAAAATGCTTTTATTTTGTAGCTTTATGTATATTATACCTAAAAAAATATATTTTATAATTTTATATTCCCATTTTCATTTAAAAAATATGTTTTGTATTATTACTTTAAAATTTCCCACTAAAGCGTTCATAAACTATCATGGTGTCAAGATGACGTCACTCCCCGGTAAACGTGGACATTTTTCTTCTGTGATAGGGTGTTTTTTCGTATAAAATTAAAGTACAAATTATTAATCATGAATACCAAGTTCTACAAGTGTTGTGCTGTGTCCATGTGTCTAAATACTTCTGCAAAAACACCTCATAAACTATTTATGTACGTACCAGAGGATAAAAAAATGCGTAAAAAGTGGTTTCGGCTTGCCAAAAGAGATAAACCACTAACATCAAAAAATTCTCAGTACTGTGATCCAAAACAACCAGTTTTTGTGAAGATCACTTTGCCGTAAATGCTATTTTATTACATTTCTATGGTATTTGATGGTACCTATATAGTTTAGAAGTAAAATATTAATGTGCTTGCAACCATACATTTTTAGGTTATGTCATCAGTGGACTTTATTATATTACTCTTCTCTATGCTTTATTATTTCAGATTAGTGATGGGCGATACGTATCGATCTTTTGGAATCCGATACGCGATATTTTGTATCGATACTTGTCCTTCTGAAGTATCGGCGGATCGATCCAAAAGTAGTAGGTATCGAATAAAGGGTATCAAAAAAAAAAACGCCCAAGCTAAACAAAATTAAATGCGATACGCAATCTTTTATAAAATATAAAAGCCGGGCACAATAATAATTGTTATAAAAGTTAATAATAAAATTGTTATTCAATTATTCAGGTTTGAAAATTGCTTCCTTTAATAAATCCGGGCTCCAGTGTTATATAATAATATATTCCTTAAAATAACGCAGGTTAATCAAAGAATTTCTTTTCAGTTCGTAAAAAATACCACAATGCAATATATTATCTGATGTTGATGTGTCAAACGTCAGAACAGAGTGTTTGCAGGGTCACCAGGGAGTGACGTCACGCGCTGTGATTGGTGTTTGAGTTCACGTGACAACAAGAAGGAATTATTAATTTTTTATGTATTTATTATAAAAATATGTTGAATATATAAATAAAAATTATATGATTTTCAGTTTTTAGATATCATAGACTATCGAAAAAAAATTAAAATGTATTTGTTTTCTTTTTTATCCTCTGGTACGTACATAAATAGTTTATGAGGTGTTTTTGCAGAAGTATTTGGACACATGGACACAGTACAACACTTGTAGAACTTGGTATTCATGATTAATAATTTGTACTTTAATTTTATACGAAAAAACACCCTATCACAGAAGAAAAATGTCCACGTTTACCGGGGAGTGACGTCATCTTGACGCCATGATAGTTTATGAACGTTTTAGTGGGAAATTTTAAAGTAATAATACAAAACATATTTTTTAAATGAAAATGGGAATATAAAATTATGAAATATATTTTTTTAGGTATAATATACATAAAGCTACAAAATAAAAGCATTTTCAAAAAAGTGTCTACACCCCTATTAGCAGATATGAATTGACGCTCGCATGTAGTGAAAATCTATTGATTCTGAAGCATATATGGAGAATATTAGTTTAGCAATCTTGTCACGATTGAGTATTGTAAGCTCATTCCGCCGCGAAAGTGGGAAGGTTCAGGTTAGAATCCTGATTGTGACCACTGGTTGGTAAAATGATTTTTTCCTATATGTTTCGAAACAATTATATAATTGGCTGCTCTCTAAAGGAATTATATGCTATAAAAAAATAAAATTAAAAAATTAACGAACTGAACTTAATTACCTATTTCAAAACGTCAAAAAAATATTTAATATTTTCAACAGAAAGCAGCCATGACTTTAATTCTTTTTTAAAGTTATTATAGCTCGAAATACTTGAAAGGTGTTTAGGAAATTTATTATAGAAATACGGTCCAGTGAATGCGAAATGTCGTTGGAATCTGGTTTTATGAGCCTTTGGCACAAATACAGCTTGTTGTCTAAATGAATGATTAGTTACTTTATAATTGACACAGCCACATCTTAAGTAGAAAATTTTTAAGACCTTATAAACATACAAGGGTCAAATAAACAATTTTTTTTAAATATTGGAAATGAAAGCTCATTTGCGATTTTAAAACATATGGATCAAGCTATTTTTTTATGAATTATTGTAATTGATTTGAAATGCTTATAATAATATGCACCTCCCCAGCATTCAAGTACATAACCCAGCTTAGAGTAAATAAGCGCATGGTATACATATGCATTAAAACTACATGACGTTATACTGAGCGAATTACGTACAGACGTACAAATATTTGATATCTGATACTGCCAGAAAAGTTTGCAATTCAAATGAGAGACCTTTTCTAACTTGATGCATCCTATTGTCTTTGCAATCAGAGCAGACAGGTACATGATAAACAATATCCCAATTAATTTCTGAACTCTGAAGAACTATGAATTTCAAATATCATATGTTTGGATTTGTCGCTTAATTTTAATTTGTGAGCATGGAACCATTTATTGATCAAATTTAAATGTGTTAACACTTTTAACTAAGCAAAACTGAGTTTTGATTTCGCATAAACGCTTTAACCAATATTATTGAGCATGTTGACAAGACATTTAGAGAATAAAACTGAACTGAACCAAAACTTTCCATGGTCCTAGCCAAAACGAAGTTCACCAAATAAAATTTTTTACATGTTAATATATTTCATTTAAAATTTTTCACTTATTTGTTATTAGAACGATGGGTATCACAATTAACGTCAAATGTGTTTTCACATTTGAGTTTGACAGCTGATGACAATGGACGATGTAAGCAAAATGAACGTCGCGCCCTGCGCCATCTCTTAGATATTAGCTACACTTTTTTTAGTTATTGATAACACCGCGGTTGCATTATCTGTCATTAGTGACTTTTTACTAAACGATTTGCTGTTATTATTAACAGTTTCGTATTGAAATTTAGCATATCCATTTTTTGTCCTTCAAAGTATGTTTTAAATGTCTAAAAATCCTTTTTCATTGAAAAAAATATTTCAAGTTCAATCTGAATTCCTACTTTTATTAATTTCAATACATGACCCCAAATATGTTTAATACAAAGAATATCATCTATAGAATCTTACAGATCTCACAAATTGACTGTATTGTTTATATAAAAGCTGATTCTTTGAGTAAAAAATTGGGAAAAATGACATATGGTAGCGCCATCTTTTGAAATTGGTGCCAGGCAGATTCCTATTAACAAAAATATTGTATCAAAAAATTATCTATTAATATCATAATATAAGTTCAATAATATTAATTTAGATAAAAAATGCCTAGAAAAAGAAGTGATTTAACTACAGAACCTACAGGCGAATTTATTGAAAAAAAGTTTTGAATACGTGTGAAAGATTACATAATTTTTTTCTAAGCTGTAAATTTTTTCAGGATTGTTTTTTCAATTTTTCGCCTGTAGGATCTGTAGTGTGATTCTTGGTCCTTAATTTGGCGTTTACCCGAACCCTTTAACTTTAAAAATAGCGTCAGGAGAGCGGAAACCATTTTATAGCCGAGGGGGAAAAGATATGAGATGAAGAGTGCTGGGGGTAACTTTATGCCCTGCCCATTTAAAGAGCTTGCACGCTTCACAGTCATTAAGCTTTCAGGCTGAACAACATAAAGAGATCGTTCGAGCGACGTCTCTTATAGAACTTACTTACTCTTTGATAATAGTTTAGGTTTAGGTTTCATGTTGCCCGCTACTAGACATTACTATAAGGATGTGCTCGAAAAATTGAATTGCGACCGTGTAGTAAAAGTACCTACTCGATTGGCGTGTCGAGTAGAACATTTTTTTTTTAATTTCAGGTCAAGTAGCATATAAACAAAAGAACAAAGCAATTATACAAGGATTTGTATTCACAATTTTTTTAATGTACATATAGTAGTGTTGACCCAATGAATGTTAATATTTCAAGTTGGTTTACCTATCAGTATCTATCTACTAGTTTCAGACTGACTGAATTGTTCTAATTTTGAATACACTTGTTAGTAGACCCTGAAGATGAAATTAAATATTTCGAAACGTTGGCCACAAGCGATATTTTGGTAAAGCTTTATTATTTTGACCTTCAACCAAACCTTCCTTCAACAATATTTTAAATCTATATTTTAGCTATTAGTAAAAATAAATTTCTTGTAAAAATTTGCCATTTCCGACTCTTTTTTTATGTGTAAAGTTTTTCCTTGAACATTTATTTTAGTAATTGATGAGGTACTGATTAAAACAATTTGCTAGATTTTCATTCTTCAACTGTCGACGTTTCGACCATTATTAGTTCACTATATAAACAAAATGTGACCAAATCTTCGGAAAAATTCTAATCCAGGTAATTTTTTTTCTCCGTTTTATTAGGAATTTCAGAATGTTATATTAAACACTACCGTGCTTCCATCGTACCCATAATTTTTTACAGTGTGCGAAAGGTACAAAAAACAGGCTTTTCAATGTCTCAATTTATATAACATTGGTCCTACAATAAAAATGGAGGTCATAGAAAGTAAAGACCAGAATAATCTCTACAAAAAAGGCTGGTTACATTTTTTGATTTGATGAACTCAGGAGGCACAAAAGCGTGCCAGAAAACGAGTATGGCTATACAGACAGATGACGCGAATATTGTTAAACACAAATAATTGTTTTTGTTGTCATGGAAAGGAATACATCCACTTTTGTTTATCTATCTTATAAAATCAAGTATTCGTAAAATATATTAAATAAAATAATTGTAATTTTATTTTTTTTATATTTTAAATTGTTATCCAATACCTATGTATATATTTTCATTATTAAAAAAAAAAAATAAAATCCTTCGGGGTTCGAACCTGGGCTTGGCGTTTGTACCTGTGGGTAAACTCGTACTTTTCCGCATAGCCACCTGGCTTATACTGAGTTTGTGATCTTACCATAGTTGTACATGCTGCAATTTGTTTCACATATTAACCAGTTCCGACTATTTCCGTTTCATCTAAAATTTCTGAAATGCCACCCCAGTATGAGACATTAGACGTAGTTAACGTCAAAATCACCTCGCGGCGTCTTGTCGCGTTGGAATCCAAACCCACGACGACAGACGACGCCGAACTGTCTGAACGCCGTGTGCCGTCCGGCAAACTATGATTTTACGTCAACGATATAATATAATCCTGCATCTGGAACGCAAGTTTCTAGGTGGGTAAAATTATGCAACAATAAGTTTAGGTATATTTTATCTTACTACGAAGTTTCGCGACACATCCTTAGAAATTACGTTTGCCGTAATGGTGATACAGGCGACAGAAAAACAGTCATAGGGGAATATCCCTGTCTCAGTCTTACAGTCCATTGCACTTGGTTTTACGTAACAAGTCCCACGGACGTTTTACATATACAGAGTCTGACTTTAATCAATACATATAATATGTATGCTCCATATATTATACAGATGAAACGCACATTGCATAATAACATCCTTGTTAATTTATATAATATATTAATATAATATAATAATTTTAGTTGCCAAATGTAAAAAACAGTGTTAAGATGCCAAAAGGGAAATTATTTTAAAAAGTCATTTTCACTATAAAATTATCCATTTAAAACTGTTAAGTTAATAAATCTCTGATGCGAAGACACTGAATATTAAAAATAACCACAAAACACTAACACTTTTTTTCAACACATGTTTCGCTAACCATGTTAACATCATCAGAATTTAATAGCTTTATTCATTTTCTGATGATGCTAAATGTACGTCGAGAAAAAGTGTGTTGATGTTTTGTTATCATTTTTTTAGTATTCAGTAAAAGTAAGGTGTACTTTTTTATAAGTAGCGTATTTTTACTTCCCACCTCTACTATGGTAGGGAAGTAATGGATTTAGTCCGAAAAAACTATTTCGAGATTTTAACAGATTTTCACGTTTTGAGACCCTAGCAATCGTTTAAGATCATTTTCTGACTGATGTCTGTATGTATGTATGTATGTGTGTGTGTGTGTGTGTGTGTGTGTGTGTGTGTGTGTGTGTGTGTGTATGTGTGTGTGTGTGTATGTGTGTGTGTGGTCAATTTTTCGCCTTCGATATCTTAAGAACGGAACAACATACGGGCATGCCGATTGTTCTATTGTGTTTATTAGCCTTTAACTTAATTCTGATTAGATTTTGAGTCAAATCGGTTCAGTGGATCAAGAGATATTCAAAAAAACGTCCTCAATGTCACGTATTAACATAGGTAAAAAAAAATATAAATGAATTCTAGATGTTATAATATGAAAAAAATGTAAATATTTTTTTTCTCTAAAATGTATAGTTTTCGAGAAAAAAAATATTTTACTAAAAAAAATAAAAATTGTACGTAAATCAAGGTAACCATGATTTTTGCTATATTAAGTTAGCCATCAGTAGATCACGAAACAAAAAAGAGGGCCATGCTTTTTTCAAAGAATAAAAATTAAATTGTGTTTTAAAGACCACCAACAGCAAAGGTTATTTGGGCCTAGTCAAAGAATAAAAAAAAAAAAGTGTTTATTTTTTGCAAATATTTACTAGGTGGGAAGTATAGGACTGGTCATCAGTCGAATTTTTTATTTCGAAATGCTAGCTTATATTATTTTAGAACTGTTTCTGCTATTTAAAATAGCCGACTGTACACATGTAATATCTGCCGCTCCTCTCAAAAAGGCGGACCATGCTTATCAATAGTTAAGTCTGTATTTATTACGTTGTGATCATAAAGATTAGATCTTTTAGAAACATTGATTAAGTCGGCATATCATTTCTAAAAGCAGAGACAATGATTGAACAGTAAGAATACCTAACTTTTTAAAAAGACCTCGAATTTGAAGGAACCCTTGCTAGAGTTCTTACAATTCGTTTTTGCATAATAATATTATAGTTGTGATGTCAGCTGTGAGTAGCATCCCACAAAAGTGTCCCATACCTTGAAAAAAAGAGAAACTAAAGTAAGTACCTAAGCAATTCTTAGCACTCCGATACTTACATTTTTTTATTCCATTGCCGAATAGCGCTACTTGCACCAACGCCAATCAACAAGCTAACTAAAATTAAATTAATCGTAGACATTATTGAAGTTAAATTTGTGCACTTGTAATAGTGCCAAGGTGTTCAAAATATGTATCGTCGACGTTTTATGGGTCCGGTCCCTACGCCCTAGGTCCCGTCATCCGATCAACGTCTAGGAGCGGATATAGCATTTTTGTACCCCTAGCCCTAGTTCGCGCCGCCTTTATAGATTTATACGATATTCTATATCATAATCATAGAATTTACATATACAACTCTGGAAAATTATTGAGAAGAAATAAATAAAATAAATAAAATAAATAAAATTATTCCATTTATCTCTCTTTAAAACCATTCCTTATAAAAAAATAAAATTTGCCGCCCCTAGACCAGATCTGCTCCTGCCAACGTCAATAGTGTATGTGACAATTTACTTTGTATACTGTATAGATAAATACACTAATAACAAATGAACCGTCGAGCGTCTATAATTTACAATATCTAACAAATGAACCGTCCATTTGGGGTGTTAATAATGAAATTTCCGAATACAGTAGGTAAAAATAACAAGTATTGAAGTAGTAGGTAAACTAACAAAAGCGTGTCATTACCTCCCACTTATGAAAAAAGATGATATAATATGTTTGTCGCTTACAACTTTAACATAATAAATAATTTCAGTTATAGAATTATCGCTATAACTCGGTAGAACATGATTGAATATAATAATAGTATATTGTGCGACTAGTGGGAGAAAGAGGAGATTCCTTGAGTGTGGATTTTGCCGCACGAGCGTAGCGAATGCGGTAAAACACACGAGTGGAATCTCCTCTTTCGACCAATAGTCGCACACAATATTTTGTTCAACTACCGCAAGAAATATGTTATTTCGTGGCTCTGCTGAGCGTGGGCGAAATATAATGGGTGACCTGATTGATTGCGTAAACTTTCCCCGTAATGAGCGTGGGCGAAATGCTATTTCGCCCACTCTGCCCTGATTGATTGCGTAAACGTTCCCCGTAGTGAGCGTGGGCGAAATGCTATTTCGCCCTCTCTGCACGTCAACAATCAGGGAACTCATTATTTCGCCCATGCTCAGCAGGGCCACGAAATGATTTATTTCTTGCGGGTGTTGAACAAATTAATTTTATTAAAATAATATATTATATAAACAGTGCAAATATTAAAACATCTTTCCCCCACTAACAAGGACTATTAAGTTTCTCTGCCCTTATCATTGTCGTCACCGGGGTCCGGAGCACAGGAATAAATGAAATTAGGAAGAGGGTCATGTGCAAATACAGATTGAGAAACACGGGTGTAAACAATCAATTAGTGCATTGGGTATAGCAGATTGATTGAATTAATGAACTACGTTAAATGACGTTAAACTTGGGTTAGTAAACAATCTTATTTTTATGAAAAATCAATGCAAATTGCAAATGCCTAGTTATATATTGGGATAGGCTCTGTAAAAGTTTTCATAAAAATAATGCTTGCATTTTATAATATGTATTCTCAAATTTACTGACAGTATTATAAATCACTCGGTATATTGTCATTAAATAAGGACTTGAGTAAATAAATGCCGATTGTAAAACAGTGTATCATAGATCATAACGTAATATCAGTAACATAAAGGATAGTGTTCAATTATACATCTGCTTCACAAATGCACAGTTAAATGTGCACCAACAATCAATGGGTTATTGATTTTGTTAACTGTAGATAACGGTGAGATATCGATGGATGTATTTACATATCGCCGCATATCGCTGAATAGGTGCCTGAAAAGACGATATTGCCAACCGAAACTAACGTAATGAGATAATATGGAAAATGTGGTAAAGCATTTTTAAGTGAAACATTTTCACGAATTTTTACGAAAAAAATCAAAAATAACTTATGACTCAGGCCGCTCTCTGCTTAGTAATATGCTATACTATGCTACATTTTGCTTCAAACAGAACTTCTTCCCACCATATTGTAGATCCCGGAAGACGAAGCGCATAGTTATCCGATTGCTACCAAGTTGCGCTTTGAATTTCGTTGTAGTAGCATCAAAGTTGCGTATTACCGATGAGAGAGCGGCTGTGCACTCGCTGCTAATAAAAAATACATATTTATTATTTAAAAATACATATTTAAAATTACGCTAATATCAACGCATCAAAAAATAAATTTCTTTCCTTTCTACAAGGTTTAAAAGTTAAATGAAATATGGGGACAGTGAGGGTCCGGTTTTCAACGTTATAGAAGAGAAAGATATTTATTTTCTACTTTTTGGTGCGTTGATATAGGCGTGTTTTGTTTTTTCAAATTTTTAGTATTTTAAACGACTTGAGACACGTTTTCCCACCATGAACACCATAACTACCACCACATATGTTTTTTTCTATTTTTTAACTTGTCATATCAATATTATTATAGCCAAAATATCAAAATATTATATTGCCATCAAAACTACATACGGCTGTAAAGTTTCTCGTCAAATGAACATTTGGAAGAGGGTGAAAATCGACTTGAAAGATTTTTTTACATAGGTACAGTACCATACAACATACAAGTGACGCTAATACAAGCGTGTTAAAAATGACGTAAATTGAGTATTCTTTATGACGGTTTTCCTCATCTGATAGTTTTAATTTCATTGGTTTGATGTAAACATTCTTCTGTCAGTTCTATATTTAATACTACTTACCACTAAATGTAGTAATATAAAAAGTGGTCCAAAAACATGACCCACAAATAGCAAATGTAAATAAATATGAAACAATTAATTTAAATTATAAAATATTGCACCAGCTGATCATTTCGTATTTATCTGAAACTTCTGAGTATCTGTAGTTTTTCCTTTAATAATGTCTGGTAACGTACAGATTGCTCAAAAATGTAATTGCTATAATGTAGACATGGGCACCGAAAGGATTGCTATTTGCTTCCAAGGAGATGCAAAATGCAAAAATTTTTATTTTCAAGTTTGAATTTGATATTAATTAATATTGACGTAGGTACTATATTCTGTTTACTCAAATAAATTATATAAAATTAGACCAAATCCAAATACTTATTTTATTGTAACGATCGTTTCGATTAAACAATATAAATCATCTTCAGACAGCTGTCTGAAGATGTTTTATATTCTCTAGATGGTTTCTACATACTTATAAGTTAGACGGTATTGAAATACGTGATTTTTTGAAAGGCAGTATCTTTTTATTGCATTGAGTTAGAAGCTTGAATTTTTTACAGGATTATGGGGTCGTAGATCTTATTATTTGATATAAGTTTAAACTTGATACCTATAGCAGTTCCTGAGGAAAAGGGTCTTGACAGATGGACAGCAGAGTGAGCCATAAGGGTTCCATTTTTCATTCTGAGGTACGGAACCCTACAAAATATTTCGATTTACTATGTCTGAAAGAAAATTTTGTTTTGTTTTTTTGGGTTAGGAGTTGTATTCTTTTACGTCGCCTGTTGATATATTAGGCACAAATGGCAGCTAGATATCATCCCGATAAGTCGTTGCCCAATAATTAATTCAACGCTTCTCCACTTACATAATTTCATTATTTGTCGCTAGTCTTGCGCGCTACGACAATCTTATCTCCACAAAACCTGACGTACGGTTAGAGTATCTTAGTATATAAAGATGGATTTTGGATGAGAATGAAAAGAGAGGGAACTCGATATGTTAGCATTTACGCCTCCTATAGCTCCGTACTCGCGCACTTAACAGAGGGAGTCTACTGTATTGGCTTTAACTTACGGAAAATCGGTTTATATTTTACATTTCGGTTGCACTGTGACCACAACTTCCGTTTATTTTGTGCCAGGCCGCATGTTCAAGAACGCAACGCACATGTAGTGAACATTGGCATCTAGTTTGGAGCGAATTTCTACATTATCGATCGCACAGTCGGCGACGGCCTTTCGGTATTCCACCCTGCAGAATTATCTCTGTCCGGTACTGGAGCGGAACTAGACAAAGGGCGCAGGCGTCGACGGCGTCGTATATAGACGTAAAGTTAACATCTGACTGTCACATATTGCAATAAACATGTACATACGTAGTACCTACAACGTACCTATAGTTAATATTTATCTACAAATCTATTAAAATAATATAAAATTAAACTGTGAATGTAAATATATAGCAAGTGTGTCACGCACTGCACTGATAGCGTTTAAAAATAACTCAAATTGCGGTGCTTATGAAATGTGCTTTTGTTATTGCGGGTTGTTAAATGTAATGTTATGTTCATAACCTTAAAATGTTAGACGTTATCACTGCAATCATAAAGAACAGTTTTATAAATAACGTGCGGTCTTTAAAATACATAAATAGCATGACTACGATATTCAATTATTCGAAACAGATTTCTGTTAAAATGCAGTTGTTCGCGTTTCAAAATTAGAAGTTTTGTTTTTGTTTAAAAGAAAATTTAAATAGTTCTTAATATAATATATAGAAAATGTATTTTATAATATAAAGTTTTTTTTATAAATAAATTTTATTAAAAAGTGTATTTTTTAAAAGTTTAACTAGAAAAGTATAAAATATAATATTATAATAGGTATAATATGTATGTTTACATAAGGTTGAAACGGTTTGTTAATTTTTTGTTCGTGCGCCGTTGAGTAGTGTCCTTTCTGGCATTTTTTATTTTTAAAATAAAGCACGAATACAAATAATCTTAAGTTTTTTTGAATTTTTGTTACTTATTAATACAGAACTTTGTGCAGTTTTATCACTGAAACAAACAAAACATATTTATGCAACTGTACCTTTATTTGAAAATTTATGTTTTGTTAATTTTTCTACTAAAGCTATAAAATTGAAAATGAAAAAATTATAAAAACCGCGAAACATCGGTCTCTCTTTCTAAAAATTAAAAACTATTCTAGTTACGTACGGAAATTAGACTAGTCTACATTAAACAAAAAAGTTAATTAAGGAATCCAGATTCCGAATAAAAAAAAATCAGAATAATAAAATCAAGCAGTACTTTTTTCGCGTATGTATCGAAAATTACATAAACTCAAAAACAAACGTTTCTAGCTTTAATTTAGTTTTACTAATGTGTTATCTATTCACCGACATTCATTGTATTTAGACAAGTTTATTTCACTTTTAGCTCAGTGGTTGGGGAGTGTAAAAACTTCTAATTCGGATTTAATTAGGGGAAAGTTGGAAATTGTTCAGTTCAGGTCTGAAATGAACACACTACTAAGTTTTCCCCTCTTGCTAGTTGAGCTTTAACCGCTGTGAACAAATTTATAGTAAGAAAACACGTTTTTGAATTAACATTATGATATTAAAAATGTTTTAAACAAAAAACATTTGACGTAAAATTGTTTACATTTTTGTCCCAAACATTTTTTGATAAAACTTGTTATTTGTTTCAACATATTTTTAAAAGCATAATTATATACCGACTATTATAATTTTCGATGTTAATTAAAAACGTGTTTTCTGACTATAAATCTGTTCGCAGCAGGAGGGGGAAAACTTATTGTGTTCATTCCAGATCGAAACTGAATGGACAAAACAATTTCCAGCTTTCCCTTAATTTATTAATTCAGAATTCCACCACCCATTTCATGGTTAAATTACATGAAACGACAAAAAAAACATTTTTGAATATCAAAAACAGTTTTAATCTACATACTAACCAAAGCGTTATCTCAATTTCTTTTTGTTTTGTGGTCATAAATCACACTTCGTTTATTTATTATTCGATCTGATATTCCCAAACGCTACAGTCAATGTAGACGTATTTCCCCAAAAATATTGACTCACTGTGTAACGATATTATTATATTTCGATATATTTATGTACTTTATATTAATCAGACAGTAGATAATTTTTATTAGGTTGCAGTATGAAAGATGAGATATTAATCTATAATTTACAAAATTGTCAACGTTTCGGCTAATTTATGGTCTTAATCATGACCTATGAAGAAAAATTACATGTAAAAAAATTTCTTTTTACATGTAATTTTTCTTCATGGGTCATGATTAAGACCATAAATTGGCCGAAACGTCGACAATTTTGTAAATTATAGATTAATATCTCATCATTTGTACTGCAACCTAATAAATTATCTACTGTCTGATATTGCAATTTTGTACTAAGCGGGTTCTAACCCCTACCCTCCTAAAACTTTTTTACACGCTTCCGATCGTATTTTTAATCCAAGGATAGATTTTTGCGCCAAATTGAAGCTAATTGTCCCTTCTTAAATCGCTACAGGTCAAAATTTAAAAATTTTGTGTCTGGGCCAAACAACGCCCTTCTAAATATTAGATGGTTTTGCGTGAGCTCTACAAAAAAAAAAATTCAATATTTGTAAAAATACCTATTAGCGCGCCTACATGCATCTTTTATCTTTACTTTAAGATCAAAACAGGCCCCTAAGTTCAAAAATAATCGAAGTCGGGAGAAGTTAAATAGTGAACGTATGTTTCTCGCTTTTTTGCATTACAAGCGACGAACAGTATAATTTTTTGTTCTTGTTGGATGCCTTTAAACCCAATAAAGTATTTTTTGTTAATCATTACAATATAATAAGTATTTTTTGTGAAATCTAAAGGCCATAAGAGAGCCCTCGTAAAATTCAAGCTGAATCCCACTTATTTGGGTTTTATCCGCGTTTTTGTGAATTTAACTTTTATTTTCCAAAATACAGTTTTTCCACATTTCACTCGTGAACATAGGAAAATTCGATTGTCTAGTTTTACTTTCTAGGTAATTTCTCAAACATGGACAGTCAAATAATAATACTATGACTAATAGGGTGGGTCAAAAATATCAATTATTTTTTTTTTACACGGAAAAATAGGTTGCTAGACACCTTAAAAAAATTCTCACCAATTATGAGCTCTTAATTTTAATAGGAAGATCCTCCGCATCACAGTTTTTTATTTTTTTCTCAGTCCAATAGAAAAAAATTCATACCTCATCATTAATTGATTGTACAGAAAAATGTTTTATGAGAATTGTGTAGGAAATTTAATGCTCTACAAAAAAGGTATCTTATATTTTTTCCGTAAACCTCACCATTTGAAAGATATTGAAGATTTAAGTTTGATTATTTTAAGACAAATTTTATTTTTTTTTATGAATTTTATAACTCGACAATAAATAACTATTATAAAATGCGCAATACAAATTTTTGTAGGAAATTAACTGCTCTATAAAAATGGTATCTTATGTTTTGGCGATTAAATTAAGCGTTCAAAAGATATTAATCAGTACACATGAAAGTTTGATGATGAATATCTTTTGAACGCTTAATTTAATCGCCAAAACATAAGAGACCATTTTTATAGAGCAGTTAATTTCCTACAAAAATTTTTATTGCGCATTTTATAATAGTCATTTATTGTCGAGTTACAAAATTCATAAACAAAAATGAAATTTGTCTTAAAATAATCAAACTTAAATCTTCAATATCTTTCAAATGATGAGGTTTACGGAAAAAATATAAGATACCTTTTTTGTAGAGCATTAAATTTCCTACATAATTCTCATAAAATATTTTTCTGTGCAATCAATTAATGATGAGGTATGAATTTTTTTCTATTGGACTGAGAAAAAAATAAAAAACTGATGCGGAGGATCTTCCTATTAAAATTAAGAGCTCATATTTGGTGAGAATTTTTTTAAGGTGTCTAGCAACCTATTTTTCCGTGTCACTTGTAAAAAAAAATAATTGATATTTTTGACCCACCCTAATGACTAATTAAGTTGTAAGTATTAAACGTATTTTTTTTAACAAACCGACAAACTGAAATTTCAATATGTTATTAAAATTAGTAACACGAAGCTGAAGAAGAGATTTCGTGTTATGAATCAGGGTTACATCTGACCGAGTCACTTCCGACCACATCTAGCGTTTAAAATTTTTTACTGGGACAATTCCGACCACATGGTGCAATCCGTTTACCTTTGAACTTAGAAGGAAATCAAAGAAGAAAATCCTATGTAAGGTTATACCAATGAATGAGCCATTTTGCTGATAGTAGTTCCTTCAATTATCCACGAGAGGCAGCACTTGTGGTAGGTACAAACATTATTTATTCCCCCATTAGTATCGTGTCATTTTAGTAGTATAACTTAATTATTTAATTAATTTAATAATAATAACTTGATAATTAACTTATACCACTAAAATGACACGACACCAATGGGGAATAAATAATGTTTGCACCTACCACAAGTGCTGTCTCTCGTGGATAATTGAAAGAACTACTCTCAGGAAATTGGCTCATTAGTACAGAACACTATCAGGAATACGAAAAAAATGACGAAATGCGGAAATATTTAATATTAAAAAATGGAATAAGAAACGAAGAAATGTATATATTATGGCAAAAATTTGTAATCATAAAAATCTAAAATAAAAACTTCAGAAATTTTGTTAAAAAATCTTGAGACGTTTAAAATTATGATTAACTTAACAGCAAGGTAAACAGATTAAAGGATGAGATCTCAGTTAAAAATTACAAACGCTAAACGTGGATTTGTTCTGATATAGATACTTCGTATCATCTTCAGAGTTTCAAATGCTGTCAATATTTATTAGTATTTTGTTTAAAACTCTGACGATATGATACGAAGTACCTATGTCGAAACGTTAGTAATAAAAATCAATTTTAAATAATTATCGGTATTTCTTTTTCATTGATCCTCTATAGTCCAGTCACGAGAGGAAGTCCACCTTGCGTTTGGTGCAGCAAATGATTTTATTTTTTTGTGTCCTCAAGCATGTTTAGGAGATGTCAAATCCAAGTTTGCGACCTCTAAAACGGGGCGGGGGAGTTTTGGTGGGCTAAAAACCACAATTTTTTTGCACTTTTTTCGATTTCTTGCTTATAATATGGAAACGGCTGGTCCTATCGAAAAATGGTCCTATTCAAAATTAAAGGGCACAAAATTTACTTCAAAATGCACTAGTCAAATATGTTTATGTTCCCATTTTTACCGGCTCTACACAACTTAGAAAATTGCCAAAATTTACCAAAATGAAAAAAAAGCATTTTTTCAAGCTTTTAACTATTGAAAAACTCGAATAGCCTATAACCTTCCTTAATAAACGGGCTATCTAACAAAAAAAATTTTTTCAAATCGGACTGGTAGTTCCTGAGATTAGCGCGTTCAAACAAAAAAAAATAAATTCTTTTTTTGTTTGAACGCGCTAATCTCAGGAACTACAAGTCCGATTAAAAAAAATTTTTTTTGTTAGATAGCCCGTTTATTAAGGAAGGTTTTAGGCAATTCGAGTTTTTTTAAATTCAATCCCAAAGGGGGTAAAACGGGGGTGTAAGAATTTTTGTTATTACAAAAAATCTTACTCCCACGTTTTACCCCCTTCGGGGCTAAATTTAAAATAAACTCGTATATCCTATAACCTTCCTCAATAAACGGGCTATCTAACAAAAAATTTTTTTTTTTAAATCGGACTTGCAGTTTCTGAGATTAGCGCGTTCAAACAAAAAAAGAGTTTATTTTTTTTTGTTTGAACGCGCTAATCTCAGGAACTACCAGTCCGATTTGAAAAAAAATTTTTTTGTTGGATAGCCCGTTTATTAAAGAAGGTTATAGGCTATTCGATTATTTTTTTTAATTCAATCCCATAGGGAGTAAAACGAGGATGTAGGATTTTTAGTGTATTTGCCATAATATGGCACATACACTATTGGCGTCGGTCGGATGGCGGGACCTAGGGGTCGGACCAAAATTTCTCGACGTTTCATAGCCTCCTGAACAATTTGGCACCATTTTTGGAAATGTTTATATATATATGTATGTATATATTTATATATATATATATATTTATATATTTATATATTTATATATTTATATATTTATATATATATATATTTATATATATATATTTATATATATATGTGTGTACACGATAACTCTCGACAGACTTAATCGATTGAAACGAAATTTGGTACACACATTGGAACCCATCACCGCAAGAAGCCTATTTAAAATGGGCCCGATCGGACCATTTTCAGGGTTGTATTTAGGGGTTCCAAAAAGTTTTTGGGCCCAAAAATACCGAAAAATTTGTCAGAATCGTTTCAAAATTGAAATTTAACTCTTTAGTAAAGATTAAAACGTGCTGCTAAAATTTTAATAAAATCGGCCCGACAGGACCGGACTTTCAAATTTTATGAAAACACTGGTTTGTTGATACGGATTTACTTATGAAAGGGTGTATTTAATGTGGTACAGAGGTTGCATTGATAATAATATTGCAATTAAGAAAAAAATATTATTTTAAGGGATGTATTAAGGGGTTAAATTTTTTATTTTGTCCAAAAACAAACTTAAGTTCACGTATTAAAGCCACAAGGCCTGTATTTGCAAATACACTATATTGTCGGCAGGGTTTGGCACTGCGACCCGAGTTTTTTGTTATTACAATAAATCCTACACTCCCGTTTTCACTCTTTGGGATTGAATTTTTAAAAAACTCGTATAGTGTCTCATTGATTAGTACTTTGCTTCTTTTACAGACTGGTAGTTCCTGAGATTAGCGCCTTCAAACAAAAAAAGAGTTTATTTTTTTTTTGTTTTTCTAAGTTCTGTAGAGTCGGTAAAATCGGAACAAAAACATATTTGACTAGTGAATTTTTAAGTAAATTTTTTGCTCTTTAATTTTGAATAGATCCATTTTTTCGATAGAACAAGCCGTTTTTATGTTATAAGCGAAAAACGTAAAAAAGTGCAAAAAAATCATGGTTTTTAGCCCACCAAAACTACACCGCTCTGTTTTAGAGGTCGCAAACTTGAATTTGACATCTCCTAAACATGCTTGAGGACACAAAAAAATAAAATCATTTGCTGCGCAAAACGCAAGGTGGACCTACCTTTTTAAGCTCTCGTGACTGGACTACTAAGTCTACTAGGAAGTGTAGTCTCCAACTGCAACTTACATTTATCTATAAGGATTGCTATTTTCTCAAAATAAATTTTTAGACTTTAGTGTTAATAAGTATTATTCAAAGTAGGTACCTAATCAAAAATTAAAAATATGAAATGAATTGGTATCAGGCCCAGATAACCCTGCCAGCTGTCGGCTTAAAAAAATGATCAAGCATGTTCGTTAATATGAAAATTGTAGGAACGAGAATCAAAGACGTAATATTATGTTTAACCGCAAGGGTAGATTTCTGTTTTCTTAGTAACATCATAGAGATTGTTAAGAAAATTAAAGTACACCTCCAGGGATGAAGATGAGGCGAGAATTTTCTCTTAGAACTAATATTTCAGACAAGTTAAATTAATTATTATTATTAAAACTACACCATATGTTATAAGTTAATTTTTATTATCTCTTTTTGGCAAATCATGTTTTATAAAAACTTATATTTCAAAAATCACAATAAAAAAGATTTTCAAGGTCAAAATTGCATCATATTTAAACTTGTAAATGCAAACAACATTGTTGTCAATATAACGATGAAAAATATTTACCTCTAAAAAAATTGACAGTATACCTACAATAAATTAAAATATTTGCTTGTACCTATGTCGTCAGTAATAGAAAAAAAAATGTGTGTGTCGCGACACCCAGAGGAAGTGTAACTTCTCATGAAATACTCAAAGGTTATACAGTAAAATTTAGTTTACACTACACACTACACAAGCGAAATCGCAAAATCTACATACGCCCCTGCAAACAACGATTCTAGTTATTTATCTAAAAGGCAAGTTTGTAAGTGGACAAAGCTGTACAGCCAGCCGTCCGGCAGAAATGTGATATGTTGTTTACACTGCACACTACAGAAGCGAGACTTACGCAAAATCTGCATCTATAAATGTTATAAATTGACATTTACAGAAAAATATAATATCTATATAAAATGATTTGTATTGCGTTGCCATGATTACACCGTTGGCGTTAAATATCTAACGCAAACGTTAAACGGAACCAAACTCGCATAAGAAGTTACACTTCAAAAATTGAAATAATGTTTTCGTCGTTGTCAAGTTAAATAAAAGCAATTTAAATAATGAATAAACAGTGCTATAAATCAAAAGTGAATACAATAATTATTAAAAAACTATGTTCGCGGACATGACAAGAACTCATAATATTTACCGTCAAGATGTAATGATAATAATATTTTGTTGAAACGTATTGTTAGCTGTTATGTCATTTGACAGAAACGCTATTTTATGAGTGGACGCTGAAATGATACACTTATGAGCGGAATACTGAGCTCGTTAAAGAGTCTGGCTACTGGCGGCAACGGAAGTAGAGGTGGGTGCTTTCTTATTTTAATTAGTTTTTTTGACGTGGAACTACGTCTTTACCGGCAGTGTAAGGGGATAAAATGGATGCGATACGAAAAATGTGTAACGCGAACTACTATAGGTACGCCGTAGTTTGTGTTTTGTATCATGTATGTCACGTTAATATTTTTTTACAGATGTGATGTCATTTTATAATTAATATGTTGGAAAAATCATAGCCTTCGCTAAATTTTAAAACAACTGAATACTTTGAATACATAGATAATATTAAAAAATTATTAATTTGTAAGATAATAGTTGGTTGTATATAATATTTTAGATGTAGTATGACGAGATGTAATACGACGAGTGAATATAGCTAGTTTTTACAGTCACACGAGTCATAATACTATTAAGCACGAGATATACAGTGCAACCTCGATATTACAAAACTGAAGGGAATTAGAAAATATTCGTTACACCAAGTAATTTGTTACAATGAGGTTTGTTATATAGAGGTTAGGTTGGACTACGATTCGTTTTAACAAGATTAAGGAATACCTCGAGGAACACCTTTTTCGTTTCTCAGCCATTGCAACTTTAAAACTAACAACAGTGACAAACAGCAGTGTTTACATTACTTAGCATCAAACAACAATGATTGTCTTACGAAAAATTTAACGTGTCTGAACCTGTTGAGACATGAATTATTGTGGAATTGAGTGTGAATAATTGATAGGATACGTTATGTAAAGGTTATATAGAGGTAAATAATACTTTCTATTTATATTTTGCAATGACTGAAAATTCGTTATAAAGAGGTTTTTGGCAAATGTATTCGTAATGTAAAGGTATATTTTGCATTAGCTTTTACGGGCAGTTCTAGGGGATTTCGAAAAATTTGTTAAATCGAGGAAATCGTTATATTGAGGCTCGTTATATTAAGGTTACACTGTATATGGTATTTTTTGCTATACTCACTACAAAATTACTTACTTTTACTTCATTTTCAAAAAATGTTGACAGTTCATTTGCGTCGCCATCTTTACTTTTAGAGTATGACACGAAGGTAGTGAGTAAGTACTGACAGGCGCACGCAGGCGGATAGAGCGAATAAACATAAGTTGCTATGCTAACCGTTTACTTACCGCACTAGTGCTGTAAGTAAAACACTTTCCGCACGCCTGCTAGTTAAAGGATCCATTACAGGCCAGTATACATACATCGAAAGTAGCTAATTTGTAGTGGGTGTGGCAAAAAACTCTAAAAGTAGTTCTACGTCTTCGGTTGCGATTGAACTCAAATTTACAGGATGTGTTTGTTTTATGTCAGAAAGGTTTAGAACATAGTTTGAACTCTATAAACAGTGTGTAAATGGTTTTAGCGAATATAGAGAAAATCCGTTGGGACTTTTTCTTAGTGGATCAATGATATCTTTGACCATTACTGCGTATTATTAATGGCAGATTATTGTAGTAACGCATTAAGTTTCTTACTTGCATTTTCTATTAACTGTCATTGTGAGACGTGAGTTAATTGAAAATAGTGCATACCAACAAAATTGTAACTTTAATATAGTTGAAAAAATAATTTAAAAAATGCTCAAACTGTTAAAATCTTAAAATCACAGCACCCGGGCGAAGCCGGACCGGGGCGCCAGTATACAATAAATTGAAGCTGCATTGCAAAATAGTTTTTAAACTCTGCAGTGAGTGTGCGAGTCATCTAGTTTTTTTAAATTTATTACTGCAATGAAAAGATCATATGCCGTGAGGAAACTTCCTATTTCACGAATGTCACGAATAAACGAGTCGAATTGATGACACACAAAATAGTGTAATTTTAAATAAAGTCGCAAAAACAGCAATTGGGTTTTTGAATGAATTTTTTTTTTACTTAAATGGAAAGACCACATACAAGTTTCATAGTAAAACTGTTTTTATTTAATGTTTTTGCTTACTAATTAAAAAGTTATATTTAAAAAAAAATTAATTTTTAAACTCAGTTCCGATGACACGCCGAAAGAATCCGAACGCATGTGACGTCATTATGTTATCTATGGTTTTTGTATCCATGGTTACCAAGTTAAAAAATTATTATTTTTGATAGTATGTGTAATACACATACACAAATCCCGACAAATTCACACAAATTTTAACATAACGACGTCACAAACATTCCTGGCGCGTTTTGAAGTCACGTGATATTTTTTAAATTATAATTAATTTTTAGTAATTTATCTGTGGCTTTAAAAAAAAATCTCTTTTCGTTTTTCAATATTATTTATGTTAAATTAATAGAAAAAATCAAAAAATTAATATTTTTTTTAAAATTTAAATACCTAATTCATTTTCGGAGGAAAAAATCTTTTCGCTGGTTCGAATTCAATCATATTAGCTAGTCATGTTTTAAGCCTTAATATATTATGTTATAACATAACAGTTAAAACCTTCGCAGTTCTGTAGAATAAGGTTTAGACGTACATTTTTTGACATATGGTAGAATGACGGGTCTATATGGTGGAAGAGCGTGTATATTAAAAGTAGATAAAAACAGTTCAGTAGAAAATTTTAATATCAACCATAATTTGAGAATTTTTTCAATCGGAAAAAAGGCAAGCGGAAACGCAAGCTGTTCAAATATATATATTTATGTAACATTTTTCACGTCAATATTGATAATGTGTTCACTCTATCTGAAATACAATTTTTCAGGTCGCTTCGTTGTTATACCTACTGAAAAGTAAAGTTTACTTTATATTTCTTTCACTGAAATGGTTTATTCTGTATTTCTTTCCACTACTTCAGCGTTGATTGCCTCGAGGTACTCCTTTTCCATATTAAATTTAACCTTTGGCTGTTAAACTGTTTTTAACAATTCATTCTTTTAGATTAGAACCGTATTAAAAAATCAACTCTACAGGAATACTGATTTTTTTAACTGTTAGAACCCTGAAATATTACTTCCACATCGCATAAAGAAATGTCAAACTCAAAATGCACAGATTCTTGAGAATCTCTGTAGGATAGTGGCATAGTGCTCGTATATTGTTTATGAAATATTGTAGTACTACTGTAACAAAAACACCTGAATAAAGTTTACACGCTATTTTTTTAGTTTAGCCACCGCAGAAATAACTTTATTTTTCACAATGTCTTTGAAAAATATTAAGTTCAACTTAAAATAAAAGACTATAAATTATTATTAAATTTATTGTTAATTTTGCATTTTAACCGTGAACGTTCTTCCCGACTACGGAACCCTTGAACCCTTCACTGTGCCTGGTCCGACACGCACTTTGCCGCTTCTTTTTAAAGTTGGAAAGAAGAATTAATTTTGCATGAAAACAGTTGCAAGGTGCAAGCGATATGATCATTCTATCACACAGGGCCGTATCTATATTTTGGGCTGCAGCCCAGGGCCCCGTGGATATAAAGGGCCCTCAGCCCCCATTGAAGACAATGAACACCCTAGTAGAAATGAAATCTAGTTTTTGTCTAGTAACTGACTAGTTTGACTAGACTTAAGCCAGGCGCTGGCCAGTATAATATCGAGTCACTGTCTAGTAACTGGCCAGTTTGACTAGAGATCCAATGAAATGTGGCGGCTATTAAATAAATAAAACATTTTATTGTCCTCTTTTTTTCCTATACCTTCTACCTAGAACATCATTATCGAAAATAGTTTTTTGACAAAATGGCAATTAGTTGATTAATTAGGCAGGCCCCAAGTTGTATTAGCCCAGGGCCCCACAAACCCATGGTCCGCCCCTGCTATCATAGGCAGGATAGACGAAACTGTTTAAGTATTTATCTTTAAATTATTTACAGTTATAAAAAACAGGATAAAATATGTAATTAACAAGTTAGTTTATCTTATTCGTATACGAATGAAGAATAATGTGCACTGTTCAAAATTACCAAGTTTTGACATGTGTGACGACCCCACTACAAGTTATATCGTAGTTGGCACAATTGACCCATAAATCACCTACGAGATATCTCTTATTTGGCGGCGAACGTGTTAGATGAATTGAGAACGTGCGCATGGAGAATGCGAAGCCAGCTTAAGAAGCGCTGTTTTTTTTTAAATCCGACAGAACATTGACACAGCGCTACGCTAGCACGCAGGAATAGGTTTCATATTTGCCAAAGATAGTGGTTTGGTCAAGAACACGGATTCAATTTTATAGAATACTGCTGCCCGAGCTCGAAAAAATGGTTTCAAAATCACGTCCGTCCACTTCTCGATCATATTCGTTTCAGCAGAATCTCACAATGTGCTTTATAATAAAGTTATATTATTTTTAAATTTAAAATAATTTCTTTAGTCATTACTTAAAAAATGTTTCTATATGGAAAATTCCGTCTAGGCTCATCATTAAATGTCATTTCTGTGAACTTTAAACTTATATTTTACTTTGATGTGTAAAGCATGTCAATTTTATGAACATAAAAGCTTCGGTAAACTTGACAACCAATACATAAAATAAGCAGCAGATTTTCAACTTCCATTTTCTGATTTTAATCTTTTCCATTGATATCGGATTACATGCTAACGAGCTTCATCGTACAATTTAATATCACCAAAGAATATATAATAATTATATTTTGCAAATCAAATATATGGTTTAACTAGGTTCCTTCTCTTAATATGTCCCCGTTTTGCATATCTAGAATTACATACTACTCTTGTGAAAAAGCTTTCATAAAACGAGATCGATTGAAAATGTATTCCGAAGCTATATTTAGAATGAGATAAAATCTATTTTTATTTTATAATCGAAGATAAAACTCTCGATGTTTTATCTTTAGTGTTGGGGGTAAAACGCTGTATCTAGAGTACCTCAAGGATCAGCTAAGCCTCTTATTTTTTGTTCGTGTATACTTAGGAAATGCATCAAGGCTGCAGCATTCGCCATTCATTTCCATTTTGTTATTAATTATTATATATCGAAGCATCTTCGGTGTACAATATACAATTATTTTGTAAGTCAGTGGTCATCAAGAGTGGTTTTTAGGGGGGTGGGGGGGTTAATGGTGATAGTTACTCCCTCCCCCACAGAGCTGAAATCCGTTGATGTCCTTGTAGAACTATTGAAATACCCGTCACTTTCATGTGCACACAGACACATCGGAATACCTAACCATTGTATTTTTTATTAGAATAAAATTTTATGTTTTTAGTTTTTAATATTTTCATATGTACTAGTTTTTCTGTAGTATGATACTATACACTCTCCCCAAAATGTTAGCCCAGAACCGTCCATGGTGGTCGTTGGTAGATTTTTGAATAATGCGTTAATTTTATTAATTCTTAAATATCAGAAATTGCTACACCTGGAAAATCTCGAGCGCTTAAAAAATAGAATAGAATATAGTTTGAAATAGTTGACGCCAGGACATGGCTTCGTCAGCACAAAATAATTGCATAATCAATGTTGGTTTGTGCTTACCATATTTTGTTACAATGCCTGATGTTAATTTTCCAAGTGGTCATTGATTAAGCTTCTTTTTATAAATATAAAAATCATTTTTGACCATACCCACTACAAAATAGCTACTTTCCAAGCATATATACCGACCTGTATTGGGTCATTTAACAGACAAGTTTATGCCGAAAACGTTTTCAGTACATAACTAGTGCGGTAAGTAAACGGTTGCCATTGCAACTTCTGTTTATTCGCACTGTCCACCTGCAATTACATACTCAGAACCTGCTGTAAATGCAAAAATGGCGATGCAACTGAACTGTCAAAGTTTTTTGAAAATTAAGTGAAAATCACTTCTAAATAAGTGAAAAGTATTTTATTTATTTATTGTAGATTATGGCAAAAAATACCATATAAGTATAATGTATATCTCGTGCGTAATGGTAATATGACTCGTGTGACTATAAAAAATCGCTATCGCTCGTTTTTACATACTGTCTCAACTCGTCAGTATTATACCCCATTACGCATCTAGATGTACAATCTACTATTCTGAATAGAGAGCGTACTTGAGGAGGTAAATATAAACAAGCATATCGGCGTATTATTTTATATAACTGTTGAGTGTTTAGATTGATAATAATTATTTTGGACCTAATATAAGAACTTTCTATAAAACAAGTGAACCATTTTTAAAAAAGCCACTAATAAAATTTTAGGGTCGGTGCCAATTTAGTTAGGTACTAAAACGTTTTATACACTTTTGTTAAATTGGCGCCGACTTCAAAATTTTATTACTTTCATCTGTTTAGTAACTGTTTTTGAAGGAGATTCAATTTTTTACTTTTTAGTGGCTAAAAATTATATGGGACCATTCTGTCATTTTCCTGGACACAACGGCGTCAAAATTTTTAAAATCGGTTAGCCCCTCGAGAAGTTAAGACTGAACAAACAAAAAAATATATACGTCGAATTGATAACCTCCGTTTTTTTTTTGGTCGGTTAAAAATATTATGTTGGTTATGATAGCACAATATTATGTACTAATTATGTGTGGTCCGAAACGTCGGCTCTTTGTTCAAATTTTTTAAAAAAATAATAAATATTCATATAGCCTTTTTTCCTGGTTAATTAAAACGGTTGTACTAATTATGGCTATGTAAAAATTTTTCTTTTCCTTTTACGGGTTGATAGTTAAACATTCAAATATCATGTTACCTAAGAAGAGTTAGTATTTTTTAACCGACTTCAAAAAAAAGGAGGTGGTTCTCAATTCGGTTGTATTTTTTTTTTATGTTTGTTGCCTCAGAACTCCGTCATTTATAAACCGATTTGGAAAATTCTTTTTTTATTTGAAAGGATATAGTTTCAGATTAGTCCCATAGAAATTTCTTCTAAATCGGTTCAGTAGTTCGGCTGGTTTTAATAAAAGTGAGTAACGGTGTGTGATTCCTTAATGTAAATGTTACTTTTTGACACATCAGACAGCGTAAGAAAGTCGGTTTAATATAAAACTGAGTAACGGCATGTGATTCCTTTAAGGTAAATGTCACTTTTTGACACTGAAAAGTAAAAAATAAAAAATTTTTTAATAAAAAACAACCTCCTTCAAAAAGCCACCAAATAGAGGAAAATAATGAAATTTTGAGGTCTGCGCCAATTTAATAAAATATGAAGTCGGTTAAAAAGTATAGTAATTACTGATTAATATCGTTCTTTTTAATAGACTTTATATTTCATTAAATTGGCGCAGACCTCAAAATGTCATTATTTTCCTCTTTTTGGTGACTTTTTGAAGGAGGTTTTTATTTTTTTGTTAAAAAGTTTTTTTAAATGGTTTTTAACGTCTCGAAACAGGTAATACTTACTGTTTTATGATGTAAAATAAAAATAACCACAATTTTTTAATCCTTTTCGAAAATTTTCACAAACATTTACTGTTTATTGATTACAAATTTAAAAAAAGAACAGTTATGTTCAAATAACTGTTACAAAATATGTTCTCAAATAATACCAGTTTGACAAAAAAAAGCCATCATTGGTCTTGTCGTATTAAATTACTTATAATGTAGTTCATGTCACGAAACACAACAAATCTGTTCAACTTGAGGTTTTCTCTGTGGAAGTCCCAGCGTGATGTTTGACACGTGGCTAAAAGCTTTCCCTGCAGTGGACATAAATATTTCTTGACATAAAATCAATGTCAGCTAACCTGTGAAGGCTCTGTTGTCATTCTAAAAGTATAATAAATATAGGTATTTTGTTTTGTGAGATAATTTTAAATCACTGTTATATCTTATTAGTAATGTGCGATACTATTATTTTTGATACCTGTTATACAAATATTTGAAAATAACCGGTTACCAATAATTGCTCAAAAATAACTGTTTATACTTGCAGCCAGTTAATACCCATACATATTTCTCAGGGAATAGGATATTACGTTATAATTATTTATTATCGCGCTTCTACTAAAAAGACTTAGTAGTAGCATAAAAACCGTTACTAACGCGAACGAAACGGTTTGTTGTTGGTTTGCATTAATATAGGCTAACAGCTAAATCATATTTTTTTACAGAATCAGTAAGTTGGCGATAACTCATAACATATTTTTTTCGGATTTTTAATTTTAAACTAGTTTATATAATATAGTGAATCCACAGAAAGTCGTATTTTACGGACGCGTGTTTTAACGTAAAATAAAACAGTATTAACATAAGAAATACAATCAATATGATTAAACACCTATACCGTAACTATTTCTTATGTTTATTTCTTATGTTTATATTAAAAACCGTATATAGATTTCTCGTTATAATTTGATTTATAAGGCGCGTCCGGGCCATGAGAAAGCCAGCATTCATTCGTAATGTTGTTATAAAATAATAGCTCTCGCAGTTAATGGATCTGTGGTCATCGTTGCATATATAGGAAGAATTAAATGTACACTGTTGGGCACTGTGTAGTAACTGGAAACTTACCCGACGCGAAATTGGGAGTTCTGGGTTCGATTCCCGGCGGTGCATTTACATTTTTCCTATATAGCCTTCTATATAAATATCATGGCGATAATTTGTCTGATATTCTTATGTTAATTTCACTAATATAGTGAATTTAGTTACGGTATAGGTATTTAATCATATTGATTGTATTTCTTATGTTTATATTAAAAACCGTATATAGATTTCTCGTTATAATTTGAAAACAGTATTACTTTATAGCACGGGTGAGTTAATAGTAGACTGTATATCTAGATGTGTACGACGAGTGATGACAGTATTTGTAAAAACGAGCGATAGCGAGTTTTTACAGTCACACGAGTCGTAATACCATTACGCACGAGATATATATGGTATTTTTTACCACACCCACTACAAAATACTTACTTTTCACTTAATTTTCAAAAAATGTTGACAGTTCATTTGCGTCGCCATCTTTACTTTTACAATATGCCGTGAAGTTTGTAAGTAAGTAATAGCAGGCGCACGCAGGGGTATAGAGCGAATAAACAGAAGTTGCTATGGCAATCGTTTACTTACAGACTTAGTGCCGTAAGTAAAACACTTTCCGCACACCTGCCTGTTAAATGACTCATTAAAGGCCGCTATATTAATACATACATCGAAAGTAGCTAATACAGCAGGAGCTTCTAGGAAGAATTACTTCTCAAACGGTACACAGCCATCTAAAATAATTGAACTTTTGATGCAAGTGTTGGGAAAGGTATCTTAGAATAGGAGATAAAATGATCTTGCAACCTTTATTAGTGTATTTGCCATAATATGGCACATACACTATTGGCGTCGGTCGGATGGCGGGACCTAGGGGTCGGACCAAAATTTCTCGACGTTTCATAGCCTCCTGAACAATTTGGCACCATTTTTAAAAATGTTTATATATATATGTATGTATATATTTATATATATATATATATATATATATATATATATATATGTGTGTGTGTTTGTGTGTACACGATAACTCTCGACAGACTTAATCGATTGAAACGAAATTTGGTACACACATTGGAACCCATCACCGCAAGAAGCCTATTTAAAATGGGCCCGATCGGACCATTTTCAGGGTTGTATTTAGGGGTTCTAAAAAGTTTTTGGGCCCAAAAATACCGAAAAATTTGTCAGAATCGTTTCAAAATTGAAATTTAACTCTTTAGTAAAGATTGAAACATGCTGCTAAAATTTTAATAAAATCGGCCCGACAGGACCGGACTTTCAAATTTTATGAAAATACTAGTTTGTTGATACGGATTTACTTATGGAAGGGTGTATTTAATGTGGTACAGAGGTTGCATTAATAATAATATTGAAATTAAGAAAAAAAATATTATTTTAAGGGATGTATTAAGGGGTTAAATTTTTTATTTTGTCCAAAAACAAACCAAGTTTACGTATTAAAGCCACAAGGTCTGTATTAGCAAATACACTATATTGTCGGCAGGGTTTTGGCACTGCGACCCGAGTTTTTTAATTATTTAGATTAGCCTTTGACCACGGTTTCATACTAGCATCAATGTCGAAAGTATCCTAGACTTTATGTTTGGAAACCAATTGATAATGTATACCAAGTTTATTCAAATTCGTTCCTACCATTTTCGAGTCTTACAAACTGGCAGACAGACAAGGAAAACTTCTGAAGACGGGTACTCCTGTTTAGGTGTCATACATATTCCGCATAGAAAACAAAATAATAAAGTGAGATCTCAATAAAATTTTCTTTATATACACTACTAGCGGCCCATCCCGGATCGCCCGGGTGATATGTAATTATGATTTAATAGCGGTCGCTCACGTATATTTAGTATATTGTTAATTTGTTATCCCCCCCCCTGCGTAGCTTTCTATTAGTGAAAGGATTTTTAGAATCGGCTTAGTAGTTCCAGAGATAAGAATTTATGATTTATTACCCCCCCCCCCGCGAGTACCCCCTCGCGAGAATCTCTCCCCCTGCGTAACTTTCTATTAGTGAAAGAATGTTTAGAATCTGTTTAGTAGTTCCAGATATAAGAATTTATGATTTATTACCCCCCCCCCCCGCGAGTATCCCCTCGCGAGAATCTCTCCCTCTGCGTAGCTTTCTATTAGTGAAAGAATTTTTAGAATCGGTTTTGTAGTTGCAGAGATAGAATTTATGATTTATTACCCCCCCTCTAATTTTTTTGAAAATAAAATACAGCCCATGTTACTCGCTGATAATGTAGCTTTCTATAGGTGAAAGAATTTTTGAAATCGGCACAGTAGTTTTTGAGTTTATTCATTACAAACATACACACACACAAAAATACAAAAATACAAATCTTTCCTCTTTATAATATTAGTATAGATTGGTTAAATAGACTAAAATGAAAAAATAAATAAAATGGTAGATAACAAAAATATTAACTGTTTATTTATATTCAGAACATGTTACGCCCAGACAACGAAAGGCCTGATTTTCTATTACCTTTGTACTGACATATTATATAACATTGATACATCATTAATTGTATACGCCCTATCAACCGTGATTTCTTTTTCAACATCGATATCTCAGGAAAGATGCATTTCCGGAAGGATCTATTTCTCGATTACAAAGTGCGTACAAATTGGTCTTTGTTTTGATTCCCAATAGTATTACTCAACTACAAATTAGATACTATCTCAGTTTACTTGATTCTTCTCTTACCTCCAGCGATGGACTTTGTTCAATTATATTGTTGTGTAGTAGTTTGAAAACGATCATCAGACATAATTAACTTCTATTTCCTTCTGAAGCAATACTATTCAGGTGATTCTAATTTATACACACGGTTATACAGGTCAAAATGACTATTTATATACAAAAGTAATCACAATCAAAATCAAGCTTCCACTATGCAAAGTGTTTTTGGTAAATTTATTAACTTCCCATTGGAAGTTATTTTAATGGGTCCGAAAATCGAAATCAAAATGTATAACAAATTTTTATGTTTCAAGGTCACTACACTATTTTTACACTATTTTTAGAAAGATATCTGTGTGTGTGTGCGTGTGTGTACGGTATGTACGTACATACGTACGTATGTGTCCATTTCTTTCTAAGACAAAATCTCGAGAATGAAAAATGATATCGACTACGTTAGGGTGCCAATCGACACGTATTAACGTAAATATGATCTGAAAGAAATTTTTTCAAAATCGGTTCAGCCGTTCTTTTTTCTTAACCAAATAACCTCCAAAAAAGTAGATTTTACACAATATCTCGCGAATAAAAAATTATATCGACTTCGTAAGGGTGTCAATCGAGGCGTGTTAACGTCATTTTGATCCGACATAAATTTTATAAAAATCGGTTCAGCCGTTTTTTTTTATTATTGTTAAAAATAAATAATAATTATGTTTTAATGATTAAAATGATTACTTTTCTGTGTAATATCCAATTTAATTATTATTATTAAATATTTATCAAACTGGGAAGTTCGTCGTGTGGACCGCAAGGGTCGCACTTTAGTCCTAATAAACGACCCACCTCACGGCTTGTTTTATTTTTAATAACTGATAGTACAGGTCAAAAGAAGACGATTAGTGTTAAACATTTTAGGAAAAAATATTTTGATGCATTTCTCCATAAATTAGCATGATGTTAACTAACTATTCAATATTAGAATGTAGATGATGGACCGTTTCAAACTATTTGCATTGCTATTTATAAAAAAAACCCTATATCGAACCATATCCATGCAGGTCGTAACTAGAAAACAATCACACTGAGCTAATAATATTATTAAGAGGGGGTTGTTGATTTAATCTTTATAATGAACTAACTATTCGGTCCGGTTTCGCCAGATTGTAAATTGCTATTTTCGCTTACTGATTATTTCTCGCTAATGACCTTGAGCGTCTATAATATTAAGGTTATTGGGCCACGAACGCAATAAAAGATAGAAATGTGAATTTCTAGTATTTTATTTATAAATATCCAATGCATCTAATAGATAATTTTTTAAAATATTGAACGTATAGTTTTTGAGTATTTAATTATTGAAAATGTGCTTTTTAGTACATGGTTAATGAGGAAACTCGCCGGAAGTGCCCATTTTTACTATTTTAACTACAACTAGGAAAAGATTGAAATTTAAAGAACTTTAAATTCAAAAATCTAACTCAGATAAGTATAAATTTTAAACTATAACACTCCACGTGTACTTGCATAAAAATATTAATTTAAAGTATTGTAAAATTATCGATATCGCACAGTTAGCCATATCTGAAACTTTGTCAATCTCTTGACCACATGTACATTTGGCAAGTAAATAATAAACTACCGAAGTCATGTTTAATAATTAATTTTCTATTATTTATTAAACAATTAAATAATGAGCTATAACATGCAGTATTTAAATCAAAAATAATAATTTCTAAACTCATATCATATTTTTTTATTAACACGCTTATATTAGCTTCACCTGTATGCTTGTTTGCTTGCGGGCTTGCTTGCTTGTGTGCTTGCTTGTTTGTCAGTTTGTAACCGACTTCTTTGAACTTGATTTTGACCAACTTTGAACGGTCAGATTTAGTTTAAACTTTGCACACTTATCAAGGACCGACGACAATACAATAATTCCATAAGTTTGTCCCATTATCCTGACCAGGATCTCCAGGACTAAAAAAAAAAGCAAAAAACTTCAGATTGAACTGAAACTTTGCACACTTATCAAGGACCGATTACAATACAATAATTCCATAAGTTTGTCCCATTATCCTGACCAGGATCTCCAGGACTAAAAAGCAAAAATAAATTATAATTTAAAAAAACTAAAAAACACGCTTTAATGAACTAAAAAGTAAAAAATAATTAATTTTATTGTAAAAAAGCGTGGGGTGCTTTGTATCATATTTTCATACTACCCCACGCTTTTTTACAATAAAATTAATTATTTTTTACTTTTTAGCTCATTAACCGTGTTTTTTAGTTTTTTTAAATTATAATTTATTTTTTTCATAAAAATACGGACACTAGTGCTAGATACTAATGTGGTGCGATTCCAATATTAATATGCATTCTCATTTTGATATAATATATAGCCTATGTTACTGGTCAAAAAGTAGGCTTTTAAACAGGTAAAGAATTAAATCGGTTGAATGGTTCTCGAAATACAAATTTGCTATATATGTAGATATATTATATTATAAACATCGAATAGTCATGCAGACGCGTCCAACGCAGTTACCCCCTTGTGCTCGTTTTCCCGCATGAATGGCTGTTGTAATAATGAGTTAAAGATCCATAGCTTTATTTACGTTGTAGCATCATGAAAAAGGGTCAGCTGTTTAGCAGCTTCGAAGCCTTCGTAGAATAAGCAGACAGCATAAATACTATATCTTTCTAACTTTGCTGTGTGATTACTTTTCTTTGTACAGCGAATGCAGTTGGTGGTGGCCTTTTTTAATCCTGTCAATATAAGCTATTAGTCATGGAAGTCGGTTTAATTTTATTAAAAGTTATAGACAAAAAACTGTGATTTTCTATTTTGTATACCTATATTTATACACATCAGTCTTTACTTGCTGCGTCGATAGCATAAATGTAATTTTAATAGAAACCTTATCAATAGGTATCGTGTTCAGCCGTTTACGAGTGATACTGGTATAAACAGACAAAAATTCTGGAAACACATTTTCCCTCCCAGGCATCATATAAAATACATAAAAACAAACTCCGAAAATAAACATTAAAAAAATTATAGATAACGGTCCCGTTGTTATCAACTGTTCGACTTTCTATATGGCACTTTTGTGTGCAGTGTGCACTTGGGAATGCACGTTCTTATCGTGATTAAATTTTACATATGCATGTAAAGGTGTTTCTAAATAAGTGAGAGAATCTTTAGGAGATGATTCCTTGTCGAAAATTAAGAGGGGTTTCGTATAAACATATACTCTAATATCTCTAATATCTAATATCTCTGGGGAGTTGTACGCTCATTACGTATATAATATTGTCTACTAGTACCCAAACTTAGAGTATAAGTTTTTTGATGTGTTACTTCTTATCTCTCGGTATGCGACATTTGGTGGGACTCATTTCGTGAATGCGACGAAAGTGTGTAACAGGAAGTAAGGAGAAGCGCGCGCTATTCAATTTATTATAATATGATTCTACTGTGCGGCCTACAGTTGTCGCTTGTGCTGCAGAGTGTCAGCGAGTGCACATATTTTCATAGCGGTTGAAAAGAGGGAGGGAAAAGGAGAAAGAGAAAGAAGACATAGCTGTGCACCGTTCGTTCTGCTATTAAAATACGAGGTTAGATGTTAGACATCATTGGCGACCACTGTAAGACTCTTTCATTTTTTTATCAAAACCAACATTATCGCGAGAAAATCCGCAGGTGAAGGTTAATTACTAAAGTTATTACTTTACTTATTCAAAAGAATATTGTAAAGAGTCGAATTCTTCAAACTGTAAAAAGTATATTAAGAATTATGTTTTGAATCACGTCCAGGAAAATTAAATATAATAAAAGTAAATCACAGGTAGTCAGGACATTTAATAAAACAGAACTCTGCTTTGATTTTAGTTGAACGTTTCGCCCATTCTATTAGGACTTCTTCAGCAACTCAATATTATCTGTAAAAATGATACGTAACAATGTTTCATATATTTCGACATTATATATTGAACTGTGAGCTCGTATGATTGAGTTGCTGAAGAAGTTCTAATAAAAAGGACGAAACGTTCAACTAAAATCAAAGCAGAGTTCTGTTTTATTAAATGTCCTGACTACCTGTGATTTAATTTTATTATATTAAGAATATTTAATAGCAGAAGTTACTCCCTGAACTCTTCATCTCAAAACCTTTCCCGCTCTCCCGACGCTATTTTTGAGGCTAGAGGGTTCGGGTAAACGCCAATTAAAGAACCAAGAATCACATTACTGATTCTACAGACGAAAAAAAATTGCTGAAAAAACGTACAACTTTTAAAAAAAATACGTAATCTTTTACATGTATCCAAAACTTTTTTTTAAATTCGCCTGTAGGATCTGTAGTGTGATCCTCGATCTTTTATCTGGAGTTTACCCGAACCCTTTAGCTTTAAATATAGCGTCGGAAGAGCTGCAGGAACCGTTTTATAAGCGAGGGGAAAGGATTTGAGATGAAGGCTGCAGGAAGTAGCTTCCGCTATCGAATATCCTTAAGAAAAGAATAATTAAATATAATAAAGTCATTAAAATGATATTAGCATTGTAAAATTAATGATTTGTTAAGTTCTATTTCTAACATTATATTTTATTCGTTTAAACATTTATTTGAAGACTCAAAATGTTGTGTGTTTTAAAGACCACCAATAGCTAAGGTTATTTGGGCCTACCACCAATTCATATTTTCAATTCATTATTTTTTTTAACAATAAATTCAAAATCCAATTGACACTTTTACCAGCTCTCGGGCTAGAACCCGGGAACTGGGGACATGTAATAGAGAAACCATAGCAACGCCATGTAAACAACAGCACTGCTACACGCTCGGCTATTCTCAAGCCCTCAAAATGTTATTCCCTCATATTCTGTTCCAACAATAAAAGGATAGCATGTAAGTACATAAGTGGTTTTGTTGGTCATAAGGTTTGTGCTACAGAATCTGTTTATGACAGAAACACACGTAGGTAATATCGTGTCTCCAAATTGGTTCGGAGAATCCCAACAATGTTGGAAATCTTGTGGAATTGGAACGTGACACTATTTGACGTATAAATAAACTGTTCAAACCTTTCAGCACGCTGGAATTATTCATTTCGAATGGAACAGTTTGCGCTGAAATAAATAAATATTTTATCAGGTGTTATAATAAACAAAAGAGTGAGGTTAATACTCGGTATCTGGTACAACTTTCAAAATAGATAGATATAGATAAAAGTACAAGTGCATTAAAATTTATCGTCGTTTCCATGGTATATAAGTATAGTTCATTGCTAAAGATATACTTTTAGCGTTGAAAGTCGTACCAGAAACAGCATTAATATTATAGGGAAAACTTTATTTTTAGTATATAAAAAATAGGATAGTTGTAGGTGAATAAAACATGTTAAGAATAGTTTCCCCTCTCTCGCATGCAGTGGAATTAAACTGTTACATTTGCTATATATGGGAAACTAATGATTGTTAATGGCTGGGTGCGCGACGAATACGACATCTGATGGCCACACTAAATCATACTCTATGTCCGTTGAAGGAATGACAAGTATTTATAAATAAAAAATAAAAAATTTCAGATCGCTAAAAATATAAGTGCAATACCACATCTGAAAGGGGCTAATAAATATTGCATATTGTGTTGAAAAAAGTAAGTATAAAAAATTTTAATAAATATAAAATACATTTTATTTCGAATGTGTTATGTATCTATGTCCACTGTCCACTAGATGGCAGTGGGAACTTAATATGAACAGACTGTGAGAACGTAATGCCGTCAGATAATATTCGACGTTGTAAATTATTGTTCTTAATTATTGTTCTTAATTTATAGTTATCTTCTTAATAAATATTTTATAGATCAAATCAATAAATGTGTTTATTACATGTGATATTGCACTTATGTTTTTAGCAATCAAAGTGTTTTTATTTATAAACGTAAAATAAAACAGAATGGAGTAAGTTTAGCTGTCAAAAGTAATAATAATATTAGTTGTAATAATCATAATTTAAAATTTGCAGCTACTATTTCTGCGTGTATTTCTACAATTAACTACACAACAACTATTATGCAACATTCTCGGCAACATTTTTTAAATAACTTCATTTATTTATTCACAACGTGAGTGTGATCTAACGCTTATTTTGTCCATAGCGTACGCTGCAGTCGATTCGGTTGTCCCCACCATATAGTCTGCACCCAGCGAATATGGCCACTGTAGAGTAATTGAGAACTCAACCAGTGACAAACTGGGAGATTCGGGTTTGATTCTCGATGGTGGTATTTGTATAAAATAATTTTTTCCTGTATAGCATTGTAACGCTACCACAAATTACATGTTATAGTAATTCACTAATTACTTTAGTGAATTTGAAATGTGGAAAAGAATAAATTATTACTGAAACAAAGGGTATGAATACAGGTGCTGACGTCGCGCCTAAAAACTATCTACCTAATGATAATAACCAGTTCCACAGTTCGATATTCTGTCGAAAAAAAAAATTCGAAGCCCAGAAGCCGTAGAAAGATGACATTTTGTAAGCTAGTAGAAATTACTAGCGACCAAAAATTCCTACTACGGGGATAACAAAAATGAAGATAACCAAATCAGCAAATAACGCCATATCCCGTGAAACGCTAAAAAGGAAATATTTACAAAATGTTTAATGAATAATTCAAAGCAGTTAGCAATAGCGATTATGAAGTCAACGCGCCATTTTAACGTCATACTGAACTTCTTCATTCTAAAACGTGCCTTTACGCGTGAGTTGTGACTTTGAACTTACTAAAATCACTAATTTTAATCCAATTTAAACACAAGGTGCAAGAATGGCTACCAATAATAATAGTATACAGAGTGGCCCAATGAAAACAGTCACCTCAAGTTTTGGCCACTTAATATCAGTTTTGCGAAAAAAGTTCGCACATGTCAATTTTAGAATCAAAGGGGACATCTAAATCGATTGGTATTATTTACGTAACTTCAACTCTGAGAACAGGGTGAATTGCACCCCAAAATTTTTTTGGAAAGGGGTGTCAAACGATTCACAGTTCGAAAGGCCTCTCAATTCTTTTTACAAATCCGATCATTAATTGCGGAGAAAATGACATTTTAAATTGTATCAATAGTCTTAAACAATTGAACATAGCAAACAAAAGCAGGTCATCTGTCAAGTAAAAATACAGACAAGAACTCAAGGATCATTTTATTAAGTGCTCAAAATGATCACCGCCACCGTACAATAATAAAGATTATCCTCAAAACGTTGTCGTACATTCTCCAACATTGCTGGAGTAATCTGAAAGATACTTGATACAAATTAAAATGTCATTTTCTCCGCAATTAATGATCGGATTTGAAAAACAAAAATACTGTTGTAAAAAGAATTGAGAGGCCTTTCGAACTGCGAATCGTTTGACACCCTTTTCTACTAAAAATTTTTGGGGTGCAATTCACCCTGCTCTCAGGGTTGAAGCTACGTAAATAATACCAATCGAATTAGATGTCCCCCTTGATTCTAAAATTGACGTGTGCGAGCTTTTTTCGCAAAACTGATGTTAAGTGGCCAAAACTTGGGGTGACTGTTTTCATTGGGCCACTCTGTATGTGTATAATATATAGTAACTTATAACGTGTATTTGTTTGTAAATGTACGCATTGTCATAATTTCAAATGTCAATTTATTTTATAACATTTTGTTCAAAAATTAATTAAATATAAATGGACCGTAAATAATATTTATTAAAGTTTAAACAACCGTCCTAATAGGATATGACTATAAATAAATAACCTCTTTGCCATACGCACTATAAAATAACTGATTTAAATGCGTGTATGTATGCATGTAAAATTACTTTTGACAGGCCGGTGTGCGGGAACGTATCTGTCCCACACTAGTTAGGGACATCAAGCCATTTCCATAGTGATTTATGCTTAGTCTTCTGATTCGCCCACTATTACATACTCCTGTGCTTGCCTCAGTCTATTATAGGAGTTAAGTTGGCGACACACAATGAACTGTCAAAAATTGTTCAAATATACCTACTTTTAAAAAAAGTAACTATTTTATAGTGCGTGATGATATTATGGCTCGTGTGACTGTTAAAACTCGCTAGTGCTCGTTTTAACATAGGTACTGTCACCATCGCGGACTAAGGAGGGGGACTGAGGGGGCGACTCGCCCCGGGTCTCTGATCCCAAACAAAGCCAAAATATGTTTAGTAAGTAAGAGGCAGTTTGGAGTTGGAGGCCCCGTACGTATACAAAATATAAATGCGTAGCTAGGTCGTTTATTATAAATATTTGATTTTTTTGTCAGTCATTACATCTATATTTTTCATTTTTAACTTCCCATTGGAAGTTATTGTAATGGGTCCGAAAATCGAAATCAAAAAGGAAAAAAATTTTTATGTTTCAAGGTCACTACACTATTTTTACACTATTTTTAGAAAGATGTCTGTGTGTGTGTATGTGTGTGTGTGTGTGTACGTTTGTACGTACGTACATACGTACGTACGTATGTATGTGTCCATTTCTTTCTAAGACGAAATCTCGAGAATGAAAAACGATATCGACTACGTTAGGGTGCCAATCGACGCGTATTAACGTAAATATGATCTGAAAGAAATTTTTTCAAAATCGGTTCAGCCGTTCTTTTTTCTTAACCAAATAACCTCCAAAAAAGTAGATTTTACACAATATCTCGCGAATAAAAAATTATATTGACTTCGTAAGGGTGTCAATCGAGGCGTGTTAACGTCATTTTGATCCGACATAAATTTTATAAAAATCGGTTCAGCCGTTAATATAAGTATGCTTAGAATAAGTAATTTAATAATAATTCATAAAATGTTATTGCCTTTGTTCGGAACATTTTTGAATAGTTTAATGTATAGTAAACTATATTGAAACTCATGTCGATCACTCACGTATGTAATATAATAAAATTAAAAAACCGGTTGATTTGTGAATCAGAATTGTCAATCATTGGCAATGTTTGCCTTCTTCAGGCCTAAAATTACATAATTCTAATAATGTAATTTTAGGCTTGAAGAAGGCAACAAAATAGTTGCTGAAAAGTTGCCATAATAAAGATTGACAATTCTGACTCACAAATCAATCGGTTTTTTCTTTTATTATAGTAAATTATTATTATTTTCCATTTTTTCATTATAGTTATTTTGGTTTTATATTCGCTTAGTTAACTTTATACCTGCGTCTGATTAAGTTGAATTTCAAGAAAAAATATTAATCGAGGAGTAAAGTCAAATGCTTCAATTAGTTTTTAGTGTCAAACCAAATTTAAAATCACAAACAAAAATCAACCTTTTTC